>OZ004620.1:30515513-31181395 GCA_963924575.1 Pycnomerus fuliginosus
CACGCCCTCAGATTCAACAGACTTAAAGGTCAAACGTGCATATCAAGTTTAGGATACTTCCACTACTTCTCGAATTATTGCAATTAATAGGTTTTCAGTTTTTCACCCGTAAAACGCCCACCACCGTGGTACGATATGGGCCAAAAGCAATTATTAGCATTTGTAATAATAATATGGCCCAAAAGCAATCCTCGCCTTACTTTTTGGGGCACAAAGCCGTATAACCTTATATCAAGCTTCGGCTTGATATCTCAATCCGTTCTCAGGTCCGACGGACAGGGTAGAGGGCCGATCGATACGACGAGCGAACGAGCGAATAATCAAAACAAGAGTGCATCGCATTCTGCTACGGCACTAAAACCAAATTAAGGGATATTAGCAAAATAGACGAATTACAGAAAAATCACAAAAATGCACGAAATTTGTAAAATTAGCACTAGGTACAAATATTATTTATTTGGAAAAATTTTCAGTTTTAGCCCTAAAGTTCATCCCTTTGTTGGGCCGTGCTTTAATTTATTTTTATTTCTTCATTATGGTTGTAAATTACCACTTAAATTCTAACATAACATCTTAAATAATGGTTTTCATCGAAATATGTACGTATGTCGAGTTTCAAACATCTGCGTGTAAACCTTCATCCACCGAAATTGACACCCCCTCACGTTTAACAGACTTAAAAGTCGAACACGTATACCAAGTTTCAGTAAGATACCTCCACTGTTTCTCAAGTTATTACAATTAATAATGTTTGGGTTTTTCATCCATAACTTCCATCCCCCTTGGTCCGATATGGCCCAAAAGCAGTTTCTACCGAGTATTTATTAGGGATCCACAACTGCGTACTAGTTTCCACCGAGTATTTAGGGATCCACAACTGTATACTCAGTTTTAGCTCGATATCTCAATCCATTCTCAAGTTATCCGACGGACAGTGTGAGGAGCGATATAACGATACGATGAGCGAACGAGCGAGCGTATATGTAAAGACCCATTCTGCTACGGCACTAAAGACGCAGAAAACGCTTCTTTGCTAAGCACTTAAAACGTAGAAAACGCTTCTTTGTTGTTGTGCTCGCTTCGCTCGGCAGTATTAATCTTCCGCCTTCCCCACCGAAGTCGCATTTTCTAGCTTAGGTAAACAACTAATCAAATATTGTCTTCAGAACTATTCCACAAACCGTGAGGGTGATCATGGGAGTTTACAGTCCAGCTACGCTCGCAACCAATACTCAAACTAGTACAGTAGCTGCAATAATCATACATCCCAACTTCAATCCAAGCACATTAATTAATGACATCGCTATTCTACAAGTAGCTCAGCCATTTGCACTCAGTCAACCTAATATAAATACAGCGTGTCTTCCAACAGCCGGTGAATCTTTCGTAGGACAAAGGTGAGACGATTTTCGTAATTTTAAAATTTCTCTTAACATAATATTGCCCTTAGATGTGTGGTTGCTGGATGGGGACAAACGTCGTTCACAAACAATGACGCTCCAGTCAATCCCATGAAGCAAGTTTACTTGAACGTTGTTGACTACAATACCTGCAGAGCTTCTTACGCGAACGCTAGCCTTTTAGGAACCAATGTGGATGTTTATCTTGACAGTTCCGGTGGTGAAATTTGCGCTGGAGGAGGCTTCATGAGGGACGCATGCACGGTACTATTAAGCCCTTAAAATATTAAAACCAAAATGTATAATTTTGCAGCAAGATGGTGGGGCGCCCTTAATTTGTCCTGCCACTGGAAGAGGGTCTATAGCAGGACTTGTGATATGGGGGAAAAATTGCGGACAACCAGGAGTGTTTGGTGTCTACGTCAGCGTACCTTATTATAGGGGCTGGATTGATACCACAATAGCTAGTCTGAATAGTGGTGCTAGCGGTTAAAAATAAATATCGAACCTATACTGAATTTTTTCATCATGATGCAATCCCACTTTGCACCGGGTATGAATCATAAAGAACAAATTGTCCTTAGAATCAACGACGGAGGGCCTCATTTTGAAATTACGCGCTCAAAAGTCAAATGACCGGAGAAATACGGAAGGAAATAAGAGATAAAAAGTAAGAGTAACGTTTTGCGTTACGCCCCTTGGCCGGATTATGTTTTATTTCAGTTTATTGAAAAAGTACAATTGATACGAATCTGAAATCTAGAACCATAGACTATTTATTGTAAAGGGCTTTTTCAAATTTTTATTTTCATTAGAGGCATGAATTTCTAAGGGGGGAACCCTATATTTTTTGCATAATATTGTCTTTAAACATTTTCTTTACAAAATGATATCAAAATCATAATTAGCTGATCATGATACACAAAATCGCTAGAACGCACAGTTTACAGGTGATGATTCTTTGTATCATATTTTAAGAAGAAAAGCTCATGTGGACAATGCTTCCCAAGTATACCTCAAAGAACATATAAAGGACCATCTTTGATCCTGAGGATAATTTCGAGTGGATTCTGATCTGAAATTGTTCTTTATAGTTCATACTGTCATGGTGCAAAGCGGCATTTCATGATGAAAAAATGCAGCATTGTTTTGGTAGCCGCTTAGTCTATAATGGATTGATGACGCAATTGCCAGCTAGTCAGACAAAGACACAATTCACAAAACAAAAATCGGTCTTGTCTTGAATAATTCCAAAATATCTTTAAGACATATTTATTTGTAAAATATAAACATAAAATAAAAAAGATTTTCTTAAACCTTAAACAAGTTTTAAGAATAAACAGCTTCAAGAAATTACCAGCAAATAAAGTAGACAGCTTTTTAGAACCCAGAATATTGTCTGCCATGTTGTATAAAAAAGGAAGCTCCTTAGCAGTGATAGGCAGATAATTGTTTACAAAATCAACCACTTCATGCCGAAAATCATTTCAGAAACAGCAAAAGAGAAAGTATGGAAATAAGTTGGCAATGCAGGTAAACTGTGCAGAAGTGCAGCCTTTTCATTCTGAGAATGAGTGTGTTCATTATGTCTATGAGGGTCGATTTTTCCCATTATGTCTATGAGGGTCGATTTTTCCATCTCATGATAAATTTATTTCCATACAAGCAATTATTGCCACAATGAAAACTAGGGTGACAGTGACTAGTTAACAAGCATGAGATGGAAAAACTTGCCTTAAGAATAATAAAAGGCATAGGGCCTAGAACCCATCCCTGTAGTAATCCACTGGTGGCAAATGCTTCAGACTGCGCATTTCTCACCTTAGTCTCTATTGCTGTTCGCTAAAACTCGAATTATCGTAAAATCAGCCTTGGAGTCGAGAATGAGGATACATCAAACCAGGGGCTGATCAATAATGGAATTAGATGTACATCGGGCTTAGAACTGGGTATTACGTAATTATTTTGGAATTGCGAGATACCTATGAAAGAGAATTAATGGGACTAATTGAAATTAACTGGAATTAATTGGAATTATTTGGTTGAAATTATTGTACAAGGTGGCTCCTTTTTCACTGCTCACCATAATGGTGAAAGATACGGAACTTTTATGTTTTTGATAGCTTGTTAATTGAACGGCATTGACAGACATTTTTTTTGTATAACGATAGTCAACTTTTGATTCTCGTATGGCTTCCATATTCGATTTGAATCCCATCGGATACGAAAAATAATTAGCTCTCCAAAAACCTACTCAACATGGACTCTTTTGACAGATAGTCACAATTTGAAAATTGGTAACGGGCAATTTGTAAAATCAGCTTAAATTTAGAGGAAAAACAATTGCTAAAAAGACGCTAACTTCTTCAATCTCTTATGATATACGAAAACATATTTTTTTCAAAAAAGTCCATGTTGGTTACGTTACTAAAAAGCTGATTTTTTTATTTATTTGTTGATGTTTAAAATGCAATATGGCGTCCACAAGAAAAAGAAAAGTTGACTAGCATTGTTTGAAATCTAAAGCCTATAAAATCTCTGACAAGGTCAATCAATAGCGGTTCTGTGGGCGTGATCTCCTGGCTGGTGACGAATAATTGTCTCAGCCTCCTGCTCCTCAATATCAACCCTCAAAATTACATAAAATTAACCTCAAATAGAAAAAAATAAAAAAATAAATAAAATAAAATAAAATAAAATTTAAAAAAATAAAATAAAATAAAAAAATAAATAAAAAAAGGGTGGAGGGACTTGTAGGTTTAATAAATAGGTGTAAACAAAAAAAAAAAAAAAAAAAATTTATAAATAAAAAAAAAAAAAAAAAAAAAAAAATTAATTTAAAAAAAAAGACATTAATCTAAAATAAAAAATTAATAAATTAAAAAAAAAAAAGAATAGGTGGAAAATGAGAAGACTATTTTATTTTATTATTTTGTTTATAAATTTATTAATTACGCATCAACTCAACCAAAGCACAACACAAGCTTTTTGCTTTTCGTGCCTTGTCATTATGTCAATTATAATTATATAGTACTTATTTTATTTTTATTGTGTATCAAATGACAAGTTAATAAATTATTATTATTATTATTATTATATTATTATCGACAGTTGTTAAAAATATAATCGGAGCAAATATATCAATTTTTCTTTGAAATGACAATTTTTTTCAGTGAAGGGTACAAACTTTTGTTGGCAGCACTGGTACAGCAAACGTCAATAAGCGAGTTATAAAACCGTTATGGAATTATTTAATGTCTTTTCAAATGCAGCGGCGCATAAGGGAGTCCAAGGACCCTTAGGTCCTTTATGTACTTACCAGCGCTGGTAACAACTGTTGTACGTGTTTGTACCTTAACTCAGAAACGAATCAAGGTATCGGAAAATTCTCTTCATCAGATTCCTAATCAAATCAGCAAGAAATAGCCCAACTTTCATCTAATTTAATCGACTTGGTATCTTTTAGCGTTTAGGAGATGCCAATGTTGAGAAGTGAAAAAGGAACACCCTATACATAATTGAGCAATTTATGTCAAATTTCAAATAATTTCAGCTAATTCCAAATAATTACAGCTAAATTCAATTAACCCCAGTTAATTCCACTTAATTTCGATTAGTTCTATTAAGAATCTGTAAAGAATTCTTCGATACCTTGATTCGTCCCGAGTTATTCCAAAAAAACTGAAAATTGACATTCTAAAGGACAATTCATAGCTTCCTAACAGTTAAATGTTGTTTAAATGAAACTTGGAATTTTTATATTTTTGATATGTCAATTCAATGGCGTCGACAAAAATTTTCTAAGCTTTCTAGATTTTGAGTAACAACAGTCAACTTTTCTTTTCTTTATGGCCGCCATATTGGATTTTAACACCATTAGAAAAACATAAAAAAATCGGCTTTTCATTAACGTAACCAATCCGGGCTTTTTAAAAAAAAATTCACAGCTTAAGTCACACGATGCCAAGACGTGTTTTATTAGCGTTGAATTCAATTCCTTCTATATGACATAAGAAATAAAAAAAATCGGTGTGCTTTTGTAGTTTTTTTAAGTTTAGGCTGATTATACAAATTATTCACACCAAATTTCAAATTTTATCGATCTGTAAAAAAGTCCAAGTTGGTTACATTTTTGAAAAGCTAATTTTCTTGTGTGTCCAATGGTGTTAAAATCCAATACGGCGGGCATAAGACAAAAAAAAGTTGACTGTCGTTACTCAAAATCTAGGAGGCCTAGAAAATTTCTGTTAGTGCCATTGAATTGGCAGCTGTCAAAAATATAAAAGTCCCAAGTTTCATTTGTTTAGCTTGTTAAGAAGATATTAATTTTTCTTTAAAATCGAGATTTGCATTTTTTTCAGGATAACTCAGTAACGAATTCTTTAGCATTCTTTACAGATTCTTAATCACCCTCAAAAAGCGCAACTTTTCTCTAATTTAACCGATTTTCCCAATAGTGGGCAATGAAATTGGCAACCTTTAAAATTTTAAGTAATATAATCCAAAGAATTAAGAAATGGCGAGGTGTTACATGGGTCCGTTGACACCCGGTATATGTGCTTTGGCCGTCAAGTCAATAAAAGCGGAGGTATTATTGAAAAACCAATTTCTTAACTTTCTTACTTCGAAATTAACGTCTGTACAGTTTTTGACAGTTTTGCTACAAAGAATCCCGAAGATAGAATTTTGCCATAACGTTATACATATTTTTCGAACCGCCCGCCGCTTTCCTACTCTTCCCGACATAATATTCAAGTACACTCAAAAGACTTCCATACCATAGGTCAACTATATGTGTAAGAAAGGTGTCCCTGAACTTTTCATGCGGAATTATAATGGTAAAACGGCCGATCAATTTTTCGTTATATGCAGTTCTTATGGGGAAAATTCCATTTTCATGACTCTGTATAGCAAAAACTGTCCATGTTTGGAGTTTGGCGCAATGATAACTTTTGTTCAGAATCATGAGGGCTACAACATACCAAAAATTCACATAATTTCACCGAAAGTCACTTTCCATAAGAATAGTGCGGGGTCCTTTGTAAAATTTTCGTGTTATATATTTAATGTTGACTAGTCGAGGAGCAAATACCATCATTTGATAAACTATTTTGGTCTTAGTACCCTAAGCCTCTCGTAGAGATTATCTTGACATTATGTTTCTTTTATAAAATCTTCAATGGCTTGTACAATTGTACGGAAGTTTCTGAATTGTTTTCTATTATACCTACATTATCAGTTATCAGTTCCCTGATAATTATTCCGAAGTGAAATCCTGAAGTTCCTCGACTATTATTTAAATCTCCACATACTGAAATTGTTGTACAGTGATATTCAGAGAATATGTGATAACGGGTGGCTATGGAAACAAGTGGATCGCAATCTATCTAAAATTAGTTCGCACAGTCCCCATCAGATAAAATGACAGATGTCATGTATCCAAACAACATGTAAAATGACAGACATGTCCCGTACGAACTAACTTTGGACAAACATCTTGTTATCAGATATTTTCTGAATAGTACGTTGGTACAATAATGCTAAGCCATCATACTACCTAATACCTTCGTCTGAAAATTGAAGACCACCCCACTTAATTTTGGGAGGAAATTGGTATTAACGGAATCAAATTGGTACTGGGTGGAAATTAATGGAATTGAGCCGGGAGATAATGGAAATGAACTAGAGTTAATGGAATGAAACTGGAAATGTCAGAATTTCTTTGAAATTAATGGAATTCACTTGAATTACTTGTACGCATTTTTGTGGAGTGATCAGCTCTTCACATCATACAATAATTTTAACATGCCCATGCTTATAAACGCAAATATCACGGAAGGATCTTGCGGTTACGGAACTGTCACCACATCCTAATTGGTTTCGTCAACGAAGCGTAGCTATCGCATCCACCACCTCCTGTCGTTACTTTGATGATGCTCCCCACATGTCACAGTGGGATGTAGACCATGTGTCGTAATTTATATAAAATGGCAAGTGTAGCGTGAACCGTTATTAATAATCTCGAGATTTACCAGGTGCAGCCCTGTGATAATTGTGCAAACCAATTTGTTTTGAGCCGCCGGACCATGTGGCGAACGGTTCATTTTGCCACTATACCACCTTTCCTGTCAGTAAACTAACAATGCACACAAACCCAAAGACCTGTTCAAAGATCATATTGTGCACCTCAACACTTTATATG
The DNA here is from genome assembly GCA_963924575.1 of Pycnomerus fuliginosus. Lineage (NCBI taxonomy): Eukaryota > Metazoa > Arthropoda > Insecta > Coleoptera > Zopheridae > Pycnomerus > Pycnomerus fuliginosus. Next base: position 30,523,116 of record OZ004620.1, read on the forward strand.
CAAATATGAGACAGTCTCTTGATTGATTATTTACGACTGTCGATCCTCACCTATGCAAAATCGAATGCACCCAAGACGGCAACCTTGGCAATTCCAGTTAAGGAAATCAGAAAAACTCCTGTATTATGATGAATTATGGGCGCAATCTCTGGTATGTGATGGATATCACGAAAGCGATTCATCTTTGCAAGTACTGAGCTGCCACGCAAATATTTTTATTAACTCATTATCGACATGTGCAATAATCAGACCTACACGATGTTTCCTTGACTAGTACACGAACAACGCCGAATTTTACGTCAGACGTGATTATAAAGCTAGAAGAACCATCATTAAAATTTTATTAAAGTATCATTAAAATTATTAGATAGGTACCTGAACATTCTAATTTAGTCACGGACAATTTATCCGTATAAAAAAGCTCTGCCTCCACCGAGTTTCACAAAAACTATTTAAAAAGATGGGGACACTCCTAATTATGTCATCAAACACTTGATGATTTTTGACACGATATTATTATAATTACACGATATGAATTCTAATGAAACTGCTATCGATTCCATCTTTCCAGCTGGAGACAACCGTGTAAGATGGCGTATCGTTTCCGTTTGAGATTTTCATTTAATTAGGAGTTTAAGTAGTTAGTATTTATTTATGTAGTCGCTCCGCGTCGTTCCCCACATAGACCATTTGTAAAGCACTCACACGTGACACACAACCGTTTTTCGATGATAAATAACCAACTTCGCTTAGACAAATACCTGTTGAATATCAAATTTTTCATTTCGTAAAACGGTTCTTGTTCCCGGGCAGCGTAAAGGAGAAATTCCTCTTCGACACACTGGTACTACTCATGTTTATAGATCGACGTAGGTATATCATGGCATTTAACTTCACTTTACTGCCACCACCGAAAGACAAAATGCATGTCATACAGCTGTTTTTCCGCATCTATTTGCAGTAAATAAGGAAATATTTGAATAACAAAGTACTTCAGTCGCGTAAGTCGGTACGCGAATGCCAAAGCTGTAACTTTAGTACAGTAATGAGCGTCACAAATCGCAACCAGTAATCAGTGTGGCCAACTGCAGCACAATAGCGACCGCTGTGTTTATGAGATAATGAGTTCTGACCGTGTGGGCACACGTGGGACCACGCTGCCTACTCTTGGTATAAAGGTATGCCACCGCGCTCTTCAGTCTTTCAAAAATGTTGCTGAATACCAACACTTCCATTCCTTTGTTAGGATTTTGCATTATTTTATGTCATTTTTTAAATTCCGAGATTATTGGAATGGGTATTATACTTGATGGACACATAAGCAAGTTGAGTTTTTCAGTTATGATTAAATGCTAAAAGCTGCGGAAGCGGAAACCGAAAGATTTTATCTCCGTCAATCAGCAATTGATGCTGCTAAAGTTACTAGAGGTATTTGTTACAAATTAACATAAAATAATAACAACTGAATGATCCATGATTATTTCCCTTAGGTACAATTTGCTATTCATTTGGCAGCGAAAAATCTGAATAAAGTAAGTCTGATGGTGTTTCTTACACTAGCCTATGGATTCTATATGGGTATACTTTGTCAAGAAATAATTGAACAATCATAAAGACAAACGTTTTAACTTAAGTCGACCGCCCGTTGAGGTTGACAATGCAGGGGAATTCCCTCATAAAATCTTGTACGGCGCTCTCGTAGTTGAACACTTAGCTGTGTAGAAATATTTATGGAGGGAATTCCCCTGCATTGTCAAACTCAACGGGCAGTCGGCTTAAGTTAAAAGGTTTGTCTTTATGGCTGTTCAATTATTTCTTGACAAAGTATACCCCGGTAATTGCTCGAAGAAACAATAATTGCTTGAGAAGCTCAATCACTCGAAGCAACTGCGGGAAAAAGATGAGTGTGAGGACATCAGCATCATAATTTTTCGAAAATACAAAGTATAATAGTTCTAATAGCAATAAATGCTCGAAACGCGAAACAGCAGAACTTTTTTGAAAAATACCTACCATTTGTTGAAAACTTAGGTGAGTTCTTTGAAAGCACAATTGCTTGAAAATACAACTTTGTTCAACAGAAGAGTAACCCAGAAAGAACCATTCTAAGCACCCGCACTTTTCCATTAGGTACGTCATTTTTTATTTAACAAGAACATATTATTATTGATGAGAGCACAATTTATTCACGAGGATGCGGGTTAAACACGAGCCGAAGGCGATTGTTGCAACGATTCGAATGAATAATAGCCATTACATGCACGTCAAAAACTACGTATCATCTACCCCATCAAATTTCTTTTAGAAATGATTCTTTCATCAATGGTTCCCAAGGAATTTAACGGTTAGTTAAGATTATCCACATGGTAGGGCAAATGGGAATCAACTTCTGATTCGACAAAAGTTTTCCAAAACTTCCAGAAGTTATCAGCGATTTAAGTGGACTAATCAAATCTTACAGCGCAGTTTTGAGTAAGGACAATTTTTGTACCCTCAAGTCGCCCGAAAATCGGGTAAAAAACTGAGAAGGTATTATACATGGTGAGTCAAATCAGATAGCGTTTACACTTAATAGCTTCTTTCCGACATATCCATCAGGACCATCTTTGAGGAAGTTAAATGGTTAACTATGGATATACATTATTTCGACAATATCAGTGGTCCTACTCCAGTAGGAGTAGGGGTAAGGAAGTACTTCAGAGAACTTCTACTGACTTTCTGGGTACTTTTTAGCAATTTTAAAACGATCGAATTTCTTTTATGACCGAAATCGCTCGGGATGTAAGGCCAAAATATTGTAAGAGTTCATCCCAAGATCACTAGTACCAAAAATCTAGACCGATTTGTCTCAAATGTGGTACATAAGCATCTCATATACAGGGTGACACAAGCTCATGGTACACCCCCCTTTTTTTCCTTATTTTTTGGATGAATTTTTTGAAACTTGGAACATCGAATGTACTTATCAAAGGCCACTTTTTGACATATTAATCAAAATTTTACCACTTTCGGTTTTACCGGAAATGACGTCAACTTTTTATTTTCAAATGGAACACCCCATATATCAATACATTTTTGGAATCTACTTAATTTTCTGAATCCAATGATACCACATAAGTGACATTTCAAGTGTCAAAATAATTTTTGAGTCCAATTTTGTCTTTCAATCTAGACGGTTGTGACTAGGGCTGTGCGATATCGGAATTTGAATATCGAATATCGATATTTAAAATTTAATCGATATACCGATATATCGATATATCGATATACCGATATATCGATATATCGATATACCGATTTATCGATATATCGATATATCGATATACCGATACACCGATTTATCGATATATCGATATACCGATAACTAAATATACCGACTTATCGATATATCGCCTTATCGGTACTTATACAATTGTATCGACATCGTTACTGTGGTATTATATCTGTAATCGAGTAACATCTTAGTTTTAAGAGCTATTAGATAGGTATGAATAGGTAATAGTCCTTTTTCTGTAGTTTCTTGATGTTAGTTAGTTAATAATATTGAAATCAATTATTGATTGAATCGATTGGATTGGAGCGCTCAAACATTATTGTTTACGTTGTGCCCTGGAAAATAACGTAGGATTCGAAATAAACGATTATGGACCCAAGGGTGCTTTGAAAAACATCAGTTGCGATGTCCAATTTTCTACAAGTCGTTTAAATAAGTATAATAATTCCTACCATCACTTGTTTAAATTGTTTATATACTAATTGTTTATACACTGCACGAAAATATTGATATCTCCAACGCAAAGATTCCTCAATTTTGTCGATTCATTTCAATGTTAGCCAGTTGTCAACAAATGACTGAATCAGGCCGAATACCTACTCCTACATTTAAAAGAAGTCAGAACTTCAGAAGTGTCATTATAGGTATCGATATACGGGACACCGGTTATTGATATACCGGTATATCGATATACCGATATATCGATATATCAATAACTTATCGATATATCGATATACCGATATATCGATATATTATCGATAACTTATCGATATATCGATATATCGATATTTCGGTATATCGATAACACACTTTTATCGATATATCGATATATCGATAATCGATATATCGATATATCAATTGAAAGTCGCAGGCCTAGTTGTGCCCCCCCCAATGTTATTCTAATGGACCATAGTAACCATGGAAAATTTTTAGTCACGTCAAAAACCTTACATTTTTTGACTTTTTCATGAAAACTCTATTTTTTCAAATGGTACCATAATGGTACCGATACACCGTTGGAAAGTACGTTTAATAAGGAATCTATCCATGTGCCATTAGAGTAACATTGGGGGGGTCACAACCGTCTAGATTGAAAGATAAAATTGGACTCAAAAATTATTTTGACACTTGAAATGTCACTTATGTGGTATCATTGGATTCAGAAAATTAAGTAGATTCCAAAAATGTATTGATATATGGGGTGTTCAATTTGAAAATAAAAAGTTGATGTCATTTCCGGTAAAACCGGAAGTGGTAAAATTTTAATTAATATGTCAAAAAGTGGCCTTTGATAAGTACATTCGATGTTCCAAGTTTCAAAAAATTCATCCAAAAAATAAGGAAAAAAAGGGGGGTGTACCATGAGCTTGTGTCACCCTGTATAACTAGAGCGCGGAATTATAAGCATCAAAAAAGTGGTTATATTATAAGTACTTAAAATACGCGTATAACCCTTAGACAATGAAAAAAAGCTCGAAAGTAGTACAAAAAGCAAAGAAAGTAAAAAGTAGCACAAAATTTTATACAGTGCGAGTATAGGTAATTTTTTTTATGTAGATTTGATGGGGGGGTGGTCAGCTATTTTTTCCCACTTCCGATTGAACCGAAAATGTTCGTAATTTTGTTTTTTAAAACCGAATCATTCTTTTTTCTCATCAACGATTTCGGAACCTGTGAATTTTCTTAAGATAAAAACATGTATTACCCTTGACCGGAAGTGAAGTCACGGCCACTCTAAATTTTCAAAAACACTGAAGAAATCGGTAAAAAATGAAGATCTTTGAAAATCGCAAATACACCTTAACCCGCTATTGCATTTCCTTTTATTTGTCTCTCCCTTTTTCAAATATTTTCACTTTTCACCATTTCAGCCAAAATAACAAAATATTTTTTTTAAATGTACTCGCGCAGTTGAATTTGTATTAAAAGAAGTTAAAAATTAAGTTGAAGCATCATGTTTGCGATTTAAAAAAATCTAGATTTTTCACCGGTTTCTTCGATGTTTTTGAAAACCTAGGCCGGTCTTGACTTCACTTCCGGTCAACGGTTTTTATCTCAAAAAAATTCGTAGATTCAGAATTCGTTGAGAAACAAAATATGATTCCATTTGAAAAAAACGAAACTAGGGTCATTTCCGTTTTAACCTCCCCAACCCCATCATAATTTAAAAAGAATGGGAGGTTACTGCAATCACTAAAATTTACGAATTCGAGATAAGACCGGATCTATGCGTTTTGAGGTCTCAGGAACCCAAAAAAGTGGTTTTTAAAATGTGTCTGTGTGTATGTACGTACGTACGTTCGTACGTTTGTAAGCACGCCACAGCCCAAACTACTAGACCGATTTGGCTGAAATTTGGAACAAAGGCATCTCGTAACCCAACTTAGATCTGAAAAGCTTTTGGAGCCAATCGTGCAACCGGAAATACCATTTTGGCACATCAACTTTTAAATTTTAAATGCAAACCCCCATTTTTCACCTCACCATAAGAAAGATCTTCAAATTCTACTTCCAAAAATGTATTCATTCTTAGTGCCCTTTTGACCAAAAATTTAAAAAAAATTGATTTTTATCGGACTTTAAAATCGCGGTACAGCCTAAGCCCCTGAACCAATTTGGCTGAAATTTTGCACATGGGTATTGTATTACACGTCGAAGCGCTGAACAAATTTTGGATGCAATCGGCACGCCAATTACCAAATTTAAAATTATTTTCTCATTTAACCATTAAAAACTAGTTTTTGAAAGATTTATTGTCATCATCAGAAAGGTCTTCAAATTCTGGTTTTAAATAAGACAAAATTAATTCGCATTTAGTGCTGTTTGGTTCAAAAAATTTAAATTTTATAATAACACTAAAAATACATTATAGCCCAAATTACTGAATCGATTTGACTGAAATTTAGTACATGGAGATTGGGTGACCCTTTAAAGACCTGAAAGGCCGTTGGAAGCAAGTGGTCCACGGGAAGTGCCATTTAAGCATACCTATCAACTTAAAATTTTAAATGCAAGGCCTCCTTTTTTATGTAGCCATTAGAAAGACGATCCAATTCTGGTTATAAAAATGTATTCACAGTTTCTGCCATTTCAGTGGAAAATAGAGAAAAAAATTCTTCCCATTAAAAGGGATCGGGCTGACAGTGGATGACATAAAGTGGCAGTTATTGTCAAAAAGTATAAAGGATAAAAAAAATTCTGTTGAATTGAGTACTATTACACAGAATACAAAGATCCACGCGATGGGGAGGTTCCAGCCGCTTCTCTGCTGCATTTTTTTAATCCTTCCACTATCCACTCTTTCAAAAGCACATTGAATAATATTCATATATAATATTCATATATTTACTGCAACTTTTCGAATACCAATGAAAATACTTAGATGAATTAAAAAAAAAACTTCATCGGCCTACAGAGAATCAGTTTTAGTATGCGGAATCACTATGATAGGTGCAATCTCATTGGCGGTTGCCTATGGTAATTGGTAACATCGCATGTGAAACAGTTCGAGAGATTCGAGAATTGAACCCGCGATGTTAGAATGGGTAAAACTCATATTGTGCTAGGGAAATAAAATACTTTGAGGAAAATGTTGCCGAATTTTAACAGAAATTGCAAAATGGAACCTTAAAAAGTGCAAAAAAAGAACAAAAAAGGGCGAAAAAAAAATAAAGAAGCACAAATTAATTTGGCTCAATTAATGTTTTCGTTATAAATTGGGCTCCCTACGATTATTTTTGATCTGCTATTAAAATTACCAACTTAAATCTGATAAGCTTCTGGAGCCAATCGTGCCACCGTGACAAAACAACTTTGGAATTTTACATTCAAAGTCCCATTGCTGACATCACCATAAAAAAGGCCTTAAAATTCTGCTTCCAAAGGTGTTTTCACTTTTATTACCCCTTTGCCTCAAATTTCAAAACTAGAGGTCTAAAAATTCTCGTGTTCAATTGACTACTACCTGCACGGAAATTAAAAATCCACGCGATGTAAAACCGGATGTATGTATACGTTTTGAGGTCTCTCTTCGAGAAGCAAGTTAATAAAATCTATCGAAAAATCAAATCGCCAAAAACATCAAATCTTTACGTTTCAGGGTCTTGGGAATCCTAAAAGTGGTTTTTGAAAAATGTGTGCCTGTGATCACGCTGCAGCTCAAACTACTGCCGAACGTATCGAGATGAAATTTGGCAAACATATTCAGTGGGAGATTTGTAGGTGCTGATTAGAATTTGGGCCACATGAATGCTCTTCGAATTCTGCTTCTAAAAATGTATTCACACTTGTACCCTTTTGGTCAAAAAATGGTGTCCTGGAAAAAACCCATGCATATCTGTATATTTTAACCTCCCCACTCCACTTCACAATTTAAAAAAAATGGGAGGTTACTGCAATCACTAAAATTTTCGAATTCGAAATAACACCAGATCTTCACGTTTTGAGGTCTTAGGGACCTAAAAAAGTGATTTTTAAAATGTGTCTGTGTGTATGTTCGTACGTACGTACGTTCGTACGTACGTACGTTTGTAAACACGCCACAGCCAAAACTACTAGACCGATTTGGCTGAAATTTGGTACGTAGGCATCTCATAACCCAACTTAGATCTGAAAAGCTTTTGGAGCCAATCGTGCAACCGGAAATGCCATTTTGGCACATCAACTTTTAAATTTTAAATGGAAACCCCCACTTTTCACGTCACTATAAGAAAGGCCTTCAAATTCTGCTTCTAAAAATGTATTCACTCTTAGTGCCTTTTTGACAAAAATTGAAATATTCGGGATTGTTAAGGTACTTTAAAAACACGATACAGCCGAAACCTCTGGGTCGATTTGGCTGAAATTTTGTACATGGAGACTGTATTATAACGTCGAAGAGCTGAAACAAGTTTGGAGGCAATCGACCCACGGAAAGTGCCGTTTTGGCACATCAATTTTCAATTTTAAATATACTCCCATTTTACCATCCTAAACAACTTTTTTTAAAATTTATTGCCAGCGTCAGGAAGGCCTTCAAATACTTGTTCTAAGTAAGACAACATTCATTCGCATTTACTGCCCTTTGGGTAGAAAAAATTTAAATTTTGTAATAACACTAAAAACACATTATGGCCCAAACTACTGAATCGATTTGACTGAAATTTGGTACATGGAGATTGGGTGACCCGTTGAAGACCTGAAAGGCTTTTGGAAGCAATTGGTAAACGGGAAGTGCCATTTAGGCATATCAACTTAAAATTTTAAATACAAGACCTCTTTTTATACGTCGCCATTAGAAAGATGATCAAATTCTGGTTCTAAAAATGTATTCACAGTTTCTGCCACTTCAGTGGAAAAGAGAGAAAAAAATTTTTCTCATTAAAAGGGAGCGGGCTGACAGTGGATGACAAAGTGGCAGTTATTGTCAAAAATGTGGCAAAATGTTAACCTTAAAAGGAACATATTGTCAAATGTGATGGGTGCTGTTCGAGGAAATGTCGGTATTTGTCAGAAAATTGCGAAATTATAGCCACAGACGAAAAGCATAAAAAAATGTTTGTTGAATTGACTACTATCTACACAGAATACAAAGACCCACGCGATGGGGAGGTTCCAGCCGCTTCTCTGCTGCATTTTTTATTACCGGATTTGATATACCTTAGTGCCATTTTTTCGAACAAAATAATTTCAGTGGCAAAAGGGCCTTTGTTTCAATTTATTTTACAAGAAAGCATATTCTTACTTACTATCAGATTCGACAGATGTATTGTCGGATCAAAAACCTTAGTGCAATTTTTTAGAAAATTTCCATTTTAAGGACAAAAAGGCCCCTTTTTGAATTTTGCTTAGCAAAAGGGCATATTATCATTACCGAATTCGATAGCTGTTGCATTGTCGGATCAAAAACCTTAGTGCCATTTTTTCGAAAAGTGTCATTTTAGGAGTGAAAAACATTTATATTTTAGATTTTAGTAAATGAGCGCCGGGCGCATCAGCCATCGACAACCGTCCGCACGCCCGACCTTGGTTTTAAATAAAGTTAAATGCTACATTTACAAATTATGCGAAAAAGTAGAAGTTTCTACCGTCTCCGAGACTGCCAATTTTTTTACTCTGAATTTGATGTCGAACATTTCGATAAAATTAAGCGCAGACGTTTTTAGACAGACAGACACAGCTATAAGGTGACTCATTTTTCCAATTTTCTATAAGTATTTTTGAATTCCAAAACAAGAAACAACACATAAACGCCAAAACGAATCAGAAACGTCGATTTGATCGTGCTTTGAGCTGAACACTACTTATTATTCATTATAATTAAACACAAAAAAAGTGAATTCCTGTTTTTAAAATAATTTGAGTCGAAATGACCCAGAAACCCCAAATCGAGTCCGAAACGTCAATTTTAGCTTGTTTCGAGTAGAGCGTTTTGCTGTTCAGCGTCGTCATTAATAATGTATAGACAATATTTGAAAAAAACTACTGGATAAACGGTCTCGTTGCTCGCGAAATGAAAAACCAGAATTTTTATAATACGTTTATCTTGCCTTCTTGCTGGGAATAAAACTTCTTTAAAAAGTAATTTATGCATCATCTAACTTCGTAAGTATGTGAATTATTTAAGCGCACATAGCGTAGGCAAAAAGCGCAAGGCGGTTTCCGTGCAGGAATCCGTCGATTTCCTGCCGCCGCGCGACCGTATTTAGGTCTTGCCCGTTAGAAAAATTCCTGTTGCGGGTCAGCCTAGGAAAGTCTCATCACGTAAATGACACTGGACTGATCAGATATGACCAATGGTAGATGTGGATCGCATTTACGGAGTACGGTAACCGATTGAGTTGAAGATAAGGCGATAAGTCGCCGCTGAACCGGTTCAGAAGTGACGGCCAAGAAGGCGACATCATTAATTAATTTATAAAAATCATAATGAAACGGACGGGCTATTCCCAATCTTGGACCTCGCTAGAATGCGTGCAAAAACCCTACATCTCTCAATTCTCAATTATTTATACCCGACGAACAAAAGAGAATTCGGCTGGATCTCTTACAGCGAACTGCAATCAAGTCTGATTTGTGTTGTGGAGATTTGATAAAGAAATAAAGCGCTGTAATTATCCTTATTTCACGGATTTTAACGGTATAATATTTATATACTGCTTTTGGCGGTTCCTTTACCACTAAATGACTCTTTATGTGACAACTAGACGATCCAAAGCAGCTTACCTAGAGCTTACGGTGTCTTTAACTTAAACGATGATATGGGAGTAACACCCATTTAATTCAATTTGTCCCATCTTTTTACCAAATGATAAATCAGACACCGAACACCGGATCCTTGCAGTTTACAGAGATCTTATGTGTAATTGAAGCAAAGGGGGCGGTCAAAGGCGGCCGCGCTTTGTAAACCCGATACTCCTTTCCCTTGCATTTCGATTGTAAAAAAATCGGTTCTTTTCTGAATCCCCTTCACCATAATTGAAGACAGTTTGCAGAAAATGCCTTTTGTGCGATTTACTCTGAATAGAGACACAATTTCTGCACTGGGACAGAACTGCTGGAGGATACGTCTAAAACGGTCGGTTTTATGGTCCATTCCACTTGTGGTTACATTGACACTTGCCTAGTGTTTGTAAATTTAAATGAACAATTAAATAACCTCCGGGTACCATTGCGGTACGACAGGTGCTGCCTGTAAATTATTCCTGAAAACTTGAAAACTTAACATAAAGATCTCTTTTTATAATGCGATGACATATCGATTTGTACTTTTTTGGTCATTTGTTTGCTCGTGTAAATTGGATGAGCTTCCTTGTAAAAGTTAATTACTGTGGCTTGAAGATCCCACCAATAATAAAAACAATCTTCATTAAGTTTTTATTGTGTATGTGGAATATTCTCGTCGAGGGTCTCATTACTTCTTTTTATGAACCTTAATGTATTTTGCTGTAATATCTAATAATAACAGGGAAGTAAAGTCTTGATTAGTCTGGAAAAAATTATTATGGTGCAGAATATGAGGAAGCGATCTAATTCTGGTACTTTAATCCAATTTTTTCTTAATGGTTTCCTTAACAGTATAGTGTACATTTAAAATTTCCTTTGGATGCTAATCCTTCTCCAAGAGCTACCCGTTGTAGGCAAACTTAAAAACATGGAAATTGCTTCGTGTAAATAAATATTTACAGCCGTACGGCTGTTGTTTGTGTACCTACTTTACATAGTCGTCCAACGTAAGTGGCCCAGTCGCTCTAGCCAACCAAAATTCTTTCTGGTGAACCAAGTTACAGCCGAGGTGAAATTTGAACACCGGTAAGGTTTAATTGCTTTTCCCTGCTGTGGTGTTCATCATAGAAGCGCAATAGGAAGGCTCTGCCTTTATTACATAATGAATTGGTGTGAGCAAAGATACATTATGTTTGATTTGTGGTTGTACAGATTCGCCGGTGAGGATGACACAACTGGCTATAAATTTAATGACAAATTGGTGGTCGTAATTTAGCCATTTAAGCATCAACTCGGTTTAAGGGAATTCCCGGATTTAGAAATGAAACATGACTCTTCCTGATCCATCTCTAAAATTTATAGAGTGGTTTACTATAAACTCAAAGGAACTTAGGAAGATTAGCGCAAAGGCCGAGTTGTAAAATACGATCTACTCGTACCGACTACATTTTGAATTAAATATTAAATAAAGTGTCAAATTAACGGTTCTTCGGGGAAACAGAATATCCATCACGTGTACCTGTAATGGTGTTACAAATATGTACATCAAGTTCGAAAAGATGAGGCGCCCACTTCCCTTTGTCTATCAACTAACTTACGGTCGTTGGTTAACCGGGCTTGGCAGGTTTGTCACAATAGAGAGAAAGAAGAATAAAGAATACATAATATTGAGGGGAAACTAAAGCGCCAATCCTAAAATTTTGAAATACAGAGGAATTAAACGGTTCAGTGTCGTCCTAACTCTTAATTCACAGACGAAAGGTATTTGAGGCCAGTTATAATTATTTGACAATCCTAGCTCACAAACTTTGACATCTTTGTCTTAGTTTTTATAGTTGACTCATCTTACAGATTACGATATCTACCTTATTTAACAAACAGGAAAATAAAGTTAAATATGGCAACGGTATATCCTCGGGTATATCAGAGACAAAGGTTATTGAGTACGGTGTTCCCCAAGGTAGGATTCTTGGGCCTTTGCTATTTATTTTGTACATAAATGACATATAGAGTGCAATAACCTCGGCAATAACAGAGTAGATGTTTTCGCCGATTAAGTACATTGTTGTACATACATATTTCGAGTAGCAATGATTTGAGGATTATTGGGGATAAAGACCGCAGGTTTGTGAACAATATTGATTACACCTGTAAGAAAATATTTAAAAAAATATTGCAAGTCCACACAGTGGGGGTTTAGTGCGAGTTCAGTGGAGAATTAGGAAGGTTGCAATTTTTCCAAAATTGAGCTGTGAACTATTTTTAAATGTGATAAATATACAAAGAGAACTGAAATGTTAGATAGACTATAGGATGGGTTAGAAGTTAAATGTCTGGTTAGACTAAGTGCAGAAATTTTTGTCCAAAGTGATTTTTCTGAATATGATGCCTTCTTATTTTTATGCTAATAGGATTATAGGTAGTGATATTTTTCACCAGCGCAATACTAGAAATAAAAATAATCTCTCTCTTACCACATAAAAACACAAAAAATGGACAAAACACTCGAGTATTATAAGTTACCGAGTATTAAAGAAGCAAATAGTATTAAGAAATTTAGTAAATTATTCAAGAGTATTACTTAAGTCAACAAATAAATGAAAGGGTATAGCTAAAAACGTCACTGAATTGTAGTATTAGATACCAAGTTTTAGAAAAAATGGGCAGCTATGAAAGCGGCTGGAACCTCCCCACTTGGTGAATAATCCATTCTTATCACCAAAATCAAGTAAATTTTCTATTTCCAATACCTAAGTTTTACTCCACCTAAGGCGTTTTCTGCGACTTTTCTAAATTTTACGATCTTTTGCCAAAACTTCGAATTTTTTGATTTTGTGCCAAAAAGGCGCTAAGCGTGAATACATTTTTAGATACAGAATTTCAAGACCTTTCGCTCACAATGTGGATAGACTCTCACAAGCTTTATCAAAAAAAATTATAACTGAACGTGAAAATCTCTACTAAAATGACTCGAGTGGGATACAGGCCTTCACAAACCTATCTTGAGTGTCTTTTCCAAGAATCTATCGACATTGTTCGCGGTCGAAGGCCAAAACTTTATCTCCTGACTGTCCGTACGTACGCACACACATTTAAAAAAAACACTTTTTCGTGATCTTCTGGACCCGACCTTGAAACGTGAAGATCTGGTATTATTTATGCTAAAATAAGTATATTTCGATTGCTATCGGTTTCTAACATAAACTTCAATCTGAAAGATTCACAAGAAAATCTCCCATGCTGAACAAGTTTGAGGTTAGTTATAGCCACCTAATTTTATTAAAACATCTTTGATTTGACCCTATAAAATTCGACGTTAGCATTGCATTGGTGGAAAAAAGCAAAAATGCAAAGCTATGCATTTCCACCAATGTTGCAATATGACACTTTACAGTGAGTAGACTGAATTCGCGAAAATCAGCAAACTGTCTGACATCTGGTGGCAATACTTTAATTACACTGAGAGACAGGATACGGAAATACTTTTAAACGTCCGTCATCATAATTTCGGCTTATGTCAGTCAGTTGTCAGTTGCGAGGTTAGGTAGTAGTTTTGTTAGGAGACATCCTCTCGCTGACTCGAAATTTTGCGAATAATTATGTGGAATTTTACGTTTTGTGTACTTAAGTGAAACATTGTAAATCCAGAAAAACTTGGCTTTTAAAAAATCCACGTATCGATGTCACTGATGTCACCAACTGACACTGTCAGGCACGTCACGCTAGAATTCTCACTTCCGGCTCCCCAATGGGGTGAGACCGCCATTTTGTGGTTTAGCAATGCCATCTATTAGCAGCTGATTTTCGCGAATAATGAATAAACTTGAAACCAAAACGTTTTTGCTTAAATTAGTAAGGAACAAAATTATAAATGAAGTAGTAAAAATCAATCATAGTTTTCTCAAATTGGCTTGTTAAAGTAAATCGGAAATAAAAATCCACGAAGACTTGCCAAATTGGCAAATTGGCGAATACTCGCAGTTTCTATAGTACGAGATCTGTGATTGGTTATGCCCTAACAATTGCGAGCGTTCGCTAATAAACGATCAAGAATTCCCCCCGGCTAAAATTAACAAAATGAGAAAGAAAATACTTTTGAATTGAGAATAACGAAAAAATGAGAGGGTTACCTGAGATCAACGGATTTTGAAGTTACATTGGAATTATTGTTTTTGGAAATTTCGAACATTTTTTCATTATTGCAGTGACTAAAATGAAAGTAAATAAAATAATGAGTTGATTTCACAAAACTTACCCGGATTAATTATGGTTGCATTCAGCCGACGGATCTAAAACGGTTGTCGACCTATGATTAAAACCGAAAAATTAACTTAAAAAGATTCTAGTAAGCCATGAGTTGTTTCTGTATACACATGATGGACGATGGAAAAATGGTGACTGCCGGAAAAGGAGCAGGACAAATGTGTCAAAATTGACCTTGACGCTGTTGACAGATGAACTAACTAGGTGGGGCGGCAATTTTTAAAAATGGTCTTAGAAGTGTCAATGCCAATAAAGGTAACCTTTCTATTTTTCGTCATTTTCAATTTTAAAGTATTTTTTTTCTCCTTTTGTTAACTTTAGCCTGAAGATGACAGCGTCTGCTCTCTAACCATATATATCAAACAAATATATGCGTGGCAAGACTTCGTGGATTTTTATTTTCGATTTAAAATTGTAAATCTTTGTAGAAAAGGACAGCCATACTACGTTATTCAACATTGGGCCTAATGAATAAAGTTAAGTACATGCTTTTGCTATAGGTTTATCCTTTTCCTTTACAATAAGAGAAGTTTGCATTTTTATCACTTACTAATTCAAGCAAAAGCTTTTGCTAAAACTTTATTTATTAGGCGAATTCACACGAAAAAATAAATACTCCCAAAACTCCGAGATTTAAGTATATAGGAAGACCTAATGGAGCAGTAAAAAATAGTTGTTCTACGTGTAAACAAAAACTTCTCCAATCTAGTAGCCAACGCCCTACGTCTTTCACTTCAAGTGCTGGTAGATCGAAAGAGTTTTCGATCACTCTTTATTTGAAAACATTGAGTCTGAATTGTTTTTCTAGGCTGACGAACGCCACTAATTGTAGATCTCCTTAGAAAGGAATTTTCTGGTTTTGATGCCACACGCAGATGTACCAAAACGATCTCTTACCGTTGAGAATATTCCAAATTTCCACCCCTTTTGGAACCGAAGATATAAATTTTTAAGTATAACAATTTTTTCTTCTGTGAAAATGAGAAATTATCCTTTTGCTCGAAAACCCTAATATTTAGCAATAGAGTATGTCACATGAAAATACTTAGAATCAGATGCAGATTCAGACTATAAATTAAAAATAGGCATGTCCCATTTAAAATAACGAAGATGATTTATATCGGCTTCCTGTATTATAACCAGAAGTGATGGCCACAAATTTTTGGCCGCTTGTCGTGAAACACCCTGTATAATAGTTTTAAAACTAAATTGCACTGCTATTGATCATTACCTGGAATTGGTATGGCCGTAACACTAGGCTATAAATAGACTATAATAAACCAATTACGATTAAGATTCAGTTTTAGATACTTCTTTATCTTTTTGTGGTGTTTTAACATAAACTTTATAAGAAGCGGCCGATATGTTAACAATTATTATCATCATCCGCGTAAAAATCTTACCGCCCCAAAAAAAAGGTTAACCGGACGATAAATTGATTCTCTACGACCGTCAACTTTTTAAAGTCATTCTGCCTTTTATGTTCGTTTTTATCATTCAGTATCAAAGTTTTCTGCATGCAGGGTTCTCGTCTAATGCGTTTCTAGGCATCTCATTTGAGTTCCGTTTTCCGAAGGTGTGCAGGCCTACCACCCACGGCTGGTAATTTTTCACCACAAAGGTGTAATTTTTAATGGTAGCTTACGCAATGAGAACTCGTCGAATTGAAGATATTAATTATTAAGATAAACTTGTTTTGATCCGACTGCAACGCCAGTGCGAAGACACCCGCAGCTCGTGGACTAATTAATATCCCAACCAATTAATATTAGTTTTAATGCAATCTCGATTGATTTGTTGCCATTGTGGCTTGATTGCGAAGGCTCCGCGGGCATTCCCGTTTCTCATGCAGGATTTTACTGTTAGATATATTTTTTCACTTCCTTTCGCAGGATTCGATTGTCGTGGCGAATTTCAAATCGTTTCCAACAATGAAACGCCCATTATTTCGGGCAGGCCTCTTGTGAATAAATTCGAAAATAATTCACTTGGTCACCTGTCTACCGCATTTAGTTTAGTTTCGCCAACAATTCGTCGAGGTAAAAAATAGAGACAAAGCAAATTTCGCATACACGCAAATGGCAGATTAAACAATAAACATTAAAAAATGCAGCTGTATAGAAAACAGAGTATTTATTTGTCCCATTAAGACATAAAGCGGATAAGGAAAAAATTGGCCAAGTTTTAATGTCGTTATAATTTTTTTTATTGAGTGCAGTCTCCTGGTTACACCGCAATTACCCATACCTTCAAAAGGGCAGATGCCAGAGATATTGCTTAGATCTTATTTTGAGTTAATTACACTTCCGCCCCCTCTAATTTCTCGGGGAAGACTTAAAAATTAAAAACTTGATTGTCGCGCCTGAGTGATGTCGGTGGCATTCTACGAATCGGGCCGCATCTAATTGATAAAATACAATATACCGACGAGAATCGATTCGTTACGGATGTTAGTGCTCGTGTGGAGCCAACATTGTCTTCGGAAATCCACAAAGAACGTCGGACGCGACCTTGCTGTCCACGATCTGGATGGATGGAATTGAGTTATACAAGTTTTTTTGTTTGGATAACGTGTGTGCGCCTCTTCACAGGCTTTATTGCCCACTGACTGGCCACAATAATTATTACAATTAAAATAATATGAACTTTCACCATCTAGTTGATGAATTAAGTAACAGAGGCTTAACTGAAGCTGTTGAATAAGGATTGTGTCTTTATCTATCATTGAAATCTCCTAAAACCGACACCTGCAAAATACAGTATCCTATGACCCGCAGCATAGTTTGCTCTGGCCCCTTGGGATCCGTCATCTATCTCTTTCTTATTAAATAGTTGAAGTTTGAAAACCTTTAGAAACTGCATTGCTACCTATACAAATGTGCTGGAGAGAGATAGCTAGTTATTGGAGTCACTGGTGTCTTGAAATTTCCTGTTTCAAATTGTCGGCAGATGTCATTTGCAGTCAAAACTCAAAATAACGGTACTTGTAATATACATTCATAGTACCTTAGTAACTTTAGTAGTGGTATGTAAGGTCCCTCGATTTCGCTCTTTGGAGAGGTACGGCATTCAACAGGAAAGTTATGAAACTTAAAAAAGACAGATTTTCTTTTCTGACACACGTCTGACGACGCTATTTGGTCCTAAAAGTTCAGCAAGAAAGAACATCTACCCTTTTACTTAACCCACAATAAATATTTTTACATTGGTTCAAAAAAAAACTTCGAATCGTATCGTAGCCAATGAGATGTCTTAAAAGTTTTTAATATTGAAAGGTTTTCAATGTCATCCAGAATAAGACTGATTGTCTTCCAAATCTTGTCAAATTGACAAATTGTCATAAATCAACCTGCGATCATTTTTCGATTTTGAACGCAAGAATATGCAGACATGCACCTTGTACGTGCATGGCGAGTGTTTTGGTAAAATAATGCAGAGAATGGTGGGATAACGATTTCCTTTAACGTATTGCCAAAAACTTCGAGATTGACAACCACATCAGGTAACAATTTATAATGTACCAAATTAATTTTCTGTTGTCATGGTACCTACCAGATATTTTATGGAGCTATTATTGAATGTAATACTCGAACAGTTCCTAAACTTTGGGGAAAATATTTGAAAACCATACCCTGAAGGAAAAATGCTTCTTAGCCCAAAATGGTAAAGGAATTTTCGACAAGATTTCTCATGGTATATAGCCGCCCTTAAAATTACACGGTACCATTACCTAACACCCTGTATGTAGCTTCAACAACAACAACCTATTTATAATTATGTAATGCATTCTGATTTTTTAAATTTAAGTAAATATTACAACCCTGTATGCGAGTATATGCGAAATCATAAAAACTACATAGCAACTGGTAATGTATTGTAAGAACCACTTACCGTGAGTGAATTTTAATACTAATGGAGAACTTACAATGCAGGTATTGCAAAAAAACTATTGAGCTCGCAATTTTCGAAAAGAAATTTTCTCCAGGAGTCTACCATTACCAGCTGTTACACGAGTTCTGGGACAGTCTGTAGGTATAGTACAGTGTCAAAAACGCGTGAATCTTTGATTTTTATGTAGATAGTATGTAGTCAATTCAACAGAAAATTTTTTAGACTTCTCGTTTGTGACTAATTTCGCAATTATCTGACCCATAACATCACCTATCACATTTGATATCCTTTTTTATAGTTATTTATGGTACGTGTGTCTTATAAAGCAGTTTAGACACGCAAGAAAAGTTTAGGCACGAGACCGAAGGTCGAGTGTCTAATTACTCAAGTGTCTAAAATGCTGATAAGACATGAGTGCGATATAACGTTTTATCCACAAACTGTCTACTTATTATAGTAGGGACGCTCTTGGGCTGTACCCTGCACTTTATGGTTAAGGGCTGGTACTTTGCGCACTTCTTACCTAGATGCCAAAGATCACTTTTTGAGGAGTTGCCAAGTTTGAAGTCTATGCGGCCACTTGCTGTGGCAGGTTGCCTATCTCCGGGGCGTACTTCCCGAAACTTTAATTTAAAATGCAAACCCCCATTTTTCACGTCACCATAATAAAGGCCTTCAAATTCTGCTTCTAAAGATGTATTCACTATTAGTGCCTTTTTGACAAAACTTCAAATATTCGAGATTTTTTAACATACTTTAAAAACGCGATACAGCCGAAACCTCAGGACAGATTTAGCTGAAATTTTGCACATGGAGATTGTATTACCTGTATTAAAGCTGAAAAAAATTTGGAGGCAATCGACACACGGAAAGTGCCGTTTTGGCACATCAATTTTCAAATCTAAACATATTCTCATTTTACGATATTAACAAGTTTTTGAAAATTTTATTGTCACCATCAGAAAGATCTTCAAATTCTGGTTTTGAATAATACAAAATTCATTCGTATTTAGTGCCCTTTGGATAAAAAAATCGAAACTTTGTAACAACATTAAAAATACATTATAGCCCAAACTACTGAACCGATTTGGCTGAAATTTGGTACATGGAGATTGGGTGACCCGTGGAAGAGTCTTGATAGCGAAAAAGCTGGCTAAATAGGCGATTCGGAAAAGTACGCCCAATAGAGATAGGCAACCCGCCAAAGCGAGTGGCCGCATAGACTTCAAACTTGGCAACACCTCAAAAAGTGATCTTTGGCATCTAGGTAAGAAGTGGGCAAAGTACCAACCCTTAATCATAAAGTGCAGGGTAACCCCCCGATTTTCCCAAGAGCGTCCGTACTATTACGGCATAAATAAATTATAAATTATATGAAAATAGTAATTTATTCTAATGTCGATATCGCAGAACTATAGGCGGTCATCAGATACCTATTTGCTACCGTAGCAACCTATGGAGTGTTTTATAATATATCGGGTGTCCCAAAAAAAAAACCGGTCAAAATAATCTTTGAAATAAGTCAGCCATTTCTTAACCGATTTGGATAGACTTGGTCTTAAATTAAAGCTAAAGAATGAGGCTTTCGAGCTTTGTAAGAAACGTCGACAGATGGCGCTGCTGTAGTAGCCTTATTGATACTTGTCTTTAAGGCTTATTCTAGGTGCGTGGGGATTGGTCGGGCAACAACCAATGGTTATGAGACCCAAATAGCCTTGAAGATCCTTCTTTTTTCTTCAAAAATCTTTTTTCAGAAGTCCATTTGGCGTTAGCATTAATTTTCTGTGATTTTTCTAAAAAAAGTGTTTTTGCGTATTTTCATGCTTCCATAACCACGACTAAAGTAACATTGATGTACATAGGGCTTAATTTTCAATTATTACTGTTCAGTTGCCCCCCACTGGCATCCGTGCCACTGTTTTCACCATATTCGTTCATTGATAGCTGAAAATTAAGATTTATATGCGTTACTGTTCTTTGGTCATGGCCATTAATTAATACGTGAAAATACTCAAACACATTTTTTAAAAAAATTACAGAAAATTAATGCTTAAGCCAAGTCGACTTCTGAAAAAAGATTTTTAAACAAGAAAGAAAGATCCTCAAGGCTATTCGAGTGTCATACCGATTGGTCGTTGACTGGCCAATCCCCATGCAGCTAAAATAAACCTTTAAAGCAAGCATCAATAGGACTACTACGGCAGCGCCATCTGTCGTAGTTTCTCATACAGTCGAAAGCCTGATTCTTTAGCTTTAATTTAAGACCACGCTCATCCAAATCGGTTAAGAAATGGCAGACTTATTCCCAAAAATATTTTGTCCGGTTTTTTTTGGGACACCCGATAGATTATCGATGTGCAAACATGAAATGATTTTATACCTTAACAATAGACAAGTTGTGGATAAAGGTTAATATTTTGCCACATTTTTGTCAATAACTGCAACTTTACGTCATCCACTGTCAGCCCGCTCCTTTTTAATGAGAACTAATTTTTTCTCTATTTTCCGCTGAAATGGTAGAAACTGTGAATACATTTTTAGAACCAAAATTTCATCGTCTTTCTAGTGGTGCCATAAAAAATGAGGCCTTTATTTAAAGTTTTAAAATTGATAAATGCTAAAAAAAGAAGAAAGGAAAAAACTATGTAAAAACAGACCAAAGCAATATGAGGTAGAAAGTTTAAAGGACATGGAGGTTAAAAACAAGCACGAGCAAGAACTAACAGAGGCGCTGCAGGGATGTCATAAGAGTACGCAGATAAAACAAATGAAATAAAACAAATGAACGGAGTAATTGAACAAGAGCAAGAAGATAATTCTTTTTGGGAAACTAGAACAAGTAGGAACTAAGGAGTGGTACGAGGAAGACTTAACCGAAAAAAAAAGAAAAAAGCAAGGCAAAGGCTATTAAATGACCTAAATGAAAGGAATATTTACAACTACCAGCAGCTAAGGAAGAGCCTAAAAAATTAATGTAGGCATAAAAAGAGGCACTATAATGAAAACAAAATACAACAAATAGTAAAAAAATTCCAAAACAAGGAAGTAAGGTCCGTCTACCTGGAAATAAAACGGGCAGAAAGGGGAGTACAGAATAAAAGCAGTTACATAAAATCAGGAATAGAAACCGGCAAGAAAAGCCTTGAAGTTGGGGAGGACGAAATAGTAATAGAAGGACGAACGCAAGAATAAATGAAACACATAGTCAAGAGTTTGAAAAACAACAAAAGCCTCGGGAAGAACGAAATAAGAGCAGAGATGCTAAAAGGAGGCGATGAACAACTGCAGAAGAAAATTATTGAAAACTAATGGAACGAATATGAGAAAGATAGGAAATGCTAGAGGACTGGTCGAAAGCGCAGATAATTCCATTACACAAAAAAGGGGATAAGCCGCAGTGCGGAAACTACAGGGGCACTGCTATGTTAGATGCATGCTATAAGATATTTGCCAAGGTACTAAGAAGCAGACTAAATGTTTTCGCGGAGAAGAAAGTGGAGGAATACCAATCGAGATTCAGGAGCAGAAGATCGACAACGGACCAGATTTTCGCACCAAATAAATTGCAAACCACCTGCTACGAGTATAAGACGGCACTATATATTCGGTGTTTGCAGACTTTAGACAGAATAGACAGAGCAGGCGATGGTCGAACTGGGGGTGGCTAAAAAATTGGAACGATTACCAAAAATTACGCTAAGAAAAACGTGCAATGAGATAAACTAGAAAGGGTTTGAGTTAAAAGAATTTTCAATTGGGCGCGGAAAAAGACAGAGGGATCCCCTGTCAACTACTTTTCAACCTGGTATTGGAGAGGCTTATAAGGAAAAGTGGTTTGAAAACGAAAGAAACCATTTTCAGCAATAACCATCAGTGCTTTGCTTTCGCCGACGATCTAAAGCTTATAGTTAAAGCAAAAAGAGAGCTACAGAAAATCACAAAAAGAATACTAATTGAAGCAAAAGAGTTGGGATTAGAAATTAACCAGAATAAATCGAAATACATGGTAATGGGGAGCGCTGGAAAAGGAGAGGTAAAAGAACTAAAAAAAAAGTAAGCAGTATCAGCTATCGGAGGAAAACGGACGCGAAAGCCAGGAATTGAGAGCAAGAATAGCCAAAGAGAACAAAAAAATGTAGCCTAAAATCTGTAATGAAATGGAAATATGTATCTAGGAAATTAAAAATAAGACTATAGAACAGTCATAAGGCCAACGGTAACGTACGTATGTGAGAACAGGGTGCTAAACAAAACAGAAGAGGAGGCACTGGACAAATGGGAAAGAAAGAGGCATTTTTGGTGGAAAGAGCACAGAAGAAGGCTGGATGAAAAGGACAAATATAGAACTAAAATACCTATATATAAAGAGCCGTCAATAACAACATATGTAGAGGCCCAAAGGTTCAGGTGGCTGGGACACACAGAAAGAATGACCAGTGAAAGAATGCCAAAGTTAGTGCTTAACAGAAAACAAATCGGGAAGAGAAGAAATGGTAGGCCAAAGAAAGGGTGGTATGAGAAGGTGCAGGAAGACCTAAGCAATGAGGGAATAAGGGACTGGCAGCAAAGAGCCGTAAATAACAGACAATGGAAGAGGATGGCCTCCGAGTTCACACAAGCAACTAATGAGTTACATAAGTACCGATATGTATGTATAAAGCAATTAGTAAAATATGTAAATTACCTATGCCCAGGCCTTCAAGGCCTGTAGAGCAATTCAATCAAAAAATTCTAAAAGGGCACTTACCGTTCACCAATTGCTTCCAAAAGCCTTTCAGCTCTTCATAGTCTCCACTCCATGCACCAAATTTCAGCCAAATCGATCTAGTAGTTTGTGCTTTTGAGGGCACTAAATGTGACTAAAATTTGTCTCATTAAAAACCAGAATTTGAAGACCTTTCTGATGGTGACAATAAAGTTTTTTTAAACTTGTTTCGGATGGTTAATTATTGACATAGTATAATCCAAAATTTTAAAAATGTATGTGCCAAAAAGGCACTTGTCAATTGTTCCTAAAATCTTTTCGGCTCTTCGACGAGAATGTAATACAATCTCCATAATGCAAAATTTCAGAGAAATTGATCCAGGGGTTTGAGCTGTAGGTATACCGTGTTCTAAAGGTGCCTTAGAAACCTCCAATTTTTGAGGTTCTTGTCAAAAAGGCACTAAGAGTGAATACATGTTTGGAAGCAAAATTTGAGGGCCTTTTTTATGCTGAGAAAAAGGGGTTCACTCAGTTTCTGTCCTCATTAGGTCGCAAAGTAAAGACATTTTTTAATGGTCCAAAAAAAACGGACAAATAAGAATCAAAAGCAATGATGATAGCAATATTAACGCCGTGAGTTCTCACCTGAATAATCTGTGGAACTTATAGAGTTCAACGAGACCAAGGTGGAATTTAAAAGAAACAGACAGCATTAAAGATCGTAGTTAATATCGTTGTACGCAAACAAGTATTTAATCGGTGGATGCATCGCGCGCGGATTGACCAAAAAGCTTAAAAGGTCGAAGTGAAAATAAAACGAATCCAGAAATCGTGAGATGACCACCTTATCAGGCGACTTATCTAGCCGATCTGGGGGCCCCTGTCAGGCGGGTCAGGCAAATGAAGCACTCATGCACGAGGACTTGAAACACCAACCGCGCGATCACAAAATGAAACCAACCGGGACAATGGTAAAATTTTTAATGAAAGCGCTCGGAGAGATATGTCGAGTTTACTGCCTGTCAATCACGTAGA
The DNA here is from genome assembly GCA_963924575.1 of Pycnomerus fuliginosus. Lineage (NCBI taxonomy): Eukaryota > Metazoa > Arthropoda > Insecta > Coleoptera > Zopheridae > Pycnomerus > Pycnomerus fuliginosus. Next base: position 30,547,487 of record OZ004620.1, read on the forward strand.
TCTTGGCCCCAAGGTGTGAATCGGCGTTATTAAGCGAAGAAAAACGTATTATTACAGCAATAAATAAACAATAACGACCTGGTTACCTAACAGCGTGGTATCAAAAAAGCGAGGTACATCGCACTCCGTTAATTATTACCAAAGGTGCCAACCACTTGCCTTAAATTAGGTCAATATTTCAACAAGACGTGGACATTCAAGAGGATGACGCAGCAAGACACAATGAAAAGCAGAAGAATATGCCACGAGGAAGTAACCAGATCTATTTTAATCGATTCATAGAGAACCAACATGCGTACCTACATGTGGGTAGGTACAAACAATTATGTGTCGTTGAACCTTCAACTTTACCTCGAACATAATTATTCATTGACCAAATCCATTAAGGTTCGATACTGATCATTAATAATAAATCAATTCCGCAAAAAACTGTTGGGACAGTTTGGGAATTGGTTGCCAACCGTTTGCACTTTTCCGAATAGGTACAGAAGATGAATTATTCTGATTCTGCCAGCCTCAAGATAAAATAACTGTAGAAGTTATTTCAAAAGTCTATGAGCACAGTGCTGCAGGATAAATATGGTAAGAATTTTACACTTTTTTGCGCCAACCGCGCATTATCATTTCACATGTATATTAAATCGTTAACCTTTTCGAATGCGGTATTTCCCGTAGAAAAGGAGCATAATCAAAACAGGTATTATAATTCATGTTTGAGGTGTGATAAAAACTGCATAATGTAATGACAAATACCTACCCTGAACAACATTTGCCGGAATGTAGCTAGTTGGGAATTCTTATATGAATACACCCTATAGCATTTTGGATAGTCTGTTACCTATCTCTTTTGGATTAGGGCAAAAAAATTAATAATTAATAGGTACATTACTTGCACAACAATGAATTTTATTTTCTGGAGGTGTTACATAACATTATGAGTATAGAAAAGAAATTTAGTACTAATAGAGCACAGGCACGGTTCGTGACCAAAATTTATTGCATGGCTCCGCGATTGCGGCTCATAAAACAGAAATACGACGTGTTTATAAATTCCGGTCCATCTAGTTGGCTTTCAAATATCGACAAAATTTTGCGTCTGTCACCTGTCATCTCACTTGTCATTCAAAATAATCCAACCCTGAAACTGTGTTAACAATTTCCGAGATTTCCCTAGCTCGAGCTCTTCAATTTTTTAGTTTTAACCATTAAAAAAATTCAAATTCAAATCGGAAAATAAATAAAAAAAGTTGTCTTGGGAAGTTTTTCGCGTGACACCCTGTATTTAGAAAATTGAGCGGCCATAAATGACATTTCATAGCCATCTCGAGAATATTTGTAGAGTTAATCTAATGCGTAAAATTGTAATGTTGCTAATCATGTCGTAAACGTCATGCTATTACGTCAAAACAAGTTGACATTTGACGAATTTGTGTAATGTATTTATACAGCACCAGTGCGTTTAGGGCGAACCTGAAATTCATGCCACTAATGATGATGATAATTGATAATTAACGCAAGGTGTAAGGACCACCCCCCGAATTTCTTCCCCAAACCCTAAACGTGACCCCCCAGAATTTATCAGGTATTCATATAAAAGGGAAAAAAATTGTGTTTACCTATTAATTACATGCGGTAAGTACTTCTAATATTAAAGAGTGATTTTTGTCATCAAAGAATGAAACTTATCAACCAGTGTGCTGTATTTACAATTTTTGTCCGTTTGGTAAATACAACTATTTATTAACATATTAAAGTGGCCACAATTGAAGTAAATAAAATAAAATAAAATAAAAATAACAATTATCTTTTCAAAACTGTACCTTGAATGCAAGTAAAGACTTCTTCAAAATGTGCCGGAGTAATTTTAATTCTTTTGATTTATGCATAAAAAGTAAAAACCTTCCATAATCTAATTCAATCAACATAATAAACAAAAGATCTAGTGCCTGGAATTTGGAAATTCTTAATTTTCAGTTAATACGAAAATTTAGATTGTCTAAAAATTTTAATGCGACTATTGGTTTCAACCGATTTCTAGGGTAGAAACCTCCTTTAACTTAAACGTTGGTGGAGGAAAATTCAGGTATTCAGTCAGGATGGTTCCTTTTTCACTGCTCACCATTGGCATCTCCTAAAAGATACCCTAAAAATACCCTTTTTCTTGGTGATTAAGAATCTGAAGAGAATTGTCAGATAACTTGAATCGTTCGTGAGTTATCATGAAAAATCTGAAAATTTCGATTTTAAAGAAAAATTCATAACTTTCTTGAGACTGATCTCATTTTAATGAAAGTTGGAACTTTTGTATTATTTTTATTTTTATTTTATGAATTTTCATTTTAATTTTGAATCGGTAGTTAGGCAGCCCTCAATTTATTTGTATTTTTATTTTCAAACCCTCTCCGAGGACTGCCTCTCTTTCCAATCCTCATCCGGCCTCTTATCTCCTTTTTAAAATTCAGTCCAGTGTGGTCAGAATGCCGCGAAACCGTTATCTTACCTCCGAATTTTTCTTCGGTGTTAAAATAAAACTCCCGCATTTTCGAACATCACCCCCCTGGACGCCTTACTTCCAGCATTTTTGAGCTGAGCTATTGGTCGTTCGATATACTCATTAGCTTTTTGCATACTATCTGACATTATTAAGCATCACCAGATTACTTTAATTACTAATTTTTAGAATCCGTTCAGTTTTGTAATTTAATAAAAATAAATTGTCCCTTCTTGATCAGCTCGGTCAATACAGATAAATTTTTGATTAGACTTTTCTCGAAAACGGTTAGTCCTATGGAGTAACAATAAGAGGAGCTTTTTTATGTAGTTTTAGTCAGACAACCATATGCCGGTAAGAAAATGTCAAAAAATGGCTCATCAAAAAAATTGGGTGAAAAAATCCACAGGCCCCCCGTTTCGAACGCCCCTGGTAAAATTCGCTTTTTGCTGATAACATAATCTGATGGAGCTTATTGATATCAGACAGTGTGCAAAAACTCATCGCTTTAGCCCAAACAGTTCCTGATTTATTCAATAATAACCGAAGTTTGGGTGCCCCCTTCCGAGGACTGTAGCCCCGCCTTAGGAGCGATTTCCGGACATGTTTATAAGAACTTTTCTTCATATTTTTCGATGTAGAATCACCCCTGAAAATTAATGACTGCATACCTGAATCACCCTGTATAGGCATCGAGAGAAATTATCTAGGCCATCTAAGTTTTGAACAACGACAGTTAACTTTTCTTTTTCTTATGGCCGCCATATTGGATTTTAACACCACCGGATACACAAAAAAATTAGCTTTTCAATAATGTAATCAATATGGGCTTTTTTTGAAAAAATACATCAAAGCTTAAGTCACACGTCGCCATGACGTATTTTATTACCGTTGAGTCCACATGATATAAGAGATTTAAAAAGTCTGTATACTTTTTTGAAATTGTTTCATCTAAGTTTAGGCTGGTTTTACTAATTATTTATACCAATTTTCAAATTTTGACGATCTGTCAAACAAGTCCATTTCTGAAAAGCCTATTTTTTGTGTATCTAGCAGTGTTAAAATTCAGTATGGCAGCCATAAGAAAAAGAAAAGTTGACTACCGCGTTGCTCAAAATCTAGAAGGCATACAAAATTTGACATCTGTTCAAAATATAAAAGTCCCATAAGTTTCAGATAAATAACGTCATTAAGGAGATTAGAATTTTTCTTTAAAATTGCAATTTTCAGGTTTTATTATTACTCAGGAACGAATCGAAATATCTGGAAATTCTCTTCAGATTCTTAAATCACCAAGAATGAGCGCAACTTTTCTCTAATTTAATTTAACCACCTCCGTATCGTTTAGCGTTTAAAAGATGGGAATGGTGAGCAGTGAAAAAGAAACCATCCTGTATAGGAAGCAGGAAAATTGATAGGTGATAGCATTGTTTCATTCAACAATTGGCTGCCCATAAACGGGTTTTTAGTTCCGTCAAAATTTCTGTCATTGTCAAAAAGTAGATACAATGGACAATAAACTACCTCCATATTGTTACTGCTTATTGACACTGACAGGAATTTTTAAGGAAATGAAAGCACGTTTACAAAAAAACAGAAAGATGACTTGATTGATTCTATTGCGTTAGTTAGAAAGTGTCGTGATAATATTAGATACACTAAAAAGGTATAAACATCTACCATAAAATAAACAAAAGGATTGCTATGTGTCCCGGGTTCAAAATATTAGTATATTATGATATTAGGAGTAAAAGTGATACTTTGTGTGGCAAAGCTGAGCCGCACAAAGGCACTTTTATGCTAATTCATTAAAAGTGGACATTTTTGATTAAAATACTTTTCAAGCATTTAATAATAAGCTTACTTTGCTAAGGGGATGCGGTTAACGAAGATTCACAAAGTGGTCTGAAAGGAAGAAAGTCACTAATTACTCCGGCGGCTTAAACAAATTTTTTCCGTCGCCGAAGTAGTCGGCGCTGAAGTAAAAATAATGTACTTCATCGCCGCCGGAGTAAAAATAATGTACTCTTTGACATTAACGTTCTCAAAAATGTCATTGAAGGGTAGTTTTGTTGACGTTTGAAGATAAACCATATTTTCTTTAAACTGGCATTCGGGCAATTACGGTGAATCTCAATCATTGGAGAATTTCTAATTAATTGAATAATTGCTATGGATATAATTGTTGGAACATTATAATTGTTGGAACATAGTGCGTTGCTATAATTTCATCTCAATCTTAATCATTGGAAGTCACCATAACAAACCCGATATTATTTATCCTGAAAATTCGGAGTGTAATATATGCAATACCAAATTCACTACGAGTACTGCTAGTTGCCTACAATAATTCAACTAGTCCGCATGCGAAGCCAGTATAACGGTTTTTTGGAAGTTTACAGTCTGTGTCCTATGTTTCGCACAACAAGGGCTAATAATACCCCTTTTCCAGATCTAGTTCGGAACGCGTCAATTGAATTTCAGAATTCGTCCATTTAAAATAGAGAAGAGTAAAAATTTGGTAGTCTAGACACCTACCTGTTAAGTGGTTGCCGGTAAATTCAAAATCGTCGTCCTGGTCCCAATGCTTCAAAGATAGATTCGACAGAGGGGTCGCATTTGCAAATTCCAAATTTGCAAAATGCCAGTCCAAAATCTGACGATCCTTCGACGACAGATATACATCACTGTAAAATAATTAAATAAAAATACAAAACCCTTGCTAGTCTGCCGTCAACCTTTTGGGACAAAGGCGGTTGGTGGCCAATTGTACTTATCGATAAGAAAAAGGTTAAAAATCTGAAAAAGTTAAAGGTAATTTAAGTACTCTTTAAGAACATGAAATGAAACCAAACATAAACCAACTTGTTTCGCTTTTTCATAAAATAGTATATTGTGTAACTAGTAGGAAAAATATTATACTCCGGGATGATGATGGAAGATTGATGGACGAGGCGCAGCCGAGTCCAGCAACCATCAGAGTCCCGGAATATATATTTTCCTTCGTGTTGCACATACTATTTTTTCGTCGATCGCTCAACTAGACAGAAATAATGAAATTTAGAACAATTTTTTAAGAGTAACTTGGATTACTACTAAAACAATGTCTTATGAAATCTTGATTTTTGAAAAAAATACTAATGTGATATACAGGTGTTCCTTAAAAAAAAATATTTGAACATTCTAAAATCTGAACAGATAAGATAACACATTGACATAGGACAGGTAACATTATTCATTAATTAATTCCTATTTATTTACTTAAATTTAAATATTAGTTTCATCTTAATCAAATATTAATTGGACTGCTGATTAATAAAATAATAATGAAGTAGAATGTATTATGCAATTATACATTAATTAATTATCTTCATTCTTCTGAATTAAAAAAATTAGATGTTTTCGTCGTGTTTATTAAGTTCATCATAATCAGACATGTCCTCACCTTCTTCTTGAAATTGCCTATCGTTAGGCTCCCCAGTCACTTTTGTCTCATTTTTGGCGCCTCTGACGAAAAATAAAATCTGTCATCATCGTTCTAACGATAAATTCAAGTTTTGCCGTCAAATCATTTTAATTAACAGAAGTAGTTAATTAACCTTGCCCAACATTAATGTGTAGTAAGAATAAAACAATTGAAATCATTTTGTTTGACATTTTTCGTAGATTAGAATTTTTTCTCGAAAACTATCAACCCCAGAGGTATCAACTACCCTATATCAGTGAAATCAGAAAAAAATTCTCCATCGATCCGTGCAAAAATATACCGGGTGTCCCATTTTAAAAAAAGCAACTTGCATCCACAGCGCTTAAGATCCGAAGGCCATCGCTAAGAGTAAGGTCCAGAATAAAACTTGGGAGTACGGTCTACCATCCCGTTTTTAGTTCAGGCGAATATCTCAAGTAATAAAGGAGATATTCCAATTTTAAAAAAGTGGTACAATAATAAAAAAAGATCCTGTACATATCTAGCAGAAATAGTGAAAGTAATTAAAATTTTTAGTGATAATGTGAAATCGGCTAGAGAATTTAATGCACGGTATCCAGATCGGCCACTATCTGCAGCAAATCTAAAAAATTATTATATAATTAACGTTAGAAGGGTTTTAACATTACCAGGGAACAGATTTGAGGAACGAGCGTTGGTGCTTTAAAATTCCCGAGTAATGTAGAAACCCAATAAACGTTTTATTTTTCCCTAAATATTTTTAAAAATTTGAAAAAATTTAGTTTAATACATTCTTTCTACCTTTCATGATGACGAAGGTTAGACTCAAACTGGTTTCGAAAAGACATGGGCTGGATTTCAGATCTGCGCAGCTCCGCCTAAATTCCCACCACCTCTCGTTGCTCAGTGGCGCACGGTGGCATCAACGTTCGGACAGATTTACGGACAGATTTACGAAGGAGGAATACGGAGAATGTAACGGCGCGCCACTGTTCATTTTCATGGGAGGCTCCACCTTTGCACCGAAACTTGGATTTGCGCAGCTTTATAGCGATGTACTTTCGAAATCAGTTTGAGTCTAACAATGGATACGATCCGCTATCCTAGGAACTTGTTTATTTACCTTTATTTTTTGAAAGAAATTGTGCTCGAATTGATTGACGTACCTCTTATGTTATGAGATTGTTAATAGCACAACCCGTTACTAACAAATTATTCATATTAAAACAGAATAGGATAAAATAATAGTATATTAAAAAATGCAGCAGAGAAGCGGCTGGAACCTCCCCATCGCGTGGATCTTTGTATTCTGTGTAGATAGTAGTTAATTCAACAGAATTTTTTTAATCCATGACTAATTTCGCAATTTTCTGACAAATACCGACGTCACCCATCACGTTCTTTTAAGGTTAATCTTTTGCCACCTTTTTGACAATAACTGCCACTTTATGTCATCCACTGTCAGTCCGCACCCTTTTAAAGAGAAAGAATTTTTTCTGTATTTTCCACTGAAATGGCAGAAACTATGAACACATTTTTAGAACCAGAATTTGATCGCCTTTCTAATGGCGACATAAAAAAGGAGGTCTTGTATTTAAAATTTTAAGTTGATATGCTTAAATGGGACTTCCCGTTGGCCAATTGCTTTCAAAAGCCTTTCAGGTCTTCAACGGGTCACTCAATCTCCATGTACCATATTTCAGCCAAATCGATTCAGAAATTTGGGCTATAATGTATTTTTACTGTTATTATAAAATTTCGATTTTTTGAACCAAACAGCGCTAAATGCGAATTAATTTTGCCATATTTAAAACCAGAATTTGAAGACCTTTCTGATGGTGACAATAAATCTTTCAAAAACTTGTTTTTAATGGTCAAATGAGAGAATAATTTTAAATTTAGAAATTGGTGTGCCAAAACGGCACTTTCCATGAGTCGATTGAATTCAAAATTTGTTCAGCTCTTCGACGTGTAATACATTCCCTATGTGCAAAATTTCAGCCAAATCGGTTCAGGGGCTTGGGCTGTACCGCGATTTTAAAGTCCGATAAAAATCAATTTTTTTTTATTTTTGGTCAAAAGGGCACTAAGAATGAATACACTTTTAGAAGCAGAATTTGAAGGTCTTCCTTATGGTGACGTAAAAAATGGGGGTTTGCATTTAAAATTTAAAAGTTGATGTGCCAAAATGGCATTTCCGGTTGCACGATTGGCTCCAAAAGCTTTTCAGATCTAAGTTAGGTTACGAGATGCCTATGTTCCAAATTTCAGCCAAATCGGTCTAGTAGTTTTGGCTGTGGCGTGATTACAAACGAACGTACAAACGTACGAACGTACGTACATACACACAGACACATTTTAAAAACCCCTTTTCTGGGTTCCTGAGACCTCAAAACGTGAAGATCTGGTGCTATCTCAAATTCGAAAATTTTAGTGATTGCAGTAACCTCCCATTTGTTTTAAATTGTGATGGGTTTGGGGAGGTTAAAACACGTTTCATAAGACCAATTATTACAGCACGAGGATGTTTGGACAACGAGGGCGAAAAGCCCGAGTTTTACAAAAATCCGAGTGAAACACATTTTCTACACTAGTTTTTCTATTTCGGATGCCCAGCTTGTCAATATTTTCAAGAAAAATTCAGAATGTTATTTTCAAAGACAGGCTTGGCAGTTGTCTAGGTTACGATGTAAAAAATGCAGCAGAGAAGCGGCTGGAACCTCCCCATCACGTGGATCTTTGTATTCTGTGTAGATAGTAGTCAATTCAACAGAATTTTTTTAATCCTTGACTAATTTCGCAATTTTCTGACAAATACCGACATCACCTCGGACATCACCCATCACATTTGACAATATGTTCCTTTTAAGGTTAATCTTTTGTCACCTTTTTGACAATAACTGCCACTTTATGTCATCCACTGTCAGCCCGCTCCCTTTTATGGGTTAGTATCATCTCATCCCAATGACCAACTCATCCCATCTGACAACTCATCCCAGACCAACTCATCCCAGATCAACTCATCCCAAACTAACTCATCCCAGACCAACTCATCCCAGACGAACTCATCCCAAACCAACTCATCCCAAAAGACAACTCATCCCAGAACGCAACTCATCCCAGACCAAGTCATCCCAACAGACGACTCATCCCAACCGACAACTCATCCCAACAGACAACTCATCCCAAACCAACTCATCCCAGACCAACCGATATTTCGAAGAGTACTCGCTTTCGGCTCCGCCGAAAGCTTGCGTCGTACTTTCCACGGGCAGAATTTAAAAAAAATGTTATTAAAAAAACCTGACCTGACATAGACCTGAACTGCCCTAGCTTCTCGCACCATTGCAAGACCGATATTTCGACGAGTACCTACTCGCTTTGCTCGCGTGAACCTTTGGGCGGGCAAAATTTGAGAGAAAATGTTATTAAAAAAAAAACCTGACCTGACATAGACCTGAACTGCCCTAGCTTCTCGCACAGCAAAGCGATATTTTGACGCTTTGCTCGCGTGGAACTTTGGACGAGCAAAATTTGAGAGAAAATGTTATTAAAAAAAAAACCTGACCTGACATAGACCTGAACTGCCCTAGCTTCTCGCACTGCAAACCGATATTTTGACGCTTTGCTCGCGTGGAACTTTGGACGGGCAGAATTTGAGAGAAAATGTTATTAAAAAAAAAAACCTGACCTGACATAGACCTGAACTGCCCTAGCTTCTCGCACTGCAAACCGATATTTTGACGCTTTGCTCGCGTGGAACTTTGGACGAGCAAAATTTGAGAGAAAATGTTATTAAAAAAAAAACCTGACCTGACATAGACCTGAACTGCCCTAGCTTCTCGCACTGCAAACCGATATTTTGACGCTTTGCTCGCGTGGAACTTTGGACGGGCAGAATTTGAGAGAAAATGTTATTAAAAAAAAAAACCTGACCTGACATAGACCTGAACTGCCCTAGCTTCTCGCACTGCAAACCGATATTTTGACGCTTTGCTCGCGTGGAACTTTGGACGAGCAAAATTTGAGAGAGAATGTTATTAAAAAAAAAACCTGACCTGACATAGACCTGAACTGCCCTAGCTTCTCGCACTGCAAACCGATATTTTGACGCTTTGCTCGCGTGGAACTTTGGACGGGCAGAATTTGAGAGAAAATGTTATTAAAAAAAAAACCTGACCTGACATAGACCTGAACTGCCCTAGCTTCTCCCACTGCAAACCGATATTTTGATCTGGGATGAGTTGTCTGCTGGAGTTGTCTGCTGGGATGAGTTGTCTGTTGGGATGACTTGGTCTGGGATGAGTTGCGTTCTGGGATGAGTTGTCTTTTGGGATGACTTGGTTTGGGATGAGTTGGTCTGGGATGAGTTGGTCTGGGATGAGTTGGTTTGGGATGAGTTGGTCTGGGATGAGTTGGTCTGGGATGAGTTGTCACCTGGGATGAGTTGGTTATTGGGATGAGATGATACGACACCCCCTTTTATTGAGAAAGAATTTTTTCTCTATTTTCTACTGAAATGGCCGAAACTGTGAACACATTTTTAGAACCAGAATTTGATCGCCTTTCTAATGGCGCCATAAAAAAGGAGGTCTTGTATTTAAAATTTTAAGTTGATATGTTTAAATGGGACTTCCCGTGGGCCAATTGCTTTCAAAAGCCTTTCAGGTCTTCAATGGGTCACCCGATCTCCATGTACCAAATTTCAGCCAAATCGATTCAGTAATTTGGGCTATAATGTATTTTTACTGTTATTATAAAATTTCGCTTTTTTGAACCAAACAGCGCTAAATGCGAATTAATTTTGTCCTATTTAAAACCAGAATTTGAAGACCTTTCTGATAGTGACACTAGTTTTTAATGGTCAAATGAAAAAATAATTTTAAATTTGGAAATTGGTGTGCCAAAACGGCACTTTCCGTGAGTCGATTGAATTCAAAATTTGTTCAGCTCTTCGACGTGTAATGCAATCCCCATGTGCAAAATTTCAGCCAAATCGGTTCAGGGGCTTGGGCTGTACCGCGATTTTAAAGTCCGATAAGAATCAATTTTTTTTTTATTTTTGGTCAAAAGGGCACTAAGAATGAATACACTTTTAGAAGCAGAATTTGAAGGTCTTCCTTATGGTGAAGTGAAAAATGGGGGTTTGCATTTAAAATTTAAAAGTTGATGTGCCAAAATGGCATTTCCGGTTGCACGATTGGCTCCAAAAGCTTTTCAGATCTAAGTTAGGTTACGAGATGCCTATGTTCCAAATTTCAACTAAATCGGTCTAGTAGTTTTGGCTGTGGCGTGATTACAAACGAACGTACGAACGTACGAACGTACGTACGAACGTACGTACATACACACAGACACATTTTAAAAACCCCTTTTTTGGGTTCCTGAGACCCCAAAACGTGAAGATCTGGTGCTATCTCAAATTCGAAAATTTTAGTGATTGCAGTAACCTCCCATTTTTTTAAAATTGTGATGGGGTTGGGGAGGTTAACAAAAGCCGTGATCTAATAGAGCACATTAGAGAACGCGTTTGGGTGTTATAAAGTGTTCATTAAGAAACTGAAATAGAAAATAGTATATTAAAAAACACGTTTCATAAGGCCAATTATTATCGCACGAGGATGTTTGGACAACGAGGGCGAAAAGCAAGAGTTTTACAAAAATCCGAGTGCGATAAGAGCTTATGAAACACGTTTTTTATACTCGTTTTTCTATTGCGGATGCCCAGCTTGTAAATATTTTCAAGAAAATAGTTATTTTCAAAGACGGGCTTAGCAGTTAATTCGATTTTTAGACACAATAGTTATCTTGGTTACGATGTAACAAGAACCGTGCTCTAATAGAGCACATTAAAGGACCCGTTTGGGTACTATAAAGTGTTCATTAGGAAACAGAAATAGAAAAAAATCATTTCAATTGTGTTATTTTACAGACAATTCAACTTTTACTTTATAAACCAATCAAAAGTGACGAATTAACCGTTTCAGCCAATCGCAACGTGATTAATATGGCAATTTGTACATGTGGTGATTGCCAGACAGTTGTTAAAAACGAGAAACGTCAAGTCGTTGAATTTGTCTTGCCAAATACATGGGCTCAGTATCTTGGTAATTTTTGTCACTTTGATTAACACTTGCAGACGTTGTTTTTGGAAAATTATCACTCGCGCTCGTGATAATTTTCGTCCCAACGCCTGCTCGTTGCATCAAAGTGACAAAAATTGTCGGCAATATTAAGACCATTATTTGTTGTATTACATACGATAATTTCAGTATTTCTGCAACATAAAGGATATGTTGCAGAAATACTGAAATTATCGGCATTTTATAACTTTCCTGAAAAATTTATCATTAAATTTTTTCATAAGGCTTCGAATTTAGCCATTTGAAGTGGTCCCGAGCAAGTCTTTTTTCATAAAATTTTTCGATTAAAAAAATGCCTAATACGATTACTTACAGGGCGAGACAAATAGGGGCCACCCTCTATAACTTTCTTCGTATACCATAGATCAGAATCAATTTTGATAATGCCATATGACTGCCTCTGAATTACTTTTCAAAGGAACAGTAAACTTAAAAATATTAATTTCTCAAAAATTAGTCTAATTCATAGATTCTAGTATTTTATAAATGTTGCCGTAAATAAAATCGCCCCAAAGAACTTCAATTCGTTACTAGGATCGGTTTGAGTGAGGCGCCTGACGTCATCTGTGATACAGTTGCCCGCTCGTGCTTGCCCGCTGCAGTGATCTTATGGATCCTCGGCGTAGAAATAATTATTGTTTCATAACACAAGGTAGTTTCAAAGTCTCGCTCCACAAAATTTACTTACTGTTTAGGACGCGTTTCGGAGTGTTACTCCATCTTCAGCTATAAAAGAAATTAACACAAAATACAAAACAGTTGCCTGGAAAATGAAAAAACTTTTGGGTCAAAGAAAAATAACAGCTTTTGAGTCACACATTCTATGTTTGAGCGTCTTTCGATCAATTTACAGTGTGACTCAAAAGCTGTTATTTTTCTTTGACCCAAACGTTTTTTCATTTTCCAGGCAACTGTTTTGTATTTTGTGTTAATTTCTTTTATAGCTGAAGATGGAGTAGCACTCCGAAACGCATCCTAAACAGTAAGTGAATTTTGTGAAACGAGGCTTTAAAACTACCTTGTGTTATCAAACATCAGTTCCTCTTTGAAAAATGGACCAAGCTTTCAACCAATTATTGTTTCTTCTGTAACTTTTAAACGAGTGGATGGATTTCAAAAATTGTTGCATTGGTTTGCAGAGGATTTCATACCCTTTAAAATGATGTATCACAAGAGGTCCAAATGTAATTTAAAATTTTACTGTTGATCGGGTTGGAAGGTAGACGGATATTAAAAATATTTCAAGCATTGGATTGATACTGAAATTAGCTTTCAAATGATGTATTGCAAGTGCGGGGTTGCCGCTTGAAGTTAGGAACTGCTTTGTTGTAGCGACAATGCTTTCCAAGTGCAAGCACACGTGGTTTATCACAGATGACGTCATGACGGATCTTTGCGGCGCTGGCGCTGTTTGGAGTTGAAAATAAAATAATTTTCTTTTTGCGGGCATGTAAGCACTCGTTTCCAGTAATCTTCTGTTCTTTTATGCAATAAAAAATACATGAGTTTTTTAGTTTACTGTGCCCTTAACCACATCAGTGATTCTAAAATGTTTTTATTTCATCGAATAACAACATGTCACTTTGTTATTTTAAATCGCACCCTGTATATTTCTTTATTGTATCAAGTAGCATTTTTGATTCTCTTTACAACGGTATAATATAATTATACTGTTACATAATAGAAATTTTGAGAAAATGTAAAATGAATGTGTTCCCAAAAGTATATGCATCTGGCCGTTTTTTTCACAAGCTCTTCACTTTATCAAAAAATTGTTCCAATAAAAGTTGAAAGGTAGATTCGGGGGCATCTTTTGATGTGATTCACTTTTTTTAATATCTTCTTGAGTATCGCTGAGTAACTACGTCATACACATTTTTCTTTATTACAAGTTAATCACAACAAGTTTCAACTATTATGTAACAATTTTTTGATAAAGTGAATAGTTAGTAAAATAAAGGGCCAGATCCATACTCTTGGGAATACGTCCAATTGGTATTTTCCCTAAATTTCCATTATGTAAGAGTATGATTTTATTACGCCCTTGAAAAAAAAATAAAGATGATATTGCCGAAAAGTACTCCATAGATATCCGTTCGACTTCCCCAAAAATGGTTCTCATATGTTGGAAACGAAAGATGTTATAAGGGGTGGCCACCCCCGCTTGACTCACCCTGTAAAAAAGGTGAAGTGTCACACATGCGTGAGTGTCCCAAAACTCGCGGAAAATCTGGTAATAGCAGACTCCTGAACCTAATTTTCCTTTGCGGAAATTGCGAGGGCTCAATAGTTTTTAAGAGGGGCGTTTAATCTGTTCCCGCCAGAATAGGGTTTTTCGCTTCTAATTTAAATTTGGGATGGAGTATCAGCTTACAATTACTTGAACTCCTGCACGTTTACTCCTGTAACACGTTGCTTAGCAAGTTATCGTTAAAACCGCGCTGGTTTTTCTGATTTCTAAAATTTTCCGTTTTTGCGCCAAAAACATTATTTTAAAAATTTGAAAAACCAGCATGATTTTAACGATAACTTGCTAAGCAACGTGTTACAGGAGTAAACGTGCAGGAGTTCAAGTAATTGTAAGCTGATAGTCCATCCCAAATTTAAATTAGAAGCGAAAAACCCTATTCTGGCGGGAACAGATTAAACGCCCCTCTTAAATGGGAAGCTATTGTAGTCCGCCAATCAGAATGAATCTCTGAATAAGACGGTAAAGGTAAAATAAAAGGATGTAAGATGTTGCTGGAATACACAAAAAAATAATAAAGCGCAAACAATAAGGGAGCACAACAATTATTTTTGTATCCCCAGCAACAGCTTTCACATCCTTATTGTACCTTACCCTTTAATTAAGGGATACAATCTGATTGGAAGATTTGAATTGCTTCCCATTTGAAAACTATTGAACCCTCGCAATTTTCGCAAAGGAAAATTCGTCTCAGATTAGGTTCAGGAGTCTGCCATCAACAGATTTTCCGCGAGTTCTGGGACATCCTGTATAGTCGGGGAGGCCGCGACAGAAATATTCGGCCGATTTCATTAACATTCTTTTCCACATTATTCGTTAATTTACCTGTCATATTGTATACAGAAATTGGCGGTCTGCCAATCATTAACGCTGAAATCCTTTATATGAATTACAGACACCTCAAAGTGTCCAAAAAAACCGGTCTGCCACTTTGCCTGCGGGACAAAATGTGTTTGGCAGCCACATTTCCTAGATATTTGATTAATATTGTCAAGTTACTCCCAGCTTCAAATTATCTACTGTAGGAGGTGTAGAATAGACAGATTGTTGCCTAACGATACTATTATGCCACCTGTTTTACACCTGCTACGGATAGATAATTTAAATATGACAGTATAGTTTGACAATTTTATTAATCAAATTTCTAGGAAATGTGGTTGGCAGACACATTTTGTCCCGCAGGCGAAGTGGCAGACCGTTTTTTTTTGGACACTTCAAGGTGTCTGTAATTCATATAAAAAATTGTAGCGTTAATGATTTCCATCAATGAGACTAATTTTTTTATCATACTTGAGCCGCCCCCGTGGGGCGTTGCATGGCAGACACGACTTTTTGGAATCACAACGACATACGTAATAGGAAAAATGACTTTAGAAAGTTAATGAAATGGGTCAAGCCAATTTGTTGCTGCTTCCCGGACTAATAGTAACTAACGTACCTAGATGAACCTAATTTCAAGACAAAATTAGACATTATTTTTAATATCTTTTAGAACATTTTTCAGGAACCAAGTCCGTTATGTTTGATTTCATTTCAATTTCTACACTAAAAAAGCACAACTTTTTTCCAATTTACCAATTTCGTACCTTTTGTCGTTTGCTAGATGCCAATTCTCGATAAATTAAAACGGGCACAATCTGCCCCTGTCCCGGAAGGTCAACGGCACTTCCGTTTTAGCCCTCCCGGACTTTAAAAACCTACCTCGGAGGAGAGACTTCCAGCTCCTTTAACTTTTCTTCAATCTCTTTAGCTTGTTCCTGGAGCTGATCCCACTCTTTCTCATAAGCACGGAGATCCTTTATTGCACTCCTATACGCAAACTCCAATTGAATATCTCTCTTTTCAATTGCAGCCAGTTCCTTGATCCTCGCGTTGCTTTCCAGCATTTGCTCTTTAACGCCAACCAATAATTTTTGATTAATTTTCAGCTTGTCCTGTAAGGCTATCACGGATTTTAAGTGGAGGATTTGTTTTTCTTTGATGTGTTTCTCCTGCAGTTTTATGACCCATTCCAGGGCTTGTCCCAGACTAACCGGTTTATTTCCGGCATAATTGAAATCTAATTGGTGGGATAAGTACGAGGTTGCCTCGAGGAGTCGATTGAATTCCCGTTCGACCATTTCGTCTTTGTCCTTGTCGACTGTGACGCCACTGGACTGGTACAGGGGGCATTTCTGGCGAATTCTATGCAACTCCATGTCGATTTGCTTACTTAACGTGGTCACGGGGTTGCCACCAAGGCCCGTAACTACCATCGCACCCAAATCAGCTATGTAATTGCCTGAAACATTGTTAATTAAATTTTTGATAATAAAAACAGGTGTTCCAACTATGCGGCAAAGCTCTTTTTTTAAGTAATGGGTATAAGTATATACGAATATGTTGAGTGAAAATCGGCAAAATCTAAAAATACTACTGAGCACCCTATACTATAGAGTTAAATTTTTACTACAGTATCGTTAGATAAAAATACGTGGAAAAGGCTTAATAAACTGTTGTCCGAAAATGTATACAGTGTCCCAAAGGTGAGACAAGGTCCATTTCTGTCCACGTCATTAATAATATCGAAAATCTGTGTACGCGAACCGTTAGTGACTGAAAATGTGTAGAGGGGGCAGCACAAAATTACATTTAGTGAAATGGAATACCCCATATATCAATGCATTTTTGGTTTCTACGTGTCATTCTGTGCAATTTTTGTCAGGTGTGCCCCAATCGTTTTTGAGTCATTTAATAAAATGTGTAGAATTTGGCAAAATCAAGACTTCAGTTAAAAATAAATATTTTCGAAGCCTTGAAGTTTTTCTCTTCCGAATTTATGGCACATCCTAAAGAAAGGTCAGGACTACCTGACGCGAGGGGTGATCCGCAGACTAAAAAACGTACACTGATTCCGGGAATACCCAAGTATTCCCAGTATTCCGAACCTATTCCGAAACTCGATTTAAAGCTATTCCGGTATTCCGATGTAGATAATCGGCAATTTTCTCCATCAATATTCCGGAGTATTCCGGTGTATTCCTAGTATTCCGGTGTATTCCCATGTATTCCGGGGTATTCCGGTGTATTCCCATGTATTCCGGTGTATTCCCAAGTCGAGTCCCAAGTATTCCGAGATTTCCTAACCTTAACAGGCGCAGGCGCTTCCGAAGCTACCCCGCGTTATTCTGATGTATTCAGGGTAATTCTACCTATTCCTACAAATTATTCTCCAATTGTTTTGATTTATTTTAAAGTACACGCATCCAATCAATAAATTTTAATACATCGCAGGGAAATTTTCAATTATTCCCAACTATTCCAGAGTATTCCGGGTATTCCCATCTATTCCTATGTATTCCCATGTATTCCGATCTATTCCCGGTGTATTCCCGAAAAATGTACACTGATTCCATTTCATGCACAGAGTGTCCCCTGTAAAATTTCAAATTAACAGAAATTGAAAAAAAATTTTTTCGCCGTCTAATAAAGAATTAAATTCTAGGCCAACTTTCACAACAATTCCCTATACTTAAATGGTATCCTTTCCAAGTCACTTAAAATTTTTGGGTTTATAGCTTAATTCGTCTGGAGTTAACAATCACCTTCAACGCAAATATCGATCTTATTGTCACTATCGCGGTTAGAAATGATTTTGTTGATTAGCTTTGGTATTGAGATCATTTTTGTTGACTTTAGAAAACAATGCCGAATTAATCACTGTTTTTCCCTATTGCAAATTGCTTCACCCGGTTTTTGTTACAAATATTTTGCAAACATCCGTTAACCGTATTATTTTGAATTATACGTTGTTACACCCCGTAGGGTTTATCGTTTTAAAGATATTCACTTATTCTGTTACTCTTATCAGTAACTCGGAAACGAATAAAACCACAACACAGACCTAATACTAGTGATGATTTGAAAAACATGCTACTTAGGTGTAGGTTAAGAAAGTCGAATTAGAATTTACTTCTCTAATAGTGGGAGAAAAAAATTCAAGGTCATTCCATTTAAAATTTTAGAAATTTTGCCTTTTTAATTTCTGTGAATTTGATAATTTATCGGGGATACGCTGTGCATGAAGCTTGACATTAAAGTGTGTCGTCAGGTAGCCCTGACCCTCCTTTAGGATGTGCCATAAATTCGGAAGAGAAAAACTTCAAAGCTTCCAAAATATTAATTTTTGACTGAAGTCTTATTTTTGCCAAATTCTACACATTTATTACAATTTCCTCTCTCAGCAAAACCGGGATAAGTTGCAAAGGATTCAGAGCGCATGCATTCGCTTTGTTTGTCACGTTCCATATCGGGAACATATCACGCCATACCTGCGAAATTTAAATGAGCTAAATGTTGAAAGTAGAGTCCTGTACCTGTACGCTAATTTCTTACACAGTGTTGTGAAATCCAAAATACACAGTGTTAACATCAGAACTAATTCGTATACTATACCTCAACATGTATAGTAGCGCTACACATATAAGAAGGTGAACGAGGCTAGCAACGAGGCTAGACGATTAGCACCCCTCTGGTTAAAAAGGGTCGTTTAAGATATTTGCACCAGGCAATTTTAAGACCTGACGAGGATAAATGTACACTGTGCAGGTGTTAAAACTGCCTGGTTCTATGTGCAAATATCTTAAACGACTCTTCTTAAGCAGCGGGGTGCTAATCGTCTAGCCTCGTTCTTATAAGTGTAGCGCTACTATAACTAGTAAATTTGAGGGCTGCTTCTCTTATGTGGCACCAGTAATATTGAATAGGTTTTTGGATTGTTTGGGCATGACCTCAGATTCATTCAAAAGGGCTGGTATGTCTAAACTTTAGGATCTGATGCGGAATCGTTGGGGTTATTCTATTATAATATTGTTATTTTGGATGTGCTTTTGTTTTGTGTTTTCTTTCTGTGTTATATGGGGGCAGTGGAAGATAGCGTTACGCTAACTGCATTCCTTTTGTATGTATTTATGTACAATAAATCAACATCATTATTATTATTATTATTTTATTAAATAACTCAAAAACGATTGAATTTAAGTATGGGGCACACCTGACAAAGGTTGCACAGAACGACACGTAGAAACCAAAAATGCATTGATATATGGGGTGTTCCATTTAACAAAATGTAATTTTGTGCTACCCCCCCCCCTACACGAACCGCCCATGTGAGTTCATAGTAATTTTAGATTATGCACATTTTCAGTCACTAACGGTTGGCGTACACAGATTTTCGATATTATTAATGACGTGGACATAATTGGAATTTGTCTCACCGTTGGGACACCCTGTATTTAAGGACTTAAAGACATTGAAATATTTAGGTTAAGCATGTTTCTCTTAAAATGGCCCAAAATGGAGTAAAGATAATGAGAGACAAGGCAAGTTTGACCATTTTGACCTCGATTTTGACCATTTCGTCTGCGACGCATTTTCAACCCCCCCCCTCCACCTGGCACTCCTAACACATTTCGGCACGAGCCGCCACTGGATACTAGAACCGCAAGACGCCGTTTTATCAGTAACACCAACAAAATTGTTTCAATCTGATAATTTTGCTGTCTCTATTTCTTGAATTTTGAGCATATCACTGTTCTTTTTCATACGAAAAAATAATTTTGTTACTAATGCAAACTTAGTAAGTTTACTTGTGTTGGTACATACTACTGGTACCTCGACTGGTACTTTTTCTCTTTTGTACTCCCATAAATAGGACCTCTAAGAAAGGGAAGAATAGAACTGCAAAGACCAAGATATGCCATTTTTATCAGAAATAGCAACAAATATGTTTTAATCAAATATAATAATTTTGCCATCTCCCTTTCTCTTATATTTTAAGCTACTCTTTCTTAAACAAGAACAACGGATGCAAATCTATTAAGTAGGTATACTTGTGTTGGTACCACTGGCGCTTTTCCTCTTTTATACTTCCATAAATAGAAGTATGTATATTTTCAGTTGATACTAGAAGCAATAAAAAGCGCAAAAATAGAACTACAAAGACTTAAAGAATCCATTTTTATCAGTAACAACTGTCAACAAACTGTTTTGCTACTCTTACGCTTTACTTTAAGCATAATCGTTACTTTCCGTAAAAACGTTTTTATCCCAGATGCAAATCTAGTACATATTCTCCTTGTTGGTACCATCGTGATCAGAAAAAACGAGTACAGTAACGTGACTTTAGACACACGTTTTTCCATCTAAAATGTTAGAAAATACTTATGTCTAAAGGCATTCGCTGTGTGGTTTTTTCTGATTACGATGGTACCTCATGTACACTCAGGAGATAAAATAATGGCCCTAGACCGCTCACAATGTGGATAGATTCTCGCAAGCTTTATCAAAAAAATTAAAATTGAACGTGAAATCCTCTTTATTAAAACGACTCGATGTGGGATACAAGCATTCATAAACCTATTTTGAGTGTCTTTTCTAGGAATCTGTCGACAATGTGCGGGGTCGAGGGCCAATATTTTATCTCCTGACTGTACTTTTCCTCTTTAGTAAGCATAGAGTACGCAATTTTCCATAAGTTGTACCAACACATAGGAATATGAATTCCGACAGATTAGTTCTCCAATTCTGTTTCTGTACTTTTTCCAGAAAGTAAAAGCCATTAAATGATGCCTGCGATACAAATCGACGCATCCACGCCAGAACGACATAAGCGCCACAGAGCAAATTTTACAGGGGAGCGAAAATAGTGTTTCGATTCTGTAAAAATAAACGGAATAAAATGAATTTAAGGTAACATGGTCAGTGAATTTTTTGCTTATTTATGCGATAATTATATCTTCAGAATTTTATGGACAATTTTCCATTATTAACGTTTTTGGCGTTTATGTCAACCAGTATATGTATTTGGCGTTTGTGTCATAATCAAAAAGGGGCTTATGCCAATTTGAAACCCTATCGGTTGTCTTGCTCGGTGCTTATGCACGCTTATGCCAAATCAAAACGAAATCTAAAAATTTAGATCAAAATCAAAATCAAAATAATAGCTAACTTAGACAAAATTAACATTTTTTTTATTTTCTAATCATATTACTCTTAAATTAAGAACAATAATAACATAATTGCATGATCCTCTTTGTTTTTGAACTGATTTCAAATAATTAGAATGCCATAAGCGCCAAAACTTAGGGTTTGCAAACTTTATTATGACTTCTATTAAATATATTTATTAAAAAGTATTTACTTTTGGATATAAATACTAGATTTTGATTGTGGTAGCACCTTCAGTTGGAGTGATTCGTTACGAAAAAGAAACTTTAAGGTACCATTGACTTTGTATGGGAGCTGGCGCTTATGCCAAATCATCGTAGGAGAAGTTTGTTTTGGCATAAGTGACAACTTTCAACTCGACTTTCAATCAATGTTTTAGGGGATAAATGTAACATTTCAGTATCATATTCTTTTAAAAATCAATACAAGAGAAGCCAGGGAACTATATTAAACAACTTTATTGTATTCTTGTACTTACTTTTGCAATTACTGACCAGAAAACTACCCCATGCTATTCTTATGGAAGGTGGCGCATATGCCAAATTTTATCCATACATGCGCAGAATGAGTGGCGCTTATGCACATTTAAAGCCAAATAACTTCTAAAGTAATTTTTTGTCGCTTATGACAACGTATAGAACTGATAGGGCATAAGCGTACCTTTCCAACGGAATGAATATCTCCATTTCAGATTTTTTGGCGCTTATGTCGTGTACGCGTCGAAATCTAGAAAATCGCCAAAATGGCCGAGAATCGCAAAAAAAAAGTTAGTGTACTGAAATTGCTATGTGCTCAACCCCTCGCATAATATCTGATAAAACGTTTATTTTATAGCCTTTGGAAAAATATTCCCCATTCCTGTAAAATTATGTTACACAAACGTACAAACAAAATTTAACATCAAGAAGAAAGTGAAAGTCGTGCGTCACGTGGAGACTTTACTAATACTCACAAAATTAGATGTCAATAACAGTAGTATAAATAAGTGACCTACAATTCCTCGAGGAATTCCTATAATAACCTATATTTTTAACAGTTACTGTTATTAAGGCAAATACCTTTAATTTTCACGTTACCTAATAAGTAATTTGTGTAATAACTAATAACATGACTTCTTGGAGGAAAATTGCGTTTTGGCTTTATAAAATATTTTTTATGACAAATAAAGTATAAACAGCAAAAACAAATTAAGAGCTAAGAGGAATAGATATACATATAATACAAAATGAGAATTTAAATCACCGGCCATGAAGTACGGTGTTAAGATTTTTGAAGCGCAATGTAACTGTGAGAATCGATGAAGCGAGGAGTCTGCAATCCACAGAGAAAAAACGTTATTTTACCAATAAACACTTTGTTTGTTTAATGTGGTTGAGGTTGCGTACGATTTGAAACTCTATTTTAAAGTAGTCGCGCGTGCGACTGCCGGTTTCAAATAGTCTGCAACCGCTCTTACAAACAAACACATTATAACGGGTGTCCTAAAAATATCCGTACGCAATAGTTTTGGGAATAAATCAGCCATTTCTTAAGAGATGGTGCTGCCATAGTAGCCTTGGCAAGTTTTGTTTTAAAAACACACTTTAAGTGTGAGGATCTAGGCATACATATTCAGTGCTATTCAGAAAATATGTGATAACGGATGGCTATGGAAACAAATGAATTGCAATCTGTCAAAAGAACGTTTGTCCAAAGTTAGAACTATGTTTGTACAGGATCTGTCATCTCTGTCATTTTACCGGGCACTTGTATGGAAACTAACTTTAGACAAGCGTCCTTTTGACAGATTATAACGTTGTTGTCTGATTGTATTTGGCCGTGTCTGGAGTGACTCATGTCAAAACTTAGCTGACAAACTTTGATATCTGCACTAAATTTAAACATACGTCATTCCAGGCAAGGCCAACTCTAATTAGAAATTTTAAAAATGTCACGTTATTTGGAAGTACTCGGAAATACGTGGAAGTACTTAAAAACACAAATAATATGTAAAACTATTTCCTGTGAGTAACCCCTCGCGGTAAAGTCTCGACATACCATTCAACTTTCACAGCCTTCTTCATGTTAAATTTTGTTATGGACAAATACTCCTAGATTCACTAATGGGCTTTGTCGCTTCACTGGGACAGCCTGTATCAACAATTACCTTTCCGGAAGGTTGCAATACGTCCTCCAACCCTATCTCTCGCCTCCAAGACAATAACTTCCAAACCAAACTGTTGCAATTGTTGAGCCGCAGCCAATCCTGCAATACCTGCCCCAATCACTATCACTTTCCCATATTTCTTCGAAGGAATCGGTTTCAGTCGCTTAAAAGTCCCGAAATTAATAAACCCATTTCTTTCAAGGAATGCATGAACTCTTTTAACCAAAGGAGTATCACTGTTATATGGCACTTCCAGTTTTTCCAAAACATTTTCTACAATCAGTTGTTGCTTGGGATTTTCGAGCCACATTTGCAAAATTCTGTTTCGAACGTTCAAATAAACCTTAACAGTCTGCAAAGCTGCTTGGGCAACGTCAGGAAAACAGGCTGCTTCAGTTGAAGTCATTTTATCGAAAGGCATCCGACTCTGAAAAGCTGCTCCTTCGAGCCCCGAAAACAAGTCCTTAATTAAAGGGTCGTCAACATCCGAGTCTACATCTAGAACCTTCTTCTCATCCTCCCTTTTAACTTCCTCTTTCTTGGTTTCCTTTTTGAGACTTTTGGATGAAGTTGCGGGTGAACTTAGTTTCTTATCGGAAATGGAAGGCTTTGGTTTTTCTGCAGATTCGTTGACATTCTCAGCGTCGGGATTGTTTAATTTTTCCTCCAGTTCTTTGCATTCCAGCTGAAACAGTTTGTTTATGTAAACATAACCCTACTTTAGGATGCTACAGATACATAACGATTATTGATGTTAGTTAGCGCTTTTAAAATGAAATTTTTTGAGGTTTAGACAGCTTTACCTTTGGCCTCTTTCTGCGACTCATTGTTTACGACAATTACTGTTTGGATTATAAAAAACGAATTAAAATCGCGAACCGCACAAAATCAACTGACGTTGAAATGACAATTGACAGATCCCATAACAGATGAGGTTGTCAAAAATCGGAACCAATTAAACAACAGCCTGCAATACTGTGTTGCCTATATTATAGATTTGGTGCTTGAAAAATAACACAATGATAACACGTTCTTATTGGTCAATTGCAAAGGTATCTTGGGGAAGATACCAATCACCAATCATAATTCGTCGAATTTACTCAGAAAATTTTACCAGAGAGCTCCAAGCCGCATGCTTTTGTTTTGCCTTTGCACACGTGCGTTAAGTTTTTAGGTTAAGTATAAGTTGGACGTAAAACCTTTCTTTAAGCCCGCATCAACTTCTTTATTATGTAAATTATAACAACAATGACCGAATCTAAGAATTCCTTTGCAGATCCTATGAATAACAAGGGTAAATTTCCAAATTGTCATGATTGTCATTTTTCAATAATTATTGTTTTCCAGACTACTTCGATTGGCTATCAGATGAGGTACTGCTAAGGATCTTTGGATATCTGGAGCCAAGAGATCTCTTTCATCTGGCGCAAGTAAATAAAAGGTGCAACAAAATTACAGATGACAGGAAATTATGGACTCGTGCTTACATTTATCTAAAGGATGGTAATAGCATATGTCCACACACTGTCGAGCTGTTAATGAACAAACCAGTGGTCAATTTGGAAATTGATTCAGATGTGGTAAGTAGCAAAAACTGTTGTGTGCGGTATTTATAGCGCGATCATGAAAGAGGTGAAACTCTGTTTTGACTAGTCACGAACTTCGATTGACATCTGTTATTTTCTTACCGTAGAACTGGGTGAATAGGGACACTTTTCACCCTTTCACCAAACAGTGTGAGAGCAACTTGAAAATTGTCAGTACTTTTTTTTGCAGGAAAAGTACTATCTGTGTGAGTACTTAAGTGTGAGAAAAATGCAGTAACTTTAAAAAATTTGAAATATTTATTTTAACCTCCCCACTCCACTTCACCATTTAAAAAAAAAGGAAGGTTACTGCAATCACTAAATTTTCGAATTCGAGATAAGACGGATCTATATGTTTTCGAGTCTCAGGAACCCAAAAAAAGTGGTTTTTAAAATGTGTCTGTATGTATGTACCGGTACGTACGTTCGTAAACACGCCATCTAGAAAAAATATGCAGTGTCCCCGTTACCCGCCATTCGGGTCAATAGGGACACCAGGGTTAATACGTATTATGAACCTATCTAGATGGTATAAGGGTGAACAGGGACAGGTAAAGGACTTAAAAAATGAATTTTTGTAGTGCTAAATATTAAAAAACCACAAAAAACATCGAAATAAGACAAAAATAAAAAATTTATTTTCGAAAAACAAACACAACTCTTTAAAGTACATAACAAAACAAATTAAGGAACTTTGAACATAGAGGAACAATTGGTAGTTAAGTACTTTTCCTTTTGAATGCTTTTCGGAATTTTATACTTTCTTGAAGCGTCTCTAAATAATATACCATTTGCTCTAATATCCTCAAATGCCTCCCTAATCAAATCTGGATTATGTTTCCTGTACATTTTTAAGTCTTTGGGCTTATATTTAGATGGCATGCCGGTTGGTGATGATGTCCCTATATTCACCCGAAATTACCTAAAAATTTGCAACATCTAACAAAAAAATTCGTAAAAAAAGAACCAAGCATGATTTCACAAAAACTAGGGCACATATTCCTTTACCAGAATTATTACCCTACCATCACGCCAAATTTTTGAAGTTATGAAGGATACAAAATTTTCATCATTTTGACAGTTCGGTGTGAGCCTGATTGCGAAGTAAATTTTGACAGTGACATTGACTGCGATGTTACCAGATGAAAATATGCAGTTTTTCACCTTTGAATGAATATATTCCGAACTTTCGCTCCTATTCACCAGCTAGTCCCTCTTCACCCGGTTCTACGGTATCTCAGTGTGAACTTTGCCTGTGGAATATTCCAAATAAAAAATTCTTGCGTCATCTACTGCCAAAATCCTCGGACAGGTTAGGTTGATTTTATTTTTGTAATGCGGTTTAACCGGAAATGGTCCAAAACGGGAACGACCTTTTTATGGACGAATCTGGTTTCTGCGATTTTTTCTAAGAACATGTTTAATACTTTACCGAAACTCACGTTACGGCCACCCTAGATTTTCAAAAACATCGGGGAAATCGGTGGAAAAAATTTTGAGATTTTATCTTTATAATTTTTATGAATTTGAGAATATACCCGGGACACCCTGTGCACGAAATTTCATACCTAAATTTATCACAAGGTAGCCTTGAGCATTTTTTAGGATGTGACACAAGTTCGGAAGAGAAAAACTTCAAGACGTCAAAAATATGAATTTTTAACCGAAATCTTTTCGACAAATTCTACGCATTTTGTTAAATAACTCAAGAACGGCTGAATTTAAGGTACAGGACACACTTGACAAAAGTTGCCTAGAATGACACGTAGAAACCAAAAATGCATTGATATACAGGGTGTTCCAATGAATAGTAGCCACCCCAAATATTTCGTAAACCAAATAAAATATGAAAATTCGCTCGGACAGGTCGATTTTTATTTGGAGATGGACACTGAAATCCATACTTGGCGAAATTTCAAAACTCACCCCCTAATCCCCACCTACCCCCACTTCAAAATTTTAAATGGCAACCCTCCACTTGTGATGTGATACATCATTTGAAAGCTAATTTCATTGCCAATCTAACGCTGTAACAATTTTTGATATTTGTTCAACTCTAGCGCCCTCTATGATCAAATTTTAAATTATATTAGGGCTCTTTGTGATGGATTGGATTTGTGATGGCAGTTTCACAGTCTCGTTCCACAAAATTTACTTACTGTTTAGGACGCGTTTCGGAGTGTTACTCCATCTTCAGCTATAAAAGAAATTAACACAAAATACAAAACAGTTGCCTGGAAAATGAAAAAACGTTTGGGTCAAAGAAAAATAACAGCTTTTGGGTCACACTGTAAATTGATCGAAAGACGCTCAAACATTGAAGAAAGGCGCGAAAGTTTGGGGAAATTTGGTGGGTGGTGGGAAAAGGTTAAAGTCACACTAAAGTCAAAAGCAGCTTCTCTTTGTGATACATCATTTGAAAGGGTTTGAAATGGATTTAAAAAATTCTTGCATCAGTTTACAGAGAATTTCAAACCATTTCAAATGATGTATCACAAAGAGCCCTAATGTAATTTAAAATTTGACCACAGAGGGCGCTAGAGTTGAACAAATATCAAAAACTATTACAGCGTTAGATTGGGAATGAAATTAGCTTTCAAATGATGTATCACAAGTGCGGGGTTGCCACTTAAAATTTTGAAGTGGGGGTTAGGGGGTGAGTTTTGAAATTTCGCCAAGTATGGATTTCAGTGTCCCCCTCCAAATAAAAATCAACCTGTCCGAGCGAATTTTTATATTTTATTTGGTTTACGAAATATTTGGGGTGGCTACTTTTCATTGGAATGAGGCGTTCCATTGGTGTACATTTTCAGTCACTAATGATTGGCGTACTTACATAGTTCTTTGATATTAGTATTGACGTAGGCGTAAATGTACTTTGACGTACAGTTGGGACACCCTGTACATATTTCAAAGGCTACTGCCGTGAAACGTTGCTAAGGTGTATGTCGTTATTTATAAGATTATTGCACTAAAACTAATAACTTGAAGCGATGACACCAAATCAGTGATAAAATCCTCGAGCAACCTGTAGTTGGTTTATTTTTGATATTATTGGGCTATCACGTACAATAATCTGCAAAATACAACTCGTGCAAACCGTGTTATTGATAATTTTGCTTCTGTCAATCTTTCATGCGTATTACGGCGAGAACTGCACTAGTGCTAAAGCACTCTTTTTTCATTCGTAACACGCATTCAACTTTGACTAGAAAAATTATCGATAACATCGTATGCACTCGTGGTATTAGTAAGTAAGTAAGAAGTTTATTAATATGCAGAGTGTGCATAATAAAATACTACAATACCTATTCTTAAAAGTATTAAACAATTTCAAATGGTAGATTGAAATGCCGACATTAAACCTCCTATTACACATAGAATATCACAATTTACTAAAATAAACTAAGCTAAAACTTTCAATGCTGCCTAATCTTAACATGTTTTGCTAACTCGCGTCGGAAAGAACTTCAAACTATTTAGGGATTTTAATTCGTCGGGTAGTTATGGTTGTACAAATATAATCCTTCTGAAAACTTAATTATGAATGAAAAGTTGTAAAATTAGTCACAAAACGGGAAACGGTCTTATGAAATCCGTGTTATTTCGACTACCACTTGCAAATCAAAAATCCAATTGGTGGGGAGATTCCTGCCGCTTCTCTGGCTGTCCATTTTTTAAAATAGAATAATTGTGTTTCACTAAGGTTTACTATCATCTCCTGGTCAGTAATGTTTGAAGAGAAGTGGAAATGTTGCAGAAAAACTGAAAACTGGCTGGGAATGGAACCCAAGACTTACCGCTTTCCGATTTCCTGGTAGCTCAGCGGTAGAGCGCCCGCCTGGGTTCAATTCCCAGCCAGCATTGAAATTTTCTGCAATATTTCCACTTCTCTTTAAAATTTTATTTTGTAATTTGTAGGGGGTGGGAATTACAATACTTTATGGCCGATTGCACCGTAATTTTAAGGGGATCCTTAAAGATAAGTGACGTTTAAGTTCCGTAAATACGTCTCTTGAAACAATGGTTTTCAAGGATTTTGAGTGTCACTTATCTTTAAGGGACGCTCAAAAATTAAATTCTGAGGCGATGCGTGTTTTTGAAGATTTCCAGGGTCCAATTAATAGTTCTCGAGTTATAAGAGATTTAAGAGGACCAATTAGATTTCGAGAACCATTGGACCCTGGAAATTTTCAAAAACACCGATCGACTCAGAATTGAATCCTGCATACTTCATTAGGAGCTGATGCGAGCGTTCTGAGACACGCTGTATAAGGAAATACGTCGGGTACAATTTTCTTTTTCCAACATCACCAAATTTGAGGCCGGAGCGAAAAGTCTCGCTCAATAAAAATTCTGACTGCAAATATCTCGGCAAATATGGATATATTCGAAAAAAGACGACATATTTCTTTCGATTCAGGACTCGTTTTAGTTTAGCCTTAGCGGATCTTGTATCAACCCTGAAAACAATATATTAAAAATTGTCATCTTTTCAGTCAACCAAGTCCACGGAGTGCCAAAGAAAGGCTCATGCTCCCCCAGAACTCAAAGTGAATCAGTTTTTATCAACGGTGACGTTGAACTATTGCGGTGGCTGTTATTTGAGTGTTCTCACTAGAATTCTCAAAAAATGCGGTAGTGTCAAGGCTCTATCCCTTTATGTTTCGAAAAACATTTCTTTCGGGGACACCGTTCGCCGCTTAGCTGAATATTGCAACAACTTGGAAGTATTGGATTTGGATCTCAAATGTAAGGATAGGATATTACGAAGCGACGATTTGAAGAAGCTGTCCAAGTAAGTAACCAACAGAAAATTTTCATTAGCTGACTTCGTGGATTTC
Organism: Pycnomerus fuliginosus; assembly: GCA_963924575.1. Classification (NCBI taxonomy): domain Eukaryota; kingdom Metazoa; phylum Arthropoda; class Insecta; order Coleoptera; family Zopheridae; genus Pycnomerus; species Pycnomerus fuliginosus. Next base: position 30,577,380 of record OZ004620.1, read on the forward strand.
AGATTAACCGAATTAAAAATAAGGTGCCATGTCTACTCTTCTGTCAACCTTAACATTCTCCCTCCGCAGATACGCAAACTGGACTGTACTTTTAATACATATGGTCTTGATTGCCTTGTGGGTGACATATGTAAGGAGGCTCGCACTTGTTCCTTTTCTTAAAATTCCTTAAAGTCATTGCAGGTCTTACCAGAAGGTGTCCAAGGCTGCGGGAGTTAATCCTGGAGGGCTGTGAAATCTCTGATATGGCACTTGAATTCATTGCCAAAGGTTTAAGGCACCTAGAACGACTAAAACTGTATCCCTACACTGATTTGGTTGGTGATTTATCGTGAGTATTTAGGTTCGTGATACGTTTTTTATTTAATGTCTCTGCAGGGAACTCGAAGGAATGAAGAATCTCAAAGTTTTGAGTATTATGCCGGAGCAGCGAGTATCTGATAATCTAAGGGCCAAAGTGGAAATTGAAGCGGATTTTTGAAGAATAACTTTTTATTAATTTATTTGACAACATATATTCCTAATTTTGGCCAGATTATTAAAAAATTGCAATAACTGTTAATTTGTAAAGTAAAGGTATAAATGCAGCAGTACAATAATTAATAATATGTATGTTGTGATATACTCATAAAATAAACTGCCTACACAATTACGTATAACTATATTGCCTTCTATTATCAGATTATCTGATAATAAATGACAATTTAGTTCGAATTGTTTTTTAATTAAACGGCAACAAAGCTTGAGTAATTATTTCTAAAATTTAACCGATTACAATAGCGATGCTTTGCGATAGTGATACTTTGTTTATTTTGATAAAAATATGAATTTTAAACCGGGGTTGCCTATACTCGAGAGCTCAATAAGATTGACGTATGAGGTTAAGGTACGGTTTCGTTCAGGCGTTTGACGGTCGCGTCTGGCGGCCGGCCGCCAGACGCGTGACACTGCTTATACCTGACAACGTAATGTGCGGTTTCGTAGGAGCTGCTGAAAATTCGGACGCGTACCATGATAAATTTTGAGGCGTCTGACGGCGGCTGCCAGACGCGACCGTCAAACGCCTGAACGAAACCGTACCTTTAGGAAACGTCCAAACAAAAGACGCTTTCCTTCTACACATTTACCTGTGGAGCCTCAATTAATCCCAGCAATTTGATTGGTTCATTTAAATATTGACCAATCATTTTGAGATTATATGTTGAAGAAATCAGCGTCCTCTATGTCCAAAAACACTTAAAATATGGTTTGTGGAAGGAAGACATCACGTACGTGTAGGATATTTAGGTCTGTTACATGGTTATTTTCAGCAGTGAAAAATTCAAGATCAAGTCACCAAAGAAACGATTAAAATAAATTTGATTGGATAGAAATTTTATATGAGATTAATTGATTGGTTTCAAAGGTAATCTTCATTAATTTGCCTGAACGTATCGAGATGAAATTTAACACACATATTCAGTCGGCGATTTGTAAGTGCTCATTAGATTTTGGGCCACATCCGTTCACGGAGAGTGCCTTTTTAGCTTATCAATAAGGCCCGGATTTTAGGTGACAAAAAATACAAAAAAGTTAACTAAATTAGGTTTGATAAAATAGCTATTTAGGTGAAACTAGGTTTGATAAAATAGCTATTTAGGTCCTCACCTCTGACAAAAAGGTTTTTTAAAAATACCCGAAGCAACGAAATAATTGACGTTTTTGAAAACAAATGCGAATAATTTTATTCGGTACCAAAAAAAATAGGACGCCGGCACCGCAGGCTCCGGGACTTTTGACACGTCATTCAGGATCGCCAGAAGAGCATAAGTGCCAATTTTCAGCCTTACCTTATTTATGTGCGGGTCAAAACCTTAAACTCCTGGGCTATAAACCATCCCAAGTAAATATGAGAACTTGTCAAGCTTATAACATTTAAAGTGTGAATCCTACGACAAAAATGAATAGAACCGTTTTGATAGGAAATTTAGTTTACTTTAATTTTGTATATGGAATAATTTTGGCTAGGATTGAAAGTTACGGAGATATATACGAAAAACGTAGAAAACCCACCTTCAATCAGCTCCCACACCCCCCGCTCACCCCCCACCCCCGGTACTTTTAGTATGATGTTCTGTAGGTACTAGCGAACAACCATGCCGAGGACCCTAAAACATAAAGATTTTGTTTTTGGCGATTCGATTTTTCGATAGATTTTATTAACTTGCTCCGCGAAGCGTAGAAGTTGAAAACTTCGAAGAAATCGAAGAAGATTTGAGATCTTCAACAAAAGCAAAAATAATGTCTGCTTTGTTTTTTGATGTAGATTTGTCTGCCCAATAACGTTTTCTTTTTACTTATTCTTGAGACCTAGAAACACCCTACTACACCGAAACACTTGATTTTCACTGCTGACGCGTTTCGAACACAGTGTGCTCATTATCAAAGCCGAAGCTAAACTAACTCAGTCAGCAGTGAAAATTAAGTGTTTCGGTGTAGTGGGGTGTTTCTATACTCTGTCCGGGATCCACACGACCAAAATTCACCCAATTTCCATGGCGACTCATTGTTGACAACAATGATTCGCCATGGAAATAGGGTGAATCTTGGTCGTGTGGATCCCGGACAGACCATAGTGATAGTGCATTTTCCACCGAAGTTGTCCAGTGGTTCCATTGTTATTCTTGAGATTTTGACAAATTGTGAAGCATGAAAAGAAAAAATTTGATAAAATTCTTTTAACATTTTTCGAAAAACTTAATTTACGAGGCGGCCTCAAATAAAGAAGCCTGCAAACAAAAATGTCTCTTGCACCTCATTACCAACATTTAATTGAAAATTACCCTAAAAATTTTTTTTCAGTTGATCAAAAAAAAAAACGCATCCTCCCTCAGAATACAAAGCAAACCCCTTTTTGTCTTCCGTGAAGTTGACATATACCGCTGGCTGTTACTTGAACGTTATAAGTAGAATCTTACAAAACTGCGAGAATATTAGGGTCTTGTCCCTTTTTAATACGAAAGAAACATCTTTTAAAGGCACCATTCGCGACATAGCGAAATTTTGTAAGAACTTGGAAGTACTGAAATTGAGTCTTAAAAGTAAAAAAAAAATACGATCCGACAGCAACTTTTTAAAGAATCTACCAAAGTAAGTATGTAACTATAACGTGTGTCTTAATTCTTCAGAAAACTACGAAGGCGTAGAGGGGCCACAACAAAGTTTTTAAAATTTTCAGAAAAAAAAAGCTTTGTTGCAATAGCAAATTGTCACTTGCAAGTGACAATTGTCACTTGTAACTGACAATTGTCACTTGTAACCGACAATTGTCACTTGTAACCAGGGAGCTGGACCGGAACCTTTTGGAACCCGGAACCGTACCGGAACCCTTTTTATTTTGTGGACCGGAACCGTACCGCAACCCTTTTTGCAATGCGAGCAAGGAACCGGAACCGTACCGGAACCCTTTTTGAAATGAAGGCATGGAACCGGAACCGTACCGGAACCCTTTCAATTTTCGCGGTTCCATCAACCACTTTTAACAAAGAATTCACTGTGTGCCGGGTTTGTGACAAGTAGGTACAAGTGGAAGTAGTTTAATTGTACATAACGTGACCGCCGTGAGTGTACTGTCATGCAAGTGGCAAGACGTCTGCTGGCGACTGCCCGCAAGTCGGTTATTTATTGGGTTATTTTATTTGTATTTCTGGTTCTGCCGCGAATAATTATTGTCGACGAGTTGGTCCATGTTGGTCGGTCGGTAATCGGTTCAAATCGGTTGGCCCATGACAAAGAATATTTACGTTTATACCGAACGTGATCGTTGTGAACGCAAAGGGAAGATGAAAAGTGAAGACGTGCAACGTGCAAATTACGGGAATTGTTAAAATAAATGTAATAATTGCTTTGTCCGGTTTTAGATTTCTCTATTGGAACCTTTTTGGAACCCGGAACCGTACCGAAACCCTTTTTATTTTGTGGACCGGAACCGTACCGGAACCCTTTTTGCAATGCGGGCAAGGAACCGGAACCGTACCGGAACCGAAAATTTATTTTTACCCAGAACCGGAACCGTACCGGAACCTATAATTTTTTTCGATCGAGAACCGGAACCGTACCGGAACCCCTTTTTGAAATGGGTCCAGAGCCCTGCTTGTAACCGACAATTGTCACTTGTAACTAACAAATTTCACTTGTAACTGACAATTGTCACTTGTAGCTGTCGATAATTTGTTAATTGGAACAGACCAATGGCGTACGCCGGAGGGAATTAGGGGGGTTACAACTCGTGTAATTCCAGAAATTTTTGTTTTTTTTCAGTTTCCAGAAAATAACGAAAATGCAAGGTAGTAGTTTTTGCACACCTTATTCTTTTGACACCCCCCCCTTTTTCATGACAAATTTCTGCGCACGTCACTGAAGCAGTTCGAAACGCCTGCCAGTTACGAGTGACAATTGTCAGTTGCAAGTGACAATTGTCAGTTACAAGTGACAATTGTCAGTTACAAGTGACAATTGTCGGTTTTATAAGTAACAATAATTGTCAGTTATAAGTGACAATTGTCACTTAACAACTGACAATTGTCACTTGCAAGTGACAATTTACTATTGCAACAAAGTTTTTTTTTCTGACAATTTTAAAAACTTTGTTGTGGCCCCTCTACGTCTGCGTAGAAAACCGAGGGGATTATTTTTGGGAACTTTTTGTGTTTAATTTGACCGGGGATTAAATATTGTACTTACTTCCGTTTCTTTTCCAAATTGATCTAATTAATTTTTATGTGCATCACTGTAACTTTATTCACAGCGATTGAAGAGGTAGGTACTGAAGAGAAGTTAAGTCAAAATTATGTTACTACAAAACCACGTGAATATAAAACACTTCCGGTGAATAAACATCCTCGTAAACATCTATTTAATTTAGGTATTAAAAGCCAACGGAATATGTATATCAAAGCGATGTGTGAGTGTAGAAAATCATAAAGTCAACTAGACGACACTTTCGTCACATAAAATTCAGACAGCCAAGAAATTTCCCAAACCACATCCGGTTTGAATCCACTTATTGGTCGAACTTGCTATTTTCTCGAGACCATCTATCCCTTTAAGGGGTGGAAATTAAGGCGAGGCATAAAAGCCGATTTTGCAGCATAGGATTCGCTTGCAGCAGATTGCGAACAAAACTGATCTTAATTTTGCACCTTAGTTATAGATGGGGCACAGGATGGGGGTTGCGATTAGCAATGATGCCGCGCCGGTCTTTCTAAAAATAGAATTGATGGGAAAGAAAAGAGGGAGGTCCGAGATTTTCTGACGAAATTTCGTTCCGTAAAGGCGAGTCGGATAATAAATAGTTAATAAGGGTGGCGTAACATAAATCCACAAAAATTAGAGTATGGAGTCGCTCTTTATTAATACGCAACCTGATAAGTGATAAGATAAGTTTTCGTTTTAGTGCCGTAGCAGAATGCGGATGTACTATCTTGTCTTTGATTATTCGCTCGCTCGTCGAGTCTGTCCGTCACATAATTTGAGAACGCATTGAGATATCGAGCTAAAATTTGGAATGCAGCTTTGTCTCCCGAAAAGAAAGGCGGGGATTGCTCTTGGGCCATATCGGACCCAGGGGGTGGGAGTTGGTGGGAAAAACCGAAAAATTATTAATTGCAATAACTCGAGAACAAGTGGAAGCATCCTTCTGAAACTTGGTATGCACGTTCGACTTTCAAGTCTGTTGAAGATGAAGGGGTGTCAATTTCGGTGGATGAAATCAACAAAAAATATAATAACTCCGCAAGGGTTGCACGCAGCTATTTGAAACCCAACACACACATATTTTGATGAAGTCTTGTGGGGAAGACATTTTCTCCAAACTCGGACATATGGGATGAAAATTAGGGGTTACAACTCGAAATTCCTCTTAATAAGTACTAGTCGATATTGGCGTCGTTCGATAGCTTTCCATTAATAAAGGGGTCATTCATATTTTGCGAAAAGCCACCCTTAAGGGCGCTACAACCCTTAACATGTAGAAGCACAAAAATACAAGAACTCAAAAACTACTCAGCATATCAAGGCAGAATTTGGTGTGGTAATTTCCAGTGACATTGTAGACGGATGAACAAAATTTCGCTGAGATTTCACAAAGGGGATGAAATTTAAGGGTTCAAATTGGAAATTTCTTCAAGTACCTAAATGGTGGCATAAAATTACGGGGGTTCGATAGGTTTCGGTAAACCATTAAAAAAAGTCTTATGAGTCTTCAATTTAAAACCAAAACCTAGGCCACTAATAACCCCTAACCGTTAGCTAGCGGATCGGGATAAATAATTTTTTTTATTTTTTCTGAGATCCTATTGATTTATCTATGAACAACCGAAGTCAGTAAATCAGCAAGCACATATAACACTGGAGAAATAAACTCATCCCTGTAAACCATAAAGGGGTGAAATCATGAGGGCGGATTGAAAAGATAAATCTATAAATCGCCGCAATTTTTCAACGAAATCGATCTGGGTGGTCAAATTGAAAACACAAGTCTCTTTAAAGCATGTGGGGGTGGCGAAATAGGGGGGGGTTGGAGTTTAGGGGTTGAAACTTTCATGAAGCCCTGTAATTTAACACCCCCAAAAGCCAAATTTGCATAATTGGCTTATTTCGTGTCATTTACTGTAATTCTGCTTAATGACGATGAATTTTCATTCCCTTTGATTTTCGTCCCCCTTTACGATCTTTTAACCCCCTAAGTGCTAATTTGGCACAATTTGCGTAATTTCGTTTTTCTTCGTTATAATAATTTGAAATCATTTAGATTCAAACGCTAAAGAATCCTATACGATAGTGGCCCAGGAAATAAATTGAAAATCAGGATCTGGGCGACACTAAACTTTGATTTTTAGCGTGGAGGTATAATAAAGTGTTCTTACAAGATTGAATACAAATAAACTGCCCAACAATTCAATTGGTCCACCCGGAAATTTGAGTCGAATTTAAAATGCCGTAACTCGTCAAAGAGTTGATCGATTTGAACGAGCCTTTTTTCCACGGAAAGCCCATTTCATTGGCTACGACATGACATGTTCCGCGTTTTAAGCAGGTCCCCCTTATTTGATATACAGGGCGTCAGAGTCAGGTACTGCAAAGTGGCGAAAATTGAAACCACCCCCGATTCACTATGGAAACACTGGACAACTTCGGTGGAAAAATGCACTATCACTAGAAACACCCCACTACACCGAAACACTTGTTTTTCACTGCTGACGCGTTTCGAACACAATGTGCTCATTATCAAAGCCGAAGGTGTTTCTAGTCATAGTGCACCCCCGATTCTTAAAGAAATTTTTCTAAATTTTTTTGGTTGCTCAAGTTCGCCTAAAATCACATTTTGAACCACCCCTTCTGCCTCCCTCCCGGCCATCATTAGACGAAAAATTATTTATGGCATAATATCACATTATGATGTGGCATAATTGTCTTACTGTTTGATCTTATTCTTACGTGCCGCCTGAGGAAAGCCGCCACTGCATCGCCGCACCCCTTGAGAAAATAAAATATATTGCAGTTATTTATCGCCACTGTTTAATAATATGCCTTTATCTTTAATTTAAGTGCTATAATTCTCGTCAGTAATAAATAATGATTTGGAGAATAAAAAAAAATAAAAAGTTATAGGTAAATTTTCCAGATTTGAACCCATGTACGAAAGTCGAAGAATGGGAGAAAAACAAACTTGCCGCTCAGCTACGGTTTATATCTTTCATTGTTTGCAGATGTTGATCTCAAGAAACAGTAACAACAAAATTTCGAAAACGTGCACCTCAAATTATTTCTTCCAAGACATTTATTAAGCGGAAATCTAATTAAATGGCGAGTTGACATTTATATTTCAAGATAAATCAAATAAACTACAATTTGGGCACTGTCATCTGCATTGCAGAGGCTGAACTAACGGACAAAATTTAAACGCCAAATTTCTGAGTGTAGGCAGCATAATTTACAAATGGATTCCAATGTCAGAACATTAAATTAATTTTTGTCTTGGTAAGTTGGTGTTTCTTTATAAATCAATTGACCTCACGTTGCGCAGAATGTAATTCTGGATATGCCACAAAAATTTCAGATCGTATCGTAAAACAATAAAGCCTGTAGTCAAGTTTCCGTAAAAAGTGTATGTAAAGTTGCCTAAAACCGTTTCATGCCTCCCCTTAATGTATCAACCAAAATAATTCGATTAAGAAATGGCTAATTCCCAAAACAATATCGCCCGGTTCTTTTATGACAAACGTTAATAAATTGAAAATCTTGGTTAGCTAGTCGGTTTCAGATTAACAGAATTGAAGATATATTGCAAAGTTTATTTCAACCCCATTAGCATTAACATTATCCCTCCACAAGTACGTAAACTGAAGTGTTTATTGCTTGCGTACGACGGTCGCTGCCTCGTGGATAACAAGTGTATGTAAACTCACACTTATTTCTTTTCTCAAAATTGTTTTAAAGTCATTACAGGTCTTGTGAGAAGGTGCCCAGAGCTGCGAGAATTAATACTGGTTGACTCTGAAATTACTGATAGATCATTAGAAGTCATTGCCGATGGTTTGAGGCACCTAGAACGCCTACGATTGCTTCGCTACAGTGGTTATGATTATTTTGATTTATCGTGAGTATTCAGGTTTTTAATTTGTTTTTGCATCTTTCTCTACAGAAAACTGGAAAGAATGGAAAATCTAAAATTTTTGACTATCCCATCAGGGCAGGAAGTATCGTATAATCTAAAGGCAAAATTGGAAATTACATACATTGATTCATTGAAAAAACACTAATAATAATATGCTTGCTAGTTACGATAATTATTAAAGTTAAAATACTATCTTAGGTACTGTGTTTATTGTTTATTAAAAGTATTAAAATAAGTTTCACTGCTTCATAGCGTTTTCATTTCTCATACTTGTGAAACATTAATAGTATACCAGGGTGTTCCTATATTCATAGTCCTAACTCCGGGACGTTATTCCTTACATCATTTTAGGAAGAAAAGTTCCTATGGGCATATGTCCGGAAATGCTTTATAAGGGAGCTGCGCCCCTTTAAAGAAGTACTCAAAAAATCAGTTTTCTGAAAATTTCTCGAAAAATATGAACAATAGGATTTTGAAATTCAGAGCATTGTTTAGTGCTATAAAAAGCTTTCTCTTCAATTTTTTTCAGATTTTTAATAAAATCAGAGGTGTGCGTTCTTGGGGGGGTCTTACACATTTCTTTACATTTCTTTTGTTGTAGTCATTCTTCTCACCAAATAATAATAAAATCTTAATCGGTGATCGATTCTACCCAGAAAAGAGGCTCTTGTTGAATGTCGCTAAAACGCACCCTTTTCGGTTAAAGTGACTTTGATTGGCTTTAGAGCGCGAAAATTTCTGTTGTTAAGATTTATTTTATCTACCTAATTAGTGAAAATAAGCACAGAATATGATAACTTTTGTCTGTCTGTGTGTGTGCTGGCAAACGACAAATTTTAAGTTTCCACATTTTGATTTTTTTTTAATTTTTTCATGAAAGTGTATTAATTAAATCATAGCAGTTAGTCTCTATATTTTCCAATTTGCCTGCCTCTGATTAGTTTTTTCCTGTTTTATATTAAGTTTGAATTCATAATAGATTGTTATTCCAGGCTGAGCACAAGGTCTAATAGTTTTCCGAATTATTGTAATTAATTATAATTCAATTGAAACATATTCAAGAAGGCGAAGAGGGTACTATTATAATCACCAAAAAATTACATTTTGCGGCAGGAAAATTAAAAGTAATAGACTCGACAATTTCACAATGACGCTCATAGATGTCTATTGTCTAGGCATGAAGTGAAGACGGAGACATATTGATGATTTTAATAAAAGTAGGACATCTATGAATGCTTGCTCGAAACAACGTGTTTAAACGAAAATAACGGACGCCAGTCTATAAGGGTTGCCAATTTTGGTGATTAATGCACTACATCTGGTGCTTGTGGATGCTCTCATCATGACATTTTGTGACAAATTATTTATTTGATAGTCATTATTTGCCATTCTTGTGTCACAGCAATCTCAAAACTGACAGAGCCGATAATACAAGTGGACTGTTTTACCTACTGCGTAGACTGGCTCCCTTCATGCACTGGAATTATTGAAATCATCAATACCGGGTGTCTATGAATCCATGCAACACCTCGCCATTTTTTTTATTTTTTGAAATATCAACTTGAAATCTTTATGAGTTCATATACCTATAAAAACGCTAATTTTGACATATTTACAAACTTTTTGTTAGGTACTTCATGCGATTAAGAATCTGAAAAGAAATTCCCGATATTTTGATTCGTTCCTGAGTTATCACAAAAAATCTGAAAATTATCAATCTTCCTAACGATTGATATTATTTAAATGAAACTTGGAACTTTTATATTTTTGACAGCTCTCAATTGAATGACATTGAAAGAAATTTTCTAGTCCTTCTAGATTTTGGACAAAGACAGTCAACTTTCTTTTTTCTTATAGGCGCAGGCGATATATTGAATTTTAACACCGCCGGATACATAGAAAAATTAACTTCTCAAAAATGTAACCAACATTGACGTTTTTGAAAAAATATGTGAAAGCCTGAGTCACACGACCGCAAGACGTAATTTATTGCTGCTGAATTCAATAGTTTTCACATGCTATGTAGGAAAACCTACAAACATGGTGGCGTCGTACTACTTGTAAAAGACACTGTCAAATTTACAGAAATAGAACAAGTTAAGGACATGTCCAGTGAGAAGAACATAGAAATGGTTGCAATTGAAGTTAAAAACAGGAACCTAATAATAATATCAATTTACAGATCTCCTACGGGAGACTTCGAATTATTTCTTCAAAAATTGAATGAAGCATTGACATCTGTGAGAGGAGATAGGAAATTACTTATCGCTGGTGATTTTAATGTCAATTTTTTACAAGAATCCACTTATAAGACAAACCTAATAAACTTGCTTGATTCCTTCGGACTGGAAATAACAACATATGAACCATCAAGAGTAACTCTCACAAGCTCCTCATGCATCGACAACATAGTTACCAATATGGCCAAAGATAACTTCACTGTCAACACCGTCAATCTTCACATGTCTGACCATTTTGCCCAAATATTAAAGTTAAATTGCTCTGGCAGACACATATCTAAGGAAATAGAGATTATTGAAAGGAAAGTCACGATTGAAAATACCCATCTACTTATACAGCACTTAGTAAATATATCTTGGGACAGCCTAGCAAGTGTGGAATCAGCGGTAGAAGCCTATGATTACTTTCATAATATGCTTACCGAAGTGTTAAACATTTATCTTCCTGCAATCAGGAGAAAAATTAAGTTAAACTCAACAACAATCAAGAAAGATTTAATGAAATGCAGCAACAATCTACAGGTTATGAAAAATAGATTAGACGCATTAGGCACTATTGCCCAAGTAAAGAGAGATGAAGAATCTTACGATAATTACAAATCCTACAAAACCCAGTTCATTCATTGCCTTGATGAAGAAAGAAGAACCTATAATTTCAATTACATAAACAACTCATGCAACAAACAAAAAGCAATCTGGGATGTTATAAAGCGAGAAACCAAATCAACAGATAAAAAGCGCCATATGGACATAAATCTCTCTGCAGAAGACTTTAGTGACTTTTTCGCAGACATAGCGACCAACATTTTGTTAAGCTTAGACAAAACAGAGAGATCTGCACAAAGCTTGCTGGAGAAATGCGATTGCAACAGCGTCTCGTCCTGTTTCTTTGATCCAACAAATACTGCAGAAATAACCCAAATTATAGCAAATTTGAAGAATACAACATCTGACGATATATATGGCATGTCCAATAACCTTATCAAGAAAATATCAGTCGCCATCAGCTGTCCCCTCGCAACAATTATAAACAGGTGCCTGGAAGAAGGAGTGTTTCCCTCGAAGATGAAAACTGCAAAAGTTGTTCCAGTGTTCAAAAAAGGAGACCCAAACAAGTGCGATAGTTATCGGCCAATCTCAATTATTCCAACATTCTCCAAGATTTTCGAAATAGTCATCAAGAACAGAATAGTAAACTTCTTTGAAAAACAACAACTATTTACGGCACAACAACATGGATATCGCAAAAATAGGTCTACTGTAACAGCTATTAATGATGTCATACAGCATGTGATTAAAGCCGAAGATGAAATGTCTGAGGTGATGCTTGCTTGCTGTGATCTCTCAAAAGCATTCGACACAGTACAGCACATGCTTTTGCTGGAGAAGTTAGAATACTATGGTTTTCGCGGTGTTCCTCTAAGATTATTAGAGTCCTACTTAACCGATAGATGTCAGTCTGTGAAATGGAATAACAGTTTCTCAAAAAATCAAGTAGTAAAACACGGCGTGCCACAGGGCTCAACACTCGGTCCGATTTTGTTCATCATATATTTAAATGATTTGCTACCCAATGTATCGCATTATGCTGCATGTTTGTATGCAGACGACACGTCGTTTGTCCTGAAAAGTGAGACCGTTGACCAACTAAAAACACAATTAGAGGAAACCTTAAGTGAATCTAAATTATGGATGACCGCAAACAAGTTAAGCTTAAATGACAAAAAAAGTCAGACAATGATCTTCGGACATGAGAAACAAGAAAGCATCAAATTTCTTGGAATTCACCTGGATAGCAATCTGAAATGGACGTCCCATATTAGTCACTTAAATAAGAAGCTCTCTTCTGCTATTTATACTATAAGGGTTCTTATGAGGACAGCGAATAAAGAAGCGGCAAAAGCGGCGTATTTTGCTAATTTTCACAGTTGCCTCAACTATGGAATACTCTTCTGGGGAACAGCATCTGAGGTGCAAAGTGTTTTTGTGTTACAGAAGAAAGCGATTAGAGTATTGTGCGGTTTGAGTTACAACGATTCCTGTAGAGAGTTCTTCAAAATGGAAGGAGTTTTAACTGTCCCGTCTCTATATATCTGTAATTGTCTATGTTATGTTCATGAGCATCCAAACGAATTTAAACTGAACTCTTTGCACCACGAATATAATACAAGGAACAAACAATCTCTTCAAATACCTTTACATCGCCTTAAACGAACTCAGCAAGGTGTCGACTACTGGGGTCCTAAATTATATAACAAACTGCCAAATGAATTCAAAAACCTTCTGAAGATACAGTTCAAGCATAAAATTAAAACAAAGCTAATTTCTAATGCATATTACTCCATTGATGAGTTCTTACAACAACAATAATGGTATTTCTATTGTTTGCACTATTCCAGAATGTTACCAATAGTATGTATGTTTTATGTTTTTTATTTCTGTTAATTTCATGTTTTCCTACTACTGTGTAGAAACCTATACAATTATTACCTCTGACACTATTTGTAATCTTTATTTATTACAAATAAAGGGTATTATTATTATTATTATTATTAAGAGATTGAAGAAGTCGGCGTACTTTTTTGCATTTGTTTTTCATCTAAGTTCAGCTAAGCTGATTTTACAAATTATTAATACCAATTTTCAAATTCTGACATCTGTCAAAAAAGTTCATGTTGACTACATTTTTGAAAAGACAATTTTTTTGTGTATTTGATGGTGTCAAATATCAATATGGCGGCCATAAGAGATTCAAAAGTTGACTGTCATTATTCAAAATCTAGAAAGCCTAAAAAATTTCTGTCAATGCCATTCAATTCATAGCTGTCAAAAATATAAAAATACCAAGTTTCATTTAAATAACATGAAACGTTAGGAATACATTAATTTTTTTTAAAATTATCAATTTTCAGATTTTTTTGTGATGACTCAGGAACGAATAGAAATATCGGAGAATTCTCTTCAGAATCTTAATCACCAAGAAATAGCGCAACTTTTCTCCAATTTAAACTACTCTCCAATTCTCCATATATTATGGTTTCGAAGATACTAATGGTGAGCATCGAAAAATTACCCACCCTGTATACCGAACAGGAAGCAGCATTCTTTAATTGGGAATTTTGAGAACCTCTGAAAATCCGATATTTCTACACTTTTTCCAAAAAACAAACAATTTCGCGTTAGAAATTTGTTATTATTTAGACGATATGCGCATTTCAGAGGACTAAAATAGGTACTAATCTGAACAATCACTTTAACTTAAGTAAGTGCAAATTTCTGTCGTTCCCGTAATCTTGGTGAATAAGAGTGCATATGTTCGTTCAGTCAGTAGGTACTTTATAATAAAATAATCAAGTTGGAATGATTATTAATTCAATTGTTATTGTTACATACAATATCAGGTGATGTCACTAACGAATCAAATTATCGGGAAATTCTCTTCAGATTCTTAATCACCAAGAAATAGCGCAAGTTTTTTCTTTTACCGTTTAGAGGATCCCAATGATGAGTAACGAGAAATTACCCCCCCCCCTGTTTAGAAATTTCCCGGTAAATTTCTTCAGATTTACATTTGGGGCTCAGATAAAAAGCATGGCCAAAGACGGTATTATAATCCTACGAAGGCGTAGAAGGACCATGTTGTGCTGCTTTATTTTAATTGACACTTTAAACTTGCAATTAGCATTAATTGACACCTTAAACTTGCAATTAGCTTAACTGGCCCTTTGAACATGCAATTAAGGCTTAAATGCAATTTTAAAGTGTCATTTAAGCTAATTGCAAGCTTAAAGTGTCAATTAAGCTAATTACAAGTTTCAAGTGTCAATTAAGGCTTAATTGCAAGTTTATAGTGTCAGTTAAATTAATTGCAAGTTTAAGTGTCATTAAAATAAAGCAACAACAGTATGGCCTTTTTTCGAAGGCGTAGAAGGGCCATGTAGTGCTGTTTTATTTTAATTGACACTTTAAACTTGCAATCTGTTCATAAGGGCCAATTTCATAATAAAACTTAAAGGTCCTTTAAAGTTAAAGTCGACTTTAATGGGCATTTTGATCAATCAGGAGCAACCTTTCTGGAATGTTGCAAAGCAAATATTTAAAGAACACTTTAATTTTTGATTATGAAATCGACCCTAACACCTTAAATTTGCAATTAGCTTATTAATTGCCACTTTAAATTTGCAATTTGCAATTAACTTTAATTAACACTTTAAACTTGCAATTAGCTTAATTGACACTTTCAACTTGCAATTCAGCTTTAATTAACACTTTAAACTTGCTATTAGCTTAATTGTCACTTTAAGTATTTATCTCGAAAAATAGTGTACAGGAGTGATATACATAATATTAATATCAGAAGAAGAGATACTTTAGAAATTCCACTGCCCAATTCACAATTTTTCAAACGCTCCTTTTCGTACAGTGTCGCTCATATAATGAACAAAATTCCTGCTCCCTTTCGTAACATGTCCATCTCTCTCTTTGAAAAGTACATGTGAGATTATTTACTCTCAGTACAATCATCAGCTATTTCTATTTAAGTAAAATTAAGATTAATATACTCATAAGTCATTAGTCATTACTCATTACAGTGTTTTGCTGTTTATTTCTGTAAAGTAGCGCTTCATTTTTTAAAAATTCTTGATGTTTTTGTTCCACTTTGCCAAACGGGTTCTCCCGTCTTGCTATAGTTAGTTATTTATGTTTTGGCAAGGGCTGTATGGAAGAACAGTCCCCGTCTCGTATGGGAGCACTGAACATAGCCCTTGAGATTTACCACAACATATTATTTCATCGTTTTACACTTTTTTTCGCACTAAACTTATTATATTTCTGGTAAATAAAGTAAAAAAAAAATTGCAATTAGCTTAATTGCAAGTTTAAGGTGTTAATTAAGCTAACTGCAAGTTTAAAGTGTTAGCTGGAGGCGCAGCTGTGTTTTAGTTTGGATTTAGTTTTTGCTTTTCTTCGACTTGTTTCTGTCAATGGGATTATTTATACTGTTTTGAAGGTCACCAGTCAGTATTGGAAAAAGTCAATTGTAGGATTGCTTTCTCTATTATCCCTAGAGAAGTTGACATTCTTTGTTAGGAGCCTAACCAGTAACCAAATCAACATTGCTGGCTCGAAAATCTCTTCAGCTTCCAATTGACCAAATTAAAAACAGAGGCGGCCTCTGGTGGGCATTTCGTAGTAAGGACAGCCATCTTGGAAGTGGCGTTTATTTTGGCGCGAATGAAGGTTTACATGTTATTCTTACGGGAGATGACGGATTTTTATTTTGAAATTTCGTTGTTAATGATTGATTTATAAAGTGCAGTTCGTGTTTGATGAAACTAGCTTTGTTATTAGTTTACTTTTTTGAACCGGCTGCTATAGTTTGGGCTTTTTGTTATTTATTCAAATTGACATCGGGTATCACTTATGCAACCAGTAGCACGATTTTATTTAGATGTGTTTAGTGTAGAGCCACAATGGCGAACGTCGATTATTCTCACAAATATAATCATCGCATCGCTAAATAAGGCCGGTTTGGGTATGTTCAGCATTTATTTCTATTGTTACACTGAAATATTCTCAAATGTCATAAAAGAAGGAACCCTCGAAGGAACCTATAAAAGATTAACCTCCCATAATTCCGTGCACTTTTTAATATGGTCAATTGATTTAATTACCGGGGTGGTTACAGGCCATTTGTCGCTTCCACAACCATTTTACTCACTAAGGCCCGGTCTTTTCATCTCTGATTAAAGTAACAAATAAAGCTAAAGGTACCTACGATTAAGTTTTTGCTAGTGTTTTCATCGCCAATTAAATTAAAAGTACCTGATAAGTAGGCTAACCGCTGGATAAACTTGTAGCTTGGTTAGCACTGCTGAGTTTGTTCTGAAGAAGTTGTTGAAAATGTAAGAAAATGAAAATGATTTTCGGTCTTCTTCACGATCCGGCGGGTGTTATAGGGCAAGTAGAAATCCAAATGAATAAGATTAATTTTTTAGTAACTACCTGTGAGACGTTACAACAACAGAAGTCGTTTCGAGCAAGCAAAGCCAAGGCAAATTTGGTCATACTTCTTGGCCGCTAACTCCACTTCCATAACCGAGAAAAGCAAAAGTTCGTTTCGCTGTTATTTATGATATTTTGATTTTTAAATTATCTACCACCGTAGGCTGTAGGCATTCAAATTTTCACTTTACTTCATTCTCTTCACCAAGCGAGCGAGTTGTGAGACCGTGGTTGCGAGTTCACGTCACGTCACGTCACTATAACCTAACAAAAACTGGCGTTTTTCGCATGTCGAATGTACTGCTTAAGTGAAAACATTGATCGGGTCGCAATTAACTAATCTCTGGATAACATGCAGTGAAAATACTGGAAGTCTAATTGTAACAAATAAAATTAATCAACGGATAGTTATTTGCCACTTTAAATGGAGATGAAAAGACCGGGCCTAAGGCCTGTTTGCACCAAACTTTTAAACCTCGTTTATATTTAATGTAGGTTTAAATGCTAGGCAACTGGCAATCCCATTGGTCGCTCCATAGCAACAAATCCTGGTTTAAATAAAATCCAGGTTTAAATGGAACTCTGGGCTCTTCAGGAAATCAATGATCCAATTTTCCAACTGTCGTGATCCTCCCAAGCCGCCAGTAGGTAGGTATCTAATTCCTCGTCATTTACAGATGTCCTTTGCATCATCCTGTATTGCGTAATTTCTTGTGAATTTAGGGACGTAGATCTCATCAGCAGAACGAGGAAGGGCCTGGAAGAATTATATAAACGCTTCGAACAAATTCATTTTTTGAAGATAAATATACTAAAAACGAAGTACTTACATGGTAACCACACGAAACATAGAAGAATAGGTATGCAGCTATAGGTTCTAACGATATAAATAACTATTACAATGGTTAACCGAAATCAATCGACCGTAAAATAACACCTCCTTTATTGGATCTTACTTAATGTAGGGCTGCGCCTATAGGTAATAATTTTCCCAATTTTTGTCTAATTTATTTCTTGTACTGTTATGAAGTTTGTTGTTGCCTATACCTAAGTAATATTATTCCTCAAATTCAGCTCAAACAGGAAGAATTCTTTAATTGGTGTAAGGTAATAAATAGGTAACTCGGAGTCAAAAATTGTATTTAATTTAGGGTCGACGTTTCGGCATTTATTGTAGCCTTCCTCGGGACACTAAAAAACATGAAAATTTAGTTGATTTAACCTGGTGATTTTAAATCAGGAAATGCCGAAACTTCGACCCTAAATTAAATACAATTTTTGACTCCGAGTTATCTATTACCTTACACCAATTAAACAAAAATGGCGGAGATGACCTCAATGCCTAGGAAGAATTCTTCTTATTCTTTCAACTCCAATGCACACTCAGTCGTATCTACAGGGTGTCCCAGAACTCGCGGAAAATCTGTTAATGGCAGACTCCTGAAACTAATCTGAGACGAATTTTCCTTTGCGGAAATTGCGAGGGCTCAATAGTTTTTAAATGGGAAGCAATTGTAGTCCGCCAATCAGAATGAATCTCTGACATTAGACGGTAAAGGTAAAGTAAAAGGATGTAAGATGTTGCTGGGATACATAAAAAAATAATTAGGCGCAAACAATAAGGGAGCACAACAATTATTTTTGTATCCCCAGCAACAGCTTTCACATCCTTATTGTACCTTACCCTTTAATTAAGGGATACATTCTGATTGGAGGATTTGAATTGCTTCCCATTTGAAAACCATTGAACCCTCGCAATTTTCGCAAAGGAAAATTCGTCTCAGATTAGGTTCAGAAGTCTGCCATCAACAGATTTTCCGCGAGTTCTGGGACACCCTGTATACTTATACTTTCATTTCCTTTGTCAGCTTTTGAGCAATAGTGCGTTAAAACTCCCCCCCCCCCACGTCCTCCAAATTAGAGGGATAACCACTCTTCTAGCACTCTACCCAATAACTGGCAATGGCTTTTGAAGGGCCAATTGAAAGTAACCTTCTATGTAGAAAGCGTTATCAATAAAAAACAACCTCTTTCTGGAACTTGCCGAAAAGTCTCCTAAAAGTAACAACTCAGCGACCTTTAACCCCCTAAAAAGTGCCTCGTGTTGTTACATTGAGGATGTGCTTAAACTGAAGATTATCGTCATTGAATTTCAACCCTAAATGACAAATTCGAGTTTAAACTCCTAATTTAATCAATTGTCGATGCATACACACAGAAATGAAAAAATATATAAGGTAGGTACTTCCAAGAAGTCTCTGTTCTCCACTTCTCGCATTCAACCCCTTTATGATATACATAGCTCCTTGCGAATTTAGGGACGTCTGTCGTCTGATAATCTTATTTAATTGGCGGCATTTGGGAGGAATGAAAGTGCGTCAGCCGCTGCATAAGAAAAAGGAAATCCATCACCAGCACCTTTCCCACATCGTATTCAAGTCTGA
The DNA here is from genome assembly GCA_963924575.1 of Pycnomerus fuliginosus. Classification (NCBI taxonomy): domain Eukaryota; kingdom Metazoa; phylum Arthropoda; class Insecta; order Coleoptera; family Zopheridae; genus Pycnomerus; species Pycnomerus fuliginosus. Next base: position 30,596,726 of record OZ004620.1, read on the forward strand.
GACGCACTTTGCTAATAATTTATTGTTAGACACAATTATTACGGCGTTATCTTTGACGTCTATGAAAGTCATTACTGGTTTACGGATGTGTTTCTTGAAGATTTCAATGAAGTAATAGCATGCTTAAGTAGTTTTGTCGCAGAAAAAGTATCTATAAACGTCAAAGCCATCAATTGCCACATTTGTATAAGTAGGTAATAGAAAAAAAAATCAAACGAATCGCTATATCTTGAGAATTCTGTACGTATTCTTATTATTGGTAGAAATACATAATATGACTTAAGCACCTACCTGACTAAGTATAACTGTAGAAATCGTAGAATCAATAATCCTTTCTCAAAGGCAAGTACCTAGTACCAAATCAAATGTCTCACAAAAAGAGGATAGTTTCTAGTCATTTGCAGCGTGTCAGATTGTAAAAATTAGACCGGAAAAATATAATCTCCGGCAACAATTCAAGCATGAATTAGTAGTATACTTAAATTTAACTGTCTAGTATGAAATTCAATGCCATCTTTTGTAAGTCCTGCATATCTAAGTAACCTAGTGAGGATATAACTTATAAAATCACACGTGCTATCAATTTGTGGCTACTGCACTTACTCTAAGGAGCTTTATGCGTTGTGTTAAAATTTGATATTATCCAACCATAAGAAGCTAAACAAAATAATTAATTACCTATACACACGATAGTGGCATTTTTGCTGCAAGTTGACAAATTCTCTAATATTTAGCGGTTTTCCGTTAATTAACCATGCAAATCGAGGGTATAAAATTTAATTTTTCCGCAGCTTCAGCCTTGTTCCAGTAAACAAAATCATTTGAGAAATGTGTTTGTTTGTCTTTTTACTTTAGGAAAAATTTCAAAGGGGAGATTAACTGTTATTGACAATTACCTGACAGATTCTTAAACCGACTGTGTTTAAAATATAGTTACGTAAGAGAGCTAAGTAATTTTTATGAATAATACCTAGCTCCACTATCTAATTAATCCATCCTGTATTATTATAAACAGCGAATCGAGAACCAGATAATGTCACAATTTATTTTTCTGTCTTCTAAGTTTAGGTATACAAGAATTATGTATTTAATCGCTACCACGTGTTGCTCGTTTTCTTTCTTAATTACATGAATGTAGAATGCAGGAGGTAGATACGAGAAGTAGTCTGGCAATGAGGCGGTTTGTATTCCTTGAATGTGACTTACATGTTTCGCGTGGCCCTCGCCTTGTCCCAAAAAGAAGTGCATGCGTTAGAGGACGGGTCGTGTAGCATATTAATAAAAAGTTGAGGTAATTGTGATGACTTATTTTTTTATTAACATTTTTACGATACTCATAAACAATTAAATAATTTGCAACTGGATCAGTTTGTTGAGTCTGTCCTGGTTCTATGTTAGAATTTTCACAACTTTATTCTATCGTTCCTTCATTCTCTGGTTTTAGCTTCCCTTACACGACACCCGAAAATTTCCAAAATATTTGAAAAAGTGCAGCAGAGAAGCGGCTGGAACCTCCCCATCGCGTGGATCTTTGTATTCTGTGTAGATAGTGGTCAATTCAACAGAAATTTTTTACCCTTATCGACTGTGACTAATTTTGCAATTTTCTGACAAATACCGACACCACCTCGGACATCACCCATCACATTTGACAATATGTTCCTTTTAAGGTTAATCTTTTGCCACCTTTTTGACAATAACTGCCACTTTATGTCATCCACTGTCAGCTCGCTCCCTTTTAATGAGAAAGAATTTTTTCTCTATTTTCCACTGAAATGGCAGAAACTGTGAATACATTTTTAGAACGAGAATTTGATCGTCTTTCTAATGGCGACATAAAAATGGAGTCCTTGTATTTAAAATTTAAAGTTAACATGCTTAAATGGCACTTCCCGTGCACCAATTGCTTCCAAAACCCTTTCAGGTCTTCAACGGGTCACCCAATCTCCATGTACCAAATTTCAGCCAAATCGATTCACTAATTTGGGCTATAATGTATTCTTAGTGTTATTAAAAAAATTCGATTTTTTGACCCAAAGAGCACTAAATGCGAACGAATTTTGTCTTATTTAAAACCAGAATTTGAAGACCTTTCTGATGGTGACAATAAATCTTTCAAAAACTTGTTTTGGATGGTTAAATGAGTGAATAATTTTAAAGTTGGAAATTGGTGTGCCAAAACGGCAGTTTCCGTGGGCCGATTGAATCCAAAATTTGTTCAGCTCTTCGACGTGCAATACAATCCCCCATGTGCAAAATTTCAGCCAAATCGGTTCAGGGGCTTGGGCTGTACCGCGATTTTAAAGTCGGATAAAAATCATTTTTTTTTTAATTTTTGATCAAAAGGGCACTAAGAATGAATGCATTTTTAGAAGCAGAATTTGAAGGCCTTTCCTATCGTGACGTGAAAAATGGGGGTTTGTATTTAAAATTTAAAAGTTGATGTGCCAAAATGGCATTTCTAGTTGCACGATTGGCTCCAAAAGCTTTTCAGATCTAAGTTGGGTTATCACATGCACACGCACCAAATTTGAGCCAAATCGGTCGAGTAGTTTTGGCTGTGGCGTGTTTACAAACGTACGCACGTACGTACATACGTACGAACGTACGTACGCACATACACACAGACACATTTTTAAAACCACTTTTTTGGGTTGCTGAGACCTCGAAACGTGAAGATCTGGTGCTATCTCAAATTCGAAAATTTTAGTGATTGCAGTAACCTCCCTTTTTTTATAAGTGGTGAAGTGGATTGGGGAGGTTAAAATGTAATTTTGAATTAGGTAGGTAATCAAAAATTAATCTAAAGCCATGACTGCAAAATTGACGCACCTAATATAGGTAAAATAACTAGGGGTAGATCGCGACTTAAATTTTGTACATACTACTACCCTGTATGACTAAATATTACCCAGTTCTACGCCGATATTACACGGTATTACCTATATTACCTAATTTTACCCCAATATTACGCAGCATTACCCCGATTATAGGTCCTTCAAACGTGACGTCATGCCGCCATGTATGGCAGTAGGGGAGCCTGGGGCAAAATAGGCCTGTGGGGCAAAATGAAAACCTCTCGCATTTTTATTACTTTGGTACTTTTTTACCATGGCTTTAAGTTGCTTTCCCGGTTGCTTTCAATAACTTCTAGAAGTAAGTTTTAATCGCTCTGAAAATTATCATTGAAGATTTGTCATTGATCAAAACTACCATTTGATTGCTGGCATTTTTAGCTAGTTTTGACCCTCAAAACATTTTGTTGCCCCCCATTGGGGAAAAATGGGAAATTTGCATTGTTGTTAAAAAATTAATGTAAATTTTTTTCATAGAGTTGTGTGTCTGAAAAGTGGTAGTTACATGAACCAATGAGTAATAAAGGCTATGCTTTGAGTCCCTACTCCAGACGTTTCAGCTTGGTTGACTTATAAATTTTTAGGCCTTAAGTGTGTCGTTTTGCCCCACACTCCCCTATCCGCAGTAATTTTTTGACCGCTGACAGAATGTAATTGAGTGCCTACCGTCATTTATGTGTCATTTGCCATCATATGTGTATTTTGTTTGTTATAAAATAACACCTAAACGCAAAAAGTTCCAGATTCAGTTGGAGTTGACAGTAATGACAGATGACATATAAATGCACAAGATGAACCCCCGCCACTACTTACAGGACCGATGCCCGCGATCCAATGCAATCAGCAATGTATAGTCATATCGGAGAAATATACAGGATGGTCCACTGAAAAGAGGCCAGCCGATTTGATGATAAAAATTGGTAGCTTATGTTCTGGCTAGAGCCCAAGAGCTTTAGCTCGAGGGCTTTAATCTTATGAACAGAAGCCGACAAATTTTTTCAGTCATAAAATTGCTTCAAGATACTTGAGGTGAAAAATGAGAAATTTTATTGACAAGAATTTAAGGTCGCGTTATATTTGGCAGGAATATTTCGTACGTGCCATTTTCATTTTACATATACTCAAATTTTGAAAATTGGATACTTCTTAACGCTTGTCTTTGGCTTTTTAATTCATTGCAGTTTGTTTCATTCAACTTTAGTGTGGTCTATGTGGAAGGGCAAAATATCATAGCTTCTTTTTAAAACAAGTGGATTAAAGTTATGAGAGATTTAGATAATATTACTTCTAAAATGAAATTTGCGAAAAATGTTTACACAAATGGCATTTTCAATCAAACAGATTACTCGCGCGAAAGATAGGTAGGTTTCAAGGTAACTAAAAAAGCAATAAAACACTTTATCAGCTACAAAATACACATTATCCTTAAAACTTTTCTAAAATGACATTTCACAAACGTCACTGTGACAGCGATAAAACGCGAGAGTGGTTTAATCGCTGATAAAGGGATCAGATTGGTCAATTTGAATTATTATAATTTTGCTATTGGTTATGAATGTTATTATGGTTGCAAAATTAAGGAAGAATGATATGGTAAAGTTGGTGAAGCAACACATGCTAAAAACTGTATGTTTGAATCTGGAGACTGAAGATTAGTGAATAAGAAAAATTTATTCGAAGTCAGATACACTAGAATCCAGACCAATAAAACCCTTGTAAGTACCTTTTTTAAGCTCTATATTAACCAAATTTAGATGTAAATGGTAAATCTATCGATGCCTGTCATTTTACCCTATGAAATGAAAGTCTGTAATACACAGCTGACCGTTGAAAAGATTTATGATCTGGATTCGTCTTTGTATTGCACATTCGAATGCATAATGAGGAATTATTTTCTTTGTTCTATAGTTGTAAATGAATCAGTATAAATAAGGATTTTCCATCTTTCATGCAATATTAAAGTACGTACAGTTGATCTAGGTTTATTATCACAATTTTGATTAAGCTTATATAAATATTTATTAAATTTACGTAAATAATTGCTGCCTTCTCTTGTGATGCAACTCATTGTTTCTTTTACGGAAGAACGGTAGTAGATTTTTTTTCAACATAGAAATTTTTCGGTAGAGAAGTGTAAATTTTGGCAACACAAAAATTTTATGGCCACTAAGTTCGCAAAATGTAGGTGCGACGAACTGAGAATTTGGAGGTCAATCCAATTGTGCTGGACAATTACCAAACAATTTTTGTAATTTTACGTAGTTTTCGCATTGTTATGGTTCACCACAAGATTATAAAAATACAATAACAAAAAACATTTATCGCATGTTTTAAACGACGTCTAGTAATTTAAAAAATTAACCATTTGAGAGTCACAGTAAACATTAGTTTTATCATAACTACCGCTTATAATTGGTTAGCAAACACAAATTATCACGATTAATAATTAGGAACGTGCAATGATGCTGAACAGAAGATTTAATTCAATTGTTCAAAATTCTTAACTTATCAGTTTACCTCTTATTGTCAATTTTTTATTTTGGTGAATGTAATTTCATTTTCATCAATCACCTTATTTTAATTAAAGTATTTAATTCATCAATCTCTAGATTAGTTTTATCATAACCGCCTCTTCTAATTCTTTAGCAAACACAAATTGTCACGATTAATAATTAGGAACGTTCAATGATGCTGTACTGAAGATTTAATTCAATTGTTCAAAATCCTTAACTTATCAGTTAGGTACATCTTATTGTTAATTTTTTATTTTATTTTGGTGAATAGAATTTCATTTTTATCAATCTCACCTTTTTTTAATTAAAGTATTCAATTTATCAATCACGAGTAGTGGAAGTGATACATCTATTTTGGTTAATTAATCAATTACCGCATTCTTTTTCTCTCGCTTGGTTTTGTAAAGATATAATTAGGTACTTTTTAAATTAATTAAATGGATCACTTATATTTGAATAAAATAGTTCAAGTAGTAAAAATCTCAATGACTGTTATCAAATTGTCTCAAAAAAGCGCACCAAAACAATAAATACTACGAAGGTGTTTTAACTGATAAAGCAGTCCGTAATCCTAGCGAGTAATAAATGGAGGTCGCGTTTTGTCCGACAACAGTTTATGTTGCGACTTCGAAGCGAATACAATTCAAAATTTATTGAATACAGTCGCAACTTATTCAGATACGATTCTGTGATACCCAGTTTTAATTAGTAGTAATTTAGGAGTAACGTGTTATTATTTATTTAAATATTTAAAAATACAAAGCAAGATGAGTTCAATGGATAGTTCGTTAGATTCACTTTTGGTGCAGCTGGGAGAATTTGGAAAATATCAGTCTATTATGTTCGGTTTTGTATGTTTTGCAGTAGTTTTGCATTCGGCTGTACATGTGGCGTTCGTGTTTACAGCCATGGATCTAGACTACAGGTGAATTAAGATTTTATTTATTTATTTGTTTACTGGCTTACAATTTTTGATCGGTGTAATGATAATTATATTATAAAACATAGCTAATTACTTGATTATCTATAATCTTAATAATCACTATAATAAGCTGTCCGCACCACGGTTTCGAGTCGAGTTCCTGATTATGAAATCGCGGAAATGTCGTTTGTTGATATGGAGTTGTTTTACTTGAAAACTATTTTGCATTTTGTGACAGAACTTGTATTATAATCAGGTATTAAAGTTATCACTAGGTCATTAGGTGTTAATATGTATAGCACTAGATACTAAATTCTTTAAGAAAAGTTATTGAAATTTTTTTTCGATTGGTAGGTATGTGTCGCGACTTATTTTTATACTCGCGTGACTATATCTATTAAACCAAATGAGTTAAAACTTTTTCAAGAAGCCAGGGTGTCACGCGAAATACGCCTCGAGCCATATCTTTTTATTTATTGTCCGATTTGAATGAATCAAAAACCAGATGAAACTGCGTAAACAATACTGCAAAATGACTTTTGACCTCGATTTTTTTTTAACATCAACTTTAACCTCAGATGATAGTAAACTTACCTACTTTTGACCCCCCCAACCCAATTACAATTAAAAAAATGCAGCAGAGAAGCGGCTGGAACCTCCCCATCGCGTGGGCCTTTGTATTCTGAGTAGATAGTAGTCAATTCAACAGAATTTTTTTATGCTTATCGTCTGTGACTAATTTCGCAGTTTTCTGACAAATACCGACATCACCCATCACAATTGACAATATGTTCCTTTTAAGGTTAATAGTTTGCCACCTTTTTGACAATAACTGATACTTGATGTCATTCACTGTCAGCCCGCTCCCTTTTAATGAAAAAAATTGTTTTCTCTATTTTCCACTGAAATGGCAGAAACTGTGAATACATTTTTAGAACCGGAATTTGATCGTCTTTCTAATAGCGACATAAAAAAGGAGGCCTTGTATTTAAAATTTAAAGCTGATATGCTTAAATGGCACTTCCCGTGGACCAATTGCTTCCAAAAGCCTTTCAGGTCTTCAATGGGTCACGCAGTCTCCATGTACCGAATCTCAGCCAAATCGAGTCATTAATTTGGGCTATAATGTATTTTTAGTGTTATTACAAAATTTCGATTTTTTGACCCAAAGAGCACTAAATGCGAACGAATTTTGTCTTATTTAAAATCAGAATTTGAAGACCTTTCTGATGGTGACAATAAATCTTTCAAAAACTTGTTTTGGATGGTTAAATGAGCGAATAATTTTAAAGTTGGAAATTGGTGTGCCAAAACGGCACTTTCCGTGGGCCGATTGAATTCAAAATTCGTTCAGCTCTTCGACGTGCAATACAATCCCCATGTGCAAAATTTCAGCCAAATCGGTTCAGGGGCTTGGGCTGCACCGTGATTTTAAAGTCCGATAAAAATCAATTTTTTTTTAATTTTTGGTCAAAAGGGCACTAAGAATGAATACATTTTTAGACGCAGAATTTGAAGGCCTTTCCTATCGTGACGTGAAAAATGGGGGTTTGTATTTAAAATTTAAAAGTTGATGTGCCAAAATGGCATTTCTGGTTGCACGATTGGCTCCAAAAGCTTTTCAGATCTAAGTTGGGTTATAAGATGCCTACGTACCAAATTTCAGCCAAACCGGTCGAGCAGTTTGGGCTGTGGCGTGTTTACGAACGTACGAACGTACGAACGAACGTACGAACGTACGAACAAACGTACGTACGTACATACATACAGACACATTTTAAAAACCACTTTTTTGAGTTCCTGAGACCTCAAAACGTATAGATCCGGTCTTATCTCGAATTCGAAAATTTTAGTGATTGCAGTAACCTCCCTTTTTCATAAATGGTGAAGTGGAGTGGGGAGGTTAAAAATGGGAGGTTACTGCAATCACTATAATTTTCTAATAAAAATAATAAGACCGGATCTATGCGTTTTGATGTCTCAAAAACCCAAAAAGATAGTTTTTAAAATGTGTCTCTGTGTGTACGTATGTACGTACGTTTGTAAACACGCCACAGCCAAAATTGCTAGGCCGATTTGGCTGAAATTTGGGGCGTAGGCATCTCGTAATCTAACTTAGATCTGAAAAGCTTTTGGAGTCAAACGTGCAACCGGAAATGCCGTTTTGGCACTTCAACTTTTAAATTTTAAATGCAAACCCCCATTTTTAACGTCACCATCAGGAAGGTCTTCAAATTCTGCTTCTAAAGAGGTATTCACTCTCAATGTATTTTTGACGAAAATTCTAATATTCAAGATTTTTTAACGTACTTTAAAAACATGATACAGCCCAAACCTCTGGACCGATTTGGCTCAAATTTTCCACATGAAGATCGTATCATACGTCGACTCACGGCAAGTGCCGTTTTGGCACATCAATTTTCAAATTTAAATATACCTACTCTAATTTAACCATCGCCATCGATCCAAAACAAATAGATCTAATGGAATTTTATTTTTCGTGAATTTTTCACTTATGGCATTACGAAACGTGACATTATTTTTTGCCCGAGTTGTATTTTGCTGATTATTGCACTCGACTGCCACGTGATATTTAATAGCCCCAATAATGTGTTTATATTTTTCAAAAATAAGCCAACCACAGTCCAACTCGAGAATTATCACTGGTGTGTTATCGATTTAAGTTAGCTTCTAGTGCAATAATCGTGAAAACTGCACGAGTACGGTTTTCATCGTAACACGGATGAAAGATTAACCGATGCAAAATTATCAATAACATGGTATGCACGAGTGGTATTTTGCAGACAATTCGACTCCCTTGAAGTTGACCAATGACGAATTTGCACCTGTATCTGCAGCGTGTCGTGCCAGATGCGTACGTGCCAGTTGCGTACAAGGATTATTTCGTGCCACTTGCGTACAAGGGTGCGAATAAGAAAAACTGATAATAACTACTGTTAGTGCCAGATGCGTACAAATACCGGTGTCGCGTCAAAAGGACGCGGACATTAGGACGCGCGACAAAATGACGCGGATATAAAGACGCATGAAAAAAGGACACGTGTAACAATTGGACGCGCGACAAAAGGACGCATAAAGGAAAAAATCCATAACAATTTTGATTTTTTAATTATGGCTATTAACATACCTAGGAATGTTATGACTATCATAACAGACGCAGATGTCAATTGAAATCCGAGCTCGGAGAGCGAGGATTTTAAGACATCTAAGTCTATTATGATTCATAACATCCGAGGTTTGTTCAATAGTTTATCGGTTTAAAGCGATTAAAGCCAAAATTAAAAAAATGTTGCGTGAATTCGCGTCATTTTGACAATCGAGATGACAGCATTTGAATGGGGTCATTGTTGTCATGAATGGTTAATGGGCTTGTTGTCTAGAAACCATTAGATAACGTTATGATCTGCTTACCAGCCTATTTTTATGCATGTTAAGAACGCTTTAATCGCCTGAAACCGGTAATAGATATTTACGATACTAGTAACGTTATGATACTTTTAACATTACGAGAGAATAGTTTGAAGCACGAGCGTAGCGAGTGCTTTAAATTCTCGAGTAATGTTAAAAGAACATAACGTTACGTGCATCGTAACACGTTTTATTTCATCCTAAAATATTTTTGGATTTCTTTTCAAAACCATTTATTTACCGATTTTCTCCACACGCATTATTATTATGAAATTGTGGTTACCTACGCTAAAATCCTAGACAACCGGTATCTCGGGAATTGTTTATCACATTGCTGCTTGTCAAAAAATTTTGCTCGCAATTTCTATTTCGCACAATGAGCGAAGCCATAAAAGAAAAAGCGGACGCCGCAAGAAAAATGTTAATCCCATCCAAATCAAGTGACAGGTATCGTAAAGAAATCGATCTTTTTCAAAACTGGCAAAGGGTTAATAAAGTTGAGAATGTGGATGAAGACGTAATCTTAGCATATGTTTCAGAATTGGTAAGTGTTATAGCGGTTACTATTCGGATCACTAAGGTTAACTTCTTTTCAGTCCAAGAAATATGAACCTTCGTCTGTGTGGACAAAACTGTCGATGCTAAAAACAATGTTGCTGACTAACGAAAATATTGACATCTCCTCCTATGCAGTGGTCAAATCTTTTATGAAACGCAAACAGTGCAGGCCATGTACCGAAGCAAGCAAAAACCTTTACAATGAAGCAGATTAAAGCATTCTTATTAGATGCTTCTGATGACGATTTCTTGCCTTATAAAGTATACGTGACGTGACGATTCGTTCACAAAATTAATACTTGAAATTTACAGGTTGCAACAATTTTTGGAATTTATGGAGGTTGCAGACGAGAGGAGCTGTATAGCCTAACTGTCGATGCCGTTGTTGATGCAGGAACATCTCTAGTTGTCACTCTTCCCAAGACAAAAACGGGACGCAGCCGAATGTTCACTGTTGTTGATGGGGGTGGGGTGAAATATTTGGACATTATTCGAAAATACAAAAATATGAGGCCTCAACATATCTCTCACAACCATTTCTTTGTTAGCTGTAGAAACGGCAAATGTACAGTTCAAAGAATTGGTATCAATTCTTTCGGTGATATGGGCAAAAAAGTTGCAGCTTTTTTAAAATTGCCAGAGCCGTCATTATACACCGGTCATGCATTTCGACGATCATCAGCAAGTTTGTTAGCTGATTCGGGCGCAGATATAAGTGTTTTGAAACGTCATGGTGGTTGGAAGAGCTCAAGTGTTGCCGAGAGATACGTTGAGGATTCCTTAGAAATGAAAAAAAAAATTGCCCATATGATCCAAGGAACTAATAACTCAGATGTTTCTCTGAATTTTCAATCAACATCCTCTTCGTCTTCTTCGAATACCATTAAGCCTGCGTCGCATTGTTTTGGCGGGGTAAGCTTCAGTAATTTGCAAAATTGCACATTTAATCTTCGTTTCAACGGCACCGAAATGCCAATAAAGAGGTCGCCCAATGAAGAAAATTCTTAATTTGAATTTATCTTATTGATTTGTAACTCAGTTTGTAATATTAAATAGTATTTAAACATTCGTTGTGTTATAATTTCTTAACACCACTAGTGGTGTTAAGAGCATCTTAACGCAACTCGTTGCTATGCAGTTATTACTATAGTAACAATATAGGATAAAATAAAATTATTTTACAAATTATTATAATCATACGTGACGGGGTTTTAAATTTGCAGTTGAAAATCGCACGATACTAATGATTAGCCAATAGAAAAATTGATTTCTATGTGTTTACCATGGCAACTCGATGATTTCCTGGAAATTTTTGATACCTACCTAGACCAACCTAAACGAAATTAATAAGTGGAAATTTTTATGTCAAATTAAATGTCAAAAATCATTTTTATTAAATTTCTGTGGCTGTATCGTTGCTATTTTCTTACCGAATCTGCATTCGAGCATTAATTCATTTCCTGGAAATTTTAGTCGTGCATCCCAACAACGTAATCGGGCCCTCGTGTTCCACTCGGGCCGATTAATACGTTGTTGGAATGCACTCCAAAAATTTCCGGAAAGAATTAATGCTCTTATGAGATTATAAGTGAAAATTATGGGCAATTCCTCGCAAATATTCAATAATTGGCCTGTTCTGATAATCCATAACAATGGTTTTAATTCTTTTCGCCGTGTCTTTGTAAACCTTTTTGTGGGTCGGTAAATCTCCAGCTATATATTGCTCTATTTTTAAAGTGTTAATTAACGACATGTTAATGAGAGTGAACGTAAAATGATAAATCCAAATCTAATCATTAAATTAGGTACCCCATTATCTGGATTTAACAAACCCATCAGAAATACATCATAATTCCAGGAATCTTAATAGCACTATTCAAACTTTCGAAATAAGGTACAGTCGAAAAACTAAATAATGCACTTTATGCCAAATTCTTGAGCGAATAATTCTTAACTGGCTTAAAGTCCTAGGTTTTTTGACCCAGCATTACAACCCCTAATTGCTGCCGGTTCTAATGACATGGAAATGCACCCCTATCGAAGGGTGGTTTTCTAAATTATGAGCGTAACGTTCAAGAGTTGGGTGCATGACTTACTTTCTCGACTGTACCTACATCATTTGAGTTTTCTGCAAACATCATTTAGAGAAAATTACCTGCACCCTGCATGTTAAACTGACAAAAATATTCTCAGTGTAAATAACTGAATTCTTGAATAACAAAGCGTGGAGTACGATGCTGAATTAAAAAAACAAAGAAGTAGGTATAAATTTTTGTGATTTTTTGAGAGCTCATTTGTGCCAAAGAGGCCATTCTGGCCACGGTATTTTGACCGCGGTTGTTTGTCCATTCCCACTTGAATTTTTTTTTGGTGCGACTTTATGTCGCGCGTCCAATTGTTACATGCGTCCTTTTTTCGTGCGTCTTTATGTCCGCGTCTTTTTGTCGCGCGTCCTTATTTCCGCGACCTATTGACGTAGATTCACAAATACCTGCTTAGGCGGAAGAATGTATGTGCAGTCAAAGCCATTAACTTGAGAAGTAATTAACATGAGAAGTAAGACAAAATAAGCTTCTTAAATGTTATCCTTTATTCAAATGCGGTATAAGACAGAGATTTTAAACAAGTTCGTATTTCAACGGCAATTTTGTATCAAAATTTTAGGCGAATGTTAAGTAGTACAAAATTGTCGCCGAAATGCAGGTGCAAATTCTTGTGGTTGGTCAGAACTTCGTCAGTTACCCTCTGTCAATCAAATAATCTTGGAATTTAAAAAAATTGGTTTGAAAATTTTTACCCAGTCGCCAACCCCTCGCAGTATGCTTGTTCCTAACAGTTAATTTAATTTAAAGAAATTTAAATACCTGAATCTTTCGAGGCACCATTCAAAAACTTCGGACCGGTCACTGCAAGGTGCCCTCGCTTTTCTTGTGCTCATTTGACCATTCTTCCGGCTTCCGGTAGAGGGCGTCAAAACTCTCTATCACTTCTTAGTTAATTTAATGTTTTGCAACCCTCAACTTTTAGATCCGATAGCCTCTAGAATAATTGGCATTTCTTAGGTTAGTATGTTAGGTTCTTTATAAATCAAAATTGAAAGTTGATCTTTTCAAATTTTCCGCAAATATACGAAGTATCGTTAAATCTGGAGTTGGCAAAGTAAATTTTTTGTTGTTGTCTAACCTCGGAGGTAGACTTACGCCCCTCTGTTTACAAATATTTTTCGTTGTTAAATTAAAAATTACCCCCTTTTAATCAAAATTTAATATGTAAAAAACCCTCTTTTGGTTTAAATTCTTCTCATCAGTGTTCCCCCTTATTGCATTGGAGATGGAGACACTGCTTGATCCATGTTGTTAACATTTTCCAAACAGGAAAATCTTGACTTCACCCTTCTTCAACCATAAAGCCAATGTAACTCGTTCATATTCGTAGGAGATTTGAAAAAATCTTCAAATTTCCACATTACAATCGAATTCCTATGAAATAAGTATTGGAAATAGAAATAGGTTTATGTAGGTATGGCTAAAAATACCTTGAAAAAAGCTTCTACTGGATATAAAGGTGACCCGTAAAAGACCGTTTTAACCTCCCCACTCCACTTCACCATTTAAAAAAAAAGGGAGGTTACTGCAATCACTAAAATTTTCGAATTTGAGATAAGACCGGATCTATACGTTTTGAGGTCTGAGGAGCCCAAAAAAGTGGTTTTTAAAATGTGTCTGTATGTATGTACGTACGTTTGTACGTACGTACGTTTGTACGTACGTTCGTAAACACGCCACAGCCCAAACTACTCGACAGATTTAGCTGAAATTTGGTACGTGTGCATGTGATAACCCAACTTAGATCTGAAAAGCTTTTGGAGCCAATCGTGCAACCAGAAATGCCATTTTGGCACATCAACTTTTAAATTTTAAATGCAAACCCCCATTTTTCACGTCACGATAGGAAAGGCCTTCAAATTCTGCTTCTAAAAATGCATTCATTCTTAGTGCCCTTTTGACCAAAAATAAAAAAAAATTGATTTTTATCGGACTTTAAAATCGCGGTACAGCCCAAGCCCCTGAACCGATTTGGCTGAAATTTTGCACAAGGGGATTGTATTACACGTCGAAGAGGTGAACAAATTTTGGATTCAATCGGCCCACGGAAAGTGCCGTTTTGGCACACCAATTTCGAAATTTAAAATTATTCTCTAATTTACCCATCCAAAACAAGTTTTTGAAAGATTTATTGTCACTATCGAGGTCACCATCAGAAAGGTCTTCAATTTCTGGTTTTAAATGAGACAAAATTTATTCGCATTTAGAACCCTTTGGGTAGAAAAATCGAAATTTTGTAATAACACTGAAACCACTTTATAGCCCAAACTAGTGGATCGATTTGCCCGAAATTTGGTAAATGGAGGTGAGGTGACCCGTTGAAGAGCTGAAAGGCTTTTGGGAGCAATTAGTCAACGGGAAGTACCATTTAGGCATATCAACTTTAGAATCTTAAACAGAAGTCCCTGAAATCAAAGACCCACGCGTTGGGGAGGTTCCAGCCGCTTCTCTGCTGCCTTTTTTTTTTATTAGATTATAATCTTCGTTAGTTTTTGTACGATATTTTTCAATCTTGAGTTGGTATTGTCGATACTACTCATTAGATTTTAGAAGTTCTTCAAAATGAAAATTAATCTGTATCCCTCATTTTTTTGTGAATTTTCTTCCGTTCCCATAAATGGCATAATTTAGAACTAAATGCAAAGATACGATGTAAAATCGGTGGGCATTTTTGTTTAAACAGGAATACCTACCGAGTTTCCATCGTTTGACTGCTTTCAGTTGTAAATTATGTGATTTATGCTATTGGAATAAAATTTAGAAAAAATGAAGGGATGGGTTAATCTTCATTCTGAAAGTCATATTAGAAAGAGAACGCCACTCTCATACGTAAAAAATCCGGTTTTCTTTGGGCCACTTGCATATTTCTCTAGCAGTGCCATCTTAACAGCAAAATCTTTAAAATGGAATAACTCTTGAACCAAGTATCATACCAAGTCGATTAAACGCTCGCTTTAATTGAAAGCTCTCATTTTCTTCCTTCCCCGAGAACAGGTAACTGTGACGTAGGATTCTCAGGTTCGGTTTCCATTTACATGAATACTTTTCCTCCTTTTCTGTTAAATTTTTAGATTGCTGCCTTAATTTCTTCTGTAGGAAAATTAACCCCGAGAGTTAGACATATTTTTGCACTATTCTTCTATGAAACTATCATCTTTCATTATCTATATCAATGCGACTTCAACCTAATCATTAAATAAATAAATATGGCCATAGTTTACTAAGGTTTTGGGCTGATCAAATAAAACAATCTCCAAAAACCAGACATACGATTTATTTATTACCGCAAAAATAACACCTTCCACTGTTTACCAGACTCAATAAAGTGATCTGATAAGATTTAACTGTAAAACAATGAAATTTTATTGGATTAAGCTTCCGCAACGTATTATTCAGCCACTATTGCTTGAATATCAGTTCTGCTTTATAAAAAACTAAAATTTTACGAATTTTCTTCAGGTGCGAAATTCCAGAATGTGATGCGATACATCCGCAGTATGATCCACCATGGCTAGGAGACGCCGTTCCTTATTCCGGAAACAAACCTGCAAAATGTTCGAGATTTATACCACGTAATGGGTCTGCGGATTCAGGAAACTGCACGAGGGGAGATTTTCTTTCGCAAAAGGAAGACTGCCATGATTTTGTCTACAAAACAGATGAACGGAGTATTTTGCAAGAGGTAACAGCTGTGTGCAAGGGAATAAAGAACAAACTTAATCTCGAAGCTATTTATTAACTAAGTAGCTGAGGGATTAACGAGTTGCATTCACGACACAAAACTATTTAAGTTGATAATTACACACTATACAAACCTTCTTATGCAAATAATTTCTAAAATTACAGTTATCAATCAGATATTGTGAAGGTCAACTCACTTGATTCCCTAGGAAAAATGATTGATTACTTCCTGTTACCTGCACATTAAAAACAAGTCGCCCTAGGGAAATTTTCAATATACCTACTACTCCCTAACAATCAACATTACATATTTTCAATAGTAATACGACGAGTAGTCTCTTGATTGCCGCAGGTTTTCACGTCCGAATGGTTGTCAGCTACGAGTCAAAATGGTAGATTTTTTCAGGCTAAAAAGAGGACGAGAGCTTGCTCGAGGCCTCTTTCGCCGAAAAAAATCTACAATTTGACGGGTAGTGACTTCCATGAGAACTCAACAAGGCAACCAAGAGACTACGAGTCGTATTTTGCAGATTATTTTATAAATTAAAGTATTAAGTAAGTAGTGTCAAGTTGACGTTGTAGTATTATCACTGTAATCAGGATTTGATTGGTTACTAGTATACTAAATGCTGCTTTGGATTGGTTCAATACTTATGTATAAAATAATCAATAGTAATACGACGAGTAGTCTCTTGATTGCCGAGGGTTTTGACGTCCGAACGGTTGTCATCTGCGAGTCAAAATAGTAGATTTTTTTAGGCTAAAAAAAGGACGTGAGCTTGCCGAAAAAAATCTACCATTTGACAAGTAGTGCAACCATGAGGACTCAACTAAGCTACCAAGAGACTACCAATCGTATTTTGCAGATTATTGTATAAATTAAAGTACTGAGTGAGTAATGTCAAGTTGACGTTGTAGTATTATCACTGTAATTAGGATTTGATTGGTTACTGGTATACTAAATGCTGCTTTGGATTGGTTCAATACTTAATGTATAAAATAATCATGGATATTCTTGCAGTATGATCTGCAATGTGACGACAATCTATGGAAGCTGACCATGGTTGGTACCATTAATAACATTGGACAGTTCTTTGGACTATTCTTATCCGGCATCGTGTCCGACAGGTTTGGTAGAAGAATAACTTTAACTTTGGGGATGTTTTTTTGCGCAATCTGCGGGTTGCTTCGTACCTTCGCTCCTTCCTACATCTGGTTTTTAGTGTTTGAATTCCTAGATGCCATGTTTGGATCAGGAACATACGCGTGTGGATTTATAATAGGTGAGGACTTATTTTTATACAAATTTTTATTTACCTCGAATTGTAGGTGTGGAACTAGTAGGACCAAAGCACAGAGTTCTTACAGGCAGCATTGCAAGTGCCACTTATGCTGTTGGTGAAGTTTTTGCGGCTGGTTCGGCTTGGCTCGTCCGAGATTGGAGGTAAGTTATGCTCGTACTTTTAAAATTTTGTAATATTTTATTTTAGAAAAACTATTTACGTGCTATACACTCCGCCGCTTTTGCTACTAAGTTATCTGTGGATCATTCCGGAATCGGTTAGGTGGAATTTAAGTAAGGGCAGATTTGAGGAAGCAAAAGAAACTTTGCGAAAAGTAGCAAAGTTCAATGGAAAGCAGTTGTCAGAAAACGCTTTAGAGAAGTTAACTTTTGTTGATAAAGACCAGAATACACCGAAACATTCTATCTTTGAAATCATGAAATCGCCTACACTAGTATGTCGATTTGTGAATTGCTGTTTCTGTTGGATTACTTGCACGTTTCTTTTTTACGGTCTAACTTTAAATTCTGTAGCTCTTGCTGGCAATAGCTATTTAGATTTTATTTACTCTGCGTTAGTGGAAATCCCTGCTTATTTCGCATGCATTTACATCATAAATAAATTTGGAAGAAGGTGGTCGCTTAGTGGAACATTCTTCCTTACTGGAGTCTCCTGTTTAGCTTTCCTGTTTCTGTCGAAAGGTAAATATTTTAATTATCAACGAAATCTGTAAAAAGACTTTACAGATTCACATGATGCAAGTTTAGCCGTTTATCTTGTGGGAAAATTTGGAGCGACTGCAGCTTTCACCGTAACTTACGTTATTACAAGCGAACTTTTTCCAACACCTCTCAGACATTCAATGATGGGAGCTTGCTCCATGTTTGGACGAATAGGATCTATGGTCTCACCACAAGCACCCTTACTAGTGAGATAAATTATTTAAATAATTTTCCGAGGGGTAAACCGCGACCCAAAATCTTGTACACCAATTCCCTTTTCTTCAGAAATTCCCCAAATTCCCAACAAATTCCCGCAAATCCTGTTAAATTCCCGCAAATCCTGTTAAATTCCCGCAATTCCTATTAAATTCCCGCAATTCGTATTAAATTTCCACAATTCCTATTAAATTCCCCAATTCCTATTAAATTCCCGCAAGTCCTACTAAGGACGGTTTTCACAATTCGGGTTCAGTGGGGGTTTAATTTGAGTTAGCTTCGATTGCTAACGCGCCAGCCAGTCACAGCAACAGTTGCTAAGCAGTTGAGCTCAGGCTCAGGTGAATCACCACTGAACTTGAATTGTACAAACGGCCCTAAATTACCCATTTTATGTTCGTTTCTCAACCGTATAAAACCTGTCTACCGAATAGAATGAATTATCTCAAACTGACGAGATATTTTAAAAATTATTCAATTTTTACGAATTCCTTCGATATTTTGGAAAATCTAGGCTCAAGTATGCTACATGATTTTGACTCAGAAAAAAATCGTAATTCCAAATCCGTTGAGAAAGATGTGGCTTTCAATTTAAAAAAACTATTTTAGGTTCACTTCCGGGTACCTAAACCGGAATTGGAAATATATTTGACAACACTCTCAGCCTACAATAAATAAATAAAAATTACCTGTCTAAGAATTTCTCCGAAGCAACCCTGCACTGCACTTAGAAGGGGGGCCGTAACCCCGGCATAAAAAAAATAAGATGAAATCTTTTCTAAAATGATCAGGGCACTATTTAACATACAAAATATGTCTTATGCCATGTTATGGATATTTAATTCTCTACAAAAAAGCTAATATACATTTTTTTCCTACGATGAATAGTTTTGGCGAAGAAATTCAGTACTCAACTCTGACTCTAGTTCGATTTTTTATCTTTCATTAATTAATTAATTTTTTCATTAATATTTATTTTGAGGGGAACACCTAGAGCATACAACAACTTCGACATAACAGCGAAAGAAAAAATTGTCAGCAGCAATTGTCTTGCGTTTAAAATTTTAAGGTTGATATGCCTAAATGGCACTTCTCGTGGACCAATTGGTCCCAATAATGTTTCAGCACGTCAACGGGTTATCTAATCTCCATGTACTAAATTTCAGCCAAATCGATCCAGTAACTTTGGGCTATAACGTAATCTTAGTGTTGTTACAAAATTTCGATTTTTCTACCCAAAGGATACTAAAGGCCAATGAATTTTGTCTTATTTAAAACCAGAATTTGAAGACTTTTCTGATGGTGACAATAAATCTTTCAAAAACTTGTTTTGGATGGTTAAATGAGAGAATAATTTTAAATTTGGAAATTGGTGTGCCAAAACGGCACTTTCCGTCAGACGATTGTATCCAAAATTTGTTCAGCTCTTCGACGTGTAATACAATCTCAATGAGTAAAATTTCAGCCAAATCGGTTCAGGGGTTTCGGCTGTACCGCAATTTTAAAGTCCGATAAATATGTATCACAATTTTTTTAATTTTTGGTCAAAAGGGCACTGAGAGTGAATACATTTTTAGAAGCTGACTTGAAGCTATTTGACGTGAAAAAAATGGGGGTTTGCATTTAAAATTTAAAAGTTGATGTGCCAAAATGCCACAATGTTGGTTGCACGATTGGCTCCAAAATCTTTTCAGATCTAAGTTGGGTTATGAGATGCCTACATTCCAAATTTCAGCCAAATCGATCTAGTAGTTTTGGCTGTGGCGTGTTTACAAACGTACGTACACCCAACCGCATTAATAATAAGCGGGCTGATGGAGACAGAAATAGCAGACACGCATTCTAATCGTATTTCCCTCTTTATCTCACCCGCTTATTACTAATGCGGTTGAGTGTACATACGTAGGTACTCACACGCAGACACATTTTTAAAACCACTTTTTTGGGTTCCTGAGACCACAAAACGTGAAGATCTGGTGTTACTCTAATTCGAAAATTTTAGTGATTGCAGTACTTAACCTCCCTTTTTAACTTCTACGCTCGCGAAGCAGTTACTGGAATCGATCGGAAAATTCAAAAAAATCGAATCGCCAAAAACATGAAATCTCTACGTTTCAGGGTCCTGGGAACCCAAAATAATATATTAAAAAACACGTTTCATAAGGCCAATTATTATCGCACGAGGATGTTTGGACAACAAGGGCGAAAAGCCCGAGTTTTACAAAATCCGAGTGCGATAAGAGCTTTATGAAACACGTTTTTTATACAATTTTTTCTATTTCGGCTACCCAAACCTGTTAGAAATAAATTGGTTTTCCATTTTCAAAGACAGGTCAATGTTCGCTTGACAGTTGGCCATTTTTTCGAAAAATGTCATTTTAGGGGTGAAAAACATTTGTACTTGAGATCATAGTAAATCAGTGCCGGGCGCACGCCCGGCCTGGGTTAAAGTTAAATGCTACATTTACAAATTCTGTGAAAAAGTAGAAGTTTCTACCGTCTCCGAGATTGCCAATTTTTTTTAAGTGGTGAAGTGGACTGGGGAGGTCAAAAAGATCGGACTCTGTAGTCGAATACTGAAATTCTTCCGACAGAATAAATGAATTATGTCTCAAAACTTTACTTTAACCAAGTCAAAATCTGTGAGTTAGAAGTTGGACCTGCCGGCGGGTTGTCGATCACTGATGCTGGCGTGCGCATTTACTAAAATTTAAAGTTCAAATGTTTTTCACCCCTAAAATGAATTTTTTTGAAAAAATGGCACTAAGGTTTTCGATCCGGTAAGTTGCATTACCGGATGCGGATATCGAATGCGACAATAATAATAATTGCTCTTTTGCTAACTAAAAACTCAAGAAGGACCCTTTTGCCACTAACATGACATTTTTTTTTAAATGCTCCACAAAGCGTAGAGGATAAAAAACAATTGGTGAGATGAATAGGCTTAATTTGACAATTTTCACTGTTCAACCGGTTTTTTCGGCCATTACGGCCAAAACCGACGCGGGATTCTTTAGAACTTTTTATTACATGTGAAATACATTTTAGAAAAGATTTCATCTTCTCCTTTTTTATGCAGGGGTCAAATGGTAGGTATTGCAATGTATTATTAATTTACAATGTCTCATACTCCACACCGCACGGTGCATCACTGCCATTCACGGTGCTTTCGAGTCTCAAGTCCGAGATTTCGGCGGTGTCGAAATTGGGGCTCGGATTATTTAAATATTTTGTTTATTTATTGTTTCGCATTAACGTTTTTCAAGCAGCTGAAACCGTGGCTGTGACTTTCTTACCTGAAAATTTTCGAAATTTTTCTCCCGTTTATTCTCGCGTTCTGTAGGTATTTCTGTGATCCTTTGTTGTGACGTATCCAACGGTACTCCGGCCGATGACGTTCAACGTTACTCTAGACATTATGTTATTTAAATGATATAATATAGTACCTATTCTAAATTTGGTTAAGTTCTTCAGTAAGGCCTTTTACTATCGCGCAATTCGCAGAAAATTCCTACAATTCCTGTAATTCCTCGGCAATTCCTTCGCAATTCCTCAGCAATTCCTTGGCAATTCCTGCAATTCCTTCATAATTCCTGCAATTCCTTCATAATTCCTGCAATTCCTGAAAAATTCCCACACAATTCCCGCAGATCCTCGTAAATTCCCCCGGATTGTACACCAATTCCTCATCGCGAGTTACCCCTCGTAATTTTCTTTCTTACCTACTCTCCAATGTGTCCATAAGGATTTACGTGGGAAATTCGATTTTTTTTCCTGCTTCCCTAATTAATTTAATGGAAATTTTAGGCTATCAGGTTTTAGATACCGATAGCCTCTACCTGTGGAAAAATACTGAGCGAACAGTTCCCCGGGGTTAGTTCGTAAGCGAAGGTTAAACGGGCCGTTATTCGAATTTCCCGCGAATATGTTGCTACAGAACACAAAACTATGACAAATGAGAGCACGATACACAAATATCCTTGACGACATATCAACTCGAGATTTAACGAAGTGTTGATCGTGCTCGGTCGTCTTCGCGGGAAATTTAAATAACGGACCATTTTGCCTTCGTTTATGAACTAACCCCGGGGAGCTGTGCGCTGAGTATTTTTCCACAGGTAGAGACTATATCGGTATCTAAAACTTGATAGCCTAAAATGTCCATTAAATTAATTCGTGTTTCCCATTAAAAAAGGTAGACAATTGTAGGCAAAATTTGACAAAACCCGGTATGCAAAAGCAATGCAAAAATCTATCATTGTCAAATTTTGTCTCCATATATAACGTCACGAAATAGAGAGTTTGGAAACCTTCATTATGGAAGCACGAAAAAAATAAAATCGAATTCCTATATACAGGGTGAGTCTGAAAGACTCCACATCCTTTATACCACAGAATCTACTGTTCAAATGATGAAGCTTGGTGCAAAAATTATTGGTCAATTGTGATTCCTCTTGATGTTAGAAGCCGCCAAAGATCTTCATTTTTAAACGTTCTTCTTAAATATCTTTCGAAAGGTGTATCGTAGGATTTTGAATTTTTGCACAGCATTGTTACAGACCAAGATGCAACTACTGATGATACTTAAGACATTATCCAAAAAGCGGATCTCTGTTATAGAGGCTGGCCTCGATGTTATTTGCCTTTGAACTTTTTTATGTTTGAAAATATTGCTAATTTGCCTACACGGCCGTATTCCCCGTTCAATTCTAAAACTTTTTTGGCTCTTAAAATTTTTCGAAAAAACTAATCACTCACGAGAAAAATTGAAAAAACCGAAAACATGATGCAGGTAATCACCTTAAAACCAATGATGAGTCTACCTCATAGAAAAGTGAAATTACTATCAATGTTTTTTCTTCAGTTGTGAGCAATGGTTCTGGGCACAGATGTAGGACAACACCTTCAATGCAAAAAAACAGATGAAATGTGATGCGTCACTTTGATTTTTATTGAAATTGTAGGTTTATCACGATGATCATGTTTTCGGTTTTTTCAATTTTCCTTGTGAGTGGTTAGATTTTTCGAAAAATTTCAAGAGCCAAAAAAGTTTTAGAACTGAACGGGGAATACGGCCGCATCGACAAATTAGCAATATTTTCAAACATAAAAAAGTTCAAGAGCAAATAACATCGGGGCCACCTGTATAACAGGGATCCGCTTTTTGAATAATGTCTCAAGTACCATCAGTAGTTGCATCTTGGTCTGTAACAATGCTGGGCAAAAATTCAAAATCCTACGATACACCTTTCGAAAGATATTTAAAAAGAACGTTTAAAAATGAAGATCTTTGGCGGCTTATAACATCAAGAGGAATCACAATTGACCAATAATTTTTGCACCGAGCTTCATCATTTGAACAGTAGATTCTGTGGTATAAAGGATGTGGAGTCTTTCAGACTCACCCTGTACACGTGTATAATACAATATTTTTTCTATAACCCCTGTGAAACATTAGAAATTTTATTAATTTGTATAAATAGCCGGTTTCGCCATGTTTTAGCAATTTAATTTGAGAACTGTTGCCTTGCTGATCAAATAAGAGTGACTACTAGATTGTCAACGCATTTCTACCCCAAGGAAAATAATAATTCACTTGAACCTCAGAGGGTAAAAAAAAATGTGACGTCAGGAGGTAGAAAATGTCAACGTTTCATATAGGTTATAGAAAAAAAGATATTTTCGTGCATGTAGTCACGTTGTTAAGTAGTGCAAATATATTTTTTCCTGTGTAAGAACTACAATGTGAAAGTGGCTTTCCGAGTCTCAAGAAATACGTTCTTTCGGCCCGGAAAACATTCACTTTCAAGCTAAGGTCCATAAACTAATATTTTTAGGCGCAAATTTGGGAGCCCCTTCCGATGATTCTGTTCACCGCCATGGCTTGTGCTGCAGGATTACTATCTCTACTGTTTCCGGAAACTGTGGATATTAAACTACCCGACACAATTGAAGAAGCTGTAAATATAGGAAAGAATAAAAAGGATGAAATTCCCAAGCTGCATTGACAATAATCTGTGATGTATTTTTAAGATTGTATATTTATGATATCGCCAAGTTCAAATGTATTTATGTGAATTGTTAAGCTTGGGGCGCAACGAAATACTCGAAGATAACTTCAACTGCTCTGGCTGACAAAATTATTTTTTAATAAAAACAGCAAGACCAAATGACCATTGTCTCATTAACCTTGGCATAACTGATTACTTAATGTATTAATAAAGTACAATTTTATCACATTATTGGGAGTGAATATTTTGCTAACCCTACTAAATATTTTATTAAAATATGCACTCCGACTGACAGTTTTAAATTTCTTACCACGCTCAAGTGCGATTAAAACTCTTCCGAACGAATGGCCATTGCCGCGCGACTGTCACTGTAACGTCGCCGTCAGATCAGATCTCATGTTCACCTATAATTTCAGCAATCTACGCCCTACGTCTCGCACGGCAAAGGTTATTAGATCGAAAGAGTTTTTGATCACACGCATAAAGACTATTTGGTTCTTTGCAGGCCTTGACCATGCATAATTAAGCAATTTTAATTGGCTGTCGATAACAATAGGTACCATAATACCAAAAAAAAAGTATTTTTGCAGAAGAATTTTTACAGCCTAACATTTTTCGCGTGTTAGTATTATCATTCAAAGTTCAATGGAATTGAACCTTAATTGTGGTTTTCGTTATCCAATATTTGTGATATTGGTCGTTACAGGAATGTGGTGTCATGCCCGAGGCAATAACTTGAAAATTATAAAAATCTGATGTAGGAATAGACAAACTTTCAGGAAAAGGTAGACAAAACAATTCACGTTTTAGCTAGAAAAAAACAGCATTTGGGTTGATTTCAAATAGTCCAATATTACTTGCTGCGAAAATATGCATATACACTTAGCTCGAGCTAACTAAGATCAGTACTTTTAAAATAGGAATATACATAGGTACTAGCTTTGTACTAGGTACCTCTCGAGGTACCTACTACAACTTTTTAAACTCTAATTTTAATTTAACGATCACAAGGCAATAAGTTTAATTTTATACTTCCAAGTAAAGAAAAAATCGAGATTTGATTCGATATTATGCCAATAGTGAGTTAGCAAAACCCCTCCCGTGAAAATTAATTTTTGCGATTTTTCAAATTTTTTGAATTTTCAAAATCTGACCGTTATGTGAAAAGTGAAAAGTGAAGAGGGGTGAAAATCGATTAATTGTAGTTTAGTAGAATTAGCGATAATAACTCGGAAAATATGCGATGTGTGTCAATTTTGATTTTGTTTGAGGATTTATATAAGTATTGTGAAATAGGTTAAAAAATTTAAGAGGGAGGAAAAAAATCTAAATAAATTTGGTTAATAGAGAAATCGGAAAACGCGGCAAATTTGTAAAAGTTTTGAGTTGTTGGATGGTGCTCATTCTTTGTAAATTACATACCACACTAAATTCTACCATAACATATCTTAAGTAATGGTTTGTTACATGTTTTTACATGTTGACGGTTGTAGTCCCACATTGTTCACTGAAAATTTGAGTTTTACAGGGCTCTGGACCCATTTCAAAAAGGGGTTCCGGTACGGTTCCGGTTCTCGATCGAAAAAAATTATAGGTTCCGGTACGGTTCCGGTTCTGGGTAAAAATAAATTTTCGGTTCCGGTACGGTTCCGGTTCCTTGCCCGCATTGCAAAAAGGGTTCCGGTACGGTTCCGGTCCACAAAATAAAAAGGGTTTCGGTACGGTTCCGGGTTCCAAAAAGGTTCCAATAGAGAAATCTAAAACCGGACAAAGCAATTATTACATTTATTTTAACAATTCCCGTAATTTGCACGTTGCACGTCTTCACTTTTCATCTTCCCTTTGCGTTCACAACGATCACGTTCGGTATAAACGTAAATATTCTTTGTCATGGGCCAACCGATTTGAACCGATTACCGACCGACCAACATGGACCAACACGTCGACAATAATTATTCGCGGCAGAACCAGAAATACAAATAAAATAACCCAATAAATAACCGACTTGCGGGCAGTCGCCAGCAGACGTCTTGCCACTTGCATGACAGTACACTCACGGCGGTCACGTTATGTACAATTAAACTACTTCCACTTGTACCTACTTGTCACAAACCCGGCACACAGTGAATTCTTTGTTAAAAGTGGTTGATGGGACCGCAAAAATTGAAAGGGTTCCGGTACGGTTCCGGTTCCATGCCTTCATTTCAAAAAGGGTTCCGGTACGGTTCCGGTTCCTTGCTCGCATTGCAAAAAGGGTTGCGGTACGGTTCCGGTCCACAAAATAAAAAGGGTTCCGGTACGGTTCCGGGTTCCAAAAGGTTCCGGTCCAGCTCCCTGGTTTTAACCCTTAAATTTCATTACATCCTTATTTGAAGATACTTACATAACTTCACAACAGATAGTATTGCTTGTTTTTGCCATATTACAGGGCTTCATGAACTTTTTAACCCCTAACTTGCAATTTCCCAATTTGTTAAGAAATTGCGGCTTTTTTTTAAAGTTCACGTTTTCAACCCCTCATGATTTCATCTCTTTATGATTTATGGGTGTTACTTTATTTTACTTCTGTTTATGAATAAAAATTTATTTTGAGAAAACTAAATTGAGAAAAAAGTGGGCACAGAGAAGTAGTTGGAACCTCTCTATCGCGTGGGTATTTGCTTTCCGTGTAGGTTTTTTCGAGAACCAGATTTTATTGATCTTTCTAATGATGACATAAAAATTAGGCCTTTGTATTTAATATTTTAAAGTTGATGTGTTTAAGTGGCACTTCCCGTGGACCCATTGTTTCCAAAAGTCTTGCAGGTCTTCAACGTTCAACGGGACACCCAGGCTCCATGTACCTTTCAGCCAAATCGATCCAGTAGTTTGGACTCTAATGTGTTTTCAGTGTTGTTACAAAATTTAGATTTTTTTTGCCCAAAAGGCACTAGGTACGAATAAATTTTATCTTATTTAATGCTAAAATTTGAAGGCCTTTCCAATGGTGACAATATATTTTTCAAAAATTTGTTTTGGATGACGTCAAAAATGGGGGTTTGCGACTTTTCAACTTTTCCTTACTATATTTCTTGAAAGAATTTTTTTTGAAAATTGAAAATGGAAATGGAACAAAATTGGATTCTGAACAACTTTTTTCGACGTTTGTCGCATAGCGAAATATTGAAAAATTTACTTATTCCCGAGGCTGCGTTTACAATTTACATTTAATTCGACTACTTCAAAATATGCGCCGTAGGAAGTTCTATAAGTTTGCAAAAACTCAAGTCTCCACTTATAAACATAAGGAAAATATCTGGGTGTGTGGGACACGCCGTATATTTAATATTGAATTTCATCTTAAATCTCTTAAAATGACTTATCGAATCATTTGATGTTGAATACTCCATTACTGGGTATTGTGTGTATTTGAAAAAATCCTAAAATGAAAAACAAAATCTTCTAGATCTAAAACTTTGTTGTTGAAACGATACTTTGCAATGAAAGAAATTTGCGTCTTGAATGTCTCGTGTCTAATTTTGAAGTTCAGCTGATTCGCTATCTTGAACTTGGAGAACCGTTTCTTCTATAAGTCTTTTCTTAAAGTAAACAACCCATACTAAACATGCGCCCATGGCAATACTGGTCAACAAAAGCATTCCAATCGTCCCAAAGGTACTGTAAATGTACATGGTAACTACAGGGCAAAACAATCTTGAGACAGAACTAATCGATATCATAATCCCCATCCAGACTCCCTACAATAAAATTTGCAGGAAAGATTGAAATAATTATGCAATAAGTAGGTACTCACCTGAGGTATGTCTCCCAAAGTTTTTGCATAAATCGAATAAATTAAAGCTGTGGCAAAGGGAAAACCAACAGAATTGGCAACGAATCCAATAACAAACTGATAGATACTAATAGCAGGAGTGTAGTAACACCATTTCTGCGTTGAAGGGCATCCTAAGAGATCATCTCCGCAATTGCGAGTTGAATTTTTCAATGCGGTTTCGTTGAAAGAACGAGTTTTACAGATTTGGCTTAGATTTACCTTCAATTCGAAATCATAAACTTCTGGATATTTGCTACCGAGAGGAAGATACATAATTCGTCCCAACAGTATGAAACACAAAGCACACCAGATGAGGAGGTTAATTTCTTTAAAGGCTTTACTCAACCGAGGAATCAATGGAAAGATTAACAATGATACAAGGTGCATGACAGTGTCCAACGTTCCCACATATTCAACTGCAGCTTGATTGGTCCAAGAAAATTGTTCCATGACTAGCGGTGTCCATAAAATTGACCCTGATACTAAAGTAAAATTTGTAACACAGTACAGCACTATTATAGTGATTATTTTGAAATAGTTGAGGTCTTGTGGTTTTCTAACTCGTTTTTTCGTTTCAACCTGTTTCTCGAAGTTTTCAAACACCTTCAAATAATATAAACTGCAGGCGATTAGAGAAATTATTGCAGAAATCATTGAAGGAGCTGTAAACATTGTCACTCGGACGTAGTGCGGAATCAACCAAAATCCTTCCTTTCCTAAAAAAGCAGTGACCACTTGAACTCCAGGTGCAACTGACCAAGCCAAAAATTTGAACATTGTCAATAGTGAAACAGCCTTCGTGCGTTCTTCCATCGTTGACGATATTGAAATAAACGAGTGACAGAGAGTGAGTCCACCTAGAAAGTTTTTAACATGAGACATCTACAATTTTTGCTTTTTACCAAGAGTTGATCCAGATAAGAAACTGGAAATTAGCATTACATATTTTGGATGACTAAATAGTTCCAAGTTTGAGTATATCAGATTAGAAAATACATTAACTAGTAGACATACAATAGCTGGTGTTTTGATTGAGCCTAGTTTATTACTCCAGAACCCTACTAAGGGAGCAAAAATAGTTTCGCCCAAGGGAAATGCAGCATATATGAATCCCATGAATACCTTCTTAACGCTGGGGTCTAGCTGTAATCAAGCATTAACTGATAAATGAAAGTTAGATGATTTTCTGACCTGATTTAAGTACGGCCAAGTTATCAATATTGTGCAGGATGAAGTAAAGTATAATGCGAAGAAAGTAAAATATACAATGTACCAAGTTAGGTGACGCTGCCTTTTCTTTTTTGCATCTTCTTTATTTTGCAGGTCTTCTGCTGTTCCCATTTCAAATTATGTGTATTAAGTGTGACAGAAAATACTGAAAATAGTTTCAGTTTGATTATGGAAACTATAATAATTAACAAGGTACTTTATATTCGCTTGTGGCAATAATAACTACTTATGATAAGAATTTTTTCACGATCCAAGTTATTGCAGAGTATATGTATAAGTTTTTCCAAAAACACTATTAACTTTGTATAGGTACGTCTGGAAAACAAAAAAAAAGTTGAAAAACGCAAAATGCATAACTATTCAAAGAGTCACAATCATATAGGCAATTATACAATATAATTAAAGTAACTGAACTGATAACACTAAATTATGTCAGACACCGATACGTTCAGCAAATTATAAAAGCTGTGTAATCTCTGTCGTTCCTATAAAATAATTTAAATGAAACATTTTAACGTAAAAGTCGTTAAAAACTAAATATCTGTAAATACGTATACAGGGTACAGGGTATGACCGAGGGTCGAGGGTACGAATTACTAAATCATTAAAAATGGTGATATCATTCCCAAAGATAAGTATTCAATTCGCGTATGTATTTATGTAGATATTTTTAATTATGTCTAAGTTTAAATGTGTCAATTAAATGTAATTATTTTGGCCGTTTTTATATTAGAACTGAACTTGTCATACATAGTGCGTCACTGAATTCAGAAAAAAAGATTTTTAACAATTACTCTAATACAAAGTTGTAACGAGTAGACCAAAAAGAGCGTGGCGTTTAGACAGGATTGAAGCCTTTTTTTCTATCCTCCTATTTTTTTATTAATTTTCTTCTATCACCTTAAATTGCAGTATTTACAAGTAAATGCATAACTTTTGCTTTAACACCGGGTGGATATTTTTGTTTAAGTTGTAGTTACGAAAACCTATGGTCTCTCAAAAATGCCCATCACCTCTCTGCTTTTAGTTGAAAATTATGCGTTTTATGGTGCTGGACATTACGGAAAGAAAAAAACACGAGCTTCAATCCTGCCTAAACACCCCCAAATGGGTAATAAAACCCCATTAGCCTAAATAATGGTGTTAACTAACAGTTCTTAACAATAACAAGAAAGTGATATAAGATTTAATGGTATCGAGAGTCCCACGCAACCCTCAGCTACGCCCTTTAAAAGTCTAAAAAATGTCGCACAAAAACTAACGAAGATACGGAGAAAATGAAAATGATCGGTTTATTTTGGCCTATTTGAAATGTTCAATGAAACTAGTTTTTCTTGGGTAGAGGTACATCATTTTTTTTAACTATTATTATGGCGTTTAAAATAAGCACGATACAGAATTACAGGCTATTCAATAAAAAATATGTACAATTGTGTAGATTAACATAAATATGTGTCCGGAAATCGCTACGGCCTTCTGAAGACGGAGCCTAAAATTCAGTTTTTATTGAATAAATCAGGAAATGTTTGAGTTACATTATCTAACATCAATAAGGGCCATCAGATTATGGTATCTACCAAAAGCAGATTCAACCAGGGACGTAGAAAATAGGGGGAGCTTCAGCTTTCCCCACCCAAATTTTTTTATGGGCTATTTTCTGTCAATTTCTCACCGGAAGATGGTTCCCTTATTAAATTACATAGAAAAGCCTCTCTTGTTGTAACACTGTTAGACCAACCATTTTCAAGAAAATTAGGTATTCCTCACAATACCCTAAAATTCCTCAATAATACCTGAAGTTCCTGTATAATTCCCTGAAATACCTCCATAATTCCTTGAAATACCTCCATAAATCCCTAAAATAATTTTCACAATTGCTTTGTGATTCCCCATAGCCAAGAGAAATGTTTGCTTTGGTTTTGGGAGTTACAACG
Source organism: Pycnomerus fuliginosus (assembly GCA_963924575.1). NCBI lineage: Eukaryota > Metazoa > Arthropoda > Insecta > Coleoptera > Zopheridae > Pycnomerus > Pycnomerus fuliginosus. The sequence goes on from OZ004620.1 coordinate 30,627,999, forward strand.
ATAACTTTGATGCGTATTTTTTAAATTAATAAAAAGGTTTTGAAGTTGCTGTTGTCCCAGCAACCAGACAAGAAAATGCAGTGAGTCGGTAGTTCGAATACTGGAATCTCTCACAATTAAGGTTACCTATTAGGTAGAATTAAAAAAAAAGCGGAACAGACTTTTTTCTATTTCGGTTTCCTAATGAAGACTTTATAGCACTCAAACGCGTTCTCTAATATGGTCTATTAGAGCACGGCTTTTGTTTACATCGTAACCTAGACAACGATTGTGTCCAACAATCGCCAACTGTCAAGCGAACATTGACCTGTCTTTGAAAATGGAAAACCAAATTTTTTTCTAACAAGTTGGGTATCCGAAATAGAAAAAATTGTATAAAGAACGTGTTTCATAAGGCTCTTATCGCACTCGGATTTTGTAAAACTCGGGCTTTTCGCCCTCGTTGCCCAAACATCCTCGTGCGATAATAATTGGCCTTATGAAACGTGTCTTTTAATATACTACTATTAAACGCAAAATTTGGATTCGATAATGTAAATACAAGCGTTAATTGATCATTTTTGATTTGTTTTCAAAACGATTTTTGTAGATTTTTAGGTACAAACAAAAATTTTTAATGGAAAGTTTGCCAAAGAACAGAAATTTTTTTCAATAAATAATAGTTTTCCGGTAATTCAAACACATTTTCATTGTTTCTGTCCGCCATTAAATTTTCATCTCTTTTCACAGTTGCTCTCTTTTCTATGTTATTTTCGCTAATTCTACTGCAGTTAATTTCCACCCCCTGATACATTGTATCCCACTTGACAATTATTCTTCCTCAGTTTTAATTTTGTAAAATTCGAGCGATTTCCTTTATCATCTTGGGTACAGGGGTCATCCTCCGGTGGCTTTTTCTTTTGAAGTAAAAACTTGCATTCAGGTGCTTTATTAGTTGAAGATTGAGCTGACTGTTCTGGTCATTTTCAGTCATACGCCCTTAATGCAATTTTTTGCGACTTTTCATTGAATGTGTGTAGCATAGAAAGGAGGATCTGCATTGAAATTCAAACTTTAAGAACCTAAAATTAACGAGATTTCAATTACACTTTTATTGCCATTGTCATAACATTCTGCAAACCTAAATATATAATTCATGTCGAGATCGTACAGACTTATAAAGTTAAAAGTGGTAACAAACCGGCAAGTATGGTTACATCAGCCTATTTATATTATTATATTTTATTATTTTATATAAAAATATATTCTTAGTCAATATCTCATCAGTAACTTAATATTAACAGTTAAGTACAAGAGTAATCGTTTCTCAGCCTTGCTAATCTCTCTCATTCAGATTAACGGAAACCATCTCACTCACGTCTTTCAGTTCTTGTCCTTCCTCCGTCACCTCAACTTCCAAAGGATTTAAAACTTCGCTAAACAGCAGGAGCCAAATAAAACAAGCAATCATCATAACAGTTGTTAACCCAAACGTCCATATCGTCCCGTATTTCTCATAAATGAAAGTTACGAAAACCGGTCCCATGACCCGCGACAAACAACCAGAGCCTGTCATCAAACCCATCCAAACTCCCTGGGGTCTTGGCCCCAGCAATTTCGAGAAAATTGTTTGAATTAAAGTAACTCCAATGGGATAACCAAAAGCAGTGAACAAGTAGCCTAAAATGAATTGTGTTATGGTCATGGCAGGTGTGTAAGAGCACCAAGTTTGAGTCGAGGGGCAACCCAAAAGATCTTCTCCGCAATTATACGTAATATTCTTGGTGAAATCATCATTCAAAAACGTATAACTTTCGTTATAAATCCATAAAGTTTCGTTAATAGTTTTATCACAGAAAAGGGTTACGTTTAATTTGAGTTCGGAGTCGTACATTTTTGGTGGATCATTATTAAAGGGTATATAAAGAGCTCTTCCTAAAACCATGAATGCGAATCCTCCCCAAATCATCACTTTCACTTCACTAAACCTTTTGCAAAGGGGCGCAATCGATGCAAAAGTCAAAATTGCCAAAACCGCTCCCACTGACATTAAAATTCCCATATATTCGAGTGAAGCTGCTTTGGACCAAGCAAACTGATCCATGGTGAGTGGCGTTGCAAGAGTCTCCAATAACATAAAGTTAAAAACCATCACAAAGAAGGCTACTATTAAACTCCAAGTGGAAAAATAGTTCGTTTTGTGGTGTTTCCAAGTGTCCTTTTCGTTGTCTTTGCCTTGCCTCACCATTGCCTCTTTTCCAGCGATTTTTCGTTCTTTGAAGACATGCGGGAGGAAGAGGTACATGTTCACGAGGGCTAAAAACGCATTTATCCAACCGGAGGCAGTGTACATATTTAATCTCAGTTTGTTCTCTATCAACCAAACCCCGTCGTTTCCTAATGGAACAACGGCTGCTTGAATAGCGGGACCCACAATAAATCCCAAAACTTGAGCAAGGGATATCATCGAAACTGCTTTTGTTCGTTCTGAAACTTTTGTAGCTGCGGAAAGGTACGATCTACAAGCCGCAACATTTGCTAAAATTATTCGTTAAATAAATGATAAAAATGAATTCTTGATTTACCTGAACTAACGCCGACGAGAAATCTGGTCCATAACATCCAGTGCTTCCTGTAGCCATCAAAAAGCTCCAAAGAGGAATACATGCCACTCGCCACAGTGAATAATGCTAAAGAAGTAAGAAGGGGGAGACGTATTGAACCCAATTTGTTGCTCCACCATCCAACTAAAGGTGAAAAGAGCATTTGTCCAAAAGGATTGGCAGCTACAATATACCCCATAAATTCCTTTCCAGCTGTAGGATCCAACTGCAATAATTTTTACTTAAAATAAATTGTCATTAAACTATGAATTTACTTTGTCTAAATATGGCCAAACGCCTGTTACAATTATGCTAAATCCCAGGGATATTAAAAACATCGTGAAGTAGACTACGTAGATTGATCTCCATCGATCTTTGTATTCCTGTTCGGTTTCTAGGTTATCTTCTAGATTTACGCTTTTAGATTTGAGTTTTTCTCGCATCATCTTGGCCGTTCTGGTGAACCATGACGAATTATCTGCAAGGAATTCTTATGTGGGAATAAAAACAAAACAAAAGTTTTATCAGAGACAAACAAACGTTTGTCGTAATTAGACCAAGTTATCTCATTCTTGATATTATTGTGTTTATTTCCTTAATCGGGACGAATTTTGAAATAGGATTGACTTGATGGATAGCAATATTTACGAAGGCCTAGAGGGGCCACAACAAAGTTTTTAAAATTTTCAGACAAAAAACTATGTTGCATCAGCAAATTGTCACTTTCAAGTAACAATTATTGTCAGTTGTAAGTGTAACTGACAATAATTGTCACTTACAACTGACAATTGTCACTTGTAATCGACAATTGTCACACGTAACTGGCAGGCGCTTCGAACTGCTTCAGTGACGTGCAGAAATTGGTCATGAAAATGGGGGGGGGAGGTAGTTTCAAAGGAACAAGGTGTGCCAAAACTACTAAAAGAGCATACAGTTCATTTCAAGGGTTTAGTCCGGTCAGTCCGGTTCAGGTACAACGCTCTAGGTTAGCTCCGTCTTTTTCTACACAACGTCTGGCAATTCACCCACGTACAGTCCTAAGAGTGTCTACTATCGCGTCTCTGTTTAACACATATAAATGGAAGAGACGGATATATCACCCGTTAAAGTATTCTCTAGGACTCGATCGGGGCGCGAAACTATTCCACCACTCATAAACTCCGTAGAAACACAATTCTTTTTAAAAGTAGGTACTTTGTGTTGACTGTGGTGGAATAACCAGGTTTCACTGTTACTTACGACGGTCAGGTCGAGGATGAGCGGAACTCATTTGCATTTTACGATCTAACGGACTAAACCCTTGAAATGAACTGTAAATCCTTCCATTTTCTTTATTTTCTAAAAACTGAAAAAAACGAAAAATTCTGGAATCACAGAAGTTGAGAAGTTGCAGTGCCGTAGCTAGGGCGTGGCGAAGGTGGCATTTGCCACGGGCGCCCGAGCTCTAGGAGCGCCAGGGGCGCCGAAAATTAAATTATTTAACGTTTTGTCTTGGCTTGGGTCTTGCCTGGGTGGTCATTTTATAACGGTTGGTATTGATGATTTTAATAATAAAAGGACACGAAACAACGTGATTAAACGAAATAACGGATGTCAGTCTATAAGGGTTGCCAATTTTGGTGACAAATTATTTATCTGACAGTCATTATTCTGTCGTGCTAAGCCTAAAAGGCGTATTTATAGTTTTGGCCGAAAATGAGTTAGGTAACACCGAAGTCTTGTTTAGAATGTCTTAAACTACCACGACAAGAATTTTCGTTGACATCAAATCACTATTTTAGTCAAAATTCGCGAATTAATTGAGCCAATAGGCATTTGGGTCTTATGTGTTTTAAAATATGAAATCGTCAAAATCTCGTTTCGATCGAAACTGTAGATATGCTTTTTGGGTTTAGCACGGCAGTTTGCCATTCTTGTGTCACATCAATCTCAAAACTGACAGAACCGATAATACAAGTGGACTGTTTTACCTACTGCGTAGACTGGCTCCGTTCATGCACTGGATGCATTTCCGCTTTGTCAAGTGGGAATTTTTTTCTGAACTACCAACAATTTTTTTTAAACATCATATCGTTCATTCTTCATATCTCATACAACCATATTAACATTTAGGTAAATTGAAATAACAAATGAATCTTCAAGATACCTAAGAAGAGACAGGACTGTCAGAATCTTCTTCCCATTCCACACTTAGGTATAGCTTTTCGACTTCATCAGAATTCTTCAGATAAGTAATACCTTCTACGTTTCACCCAATCTTAACCATTAGTAGCTAAAATATTTAGTTGCAACTTGCAACTTGACGCAGTCAATATTTTGGTTAAATAAAGTCGAAGATGCCTTCTGTATAGTCAAAATAAAGTTCGTTAAGGAAAATATTTAAGATTTTAAGTTTGAGAGCTTCACAATTACATCGACTGACTTTATTTATAAAAGTTTTCTTAGCACCAGAAACCCCTAAATCGCTTGTATTTTAACAAAAGTTATTTACCATCTTCTCTGGACCAATAAAGACTGGCAAATATGGCAGTACTTTCGATAATAATAATAATAAGTTTGATTACCTACCTATTGAGGAATACAATTCCATGGTACTTTCGATAATAAATAAATCCCGAAAAGGCAAATCTTGATTTCGTTTCCTTGGAGATATTAACTATTTCTTGAATTTTTTTACTTTGAAGTAGGTATACTTTTTGAGTCTTTGCAACCTTTTTTTTGCTTATCAATTAATATCGTGGGGGCTAAGGGCGCCGCGGTAGTGGTTAGCCACGGGCGCCACTACGGCACTGAGAAGTTGTAACCCCTCTAACCCCGTCCGGCGTACGCCATTGGGCTGTTTCAATTAAGGAATTATCGCGAGTTACTTACAACTGACACAATTTGCTATTGCAACAAAGTTTTTTTTTCTGAAAATTTTAAAAACGTTATTGTGGCCCCTCTACTAGATATTATCTAGGTACAAATATTAAAAAAAAAATTAAAACAAGCTTCTGTCGATTTTGAAAGGGTAATGGACACTCTGCCATCTTTTCTCTTTATTACAAAAAACATTTGGAGACAATATCTGTATTCATCAAGTCACAATAATTATATTTGAAAGTTCGCCCGGATTACGGACGAAGAGAACGGCCTTTAAATGCTTATAAGTAGGTAGTTTATAGAGGAACCTAACCTAAGCGAGAAAGTGAATTTTTTTCCCTTTCCAGGTCGAAAGAATGGAAGAAGAAATGGACAGCCACAAGGCACCCGATATAACTACTTTTTCCTCGGCTTTTTCCGGAAATCTAATAACTTTGCATATATTTGAATTCAAGATTGTGTAAATGCTTGACATATTTTGAAACGAATTTTTAATGAAAAAGCGCCGTACCGGGGGTAAACCGGGCACTTATGCCCAATCCTAGATTTTTACCCTCCTCCAGATTAAGTACCTACCTACCTACCTAGTGCCTTATTATACAACATAAATTAACGTGCAGTTAGGAAGTGTAACAAAATCGCCATATTTTACGTCGATTAATTGTGTATAAGTTTAAAGGTTCTGTGGAGATTTTGAAGTTTGGAATAATTGGTCTTACGAGGTCAGGACGAGAAAATATCGTTTGAAAATCCAGGTATTTACGTGGAGTTCATTAAATTTTTTGCCGAATTAAAAGTATCAAGCCTTTACAAAAAATGTATGGCTCAAGAGCCTCAGGAGAAGGGTCCACCCGCCCGGGAGGGTTTTCGCCCCCTTGACTCTCAAAAAACAATAACTACTCTATGCTCTTAAATTAAGTGCGCGAACTCTTTTGCTACCGAGTTTGCTACAATTTATGCCGGCTCCCCTTTCACTTCGGAAGAATTACCAAAGAGCCGAAAATTCTTAAATATCTTCTTTGCAAATAATGGGTCAAAAGTCCTCATCGAAAGACCCTATGCTGGGGGGCATTTCACGCCCCAAAAATTTGTACACCACTGCCGAATTTTTAGGACACTGCCGTAAATTTGTACACCACTGCCGACTGTGAAGTCCCCCGACAGCCTAAAAATTCATAGACCACTGTCAAATTTACTCAATTTTTGCAACCACTGCCTAACATTTCCCACAACACTGCCGAAAATTTGTACACCACTGCCGACTGTGAAATTCCCCCCACCCTATGCGTATTATTTGACAGCTCTTGAAAGTGTTAAGAAATTGTTTTTTCAATAATATCTCTGCTTTTATTGACTTCACGACCAAATCACTAAAGCCAAAGGAATTCTCTACAAATAAGTTATCTTGTTAATTTTTCATACGATGAGTTGTTTTCGCGGCATAACTGCTTGAAAAAGTCTCGAACGAGGTCTCCAATATTTAATTTAATTAGTCACTACTTGACTAAATATTAACATATTTTTGATTTCGGTTTTGGCATAAACCTGTCCAAATTCAGGGGGATGACATCGTTGGTCCAATAGTCTGCTTTATCCGCCGATTTAGCGATTAAATTTTAGTGTCAACAAATATATAAATTTTTTTCTAGAGAGTTTTACGCTCTTCAATTTGTTATATGGCTATTTCTTCGATAGAATCAATATTTCATGAGATATTTGGAAATTTAACAAAAACTATACCTCTAATGGTGGCTCGAGCTCACACCCCATCCTTGGGGACTTTTAGTATGTTCAATAGAATGATTGAAGCTACAACTTCGGTCAATTTGTAGAACTGCAGTAATTTTTGTTTCTATGTATCAAATTCAGGGCTTTATTAAGACTGGGCTATTTGCCATTTGGATTGCAGATCAATTTTTTGATAAAAATTTTGACATCATGTCAAAAACGGTGACAGTTAGGTAGGCAAAATGCGAGTGTGATAAACTCACAAAGAGCCGAATTCGAATCAAGAATCAAAACGAGGGCTTCCCATTTAAAATAACAAAGATGGCCACCACTTCCGGTGCTGAGGACTTGGGAATATTTTATTTTTTGTGTGCGCGGGCGACTATGGTATAGTACCTACCTACCAAATTTCAAAATGAGTAGTCCCCCTGGGAACCTTCCCCCACCTTTTCGGTGGGTCAACTTATTTTGGGGTGTTTGTATTTTCACTTAAATTATTTTAGGTAAACGTACTTTGAGAACTTTTCTATTTCGCTGAAATATACCCCGTCCCAATTAATAGGATATAAATATTTTGGTCACTTTTGCGCTCTCCCAACTTGACTTTACTCCCCCCTCCCATAAAAATCTTTGTTACAGGTAGGTACCTAATTACAAACCTATTACAGGTAACAAAGAAGTTCAATATTGTTGGTTGTCTATATCATATTATGCCTTTGAAATTTGAGTCGTTCTTTCTTTTAAGTCGATTTAAATTTTAGTAAATATAATAATGAAGCTTGCCGCTCAATGAAAAAATAAGGAAATTGACTGGGAATTAATTTTATTAGTTCACTGAATTACTTGAATTTAAAGCAATATTTTAGACCGTTTCAGGTATAATTTTTAAAAACTATGGCTATTTTTTTTAATTACGCCGTCTGATTAATTCACTGAAAATTATTTAAGTAGACTTAGCAGAGAAAAATACAGGAAACCAGCTCAGGTATTTACGGGTATTTGTCTCGTATTTTGCGTGAACATTAACATTTAATTACCTATAATATGAAATTTGCATACATAAAGCGATTATACTTACTCGATTTTATGTCAGTCATTTTGGCCACCTACAAATTATTAGGACACGTAAAAAATTTAATTAGCCTATTTTAAATTAGGTAGATAGGTATTTTTGGATTATAATGAAGGTCCACCAAACAATGGCACTGATGATGTCTACTCCACGCACTTGTTAATATTAAAATACATTTTCGGAGATACATCGAAGAGCGCAAACAAAAAAAATATAAAAGCTGAACTATAGTCTCTGTTGATAACTTCACCCACATGTACACAAAGGATGACACAGTCAACACCGAACATATGATTGCCACTACTGTTTGGCCTGGTTCCAAAGATTGTAGAATGTAGATTCTGTGAGTTAGAAAGAAAGAGAGATAAGAGAAGCTGATCGCGTCATCGACAGAATGTGAACGAATTTAGCTCTTGTGTACAAATGCATAAGAGAATGTTCATATACAGTGAGAATATTGCTTCCTATTTAATGCTATTGCTTTCCATTTCCTATAGTCAGGTCAGGTAGGTAACCACCTATGTCGTTTATGTTAGGTGAAGAGAGATTTCAAATCACTTTATTTATTTATTTTTATATCTATTCTATTTTCACAATTTTCTTATCTCTAGGGACATTCAAACATAATAATTAAGATTATAGAATAGAAATACCAGTAAAATATACCAAAATGTGATAAGGATATTATAATACTGCATTATTAGTATTATGTAAGTAGGTACCTACCACATGGGTACTATGGCTCTAAAGCGCAGTAGGTAGTACAGGGTACAGGTAAGATCTTAATAAAGTTGATAGACAGTCCATTCTGTCCTGGTTTATTCCTTTTAATATATTATTTAGTACTTTTAAAATGCTGCACTCATCTAAGTCTGCAAAATTAAAGCAATTACTGCAATATTGTAGAAATTGAGTAGGTACCTCCATAGAAGGCTCAACCCTTGCAACGGAATTTAAATAATACCTAATAATTGTTATGAGTTTCCTGAACTCTAGCCTTAGCAAAATTATGTTGCCTAATAAACAATTAAAGTCAGTAAATGCGCAAGGAGAAATAAACTCACCCCTGTAAATCATAAGGGGGTGAAATCATGAGGGGTTGAAAACATGAATCTATAATTTGCTGCAATTTTTCAACGAATTGGGTTAGGGTGGTGAAATTGAAAGCACAACTCTCTTTAGAGCATGGGGGTTGGAGTTTAGGGGTTGAAACGTTCATGAAGCTCTGTAATTTGACACAGAGAAGCAATATCTTCTGTGAAACTGTGAAGTCTTACACATTTGGGGGTTGATAGGAAAAATAAGTTATAGCCGCAGCAGTTTCTTCCTGCAAATATTGGTTTTGTACTTTGCTGATTATTCGGAAATTTTTAAGAAATTTTAAAGGAAATTTAGGAAAGAGCCGCCATCTGTTGCAAGTTTTCGAATTAAAATCTGTGCCGGTTCGGAACATATTCTCACAATGGCCGAAAATAGAGCAAGTTTGGGCCAGTATGGCAATTTCTTCCCACCACTCTAGCAGTATGGCAGTTTCCTTTATACATATTTCACAGTCTAAATAAGTTTTCTACACCAAAATCAGCCGGTAGGTTGTCTCCATTTCTTTACTTGAATCTTGCATCTTCGCTTTGGATATTTTAGACGATTCGAACAATATAGAGAAACGGGTTTTTCCTGTTAGGATATCACGAAAAATTATCAAAAATTCAACAATTTTAACAAAGGACTGCTCCTCATGTAACCACTGAACGGCTGTCACTTATATTTTCTCGATCACATCGTGCGATGTGACAAATTGATATACAACTTAGGCGGTAGCAAATGGTGGGTAAAAATGTTCACTGGCGCCCCGATCTTATGAAGTCAAAGACGTAAAGGTCAATGCAACGTAACAGCCATTATATTTTTTACTATGGAAAATTTATCAGAGGGCTGAATTTTTGTACACACGTTCCTTTGATAGTCCTAAATGAAATGCTAAAAGTCTCCTAAAATCCGAGTTCGGCTTCCGATGATATGATAACAAGAAGTGTTAAAAATGCTTTTCAACAAATATCTCCTAAAATATTGACTTTTGGACAAAAGAAGGTGTTATGGAAAATTAAAGCCCGTCTCATGCTCTACAAAAAAAGTTGCTATTCAGTTTTTTCGTAGAGTCGATGGTGTGGCCGTAACGCCAAACAAACAAATGCGCTACGCAAGTCTGCGCGCGTCGCGTAATTATTTAATACAAATGTTGTTTAGTGATTTTCATAGTATTTTTCTATAATATTTCATTAATATGCAAGTAAGTACGTGGAATGGGGTAGGTATTTTAATTTTTTTTTACTCTTGTTCGATTTGCTATTGTCGCTTTTTCATTTTACATGGAAATCATCAAATTCGCTTCTAAGTCAGTTAAAGGGCCTAAGCACTTCACGGTTTTATCTTAAACAGTGACGAGCGTATTTTTGAATATATCCCGTGCGTAAATTTACCTGTAAAGTGCAGAAGTTCGTCTATAATGCCCTTAAAGCAGGCTTCTGCGCCGGACCGGTCGGACACTATTCCAGTCATTTTATAATTTTTTGGGAAAACTCCGCAGGGGGCTGAAATTTTGCACACAGGTTCCCATAATATAGTTCTAAATGAAATACTAAAAGTCCTCTAAAATCTCAGGGCCGCTTCCGATGATATGCCACCAAGAAAGTGTTAAAAACTGCATTTCAACAAATATCTTTTAAGGCTGCCTCTCGGCCAGCTCCCGCCATAATAGTGTTTATTGCTTCTAATTTAAATTTGAGAAGGACTATCAGCTTGCAATTGCTATTTTACTTGCACGTTTACGCCTGTAACACGCTGGTTAACAAATTATTATTAAAACTGCACTGGTTTTTCAAATTCGTACAATAATGTTTTTTGGCGCGAAATCGGAAAATTGTACAAATTTGAAAAACCAGTGCAGTTTTAACAATAATTTGTTAACCAACCTGTTGCAGGAAAAACGTGCAGGTAAAATAGCAATTATTGTAAGCTGATAGTCCTTCTCAGATTTAAATTAGAAGCGAAAAACACCATTTTGGCGGGAACTGGACGAGGGGCAGCCTTAAAGCATTGAGTTTTCAACAAAAGAGGTGATAGAATATTAAAGCTTACTTCATTCTCTATCAAGATTTCTTGACGATCCCTAACATATAGGTTAGCCCTTTGAACTTAATACAATGGATACAAAAATGACTATTATTTTGTCTTGTGCAGTTCTATAACCTGACGTTAAAAAATTAAACAATCTTGTTATTATAATCTTAAGGCTCCAAATAACCAAAAAACCACATTATGGACAAAAACTATTAATTCTTTGTACCTAGCTATTGTGACTACACAAGATTTCAAATCTATATTTGAAATCCTGTGGAGTCATATGTTTGGTAAAATTAAACATCCAACTTCATCTGGAAGGCTTTTACTATGTACCCAGTCACCATGCAAAAAATTCAAAACTCTAATATCAATGTAAAGTGTTATTTTGCCGCTGGAAACAGATGTTGGACCACTCTGTATACCAAACTGCATATATTCTTGATACCACCACGCTAATAAAGGAGAAGAACTTCAAATAGAGCAGGCTAAAGTTTCCGCTTGGACGTAGTTATATGTATACAACCCCTATTAAAAAGTACATAAATAAAAGTTAATTCATTTTATCAAAGACCGTCATTTGTTTTTCTATGTACATGACAAGATAGTTTGGAAAAATATCTACCAAAGACTTTTTGAGCGAAGGCTCTAACTTCAAAGATAACTGAGATATCGATTTTTTAATCATTTGCCTCATGGAGTTCGGACCTGTCTTTGGGGCGCTCTACCGGCCAAACCGTGGGCCCCACAAGGTTGCGCCCGTGAGACGTTTTAATCAGCATCGCCCTGGCTACAACATATTAAAAAACAAAAAAAATCTATCGATCTAAATTTCCCATAAGAAGTGTGTATTTTTAACTGGTGTAGGAAGAAAAATGTATAAACTACAGCGAAAAAGTGGTTTTACGCTTTGGGTTATAAACTACTATGAATAGCTTCAAAAAATGTATCACTTGTTTGACAGTTTTTCAGTCGTAAATTAATTGGTAAATTGTAGTTCAACCCCCCAAAATCATATTCGTACACAAAATGCAGATTTATCGAGCAGTACTGTGCCTACAGACCATCGTCTTTGAGGTGTGGTGTTATGTGGATAAGTGGACATGCAATACGACCTTAAATCCACCCTTCATGGTAGACATCTATTGCAACATAACCAAGACTTCATATGAGGGCGCAGGCGGTTTAATAGTCTCAGAGCAATGGGTTTTGAGTTCAGCTTCGTTTTTGCTAGAAATCTGCTGGAAATCTCCACACGAAAAAGGATACTGTAATATCGGTGAGCTGGAAAATGGAGTCGGGTGTAAGAATGTTATTGCTGCCCCGAACTACCAAAAAGGCATTTATCGTAACGACATAGCTCTCCTCGAGGCTACCGCAATTCTACCTACTTGGTCCAATTTTGTACCTTTGCCTGAAAAGAAAAAAATCTGGAGTGAGTGCGGTTTAGGGCAACTTTATGGAAGAAGAATAATTGATGGTCCCAAAGGCGAATTTCGTCGAAAGTGTGTAGACTCACCGGAAACATATGGTAGTGGAGATTATGTAATGGCTTGTGAAACGGAGGGTTCAAACACTTATCAGGAGATCTGCAAGGGAGATTTTAGAGCAGGCCTTATCGTATGTTTCAATTGTGTTTTGGGAATCCTCACACAGTTGACAAACTCGTGCTCAGAATGGGCTTTGAAACGCCTTGATAATTCTTCATAGGCTTCATTTTACACTAATTGAACCGCACCTTGCGTTCATCGCTAACACAGTTGGTGTAAAGGTATCGTTTACGTTACAACCCCCTCCTACAGTCGAAATACCAACAACAACAACAACAACAACAACAACAACAACAACAACAACAACAACAACAACTACAACTACAACAACAACAACAACAACAACACCGACAACAGCAGGAACCACAATAAAAGAAAGTCCCTCAGAATTAACCACACAGATGACAACCCCAATGACAACCAAATTAATGACCACGGCAGAAGTAGTAATGACATCATCAACTACCCAGACGACAAAACGAGAAACAGTCATCCACACAACCCAACTCGAAATGACTAAAAAACATACGGCGCCTTCGGAAAAGGACGAGTCGATTAATATTGTCAACTGCGAAGAGACCCCACATTTCCCATTTTTCGCAAAATTATACTGCAACGACGAGTTGAAACCTGTAGGTGGTTTCTTCCTATCAAAACTTTGGGTATTGGGTGCAGCGTCAGCATTACACAACAATTGCGAAGAGTACCTGGGCAATAAGCGAGGCTGTTTAATAGGTGACAAACTGAAGGGAGTAAACTGCGAGAGAATAATTTATCACAAGAATTTCGACAGTGACAGACACGATTACGACGTAGCTCTTGTCAAGGCAAGGGAGATGCTGTGGATGTTCTCTGCAACGGAGACAATCCCTTGGCCCGTGGTGAAGCGATCATCCGATGAATGTACCAAATTAATCTTCTATGGTGTGGATGATTCTTTAGAGGACAAATGTGTAAATCTAAATGTCTTGGAGCACGAAAAATGTTCACGTTTTAAAAACCATGTTCATTCGAGAGGAGAACCGATATTGTGTGCTCAAAACGAGCAGTACTCCTGCGAATTGTTAACTGGGAGCCTTGGAGTGTGCAATAACGTTGTGGTGGGAATTTTTTCGCACTACCACAGCCACCCACACAGCTCCTGTGGAAGTATTTTCATATTGACCAAAATTGAGGCGTATTATACTTTTATCCAGCAGACGACGGGTATCGAAGTGCCCTTTGCATCATCGCCACCTGACAGTTTTCCAACGGAACAAAGATCGATAAATGCTGATGATTCTTCATCATCAGCGTCTAAATTGTACACCCCGTGGATGCTTTTTCTGCTTTTGTGTATTTTGGTATTGCTACATAAAATCTGCTATTTGTCGTAAAATTGCTTGCGAACACTCGAGATCTTAAGAAGTAAAAATGATAACAACCACCAGCAGATTTGTCAAATAAATTCAAAATTACAGTGCCATCATCAATGCAGAAAGTCACAAAGAATCTTCTCAGAGATTTTTCCTTTTTCAACGACATTGTGATGTATTTGAACCACTTTTTAACCTCCTCACTCCACTTCACCACTTAAAAAAAGGGAGATTATACTGCAATCACTAAAATTTTCGAATGTGAGATAACACCAGATCTTTACGTTTTCAGGTCTCAGGAACCCAAAAATCTGGTTTTAACCTCCCTAATTCCCATCACAATTTAAAAAAAATGAGTGGTTACTGCAATCACTAAAATTTTTAAAAATGTGTGTGTGGATACGTACGTACGTTTGTAAATACGCCACAACCAAAACTGCAAGACCGATTCGGCTGAAATTTGGCACGTAGGCATCTCATAACCCAACTTAGATCTGAAAAGCTTTTGGAGCCAATCGTGCAACCAGAACTGCCATTTTGGCACATAAACTTTTAAATTTTAAATGCAAACCCCCATTTTTCACGTCACCATAGGAAAAGCCTTCAAATTCTGCTTCTGAAAATGTATGTACTCTCAGTGCTCTTTTTTGAGATTTTTATCGGACTTTAAAATCGCGGTACAGCCCAAGCCCCTGAACCGATTTGGCTGAAATTTTGCACATGGGGATTGTATTACATGTCGAAGAGCTAAACAAATTTTGGGTTCCATCGACCCACGGAAAGTGCCGTTTTGGCACACCAATTTCCAAATTTAAAATTATTCTATTTATTGTCAACATCAGAAAGGTCTTCAAATGCTGGCTTTAAATAAGACAAAATTCATTCACGTTTAGTACCCTTTGGGCAGAAAAATCGAAATTTTGTAATAACACTAAGATCACGTTATAGCCCAAACTACTGGAACGATTTGACTGAAAGGTACATGGAGATTGGGTGACCCGATGACGTGCTGAAAGGCTATTGGGAGCAATTGGTCCACAGGAAGTGCCATTTACGCTTGTCAACTCTAAAATTGTAAACACAAGACAAGGAAATCAAAGACCCACACGATGGGCAGGTTCCAGCCGCTTCTCTGCTGCAAATTTTCGAATCAACATTTCGTTGACTTCCAAATTCTAGCTTGTATTTTTAGTGCCGTAGCAATATGCGAGGCACTCTTGTTTTAGGTTATTCGCACGCTCGCTCGCTCGTCTACTTTGTCCGAGCGATAACTTGAGAACGCATTGAGATATCGAGTTGAAACATGGTGAACAGTTGCGTATCCTGAAATACTCTGCGGGAATTGCTTTTTGGCCATATCGGACCAAGGGGGTGGGAGTTAGGGGTGAAAAACCGAAAAACTATTAATTGCAATAACTCGAGAACTAGTGGAGGTTTCTTGCGGAAACTTGGTATGTACGTTCGAACTTCAAGTCTACTGAAGGTGAAGTGGTGCCAATTTCGGGGATGAAACAGTGAGCATTTAAAGTACGGCCCTTTCCAGTATCTCTGGAACCGCGTTAGCTAGAGCTTTGAAAATTGGAATGGAGGCTATTAGTTGAGAAATGATGCCGATTGCCTATTACACAACGTGCCGTGACCTTCAAATGTCAAAGTTATGACATACAAGTCAAGAATTTGAAATTGCAAGAGGGATTCAAAGAAATTGGTTGGCTCAAAAAAATATGAATTTTATTGAAAATGTCTATTTTAATTTGTTTTTCCCAAGAACATCCTCAATATGAGCTCCTTGGAACGTTAGATAAAGACGGAAAAGAGTTTGCAAAAGGACTTTTTGGGGATTATTTCTCTGTTTTGCACAGTTAATTTGCTTTTAAATTCAATGACATTTCCCTCTGACATTGTTTGTGTCAGGAAATCCAAGGAGCCCATCTTAAACATCTACTGAGATAAAATAAACAATAAAAAATTAAAATAAAAAAAATTTCAATAAAATTCTTATTTTTTTTTGGGTCAACCAATTTCTTTGAAACTTTCACCATCGTCTAGAGAATTAATACAGCTTTTAAACTTTAAACGAGGGGTCATATGACCCCTCTTGCAATTTAAATTTTTTGACTTGTATGTCATAACTTTGACATTTCAAGGTCACGCCACATTGTGTAATTTCAAGGCTCTAGCTAGCCCGGTTCCAGAGATACGGAACGGACCTTCGGTCTTCACTGTATGTCATTAAAAACCCGATCAGAGAAACACGAAAGAGCGAGAAAGTGAGACTTTCTTTCAAGGATCATTATAATACCAAACTGCTGGATAAATTGTGCTTTGGCCTTGATGGAAGTAGGTAGGTACAATAGAATAAGCACAGCAAAACATTCAATTAGGCGATGACTACCTTAATTATTGATTTTTTGCATCATGACATCATGTCAATTACATAATACAGGAGCTGCAATCTCCCACCCAACCATTTCACTGGAAATCTTATATGCGTATATATCCATTTGCATGCCTGAGAATTTCTATCAGTAGTTTGATTATTATAATACAGCTAACATGGCTAATCCGAAAAAACTAGTTCAAGACCTTCGAAATTCGTTTGAGAGTGGAAAAACTTTACCTCTAGAATATCGTTTGAAACAGTTAAGGTCGCTTAAGCGAATGTACGAAGAAAACGTGGAAGTTATAACAGCTGCATTGTACAAAGATTTACACAAAAGCAAGTTTGAAGCACTACTTTGGGAGGTTCAATATCTAATTAACGACGTCGAGGAATTGATCCACAATCTGCCGAAATGGGCTAAACCGGAACGCCCCCCCAAAAGGACAGCGAATATTTTGGATTCGCTTTATATTTTTAGCGAACCATACGGTGTGGTTCTTGTAGTAGGAGCCTGGAACTACCCAATTGAGCTTACTTTATCCCCAGTAGCGGGGGCGATCGCCGCTGGAAATTGTGTAATAATCAAACCTCCAAATCTTGCATCCAATTGTACAAACTTCATGACTGAAACCATTCCTAAATATCTCGATAAGGATTGCTGCAGAATTTTTAAAGGTTCCGTTGCTGATACCACCGAGCTTTTGAAGGAACGTTTCGATTACATCTTTTACACGGGATCCACTCAAGTTGGAAGAGTGATCCATGAAGCTGCAAACAAATTTTTAACACCAGTTACCCTCGAGCTTGGTGGTAAAAGCTCAGTTTACATGGACGACTCAGTGGATGTTAATGTGGCTGCGAAGAGAATTCTATGGGGGAAATTTGTCAACAGTGGCCAAACTTGCGTGGCTCCGGATTACATGCTCTGCACTCCATCGGCAAGGGACAAGTTCCTCAAAGTCGCCAAAAATATAATTTGTGAATTTTATGGACAAAACCCTCAGAACTCTCCAGATTACGGACGGATTATTGGCCCAAGACAATTTGAACGAGTCAAAAACCTTCTAAAGGGTGCCAAAATTGTGATTGGAGGTAATTATAACGCCGCTGATCTTTACATAGAACCCACAATTGTCACGGATGTTAAACCGGATGATCCCTTGATGCAAGATGAAATTTTTGGACCAATTTTACCGATACTAACAGTTGATAACGTACAAGAAGCAATACAATTAATCAAATCCATAGAGAAACCTTTGGCACTTTACATTTTCTCTAACAAGAAAAAGGACATAGATTTGCTTATTAGAAGCACTTCAACGGGGGGTGTTGCCGTTAACGATACACTAATGCAGATGGCTACTGAAAATTTACCGTTCGGGGGAGTAGGTTTAAGTGGCATGGGGGCCTACCACGGTAAACTCACCTTTGATACCTTTTCGCACAAGAAAAGTTGTCTATACCGTAATTTGGGAGGACTAGGTGAGAAAATTGGATCAGCTCGTTATCCTCCCTATAGTGACCACAAGTTGAAAATCCTCGGTTTTGTGATGAAGAATCATTCATTGCCAGTTACTCACTTGAAAATAATTTTGGTTTTGACGTTAGGAGTGGCTGCTTCCGTTTATTATTCTCAAATTAAAAGTCTCTTTAATTAGTGAAGGAGATAAGTAGCTTTAGGAGATTTACATTGTAAAGATGTAGCGATTAATAATAATTAATAATAATCTAAGGAAATTCCGGAGGTTGTTTCAATGTTAAGGTCATTTATTGTTAACTATCCGGTGGGTACCTAGGTATATGCATGCAAGGCGCCGGTATTCAAGGTTTCAAAAAATCGCAGTTGCTATTTTTAGGTCAGATGCAGCTATTACCTGTAATTTTACTTTTAATAATAAATGTTGGAGTTTAAATAACATATTATGTACCTATATCAAATGACTGAGTGGCCATTAAAAAAAAATGTTTTTTCTGATATTATTATTTTGTAAAAACGCAAAAAGTCTTGAACTAGAAGTGATGTCGAGTAAATTGAAGAGTTTGTTGGTGAAGTAATTGTTGGATTTGTTAACCTCCCCACGCCATTTCACTCACTTAAAAAAGAGAGGTTACTGTGGGGGGCAAACCGCTGGGGATGTCAGGTGTACAATTTAGGGGAAAATCCGGGGATTTCAGGGGAAAGTCCGAGGATTTCAGGGGGATGCAGATGTCCGGGGATTTCAGAAAATGTCTGGTGTACAAAATACGATTAGCGGTTTACCCCAAAGGTTACTGCAATCACTAAAATTTTTGAATTTGAGATAACACCAGAACGTTTTGAGGTCTCAGGAACCCAAAAAAGTGGTTTTAAAAATGTGTCTTGTGTGTAAAAACTACTAAACCGATTTGGCTGAAATTTGGTACGTAGGCGTGGTAGAAAGGCCTTCAAATTCTGCTTTCCAAAGATGCATTCACTCTCAGTGCTCTTTTGACCAAAAACTAAAAAAATCGAGATTTTTATCGGACTTTAAAATCGCGGTACAACCCAAACCCCTGAACCGATTTGGCTGAAATTTTGCACATGGTGATTATATTACACGTCGAAGAGCTGAACAAATTTTGGATGCAATCGACCCACGGAAAGTGCCGTTTTGGCACACCAATTTCCAAATTTAAAATTATTCTCTCATTTAACCATCCAAAACTAGTTTTCGAAAGAGTTATTGTCTTGTCACGATCAGAAAAGTCTTCAAATTCTGGTTTTAAACAAGACAAAAGGACCCCACACCTCCAACATGGGATCCTGGCTTTCTACAATTTTTTTTTAAATTTTAGTATAATGTTATTCCCCCGTTAAAAACAAGCAACTCTCTAATGGGGCACAATTTTTCAGGACATCGGATCTTATCACTATACGGTAATAGCACTAATAGTTCCGAAAAAGTTCAGGGGATCATTCCTCGCCCTAGACGAAAAATTCATATTATGGTCGTGTAGCCAGAAATGCTTCACAAAGGGGTAAAATAAACCAATTATTGCATAAAATATAAAAGGTCTTTTTTTGTGTGAAATATTTATAACCTCTATATACAGGGTGACTCAGAATTATAGGGACAACATCTAATCACAGCTTCCTTACGTAAAAATAAAACAAAAACTAAGATTCAGTTTAATGGATTATGTGGGAGCTGTGCCCCCTCAAGTGGGGACCTCAAAACTAATTTTTTTCCAATAATTTTTACTCAAAAATTACAATTAATTCGATGTTGAAATTTAGAACAAAGCCTAGTGGGCTAAAGGGCTTCATTCTGATTATTTTTCAGATTTTAAGTAGCATCAAAGACGTGCGTTCCGGGGGGGGGCTTACACTTTCTGATTTTTTTTTCTGTAAGCACTTTTTTTGACGAGTTAATAAGAAGATTATCATAGGCAATCTACAATTCACCAAAAAGTACTCTTGCAAAAATATTTTTTTAAAATTTTTTGCCCGAAATCTATGAGGACCAGTTAACTCTGCGTCCTATCCTAGCGATATTTAACAAAAGTACTTTTTAGTGTATCGTGGATGACCGATGACACTATTATTGTTGCTTTGCAAAAAAAGCACGTGCAGCAAAAAATAGGTACTGCAAAAAATGTGTGAAGACCCCACCAAGAACTTTGATGTTACTAAAAATCTGAAAAATAACCAGAATGAAGCCCTTTACACCACTAGGCTATGTTCTAAATTTCAACATCGAATTAATTAAAATTTTTTTCTTATTTTTACGAAAGTAAGCTGTGGTTAACTTTTGTCCCTATAATTCTGAGTCACCCTGTATCTTCAGTCCCTTGGTTGCTTAAGTTTCTGCGTTGTTTTAAAATTTTCTCACGCTGATGTGTACTCAAAATATTTAAATTTGCTGATGTGTGGATGAAATTTTTATAATTTAGACTGCGAATTATTGAAAGGCTAGAAATCATAAAGACTTCTATCTAAATCTAACGCCCTGTTTTTGTACTCCAACTCCAACTTTAAGAACATCGCAGTTAATCTTGTAAATTACCTACCTTAAACTGACAAAGAATTCGCCATTTGCAGACCTGGAAATTTTATCTGCCCCATTTAACATAAAAATAATATTAATTTATTTAACGGTGGAGGATTAAACAGGACTAATTCTCTACTGTAGTATTAAGTTTATTTATACCAATTGGTTTACATAGAGTTGACCTTATATTATAATAAATGAGTGACCCGTTGGCTTATTGCTCTTCTTGCAACAATCATCTTCATCTACTCCAATCCTCCTCCCTTATGATCTAGTACCTTACAGCGGCTCATCTCGGATTCTTTAACTTCTGGGCAGTCCTTTAGCATATGCTCTAGTGTCTCTGCTTTTTCCTTGCATATGCGGCAGCGTCTTTCCTCTTCTTCTTTCCAAAATTTATTATCGGCTTCTTCGTTTCCACATCTGAACCGACCGATTAGCGACTGGTAGGAGCTTTAATTTGCATTCTGTAGTTAAATAAACTGGTAATTCGTCGGTAACAATTAATTCATATTTCTGGTTGTATCTTGATTTTGATATAGCGCTTCTACGCTCTTGTCTTTGGATATCTTTACCTCGCTGATCTAACTCTTCCGTCATTCTAATCCCTTGCTTCCTCTGTCTTGCTATTTCTTCCGCTGCAAACCCTAGCCTGTTACACCACTGAATCCTCATCTTCGCGTATCTCGTTTCCCGCTCCGTTTCCATTAGCTCTTTCACGCACTCTTTCAGGATTAGGTTGTTACTAACAAATATACTCTTCTCTTCGAATTTTATTGCAGCCTTTACAGCGTGCAGTTGAATCTTTTCTCTCTTTGCCTCTTCAAATACTATATATGACGGAGTATTTGCGTCCAGTTTTAGTAGCCATTTGATATATTTATTCTGAAGCATCTCTATTTTATCGTATTCTTGCCAGCCGTAGATCTCTGCCCCGTTAAAGATTACGCTTCTCACAAATACGTCAAACATTAGTAATCTCCTTCTAAAATTGTCCTTGAATATTCTTTCCCCTATTCCCCATATTTGTGGCATGATTTTCATGGCCTTGCTTGTCATTTCTTTAATATGTTCTGTATGTGAGTTGTTTTGTTGGAATAGATATCCCAAATATTTGAAAGTTTTCACTTGCTCTATATCGTTGTCTTCCCATTTCCATTGTTCGTTTATTGTTTTTCGTTTACTGAAGACCATAACCTTTGACTTTTCTACATTCAGCTTTAGTTTTCTCTTCCTTATATATATCGTAACATTTCTTGGAGTTCTTTCACCGTTTGTGCGAATATTACGGTGTCATCTGCATACGAGTGTCCACAGTTTCCTTTTCCCTACTACTGCTCCTCCGGCCTGCCCGCGTCTCATGATTTCCTCCATATCGCAGATATAAATTGCGAACAGTGTTGGGCTGAGCGGACACCCCTGTCGTACACCTTTATTTGTCCAGAATTTGGATGTTTCTTCTTGGTTGACTCTGACTGTATTGTAAGTTTCCTCGTAGAGATCTGATATTCTATTAATGAGACGTCCATCTAAACCCAGCTTTTCCATTTTTTCCAGCATTATTTTCCTGTCTAAGTTGTCGAACGCTGCTGTCAGATCGGCCAAAAAGCAGAATAGCTTGCCTCCCTTCTTCTTAAGAGTTTGTTCTACAATGTGGTTGAGGATGAATATATTATCCATTCTTCCCCTTCCTTTTCGAAACCCTGCTTGAATTTCCGGAAGGATTTTCTTTTCTTCCAATTCATCTTCAAGCTTCTTATTCAATACCATTGCATAGATCTTGTATGCTGTATTGAGGAGCGTTATGCCTCGGTAATTACACGTGTCGTCTATGTTTCCCTTCTTATATATAGGCACTATTACACCTTCTTTCCATTCTTCAGGTAGTTTTTGCCCTTTCCATATTCGGTTCAGGATCCTCGTTAAGTTTTCAACTGTCTCTGTCGTGGCGTGTGACTAATTCTCTACTGTTAATCAAGTTCCGCGGACGTCAAGAAATAAATTCAATATAAATTTTTGTTTGTTTGCCAAAAATCATTTAAATTATACGTAAATTAGATATCTAAACAAATATTTAAAATACATTTTTGCTCAAAATCAACCTTAGTGTTTCTATAAATATTAAATATTGACCAAACAAAAAAATAAAAAAGTAAAGAAAACTGAGACTTACAAAAAATTCAACAATTCAACTTTATAGGATAAGGTAAAGCAGGTACCTAAGTGTGTAAGCTGAAGATATTTGGTGACTCGTTAAATTATCCACTGCTGTCGCCTATGAATCCGTAAGAAAGCCACCTCTGCTATATAAAAAGAAAAATTAATTCTTGTAAATTAAGCAAGAATCTTCATTCCTATGAAACCCATTTTAGAGGGCGGAATTATATTCAAAATTCCACCAAATTATGCGCATATACACTATACAGTGTCCGGAAATAACGATGAAATATTTCTGGGGGTAATTCTGCAGCTCAAAATATGAAGAAAAGTTAGTATAAATATGTATCTGGAAATTATTAAGTTTTTGTCGAGGTTTCTGCATACTATTTAACATCACTATGCAACATTAGATTACTTTAGTTACTAATTTTTAAGCGGTCCCTGATTTATTCAATAAAAACCGAATTTTAGGCGCCCTTTTCAGAGGACCGTAGCCCCAGGAACGATTTCCGGACACATGTTTATAGGAACTTTTTTCCATATTTTGCAGAATCACCCCCCGAAATATTTCATCGTTATTTCTGGACACCCTGTGTTTCAGAACTCTCGTAGAAGAAAATAATGGTAGAATCCTGGACTCAATCTAAGACGAATTTTCCTTTACAAAAATTGTGAAGGTCCAATAGTTTTCAAATTGGAAGCAATCAGAACCAATCAGAATGCGTCTCTTAATTAAAGAGTAAGGTACCATAAGGGAAACAAAAAAAATTGTTGTCGCTTATTTCTGGCGCTTTATTATTTTTTTGGGTATCGCAACAACGTCTTACATCCTTTTACTTTACCTTATTATCTAATTCAGATATTCATTCTGATTGGCGGATTACAATTATTGCTTGCCATTTGAAAACTATTGGACACTCGCAATTTTTGCCAAGGAAAATTCGTCTTAGATTGAGTCCAGGAATATACCACTACTGGCCTATATGGGAGTTCTGAGACAGCCTGTATGTGCACAGCAATTTTCTGAATATGCACTATTCCGGGTAACAACGAGACCATTTACGCTGCAATAACTTTTTCGATTATTATAAAAAGAATCTTCAAAGATTTTATTATATCTTCTTAAGTGCTCCAAATCAGGACACAGGATGATTCCTTGCATCATTCTAAGAAGAAAAGTTCATTTGGACATGTGGCGAAAAATACTTCCTGAGAGAGCAGTTTAATTTTTTTTCCATAAAAAACACCCATACCGCCTGGACTATGAGTACCTACTTATCAAAAGTTTAAAATAAATCAAAGATAGGTTAGTTACTTACTTTTCAAAAAGATTTTAATCATAAAAAGTTAAATCTCCTTTAATGTTCCACCTCAGTCTGACTACTACCTACATATCAGCACAGTAATATCAACAATGAAAAGTCAACGACACAGCTATTATTGTGTAAGTCAGGGGTTTTGATTGTCATGTCTTTATGTGTTTAATAAAAATTAAATAGAACAGTTCAAGTTTCTTGCCTTCCTATATTGGGTGGAAATGAGATTTTTACGCTTGTAGAGTGTTGAAAGGGCACATTTTTCTCTGGCTAGCAAAAGCATTTTTTTGTGGTTAACCAAAAAATAAATAGACTTCATTTCATAGCAATGATGTGCCGCGTATTTACAGAAATAAAGAAATTTTTTCAAAACCACTCTTTTGTGTTAGCCGCAAAGATTTGATGTTTTTGGGAATTCTCCATTGAATTCTACAATCGTCGGCTGTACCGGGTGGACCAACACTATTGCCCACCTCAAAAATTGCCCTT
The DNA here is from genome assembly GCA_963924575.1 of Pycnomerus fuliginosus. NCBI lineage: Eukaryota > Metazoa > Arthropoda > Insecta > Coleoptera > Zopheridae > Pycnomerus > Pycnomerus fuliginosus. The sequence goes on from OZ004620.1 coordinate 30,652,623, forward strand.
TATTTTAAAGCTGGGACTTCGAAATTTTTACAGTGTATATGGCTACCAAGGACCCTTCAAATGAGGGCAAAAGTTTATCTGTCATTCAAAAACTGTGACGTCACGAAATTTTGAAATGTCGTTTTTCCAAGAAAAAAAAAATTTTTACCCATAAAATCGTTTTTTGGGCTAATACCTTTATGTTAAGCCCATTTTTTTAAATTTCCGTCATCAGATTAGCCAACTGTAGCAAGCTAAAAATGGTCCATTTTAATTCACAAGTCGGCCACGTAAACAATTGACTACTATGCGAGGGCTTTCTTGGATAACAGCGTACGCTTTTTTCATCTGTCACCAGTTGACAGCGACACGACGTGGCCATTGAACTGCGAAATTGTTTTTAATTTTAATAAACGTGGATTTTTGTAACGAATAATGTTGAAATATGGGTTTAAACTGGGCATCCACCATTTAATTCGCCCACCCAAGGTGCCAGGAGAGGTTACGAACACGGACATTTAATCAGATGGCGGCGCGGCGTGAAGAGGGGCTCCAGTTTGTGTGAAGGGCTCCGGTTTGTGTGAGGGGGTTTTTTCAAATAGCCATTTCCATAATTCGCATTATTCCATACTTATGTAATTCCACAGGTAATTATTTTGTTGTTATGGCCTGTTTTTTAGTTGGCATTTTTAGGTTAAGTGAGTCGACTTAGTTTGCCCCGTTGAGACTAATATCGAGGACTAAGATATTCACAGCCCAGAATTTAACAGCAACTCGTGTCAAATAAGGACCAAGGAATCGTTTTGCATAACAAAATTGATATTTACAGCCTCTAAATTTAACATCTGATCTAAATAAGGGCAAAGGAATTGTTAAACTATCGTTTCAACTAACATAATTAAAATTCAGAGATAAACTGTAGCCGAAGGTAGAAGAATTATAGCCCGATGCCATTTCTTAACTAGTTGGGTTAAATTGTTTGGTAAATTGTAGGGTGATGTAAAACCAAGTGTTTTTAGCTGGCGAAAGTGTGTTGCTGTAAAGTTGAAGTTGCAATCACAATAATTATAATTTTTCAAGGATATAAATTGAAACTTAAATCCTGTATGATCAAACTAACAACAATAAATTGAATTTGATTGACTGATTGTGTTACATAAACTATGGTCTTTTAGCTGTTTTGGATGTCTCAGAATTGTGGATCCTTCAAATATTGTGAAAGAGCTCTACTAATCATCATAGACAAAATTGTGTACAAGGAACTTACGGCTTGTACTTACCTAAAGTGATGCATTACTCACTACCACAACCCATCACTACACAATCATCACCAAATTCACTGCACTGCAACCACTATAGCACAGATCACTTCACAAAAAGTACTTACCTGATTACAGGTACTGCTCAAAGTGGTGGCCTTCTCTTTCGATGCACATCTGAGCACGTCGCTGAAATGAATTTTGGACTGTAGCTGCTGTATTTCGTTCATTGATTGTCTGGAAGGCATCTACGAGTCGTTGCTGCATGTCTTGTCTCGTGGTTGGCTGTGTTCTGTACACAATTTCTTGCACAACTCCCCATGTGAAAAAATCCATAGGTGTGAGATCGGGAGATCTAGCTGGCCAAGCAATTGGACCACCACGACCAATCCATTTATCTGGAAACTTTTCATCTGCCACACCACGAGCTTCTCGACTGAAATGTGGAGGCGCACCATCTTGCTGAAACCACAAATTTTGGATCACATTTAATGGCACATCTTCTAGTAAGTCATCTAATGAATTTCTTAAGAACTCTGCATACATCGCACCAGTCAGATGGCCTTCAAAAAAGAATGGACCAACTAATCGGTTGTCAATAATTCCTCCCCACACGTTCAGTGACCATATGTCTTGTGTTTTTTCTTCTCTCATCCAATGTGGGTTAACCACCGACCAATAGTGCATATTATGCCTGTTTACGTGCCCATTAGATTTGAATGTGCATTCATCGGTGAAAAGCACAAACTTGAAGAAGTCCTGATTTTCCTGCAGTTTCTCTTGGGCCCACGTGCAAAATCTCACCCTGTTCATAAAATCCTCTCCATGTAGTTCCTGATGCAGTTCGATGTGATATGCATGGAATTTGTGCCTTTTTAATATTCTTAGAATCGATGACTTACTTATGCCGCTTGATTGCTTCATTTCTCGACTGCTGACTTGGGGATTATTTTCAGCTATGTTCAAAACAATAGCTTGATTGATTTCATGAGTCACAGCGGGATTTATCACTGTCTTTTTCTTGGGCTTCAAACTGCCTGTCTCTCTAAGTTTCTCTACAATTCTTTTAAATGTTCGTCTATCTGGTTGAAGTCTGTCTGGGTAACGTTGGGCATACAATTCTGCTGCTTGCATTGCATTTTGCTGGCATTCTCCAAAAATCAAGATCATGTCGACCTTGTCTGAAAAGGAAAGATGTTGCATCGGCATGATAAAAATTAAATGCACTCCACTAAAATAGAATAAAACTATTAATTAACACTAGGTATAGGAAATTCACCAAGATTCACTTCTACACGTAATTATAATTAACACTCACAACACAGAAAAACGCGTGAAAGCTTCCCTGGAGGGAAACCAGGATAAGAGCTGTGAAAACAGCTAACAAGAAGGTATGTAAAACTAAGTTGGAAAACACTTCTCTTCAAGAGGTTGAAGATTTCACAAAATAGCAATTTTTCTCAAAATTAGCAACCTAAACACTGCAACACTATTGTAATTCACACACTAATCACACTAGTGGGTGACTAATGATTAGCTAAAAGGGGTTGGAAGAGTTTGAGCGGGAAATTAACGCGCGTAATGAAATAAATGCGCGAAATTCAAGTAAAAATATGAAAGCCTGATTTATTAAATTTACTTAATAGGCAATTATTGTTTAATAAACGAAAGAATAATCTCAGTATTCTTAGTTCATTCTAATGACAAAAATTGAAACTAAGGCACACACACACGTCTTGTTTATGCACTGGATGGCTTGTCGTGTGATCAATGATTAATTAGTCCTTATTTGCCCACCATGATGATGATTATTAAATTCCACATTGCACCTTTTTGCTTCTGCTGTTCAAATAATAACTTGAGCTTCACCAACTTCAAAGCATCAATTATTAACGTCTTGATTTTGTTTAGGAGGTACCTACGAGGTATTTGCCAATCGAAAACTGACACTTGCACCACCTTCGATTACAGTTTATCTTTGAATATGAATTATGTTATGCAAAACGATTCCTTGGTGCTTATTTGACACGAGTTGCTGTTAAATTCTGGGCTGTGAATATCTTAGTCCTCGATATTAGTCTCAACGGGGCAAACTAAGTCGACTCACTTAACCTAAAAATGCCAACTACAAAACAGGCCATAACAACAAAATAATTACCTGTGGAATTACATAAGTATGGAATAATGCGAATTATGGAAATGGCTATTTGAAAAAACCCCCTCACACAAACCGGAGCCCTTCACACAAACTGGAGCCCCTCTTCACGCCGCGCCGCCATCTGATTAAATGTCCGTGTTCGTAACCTCTCCTGGCACCTTGGGTGGGCGAATTAAATGGTGGATGCCCAGTTTAAACCCATATTTCAACATTATTCGTTACAAAAATCCACGTTTATTAAAATTAAAAACAATTTCGCAGTTCAATGGCCACGTCGTGTCGCTGTCAACTGGTGACAGATGAAAAAAGCGTACGCTGTTATCCAAGAAAGCCCTCGCATAGTAGTCAATTGTTTACGTGGCCGACTTGTGAATTAAAATGGACCATTTTTAGCTTGCTACAGTTGGCTAATCTGATGACGGAAATTTAAAAAAATGGGCTTAACATAAAGGTATTAGCCCAAAAAACGATTTTATGGGTAAAAATTTTTTTTTTCTTGGAAAAACGATATTTCAAAATTTCGTGACGTCACAGTTTTTGCATGACAGATAAACTTTTGCCCTCATTTGAAGGGTCCTTGGTAGCCATATACACTGTAAAAATTTCGAAGTCCCAGCTTTAAAATAAAGGGCAATTTTTGAGGTGGGCAATAGTGTTGGTCCACCCGGTATAAGTCTTGAAAATGCAATTTTACCACAAAATCAGCTTTTGAGTACCTATTTTAAAAGTAAGTCAGTAATGGTCGTTTGCATCCTAATTTTAAGGGGTGTAGTTTGTTGTCACAATGATTTCCAAAGGCTCTCCAAAATTTACGGTGCAAACGGCCATAAGTCACAAGCTTCCTTAAAGGCATCAATAGGTAGTAGGTACCTTCCTCAACAACTAATTTAAAAAACCCAAATTTTACTTTTTTATGTATAAATCAGGAACGAATTAGATATTATACAGTATATTTGCAGATTCTTAACCGCCTTATACGAAAAAAAAAGAGCAAACAATTTTCTAATTCAACCGATTTTCTAGCTTTAAGTTTAGTTCAAAAAATAGAATTATGTTAATTTCCCAAGATTTCAAATAAATAAGACAATAAAACAATATACCTACGACGGCTACGTGGACTTTCCGCATAAGACAACATTTTGTTAGCACAGATTAATGAATATTGTTGTGAAACCCTACTTATCTATTTAAACAAGAGCACAGTAACAATTAATTCCAACAAACAAAAGGTGATGCCTAGTGAGTGTCTGAAACCTCGATAGTGATGTTAGGGTGTTATGGATAACAAGGATAAAGGCAATTTAAATTTACTCGAGCCGCGTCAGCCCGTCAACAATCATCAGATCGAAATAAAAGCTTACCGAAGAAGATGGACGATTTTATTAATTTTTATCTTCTACGCGGCCATCAACTCTTACCAATGGATAGAATACTCGATTATCACCAATATTGTGATGAAGTATTACAATGTAAGTGCAGTGACTGTGGACTGGACATCTATCATTTACATGGCATTATACGCACCTCTCGTGATTCCTGCGTCTTATGTTTTGGATAAAAAAGTAAGAATTTTGTTAAGATCAGATTTTTAGTTTAATTTTTTTAGGGGTTACGTTATGCGGGTCTTATAGGCGGTCTCGGTACTGCCATAGGCACTTGCATTAAGGTATTCTCAATAGGTCGTGATTTATTCTGGATAGTTCTTCTGGGACAGTCCATAGTTGCAGCTTCACAAGTGTTAATTCTTTGTTTACCACCGAAAATTGCTGCAGTTTGGTTTAAACCTAATGAGGTCTCCACTGCGTGCTCTATTGGAGTTTTTGGAACACAATTAGGATGTGCTCTTGGCTTTCTCATCACACCCATTATAGTGAAAAATCGAGAAATTGTGGATTTTATTGGGCATGATTTTAACATACTATGCTGGGGACTTGCAGCATTTACGATTCCAGGAGCCCTGGCCGTAATTTTTTGTAAGTATTTCCGTATTTAATGTTGTACCTATTCTAACGGACGCAGGGGCAGTGTGAGTCAGTCTTTTTTCCTCGTCCGTTTAACAAGAAAACAGAAAAAGCCTGATTCACACTGCTCTTGCATCCGTTAAAAGACACGTGTAATAAATATACCCTACCCTTAATAATTCTTCAAAATTTTTGTTCCAAATTCATTCCTATACAATTTCCACACGTCTTGTTGCACCTGTTATTTCCATTTTCAAAACAATTTTTGCATTTTTCTCCAAAGAATTTACTTAACGACTATGACTCAGATTTCCCAGAGCTGCCACCTAAACCACCAAGCATTACTCAGCATCAAGAACGAACCACCGAAGAACAATTCACTCTAAAAAGCTTCCTAGATTCTTTAAAAATCCTGATGTCCAATAAACCGTTTCTAATTCACTTGTTCGCCTACGGAATCAACGTGGGTGTATTTTCTGCAGTTGGTACACTCCTCAACCAAGTGATTCTTCAGTATTTTCCTGTAAGTGACTTTTGGGTTGAATTAATAAAGTTAAGTAAGCAAATAAATCTTGTGCTTGAATAAATAAAGCTCAAATATATTTCTCTTGCAGAGAAAGCGATGAAACTACAGCAAAAGCTTATCTGCTACACTTTATTAACTTCAGCCTTTTTTTGTTCGTGGTGTTTGGTCAATTTTATCGAAAACAATTCATCGAAATGAGAACTTAGGTACCGAATAAATAATTTATCGAAAATGTATGTTGCCTTCGTGCTAGGAAACTAAATATGTCTAGGCTTTCGCCAATAAAAACTAACCCCTGATTCTATAACTTCTCATTATGTAAAAGCGCTATTATAATTTTAAAGACAGAAAATGCGTCGTTTATCTGTCATTTAAGCCTTATAACATTGCTCTAACAAGTATTGGTAAAAGTTGCAGCATTTAGAACAATTTTTAAAATAATACAGGATATTACTAAGTCCTCGGGAAAAAAGGTTTCAAAACTTCGTACGTAACTAGTTTTTTAAAAAATGGACAGCCGGGGAAGCGGCTAGAAGCTCGCCATTACTTGACCCTTTCATTTTTATGCGGTACTCAGATTAACAAAAAACTCAATTCAATAATCTGCAGCAAAATTTTTGCGACAAAATGGCACTTCCTGTTTCACGAATGCCAAATTTAATTTCTGTCAAGTGAGTCCAGTCTTTGGGCTGAAGCTGGTTTTTCATTTTCTTTCAAAATTTTGATTTTTTTGTCTATTTTGCTCGGAGGACAGTAACTCTGAATACATTTTCCCACCACCAAATTTAAAGACGTAATTGGGGGTTTACATTACATAAGTTCGGTCATGAAAATATACAGGGTGATTCACGAAGACCGTTCATTAGAAACATTCTGGGATCCACTTAGGTATAGTGGAATTTTAAGAACTGTTTTTGACATTTTGTCAAAATATGTATCAAAAAATTGATCTGCAATCCGCAATAGAAAATTTTATATCTTCCGAACGGTTGAAGATTAAGGAACCAAATTGGGAGGGCTGAAACTAGAAGGTTTGAGCTTTATCTTGATCTCTCATTTGATTACGTTGATTTAACAATATGGCGAGAAATAATTTTTAAAAATGGCAAAGAGAAACTTGGTGCCTTAAGGTGGCCCCGTGGCAGGTTCCCGCCGGAGTAGGGTTAGGTACTGCAATCACTCCAAAATTCGAAATTGAGATAACACCACATCTTTACGTTTCGAGGTCCCAGGATGACGAAAAAGTGGTTTTTAGAAAATGTCTATGTGTATGTACGTAATTGAGCAAGATTTCTCGAAAACTACCGAACGGATTTTAATGAAATTTGGAATGGGGGTTAGTGTTGGCTTTCTGGAGAGCCCAGTTAATTTTCCTGTCGGTGCACAAACGTCAAGTGCCTTTTTGGCGCATCAACTATGAAATTTGTTTGAAAAACAATTGTTCGAATAGTAAATTGTTCGAAAGGTAAATTGTTATAAAGGTAAATTGTTCTAAAGGCAATTATTCGAAAGGTAAATTGTACTAAAAGTAAATTGTTCGAAAAGTAAATTGTTCGAAAGGTAAATTGTTAGAAAGGTAATTTTTCAAAAATCAACAATTTAAAAAACCTGACCTGACATAGACCTTGAACTACTAGATTCTCGCACTGCAAAATCGATATTTTGACGAGTTCTCACTTACGGCTGCATTGCACTTTCAACGGGCAAAATTCGACTGTAACGGCGAAGAATGCACATTAATGTTATTTTTGAACAATTGCCGTTCGAACAATTTACCTTTAGAACAATTTATCTTTCGAACAGCTGCTTTTCGAATAATTTAACATTCGAACAATTGTAATCGAACAATTTGTTTTCGAAAAATTTCATTCGAACAATTATCCGGATACGCGTTTTTTCACGTATTGCCCTATATCGGCGCGAAACTGTTAAGAAACTCGTCGAAATGGAAGACAGCATTAATTTTCTCTATTCTCTGGTCAATAGAGTGGCGTCAACCGCAATTTTCTACCTCTAATAGTTTCGAAGATAGAGCGGTTCAAATTTAGTACAAAAATTTCGAAAATCGACTTATAATAACTAAATGCTTTTTATATCTTGACTCGTCAAACATGATCTTGACTCGTCAAACGTGCATGAAAAATGCATATTAGCTTTTTTGATATGGACTATATTGTGAATAAGACGCCGGCAACTGCAACTCTCCGCTTCTAATATTTCCGGAGCTATTGAGGTATTTTCACGAACGGGGGGGTCAAGATTTAAAAAGTAGCCATTTTCAGGCGATTTTCGACATTTTTGCACTAAAGAACCGCTGTATCTCCGAAATTATTAGATATGTAGAGAGTTGCGGTTGACGCCATCTCTATTGAGAATAGAAAAAATTAATGGGGTCTTTCATTTCGACGAGTTTCTCAACAGTTTCGCCGATATGGGGTAATACGTCAAAAAAAGTACATTTTTGAGCAAAAATTACCAAGTTTGTTGAAAGCTTGGTGCTTTTTCAAAGAAGAAGTCTTGTTCCACAAATTGTACTTACTGTTTAGGACTAAACAGTAATTTGTGGAACAAGACTTTGAACATACCGGTAATCCAAAATTACCAACTTCGGGTCGGAATTCTTTTACGCAAATCATAATCCTTAAAATGTACATCTAAATAAACCCTTTAAAACAAATATCGCCCTTACACAGAAAAAAGAAAACCCTTCAGTCAAGTAAAATTTGCTTTACTCAAGTAAATTATGTGCTTGTATATGGGGAAGTAAATGATTTCTTGATTTAAAACATTCACTTATTTCGTACAATATCTTAAGTCAAGTATTTCATAATATTAATTTAAATCACATATTTACTTCTCCCAAAGCAATGGATTTGCTGTTTGAAAGAAACGGTATCTTTAACTCAAGTCGGTAATTTTCTTGGTAGAAGCGATCATACTTTTGACGCAAGTTTTTGGCTATATCACAGTAAAGAGTTTGGTTACTTAGGACTCGATGGACGAAATTCAATCAAGCAAATAATTATTCGGTTTAATCTAATTGGTTTTTAATTTGATTTGACAATATCTTAAACTTAAGTTATATATATATATATTCCTTGATTAAAAGATGTATCATCATTGACATTGACCTAGCTGTTGAGAGTGGCTGTAGAAGGCAGAGACGAAGTTGACCCTGATGCTGCATCAAAAGGCACCACATACAAAACTGAAGTTGTTGCCGAATTCACGGATACCTCTCTTTGTAATTCTGTAATTCCTTGTTCGGAGGGTTCATCTCTCAGTACTTCAAGCTTATTGTCTGACGTGAGCTTAAAAATAATTCTTTTTAGAAAACGATAGCAAGCCTAATATGATGTTTACCTCTTTAATTAGTTTTCCAAATTTAAGCTGATCTCCTAGGAGAGGAAAAAAATGCAGAATTTGTTCTTGATTCAATAGAGGCAGTAGGTCCAGAGTAACATCTTGAGCTAAAAAGAAGACTAAAAATGAGGATTGGGGAAATTATGGTGTCATTAATGGCTATTTCAAAGTTTGATAAACGTCTGGCAAAGATTTTTAACAGGAGTGATAATTATTGTACGGTACAAAGTGATCAGGTATTACCTATGCCCTCAAACAATGAGTAGGTACTTACCTAAGACTATCCAAAAAAACAAACAATGACACACAGCAATGGCGTCTATGCCAAATTTTCGTGCAGAATGGGTTGTAACAGGGCGAAATAATGAAAGATGACACTGTTTACATACCCACAAATGCTGGAAGATGTTTCTGGAGACCAAAAATGTCGAAAAGTTCTTCCAGGCTGATCCAGGCGCATATATTGCACAATTTAACAAGGCACTAACAACAACGACGCCGCACACCACGTTTAACAATTAACAAACAACACGTGTTTTTACTTTTTGTTCCTCACGAAGAAGGGCTGCGCGGGTTGGAATCTTATTGGACCCCACAGATCACGTGATCGGCACGAGCTTGAGATAAACAAATGGACGACTGGAATCAAGGAAATATATTGTTGCACTCAGTGCACATTTATTTGAAACAATTTCTTTGTTCTTTAAATCCACATACTTCAATTAAGAGTCTTCACACCTTCATTGAAGTGAAAAGTTGCTTGGGAGATACGATTTGAGCTTTCGTTATTTAAATGGAACAAATGCATCCTTCAAATAAGAAATTCATTTCAAATACATGTAGCAACATAATCAAGTATTGTTATTTACTTAAAGCAAGGAAAAACTTATTGATTCAAAACAAAATTTTTCAAAAGGAGTAAATTCCATTGAAGTAAATTAAATTGTTAACTTTAAGAATTTCTTTTTTTCTGTGTATGGGAACTAACTCACGTTTGATTTTTCTGCCGACTAGCCTATGCTATATCAATTTGATGAACTGTTTTCGATAAAACTGCACCCGAGTGCACCCTTTAAGTCAGGGAGTCAGTGAACATTTTAGGCTTGTCATTTCAGCAACTTGGTTTGACAATTTTACTCCTATTTAAATCTCGCGGGTCAGGGGCTAATGACAGCTAATATAAATCCTCAAATATTTTATAACTCGCAAACAGTAAAAGATTCCTGAAATATACTGAAAAAGCTGAAAAATGTCATATTTTAAAATCTGCATTGTTCTTCGTGTCAAGTAACGTAATTAAACCAAACGTTCGTAATAATCTGTTAAATAGAAACGAAGCACGTTTAATATACTTGCCCAACTGACAATTTTCAGCTTTTTCAGAATATTTGAGGAACCAATTAGATTATAGATATCTAAGATTTCCTTTTAGATTCTTCCGCTACTCTTAAAAGCCAACGGAAGATGTATATCAATGCGACGTATATACCTGTAGACGTTTATCAAGTTAATGTGTATGTAGGGGCGGCTGGTCTTACTGGTGGAATCGGGTGCAGATTTTATCAATCTGCACCTAGTAGTAGTGCCTCCGCAGACGCACAGATGTGTCAAAAACGCGAAATGTTAAAAATTTCTTGTTGAAAATTATCCAATTAATCCAATTATACATTTAAAAGCTTTTGTGTGGGTTGAAATACCTGCGAAGGAAACTTGAAAATTGAAAAAGGTATGCTGAATTCCGAATGAGTTCAATTTATTACCGACGAAAAACGAAATTACGCAAATTTTGCAAAATTAACACATAGGGGGTTCTAAAATCGCAAAGGGGAATGAAAAGTCAAATGCTATAAAAATTAACTGAAGATAAGTAGAATTACAGAAAATAGCACGAAAATAACCCAACTATACAAATTTAGGGTTTTGGGGGGTCGAAATATTGCGAAGGGGGTCGAAAAAGTGAAAGTAAAAAAATATAAACTAAATGAGTAAAGTTTATTACCCCGGAAGGACAAAATTGCGCTAATTTTACAAAATTAACGCTCGCGGGGTTGAAAAATTGTGAAGGGGGATGAAAAGTCAAGGGGGGTGAATTAACTGTAGTTAAGTAGAACTAGCGAAAATTACACAAAAAAGAAGCGGTCTGCCTAAATTTAGCTTTTTGAGGGTTTTGAGGGTGAAGTTAATTAAAATGACTTTGAATTATCTACAGAGGAAGCACATAAAAACCCGAGAAAAGATAAATAAAATGTAATTACTCCGCTTGCCAAGGGTAGGGGTTGTCAGTAGCCTATAGGTGTTGGTATTAGATTGAAGACTCGTAAGACTTTTTTCAATGGTTGACGGAAATCTATCAAACCCCATAATTTTATTTTACCATTTACCTGAAAAATTTCCCAATTTCAACCCTTAAACTTTATCTCCCTTGTGAGATCATGATGAAAATTTGCCCAGCCGCCTACAGTGTCACTGTAAATTGACACACCAAATTCAGCCTGCATACGTTGAGTAGTTTTTGATTTCTCGTATTTTTGTGTTTCTGCATGTTCGGTCTTGTAGCGCCTTTAAGGGAGGTTTTATTGCACCACTTGATGATTACAGGGGTTTATTTCTAACTTGTGTGTCGGATTCCAGACCTCAACGTGCAACATATTTGAGTGGTTTTCGTATTTTTGTGATTTTCAACCCCTAAATTTCATCCCCCAAAATTGACACCCCTTCACCTTCAACAGACTTGATGGTAGAACTCGAAAACCAAGTTTCAGTAAGATACCTCCACTCGCTCTCGAGTTATACAATTAATAATTTTTCGCTCCCGGGAAAAAAATCTCGCACACTCGGGCTTCTACTGCGAACGCTGCCTAAACGCTTGAAGATGGATTAAAGTCGTATAAGGAAAAAATGTCGATAAGGAATAGACCTCCAAAAAAGTCCGCGACAGCATATAACTATCTGTTACGGCTAGTCGACAATAAGCGACCGAAGCCATTTTCGTCAAAAATTAAAACACAAAAACGATCACGGTGGGCTACCCATCGTAGCTAGCTATAGGCCGTTGCGGACTTTTTTGTAGATCTTTTCAATGCCAACAATTCCTCCTTTCAAATTTTTGATGTATCTTCAAGCGTTTAGGCAGCGTTCGCGATCAAACGTCGAAAATTGCAATTTCTTTCGGTTTTTCATCCGTAACTTCGGCTACTATAGTTCGATATGGCCCAAAAACAATCCCCGCCGAGATTTTCGGGGTATACACCTGTGCACAAAATTTCAGCTCGATATCTGCTTTCGTTCTCAAGTTATGCGACGGACAGAGTAGACGGACGAGCCGCCGGCCGGCCGAGCGAGCGATTTCACTAACACTACAGTACCTCCGCATTCTGCTACGGCACTAAAACCGTAATAAATATTTTACAACTTAACAAAGTTTCAAAAATTTTCCAAGATCACAATTTTTGATAAATTAAAATGGCTGCAATTGATCCCTGGCCAGCAATTTTGAGGGCAGAAATGGTGAAGTAGGTAGGTATTTCTTGCAACGTTACACTAAATTTAAATTAACCTAATAATAATTATCCTCAGCTTCAAATCTAGGAACAACTCTTTTACTACCCAATTTTATTTTATAGCAGATGTTAAAAGCCAACGGAAGATGTATATCAATGCGATGTATATCTCGGTAGACGTTTAACAAGTTAATGTGTATGTAGGGGCGGCTGGTCTTACTGGTGTAATCGGGTGCAGATTTTATCAATCTGCACCTAGTAGTAGTGCCTCCGCAAAAACGCACAGATGTGTCAAAAAGGCGAAATGTAAAAAATTGTTGTTACAAAATTTAAAAATAGGAAATAAACAGGAATGAGTAAATGAAAAGAACTACCGGAATTAAAACAAAATTTGGCGAATTTTGAAAAATTAACACTCGGGGCTGAAAAATTGTGAAAGGTGATGAAAAGACAATAAGAAATAAAAAACGAAAATAACCAAATTATGCAATTAAAGCTTTTGTGGTGGTTGAAATACGCACTTACCTACCTATTGCGAAGGAAACTGAAAAATTGTAAAAGGTAAACTGAATCCCAAATGCGTTCAATTTTATGACCGACGAAAAACGAAATTATGCGAATTTTGCAAAATTAGCACTTAGGGGGTTGAAAAATCGTAAAGGTGGATGAAAAATCAAAAGGTATGAGGATGAGGATTAACCGTGGCTAAGTAAAATTACGGAAAATAACACCAAATTAACCCAATTATGTAAATTTAGCATTTGAAGATTTGAAACATTGCGAAGGGGGATGAAAAAAGTGAAGAATTTAATCATCATCCAAATGGGTTCAATTTATTACAGAAGAAAAAGCCAACGAAAGATGTATATCAATGCGATGTGTGTCCCTGTAGATGTTTACCTTGTTAATGTGTATGTAGGGGCGAGCTGAATTTACTGGTGGAGTCGGGTGCAGATTTTATAAATCTGCACCTAGTAGTAGTGCCTCCGCAGACGCACAGTGGTGTTAAAAAGACGAAATTATGAAAATTGGCCGTACATAATTAAACAGTAGAGAGTTAACAAAAAAACATCATATTTGCGAAGTAGGTATGTAGAATTAGCACTAAGGGGGTTGAAAAAGGGAATGAGAAGTCCAAGGTAATGAAAAAAGGTGATGAAAAGTCAAGAGGAATGAAAATGAAGTGTGGATTAAGTAGAATTACGAAATAAAACACTAAAATAACCAAATTATGCAATTAAAACTTTTGTGGGGGTTGAAATAAGCACTTATACCTACCTATTGCGAAGGAAACTGAAAAATTGTAAACGGTAAACTGAATCCCAAATGCGTTCAATTTTATAACCATCGAAAAACGAAATTATGCGAATTTTGCAAAATTAGCACTTAGGGGGTTGAAAAATCGTAAAGGTGGATGAAAAATCAAAAGGTATCAGGATTAACCGTGGCTAAGTAAAATTACGGAAAATAACACCAAATTAACCCAATTATGTAAATTTAGCATTTGAAGACTTGAAACATTGCGAAGGGGGATGAAAAAAGTGAAAAATTTAATCATCATCCAAATGGGTTCAATTTATTACAGAAGAAAAACGAAAATATCCGAATTTAGCAAAACTAACACCTAGGGGGTTGAAAAATTGTAAAGGGGGATGAAACGTCAAAGTGGATGAGAATTAATCGTAATTAAGCAGAATTACAGAAAATAACACGAAAGTAAACCAATTATACAAATTTAGATTTTGGGGGTTGAAATGTTGCGAAGGGGGTTGGAAAAGTGAAAAAGATAAACATAATCCAATTGAGTTCAATTTATTACCGAAGGAAAACTAAATTATGTGAATTTTGCAAAATAAACACTTAGGGGGTTGAAAAATTGTAAAGGGTGATGAAAAGTTAAAAGGGATGAAAATTAATCGTAATTAAGTAGAATTACAGAAAATAACACGAAAATAAGCCAATTATGCAAATTTGACTTTTGGGGGTTGAAACATTGCGAAGGGGTCGAAAAAGTGAAAAAGGCAAGAACAATTCATAAGGCAAAACTGCGCGAATTTTACAAAATTAATCAGCGGAAATCACCCGAAAAAGAAGCGGTCTGGGTAAATTTTGCTCTTTGAGGGTTCACATATCATGAAAGGGGTTGAAAAATTGTGGATGGGTCAAAAATTAATGAAAATCACTTTAAATTAATAACAAATTAGAAGAAAGCAAAAAAAAAATAAATGAAATATATTTTCTCCGCTTGCTAGGGCTTAGGGGTTGTTAGTAGCGTAGGGGTTGGTTTTAGGATGAAGACTCATAAGACTTTTTTCAATGGTTGACCGAAATCTATTGAACTCCATAATTTTATTCCACCACTTACATGAAAAAATTTCCAGTTTCAACCCTTAAATTTCATCCCCCTTGTTAGATATTAATGAAAATTTGCCCATCCGCCTACAGTGGCGCTGTAAATTACCACATCAAATTTAGCCCTGATACGTTGAGCAGTTTTTGAGTTCTCGCATTTTTTTGTTTCGGCATGTTAGGGGGTTGTACCGCCTTTAAGGGTCGTTTTTCGCGAATGATGAATAAGACCTTTTTTGTACCATCAATAGAAAGCTATCGAATGGTAATATTTTCAACTATACATTCTTCATTGAAAATTCGAGTTTCCACCCCTAACTTTCATCCCCTTCGATAATTTTCTCCTACAATTCGATCTTCCCTTCTCGAAGATGCAGTGTGTAAGATGTCACAGTTTCGCAGAAGATATTGCTTCTCTGTGTCAAATTACAGGGCTTTATGGACGTTTCAAACCCTAAACTCCAACCCCCTATTTCACCACCCCCACATGCCCTAAAGGAAGTTGTGTTTTCAATTTCACCACCCTAACCCAATTCGTTTAAAAATTAAGGTAATTTGTAGATTCATGTTTTCAACACCTCATGATTTCACCCCTTTATGATTTACAGGGGTGAGTTTATTTTTCCGGTGTGACATAACTCCTTGCGTATTTACTGACTTCAGTTGTTCATAAATAAACCAATAGGGTTTCAGAAAAAATAAATAAAATATAATTATCGACTTGCAAAGAGTTAGGGGTGGTTAATGGCCCAGGGGTTGGTTTTAGATTGAAAACTCATAAGACCTTTTTTCAATAGTTGACCGAAATCTATCGAACCCCGTAATTTTAGGCTACCATTTACTTGAAGAAATTTCAAGTTTCAACCCTTAAATTTCATCCCCTTTGTTAGATATTTTTGAAAATTTGTCCATCCACCTATAATGTCACTGGAAATTCACAAACCAAATTCTGCCTTGATACGTTGAGTAGTTTTTGAGTTCTCGTATTTTTGTGTTTCTGCATGTTAGGGGTTGTAGCGCCTATAAGGGCGGTTCTTCGCAAAATATGAATGACACCTTTTTTGAATAATTAATGGAAAGCTATCGAATGACGCCAATTTCGACTAGTACTTATTAAGCGGAATTTCGAGTTGCTACCCCTAACTTCCACCCCATTTGTTCGATTTTACGAAAAAACGCATCCCCCACAAGATTTCACCGATATATGTGTGTACGTTGAGTTTCCGACAGCTGCGTGCAACCCTTGCGGAGTTATCATATTTTTTGTGGTTTTCATCCCCTAAATTTCATCCCCCGAAATTGGCACCCCCTCACTTTCAACAGACTTGAAGGTCGAACGTGCATACTAATTTTCAGCAAGATATCTCCACTAGTTCTCGAGTTATTGCAATTAGTAGTTTTTCGGTTTTTCACCCCTAGCTCCCACCCCCTTGGTCCGATATGGCCCAAAAGCAATCCCCGCCTTACTTTTCGGGAGACGAAGCTGCCTACCAAGTTTCAGCTCGATATCTCAATCCGTTCTCAAGTTATCCGACGGACAGACTGAGGAGCGATCGAGCGAGCGATAGAGCGAGCGAGCGATCGAGCGAGCGAGCGAGCGAATAAGCTAAGACAAGAGTACCTCCGCATTCTGCTACGGCACTAAAACGAAAATATCCGAATTTGGCAAAATTAACACCTAGGGGGTTGAAAAATTGTAATGGGGGATGAAACGTCAAAGTGGATGAGAATTAATCGTAATTAAGCAGAATTACAGAAAATAACACGAAAGTAAACCAATTATGCAAATTTAGCTTTTGGGGGTTGAAATGTTGCGAAGGGGGTTGGAAAAGTGAAAAAGATAAACATAATCCAAATGAGTTCAATTTATTACCGAAGGAAAACTAAATTACGTGAATTTTACAAAATAAACACTTAGGGGGTTGAAAAATTGTAAAGGGGGATGAAAAGTTAAAAGGGATGAGAATTAATCGTAATTAAGTAGAATTACAGAAAATAACACGAAAATAAGCCAATTATGGAAATTTGACTTTTGGAGGTTGAAACATTGCGAAGGGGTCGAAAAAGTGAAAAGGCAAGAACAATCAATATGAGTAAAATTCGGTAAAATTTATTACCGAAAAAAGGCAAAACTGCGCGAATTTTACAAAATTAACGCTCGGGGAGGAGAAAAATTGTTAAGGGGGATGAAAAATCAAAAGGGATGAAAATGTACTGTAGTTAAGTAGAACTAGCGAAAATCACACGAAAAAGAAGCGGTCTGGGTAAATTTTGCTCTTTGAGGGTTCACATATCATGAAAGGGGTTGAAAAATTGTGGATGGGTTAAAAATTAATGAAAATGACTTTGAATTATTAACAAATCCGAAGAAAGAGAAAAAAAAATAAAATGTATTTACTTTGCTTGCTAGGGCTTAGGGGTTGTTAGTAGCGTAGGGGTTGGTTTTAGGCTGAAGACTCGTAAGACTTTTTTTCAATAATGACCCGAAATCTATCGAACCCTCTAATTTTATTCCACCACTACATGAAAAAATTTCAAGTTTCAACCCTTAAATTTCATCCCCCTTGTTAAATCATAATGAAAATCTGCCCATCCGCCTACAATGTCGCTGTAAATTACCACACCAAATCCAGCCCTGTTACGTTGAGCAGTTTTTGAGTTCTCGCATTTTTGTGTTTCGGCAGGTTGGGGGGTTGTAAGTCCTTTATGGGTCTTTTTCGCGAGTTATGAATAAGACCTTTTTTGTACCATCAATAGAAAGCTATCGAATGGTATTAATTTCAACCCTACATTATTCAGTAAAAATTCAAGTTTCCACCCCTAACTTTCATCCCCTTCGATAAATTCTCCTAAAATTCACCCTTCCCTTCTCGAAGATGCAGTGTGTAAGATGTCACAGTTTCGCAGAAGATATTGCTTCTCTGTGTCAAATTATAGGGCTTTATGAACGCTTCAACCCCTAAACTCCAACCCCCTATTTCACCACCCCCACATGCCCTAAAGGAAGTTGTGTTTTCAATTTCACCACCTTAACCCAATTCGTTGAAAAATTAAGGTGATTTATACATTCATGTTTTCAACACCTCATAATTTCACCCCTTTATGATTTACAGTGGTGTTTATTTTTCCGGTGTGACATAACTCCTTGCTTATTTACTGACTTCAGTTGTTCATAAATAAATCAATAGGGTTTCAGAAAAAATAAATAAAATATAATTATCCGCTTACAAAGAGTTAGGGGTGGTTAATGGTCTAGGGGTTGGTTTTAGATTGAAAACTCATAAGACCTTTTTTCAATAGTTGACCGAAATCTATCGAACCCCGTCATTTTAGGGTACCATTTACTTTTAGAAATTTCAAGTTTCAACCCTTAAATTTCATCCCCTTTGTTAGATATTATTGAAAATTTGTCCATTCACCTATAATGTCACTGGAAATTCACACACCAAATTCTGCCTTGATACGTTGAGTAGTTTTTGAGTTCTCGTATTTTTGTGTTTCTGCATGTTAGGGGTTGTAGCGCCTATAAGGGTGGTTTTTCTCAAAATATGAATGACACCTTTTTTGAATCATTAATGGAAGGCTATCGAATGACGCCAATTTCGACCAACACTTATTAAGCGGAATTTCGAGTTGCAACCCCTAATTTCCACCCCATCTGTTCGATTTTGCGAAAAATGCATCCCCCGCAAGATTTCACCGATATATGTGTGTACGTTGAGTTTCCGACAGCTGCGTGCAACCCTTGCGGAGTTATCATATTTTTTGTGGCTTTCATCCCCTAAATTTCATCCCCCGAAATTGGCACCCTCTCATTTTCAACAGACTTGAAGGTCGAACGTGCATACCAAGTTTCAGAAGGATACCTCCACTAGTTCTCGAGTTATTGCAATTCATAGTTTTTTGGTTTTTCACCGCTACCTCCCACCCCCTTGGGCCGATATGGCCCAAAAGCAATCCCCGCCTTACGTTTCGGGAGACGAAGCCGTATACCAAGTTTCAGCCCGATATCTCAATCCGTTCTCAAGTTATCGCTCGGACAGAGTGAGGAGCGAGCGAGCGAGCGGACGACGAATAAGCTAAAACAAGAGTGCCTCGCATTTTGCTCCGGCACTAAAATGTAGGTACTTTTATCAAGTCAAAATATCATATTTACATGTCACTGAGACTAGTTGAAGCCGTGTAAGATACAGTGTGTTCCTGAACTTCGTACAGATATTTCAGGGTGTTATTGCCCTATTGATTTTAAGTCAAAAAGCTTCTATGGGCATATGTCCGGAAATGCTTTCGTAAAGGAGTAAAAGAGTACCCAAAATTTCAGTTTTCTTTAAATTACGCGAAAAGTCTGAATGACGGGATTTTGAAATATGGACCAATGGTTAGTGTCGTAATCAGCTTTCTATTGAATTTTTTTCAGATTTTATCTAACATCAGCGGCGTACGTTATTGGAAGGGGCCTTCACATTTTTTTGCAATTTTTTTCAGTGGCGGGCACTTGCCATACTAAATAGAAACAAGATCGTCATCTTTGGTCTATCCTGCATAGTAAAGGTACTCTTGTTAAATGTCGCTAGGACGCACGGGTTTTCGAGTAAAATGATTTCCAATAGTTCAGAGAGAAAATTTCTGACGTCTTTTATTTCATTTTTATTTTTATTTTTATTTAATTTATTTTTATTTAATCGACCAAATTAGTTAAAATAAAGAAATGAAAGTGTAACTGAAAACTTTAATCGAAAACAACTTGATGACAATTCTAGTTTAAGTAGAAAACACATTTAAATTCATAGAAAACTAAAATGTTTGGTACCCCTTTGTACCTATACCTGGTGTGTGGCATTACATTATACCTTATACATCAGTAAAGTTTCGACGTGCCATTAAAATTTCACGGCCCTCTTGATATCATGTTTTGTTGTTCAAATGGTATATTGGTATTTCGTATTTCGTTCTGCGGTGCGTTTCCCTGACGGGTACGCTGCATTCAGACCTTATGGTCCATTATGCCCGCACTGTGACAGTTATCCATTTCCTACAGGAACCCCGGTTCTGCAAAGACCCAGTACTTCTGCTGTAGAAACTGAATAGCGTCAATCGGGTGCTAGAAAAGTCACCCCGCTTTGCTATACCACGGCGGGTACTTCTGCTCTCTAGGGAGTTTGTTGATGCTTCGTCCCGCGAACCCACTATAACCGGCAGGTCTTTTTCAGCCCTGCCGAATACACCTGGTTTCTTGGTGTCGAAGGCAGCTTAAAGTGTACCCTTAAAGGGTTCAGTTGAGGTATCAATTTATGTCTCTCTATGTTACAAACTGCAGACATCTTCCCCCAGTGTGGCCGACGGTTCTTGGTGGACAGCCCCGTCAGCCACAACTGGTTGTTGGTGCCACAGTCCCAGAGGGTCTGCCAGTGTCACGGTACCTGTGCAACTGTGGTATCTTTTTCAGTCCCATCAGTCACAACTAGTCACTAGCGTCCTGCGCAGTCAAATGGTATAATAAACAACTGTAAAATTTCTAAACCAAGTTTGCTGAAACGACATGAAAAATGTTCACTGCCTCACCGACTATTTGTTCGTGGTTCCAATAGAATTATTTTAGAATGCCGAGGAAGACGTTGGAAGAATGGGTTTAATAATGATAGTTGTTGGAATGATTGGGTCCATTTTATTTGGAATCTTTTTGGACAAAACTCACAAATATAAGTAGGGGTCTGATTTAAAATAAATCGTCTGATATTTTAATTTAGGGAGACCACATTGTGGATTTATGGCTTATCGGCTGTGAGTGTCGTCGCATTCATGTTTGCTTTGGAAATGAAATCCAAATTGTTAGTTTACATGTCCATTGGAAGTGTGGGGTCTGTACGAAATTAATTCTTGCAACAAAATTAATGATTAATTTGCAGATTATTCACAAACGCTTATATGCCTGTGGGATTTGAGTTAGCTATGGAACTGACATTTCCATCTCCAGAAGGAACAACCACGGGTTTACTGATGGCTCCATCACAGATAATGGGAGTATTTCTTACATTATTGTTGGGAAAATTGAATTATGCTATTGGGCCCTTCTGGGCTGTAGGTAGTCAAGTCGTATTTTTAGTGATCGGGACTGTCATTACTGCCTTTATTCCAAATAAACTTAGGAGACAGGAAGCATTTACGCAACACAAAAATGCAAGAGACAAAGAAATGCAAGTACTGAAGGAAAGGTGCTGATGTTACTGATGTGAAAGTACCTATCTACTAATTATTATTATTACATGTTACCAGCTTTTAATAGTCTTGTTATTACCTTCAGTGAATGTTTGTAAGATATAATAATCAGTGGCGTTCCGCCATTAGTTTACGCCGCCCTTTTTGCCCTAAAAATTCTCACAGAACTTAAAATTCAACCCCAAAACTCGTTCCCTTTTCCACCCCCAAAACAGCAATAAATTGACATGGTCACGGCGGAAATTTTACCACTGAACCGCCTACAACTTGAGTTAAGATCAAAACATTCTCCCCCACAATTCACCTCCTTCAACCCCCAAACACAAGAAATTGTCTTGCAGGAAATTTAATCCTTGAACTATCTACCTACAACTGGAGAATGCGAAAATGCACCCACGAAACTCGCCCCCTTCAATCCCCAAACACAAAAAAAAAAGAATTTTAGCTGCGAATTGCCCGCGTCCGATTCCGCATAGGGGAGAAGAGGCCACCACGTTCGAAGAAAAGTTCATCTTTTTCCTGCTTTGTGCACATTTTCTTAAGGTTGTTTTTAACAGTCTTTGGCCATTTCAATAGCAATTCAAATCGATTTGTAATTTTATAAATTGAAGGACCAATATCAGTTTTCACATCTCAAACAGAGAATTGAATTTCGTCCGAAAGTGCCCCTGACAACGTAAAAACTTATTATGCCCCAGAAAATTTCCAGAAATGAATCAAAAAGCACAGAAATAGTTATTTACGTAAAGAGTATGGAAAGTGATCTTTCCTGGACGAATAGGCAGATTTCAGGCTGACGCCGTAGGCGGAAGCCTGAAAGCCTGCGAGTCCAGGAAAGACACTTTACATGTGAGTTACGTATTAAATTTTTTAGGTGCTCGCAACATATTTTCTGTGTGAAATTAAATATTTTAATTCAAATTATCTACACTGAAAAATGTGAGGAGCCTAGTAAAAATTAACACGATAACAAAATCCATAATATTCCGGTGAAATTTTACTTTCTAGAATATTTCGGTGAAATTTTACTTTCCCGGACTTCGACTTTCCCGGACTAGTCCGGGAAAGTAGATTTTCCGGTCCCAAAATTGACCGGGAAAATTAATTTTTCACTTTCCCGGACTAGTCCGGGAAGAGCCACTTTCCGGTCCTAAAATTGTCCGGAAAGGTTAACTTTCCGGTCGAGCGCCTAAAAAGGAAATTACGACGATCAAGGGAGACAAAAATTGAAAAAAATTGTTATTAGCTAATTGTATTTATCAGACATGCATCATGCTTTAAGTAGCGCCATACGACAAAAGTAGTGGAGCGCGCCGGATTTGGGTCAACTTTACTTTAGCGGAAACCTTGTATGAACTCAAACTGCATATATTCCTGTTCAGAATGATGAGCTGAGTACAGTCGGGGACAATGAAAAAGCCCACCCCACGGCGACGATTCATTTGGTCGACTGCATCGTTGCGGTTTGATCGACGTTTGCCTGACAGGTTAGCACACATTAGCCGCGTGGCAGCACCAGTCGACCAAGTGATTCGTCGCCGTGGGGTGAGCATTTTCAAAGTCCCCGACTGTACAACAGTACCCGATTTCTCTTGCGCAAACGCACCGACTTTACTTTAGCAGAAACCACGTACACGTTAAAACTTTACATATTCTGGTTGAGAATGACGAGCTGATTTCAACGACACGTCATTTTTCTTGCGCAAACGCACTGTTGCCAAGTTTCCCCTAATTTTATGAGGTTCTTATGTAAATACTTTAGCAAATACTGGGAAGGAAACGACACGAAAATACGTGCAAATCCTCTTCCCGACCCTATGACACAGATCAATGAGTAATGTTTCGTATCGCTCAGCTTAATATCGATATTGTAAAAATTTAGTTTAGGTATTTTAGCTGACAAGGAGATGGTTTTCCATCATATGGTTTCACTAAACTTATCCATTTTATATGGAGCCTCAAATCCTCTTCCCGACCCTAAATCACAGGTCAATAAGTAGTATTTATTACCTAATTATAGCTCAGCCTAATATTGCTAGTTAAAAAAAAGTCAATGTGAAGACGAGGTGAAGACAATCATTTATTGTCATTCAGTCGCTCCATATAAAAATAGATACGTTTGGTGACACCATATGGAAAGCCTTGTCAACTAAAATAACTAAATAAAATTTTTACAATATCGATATTATGCTGAGCGATGCGAAATGCTACTCATTGATCTGTGTCATAGGGTCGGGAAGAGGATCTGCACGTATTTTCGTGTCATTTCGTTCCCAGATATTGCATGGTTTTTGCTAAAGTAGTACCATAATAACTTCATAAAACTAGTTGAAACTTGGCCACAGTGCGCTTGCGCAAGAAAAATGACGTGACGCTGAATCAGCTCGTCATTCTCAACCAGAACATACAAAGTTTTAACGTGCACGTGGTTTCTATAGGGACTTTAGCGGAAACCTGTGACTTGGCAACGTTGCTTTTGCGCAAGAAAAATTGAGTACCGTTATACTCAGCTCATCATTCTCAACGGGAGTATGTGCAGTTTTAGTGCTAACAACGTTTCCGTTAAAGTAAAGTTAACCTCGTCCGTACGAACTTTTAGTTTAGCGGAAACCTGTAACTTGGCAACGGTGCGTTTCCGCAAGAAAAAACAGGTACCGTTGTACTCAGCTCATCATTCCGAACGGGAATATGTGCAGTTTCAGTACATACACGGTTTCCGCTAAAGTAAAGTTAAGCCCCGGATTTTGCTACAGATCTGCTGCCCGTACGACTTTATTTACAAAAATAAGTTCCTACGTGCTGCGAATAATCTGCAGCTAATAAAATTGCGCATGTCGTCACGTGTAGCGATTTTTAATATTCGATTGTATAACAAAGTTATGCGCGAAAAAAGTGCAATTTTGGAAGTCACAATTTGGTGAGAATTGGTTTCCGTCCTAGATTTCGGGACCGAAACACACTGCAATTCCAAGCTTATTGACATAATTGAAGAGCACATTAAGAGGGCTACAAGACAGTCAAAGAACGATGTCTGTAGCCCTATTGGTTCCCGAGAAATAATTAGAAATATTTAAAGGGGGTGTGAACCAAAAATGAAAAATATAGTAGAAAAAATTCTAAGAACAAAAATAAAAACCCGGCGTTTCTGGTTAAAACGGTTTTAGAATTAGAGCGATTTATAGAAGAAACTAATTGCAGGTGTGACGTCATAACAACATCCACGGCCTCGCTGGCTCGCTGCGCAGCATTGCAATTTCAGCAGCGCGGTAACAAACAATGAGATTTTTTCATATTCACATTCGAATTTGAATCAAAAAGCACAGAAAAGGAAATTACGTCGATCAAGGGAGACAAAAATTAAGAAAAATTGTTATTAGCTAATTGTATTTAACAGACATGCAGCATGCTTAGGTAGCGCCATACGACAAAAATAGTGGAGCGCGTCGGATTTTGCTACAGATCTGCTGCCCCTACGACTTTATTTACAAAAAATAAGTCCCTACATGCTGCGAATAATCTGCAGCCAATAAAATTCCGCATGTCGTCACGTGTAGCGATTTTTAATATTCGATTGTATAACAAAGACATGCGCGAAAAAAGTGCAATTTCGGAAGTCACAATTTGGTGAGAATTGGTTTCCGTCCTAGATTTCGGGACCGAAACACACTGCAATTCCAAACTTATTGACATAATTGAAGAGCACATGAAAAGGGCTACAAGACAGTCAAAGAACGATGTCTGTAGCCCTATTGGTTTCCGAGAATTAATTAGAAATATTTAAGAACAATTTTCCGTCATCAGGGTTTTTTTTGTTTCTTTTTGCAATAACCTTTGTCTCTACCACCAAGCAGATTTTTAAAAGCTTCACACGTATAGAAGGATGCAAAACGAACAATTTGAAGTATCACTCATTTAGTTCTATACCCAAATATTGGGTAATGAACGTTTTTTAACTTCTTACCCCGGGCTAATACGTGTTGGCTCAGTATACCCGTGTTGGTATGACGTCACAATGTTCGGACTGCTGATTTAAAACGCTCAGATCTCTGAAACTTTTGCGCTTAGAAAAATTAGGTTTTCACTACAGCTCTTGGATATTTGTTAACTATTTTTAAACGAAAAAAGTTTTTTTGGTTCACACCCCCTTTAATACAAAATTGTGGCCTCGCACTCGACAATTGTAGACCAGATCGACAATGGGCCTATACAGCGATTCTTTTTTATTAGTGAATAATCAATCTACATTAAAAATAAAAATACCCGTATTTTTGTATTTTGGAATATTTCCCATTAGTAGACCTTTAAAAAAATGTTGAAAGTTTGAAAAAATCGGAGCCTGATCAAACGCACGCGAGTAGGCGGGGATAGTGACGTAGAATGTTGAGATCCAGTCACCTTGTAAGCGCGATTGCTTTGCCAATCCTGATTGTTAAATAATATACGTCACGCGCTTCAGTCTCGGTGCTGAACCAATAGCAAATGAGGTCAACAGCCAGGCAAGTTGGTTTCGTTTGAATGCAAAATGAATTTCGCAGTACTTTGATTTAATTTTTAAAAATCAGGGTTTACGTTAGGGTTGCAGTTTTATCATGACAATTAAGAGTAATTTTTAGTAATGGCCTGAACATAACGGATTCTTGAATTTCCACAAAACTGTATAGGCCCATTGACGACCCTATCCACAATTATTATCGAGTGGTCAATTGTCGATCGGGTCGACAATTTTCCATCCGGTCGACAATTCTCGAGTGCAAATCGACAATTTTGGATTAAGAAGTTATTCGCGAAAATCAGCTGCTAATAGATGGCATTGCTAAACCACAAAATGGCGGTCTCACCCCATTGGGGAGCCGGAAGTGAGAATTCTAGCGTGACGTGCCTGACAGTGTCAGTTGGTGACATCAGTGACATCGATATGTGGATTTTTTAAAAGCCAAGTTTTCCTGGATTTACAATGTTCCACTTAAGTACACAAAACGTAAAATTCCACAGAATTATTCCCAAAATTTCGAGTCAGCGAGAGGATGTCTCCTAACAAAATTACTACCTAACCTCGCAACTGACAACTGACTGACTTTAGCCGAAATTATGATGACGGACGTTTAAAAGTATTTCCGTATCCTGTCTCTCAGTGTAGTTAAAGTATTGCCACCAGATGTCAGACACTTTGCTGATTTTCGCGAATGCTAAAATTGTGGCCCCTCTACGCCTTCGTTAAATCGCTATTTTATGAAGAGACGCTAGCAACCCAAAAGATCACCAATCGGATTGTACAAACTAAAAAGATCACCAATCGAATATCTTAAAAGTTTTCAATATTGATAAGTTTTCAATATCATCCAGAAAAAGGTCTTATACGTAAAGACCATAGAAAACGTAAAGACAAAAAATTACATACCTATAACTGGACAATGAAAACAAACTTTTTTTAAACGTCAAACCATTGGTCAAACACATTTCAGAAAGATTTCAGACCTCAACTGTGAAAATTTCAAAACCGGGTGAAGTCCTACCTACATTAGCGGCAAATTCTAATTGTCCGGATCTCCCCTACTAACGAATCCGGACCATCACTGCATAAACATTTACGGTGACAAACACCTACAGGATCTTCCGTTTGGCTGTTAACTGCGTACATACCTTACCTACTAATTTATTATCATCTATCCCTCGTCCTCCTGCTAAAAAAATTATAACAGGTGAAACTCTGATGCAGGCAACCAAAAATACAGGCACTTCCAACGCCGGGCGCCAACTTCACATTCACACAACACACAAGTGCTACTTAACCTCAACGCAAAACAGACACAAATTGATAGAATTGATTACATGTATCGGTTATTATTTACTGAATATTAAATGCTGAAGAGTTCGTCAGAAGCCATCAACATTTTTGATACAAGTAAGTACTGACTGTAAAAACCTAAGTAAAATGTGTACCTCTTAATCGAAGTTTTTGCGCTGTTTTTCTGATACCTACACCAACTACAGGGTTGTTTTGTTACAAATGATTGTACCATCGTGTAGGTGGCTTTGATGGTTTGTTTTGACATTTAATTTGTAGGTTCAGCCCTTCAGCCGCAAATGCGTTAAACGTGAATTTTGTTTGTAAAGCCACCGCGATAATCATTTATAAAAACTCTGCACCTACCGTTTCCTGCCGAGAATCCGATAATTCGAAATAAAAAAATTTCTCGCTTAGAGATGGGTACTCAGTTGGTGAGTCGACTCAAATGAGCCACTCATCATCGGCAATGAGTGATTCAACTCACTCGCAAGAAAAGAGTCGAGTCATCGATGAGTTGAATTTTCGCTCGATTCAGCGCAAGGCGTCAAGATCTAGTATTCAAATTCAACCGCAAACGCAGCGATCGACGTAATATTCATAAATGCCGGTGCCGCCTCAACTCAACTAAATAAAATATAGTATAGTTTACACTTTTGCTTTATTCAATTTCGCCAGGAGAGTAGTTTCGCTAAATATGAGTCGAATCACTGAGTCAACTCACTGAGTCGACTAATCAGTTGTGAGTGAGTTGACTGACTCGACTCGCTTAAAAGAGTCGATCTGCCCATCTCTATACTCGCTGATAAACCGTTTGTTGTAAGATCCTGATTGTATCTGATCTATCTAGATTATTTGACAACGTCCGATTGGTCAGTTGAAAATATACTCACACACAGCATTTCTTTTAAAATATGATACAAAAATAGAAAGATATGGTATTGCGTAATTACATATGTCCCAGAGACTAACCACCGGATCAGCTTACATATCAAAGTTTATTGTTATGGCCCAATTTGCTGTTTGTCCCCCTATACCTATTATTGTCTAAAATGTTTTAAAAGCTTTCGTGTTCGGATAATAATAAAAGTTCACCTACTTTACTAGACTGACCGTTTGACCGTTATAATATCAGTTGAACGTAATTTTTTTGTTTTCTAAGTTTTGTGTCATTATCACTCAGTCCTCCAATAATTACGAAGATGTATCAAAAGGACAGGATCGTTGATGAAATGAAGATTAAACTATTGCAGTTTATACCAACGTTTCGCATTTATTCTAGCTTCTTCAGGGTCTACAAAGAAGCAAACTATGTAACAATGTTTCTGAAAAAAACTAAATTTATAGCACCTATATTCTATTTCACTCACCTCATCACGTGGTTTAATCCATTAAATTCATCAAGATTCTGCAATAGTTTAATCTTCATTTCATCAACGATCCTGTCCTTTTCTTCGATACATCTTCGTATGTACTTAGAAGTAATTTTTTTGTCACTGATTATTTTTATTTTTCGTAACTAACAAATCAACTTAAATATGTATAAATGTATTTTTAAACGTATCATGCATTTGGTCATTCTTTTTCAAATGGGGTTGCTTAAAATTAAAATTGGTCCTTCATTTTTATTTTTCTCGCACTTCTATTTAACCCCTCGATGCAATATTACCTCTGTTGTTAAAATTAAACATGCCTTTTTTCGCATTTAAATGCTCATCTCCATGTAAAAGTAATGGGCGATCGTAGATTAAGCTCTCTTGCAACGTCATTGCGCATAGCGGCATAGCGGACGAGTTTTGGAATCGGGAATAGCATATCTGTCTATCTTTGTATCATGGCCAAGGGTACTGTACTATGGTCTGTCCGGGATCCACACGACCAAGATTCACCCAATTTCCATTGCGACTCATTTACTTAAAGGAGGATTCAACTCAAGAATTCGACTTTTGGCTTACCTCAGTTTCTGGTCAATTTTAGTCTCCTGAATCTAATGGTGACATTAAAATGTTGAAAAAACCTCTATTTTCAGAATTATTTGAAAATTAAGAATTCTCGAATTCCAGGCATCTAGATCTTAAAATTGCGTCAATTACGACATGATTATTCGTCATGTTGGCAACAATTTGTGATTAGGGGTACATCTCTCAAAATTATGCCAAGCCATTTTTTAAGGTTATGTTTGACGGCAAATATTATTGATGCATAAATTAATATTTAAAAAAATCACACAAGGACATTTTGAGGACAAGAAGCGTTTCAAACATCTTTCACCACCTTCGTTTATTCAGTAACTTCCACCGCAACCGCAATTCTTCAGCATGATCCATGGCATATTTCGGCATTAAGAAAAACTTATCAAAAATGATTCTACTATAAAACTCGACAGCACACCACTACCACTTCCACAATACATGTATACTTAGGTACCCATTTCATTAGTTTATTTTAACAAAAATACAGCTGCAGAAGCCCAGATTACGAGCCTCAAAATTTACCCCAACGTTCAAGGTCAGGAAAGATTCAATCTACGGACTATGTTCATAAACAGCCGCAATTTGATTACACAAAAATTTCGCGCGTTTTATTATGACATGGAGTTCCGGAGAATTGAAAGAAATTATGTCAATTATTATATGGCAACTGGCAACAAATGAAACAATCCAGTATTTTAGTAATTTCATTTTATTCCACAAACTAAGTACAATAAGTTAGTCCACATAATGTTTTGAAAAACAGTTACTTACTACAATAATTAATCGAAATACTTCAAATCAAATCCTTCAGCTGCTTTAAATCTACTATAAACTCCATCTTTTTCGGGAAATTGTTCTCTTATTTATGACACAACACATGCTGGAACAACTCTTCTTTGGAACTTGCCTAAAGATTGAAAAGCATCAACTCAAAAAATAAACTGTTTATAAGCAATAAAACACCAAACCCGATTCGATGGTGACTTCAAAACAGCCATTTTCTCTGGATTGTCTTTTGCTATGAGTATAAGGCCTGCTGCTTGGCATCTTTTAAGACATTCGCATCCAATACAACACTGTAAAAAGAAGAATGTTGCACAACACATTCGTTGCCTTCTTCTACCAGTTTTGAAATTAAAGTCGATTCCCTGCAACAAAAACATTCTTCCTTTAGCAACATTATCTTACAAAACCCACATCTACACCAGTTTAAATTACATAATCATGATGAACTACTACTTATCTGGGTGGTAGCCTCTGGAGATGGTATCGGGTTGAAGACTTGAACTCCCTCGCCATTCTCTTCATCGCTGGCTTATCAGCCATGATTGCGCTTGAGGTAGAATATTAGGAATAGGAACTTTACAAACTTTAACTTGAACTTTCACTGAAGAGTGAAAATCGAAAATTCTTAATTATTGCTTACACACCAAATGTCAAAGAGTCGCTTTGACAATTGACATAATCGCCCTGACGTCTACAAAGTTGAGACGTCGTATTAGACACAGAAAACCACTGCCACCAACAATACAATTTAATGCTTTCAGAAACAGAATCGAAGTTACCGATGATTTGGGGAAAGATGACGTCATCTTTCTCTTTTTTTGTAACGAATATCTTCAAAACGGTAAAGAATTGTTAAATTCTGATAACACCATTCGACTCAGACGCTCCCCTGATACTAGAATCAGCCATAACCTCAACATCGATTTCTTGAGTTGCATCCTCCTTTAAACCAGAATTTCAAGGCCTTTTTGATGGTGGCAATGAGTTTTTCAAAAACTTGATTTCGAGCTTGATTTAAATGGTTAAATGGATACAATTTTAAAAATTCAAAATTGATGTGCCAAAATAGCACTCGCCGTGGGTTGATTGCGTAAAAAAACTTTTAGGCTCTTCGACGGGTAATACAATCTTCATCTACCGTGTGCGTACCTTAAAAAAACTAGTCATGTTCGGCTGCGGAACTTTTGTATTTCGGAAACCCATGGCGTCATTGAGAGACGAGAACATGCAACATTTTCGAAAGTCCTTAAGTGAAAAGCTGTGAGGACATGGGCGTGGGGGTCGGACTGTTTTGCAGTTCCACAGCTTGCCATGACTAGTTTTTTTAAGGTACACCCGGTACAAAATTTAAGCCAAATCGGTTCAATGGTTTCGACTGAACCGTGATTTTAGTACATTGAAAATTAAATTTTTTTAGCTTTTTGTCAAAAGGGCACTATGGGGGTCTGCATTTAAAATTTCAAAGTTGCCTTGCTCCAAAAGCTTTTCAGTTCTAAGTTAGGTTATCAGATGCCCACGTACCAAATTTCAGCAAAATCGGTCTAGTAGTTTTGGCTGTGACATGTTTACAAACGAACGTACTTACGGACGTAGGTAGAGCTGGTTTCAAATCTCATGATCCGTGAGATGCGCAAAGGGCGTGGCCTGTTGGGGAAAATTTCCGCGGTTTCTGTTCATGCCGAAAACATCGGTTCTCCGGTGCGGTAGCGCTCGAGTTGAAATGTTTCAAACGTCAAAGAGCGGCCGCGCCGTTTGCACGCCTGTTAATTGGTTTTGCAAGTTGCAATGACTATTGTAAATTGAGCGCGAGTGATTTCCTAATCTCACTAATCAACATAATCATGACATAACCTCATATTTTTTATTTACCGGTAAATTTTTAAAATTAATTACCGGTAAATTAAAAATTACTGGTGGTAAATTACGGTAAAATAAATAAGTTACCAAGTCCAACACTAGATAAAAATAAGACTTTCTAGGACCACATTGCCGGGGGCTCTAGGGGGGCCACTTGGCAAAAATAAAAATATGGGTCTCTTTATTTTTCGGGGAAATTCTATGGTTATATGTTGGTACCATGTTTTTGAAACACCCTGTAGACATTTACAATTTATTTAACAATAATTTTTAATACATGTATCAAAGCATTGGTGCACATCCTAAATCTTCATCTTCATCTGTTTCGTCATCGGATGATGAAGAATCTTCGTCACTATCCTCACCTACTCTTATGATCAGTTCTTGAACATCATCTATCACGTATTCTCGGCTCAGATATTCATCCTCCACCTTCTCCACATGTGCACATACTTTTGCCCAAGTTTCAGGCGTGACACTTGCCAATTTTTCCTGTGCTAACTTGAACACGTCGTCCATTTTAAATGTTGTATTGCACGCCGCCACTTCATTTTTAACAATTCCCCATATTTTCTCAATGGGGTTTAATTCTGGATGGTATGGGGGTAACCGCAGAACACAATGTCAATGGGCTGCCATCAGCCTGTCAATCATGTAAGACTTGCGTGCAGGCTTGTTGATTTGAATCCTTTGGTATAATTCTGGCTTCGTCTCTCTCAACTCGAACGGAATGTTTCTCTCGGTTAGCCACTTCCTCATGTCGTCTTTCTTCCAAGAAGACGTCGGATTTTTTTCCATCAGCACGTTGTGGTATGAAGCATTGTCCACAACCATCACTGAATTTGGTTCCAGATTCGGGATCAGCTTCTCCTCCAGCCATTTCGTGTAATTTTTGTGGTTCATATCATCGTGATAATCACCAGTTTTCATTCCGGACTTGAAAATCAATCCAGCATTTGGTACAAACCCTTTCTTGCCCCCACAATGGACAATAATTAGTCGTTTGCCCTTTACAAGGGGTGCTTTGAGGCCCTTATTACTTCCATCATCCCAAGATTTGGGAACAGTGTGCGAACTGTGGATGTATGTTTCATCGTTGTACACAATGTTTCTACCTGTAAATTTACAAATGTAAATAGATTCATTCAGAATGCAACATTTTACCTTCGTCTTTATATTTTTTAAGTGTTCTTAAGAACTCCGTACGCTTTGCTCGGATGTCTGTCTTTTCGCATAGAAGTTTTCGGTTGTCTTGCGTTTTTCTCCACCGAAATCCTAACCTCTTCACAATTCTCCTGAAGCTCGTTAACTTTCCAGTCAAATTGAGGCCATCGCTTTTCACTGCTTCAAATACAGCCTTCATGGTAGGTCGTCGTTGGTGAATGCTGGTAAAGGTGTAAACTGTGTTACGAATAATTTCCTCATCATACTGGTCGAGGGCTGTTTTCGGGCTTTGTTTATTCGTTTTCTTCCTGGGGGAAGTGAATTTAGTGCCAGCAGGTTTGGTAGCATTCTCCTTGAGAATCCTTTTCACAGTGCAGATTGAAACACCTGTAGCTTCGGCAACTCTCTCTTGAAGGCGCAACAGAGGGATGACGACCTCGCCTGCATCCTTTTCACGTCTCATAAACTCAAAAACGTTGAAAATGACCTGACGAGCTTGGCTGTGGACCACCTTTTTACCATTTCGCTCCCTGTTTATTATGGAAATAAACTGAGTAAATAAAAATGTTTCCATGTGTTGCAAGTACTTACATTGTTACACGAAGTAATTCACGTCGTAGTCTTTAAAAAGACTGTTTTTGTTGCACAATAAAACGATTATATTGGCAAACTGGAGAAGCGCAGGTAGAAGTTAGGTTAAACACGTGGAGGTTAGACACGAGGTAATCTCAACGAGGCAACGACGCAGTTTACAGAATGACAATATTTTCAGAACGGTGCGTAGTTTGCGGGAACGACCGACTTGAGCGCTCTGCGCACCGAAGGTCACAGATCATGAGACTTGAAACCAGCTCTACTGTAACACACCTCGTCCAAAGCGACAGACTTCAACTCGTCGCTACTGACGGTCTGCCACTCCTCATGACTCGACAACTGTCATTCGGATTCTGCTCTAAACGTGGCCTGCTAACATTATAATTTCGCGCTGTCACATTAATCCCGCTCTCTCCCTCTCTTACTATCTCTATTACCAATTACCACGGTCCCACTGACCTACCCTCTTTCGGAGTAACCCTTCCTCTCGAATTACTCTCGAAACATTTAAACAACTCGCCTTGATCCCCTCGACCAAGACGTCCACCTTGAGCGCCACTTAGTCTATTTTTATTCCCGGACTAAGATAGGGAAATACAAATGAAAGAGATGCTTTTTAACTTTTTAACTTGTGAGAGAACGACACTTTCTGCGACGACACTACTTTGCCTGGTTCAGCTTAGCTCAAGGTTGCGGGTGGGAGTGAGTAAGGAACATGCTCTTTCCGATAATTTAGATTGATCTCGCTGTACTAGATTTGACTCATTACGCTCGCTGCTTTGCGGTACTTACAAATTCTTTTTCGGCACTGCACAATAATAGACGCCTATCAATAAAATAATTTATTTACAAACAAAAGGCGGCTACAAAACAAAAGAATACAAAACAAAACAATACAAAACAAAAGTATATCTAGGAATTTTTACTTTCCACCGTTGGCGGTACTTCTTACGCCGCTGTCATTCAACCCCCTGCCTGTCATCAAACGTCAAACTCGACGTCTACTCCATTATGGACA
Organism: Pycnomerus fuliginosus; assembly: GCA_963924575.1. Taxonomy (NCBI): domain Eukaryota; kingdom Metazoa; phylum Arthropoda; class Insecta; order Coleoptera; family Zopheridae; genus Pycnomerus; species Pycnomerus fuliginosus. The sequence goes on from OZ004620.1 coordinate 30,687,111, forward strand.
TGCGTACTCGTACTCGGTGATTCAAACTAATTTGCATCCTGTTGAAGAGGTCTTGGGTTTGCCCTGTTCAGGATCAAATAAGTGAATATATACTCCGTTTACGATGTTTTAAAACGGCAGTAGGCTCTGTTGGGGTGACAGAATTCGCTGGGTATTGTAATTTTGACATTTATCAAATTGTTTGTCACGTTGAAATCTGTACTCAAAACTATCCTTTGTTGCCAAATCGTACACCACAATAATGTCGAAAAAGTATCTAAAGAACTAAGGGAGTCTCCTTTTAGTGAATACACAGTGATTTCTAGATATCAATCAAGCATGGTATACGACGCAGGTAAGCATTTTGGAAGAACTAATTCTGAGATTTGAAGAGCTATTTGTAGGTGCAAGATTGTGATTGTGACGGATTGAAATGGTTGAATATTAAATCCAAATCTTAAATCTATACCCTCATGCAAGTGTTAAGTGAGATCACGTGAGATGTAGTCGCTATTTGTCAATTTTCATCAATGGATTGCTTTCGACTCCTTGCGAAAATGATGATTGTTTGGAAACTACTGCACCTATTAATTAACAGACGATGGAAGGTTACTGAAACAGAGAACTAATTTAATGGTTTACAAGAGGTAAAGTAAATGTAAATTCTGATCATAAGAAAGGTACCACTTTGCAGTGTATCAGCATTTCAGATCGACGATGACATTCGGAACAAAATTGGATTAGTCCTCTCCTTCCATATCATTAATTTCAATTATTAGCAATAAAGAGATGCAAGAAGACTAACTGGAATGCATCAAAATCATAAATAAGCGGTTCAAATCTTCTGTATAGGTTACCTGCTCCTGCTACCTACATCAACGAAGAAGTTGCATTTGCTAAATGTAATTTTAATGGAGCATTCATAGTACCTATAGTTTACTTATTGTATGATGGTAAAGACAAAATAAAGACAGATTATGTTTATTAATAAATTATTGGCTTTATCTACTAGGTATATCTAAAGGTATTTGCTTAATTGTAGCTCTCTTCTTAAAAAAAGATTAATATAAGTATCCAAAAATGAGAACTCCTTATTACTTCATAATGCTCTTTGGGACTTCCAGAGGGGCTTCCTCCCTCATTTGATTGCGTTATTCACTTGCGGTTTTCTTGATTTTATTGCCAATCTCTTCGACTTTCTTCCAATCTAAACTAACATAAATCGTAAAATTTCATCTAAGTATAATTAATTATAAGCTTACCAGATCATAGCCTAATGAATGTTTAGGTAAGCCCAATTTGGCGCTTCTGCACTAGGAGTAGGTAGCTTTTCAGTATTTTTTTGTAAACGTTCTGTGCTCAACTCAACAATGGCCACATAAATATTTGTCAAATAACAATCAAAGCACAAATGTGACAACACGGCTACGAAGTTCCGTCAAATACAAATTTGGTTATTTAATGTTGACCAACATAAAAAAAACATATCATGGCCTGCTGCTGTTCATAAACATCATGAATGAATTTAGCGCGGTATTTACCCATATTTACCTTTACGGTATGTCCTTATAAAAGGATAACAGTGCTGGACGGAATGGGATGTCCGAAAGCCCGCCGTTAGTGAGAGATTCCCACACCTTCACTGTATGAGAAACTCTGACGATGTCTTTTGGTGTGGGATCTTTTATCTCCTCTTCGGCTCCTTAGTATTCATGGAAACTTCCGTGGGCGCCCTCTATTATTATCAATAATTAAACTGGTAGCAACAATTGCCACTCCGGCTTGACGTCTAGAAGTGAGGTTATGTTCAATTTTCGTTTTCTTTATCACTTTTTCTCCCTTATAGGCTTTGTCGGTCGTGTGTCTTCATGTAATCATAACCTGAGAGCTTCTACTAAGTGTCCCCCCTCATATGAGAGGAATCGTAGGTGTAATTTTGATATCGTGAATGAAAATTAAAATGTCATGGCTACTTAGATGATTACGATCTGTGACTTCGGATAGTGCATTTTTGGGTTCCTGAGACCTTAAAACGTGGGGATCTGGCGTTATCCTAACTCGAAAATTTTAGTGGCTGCAGTAACCTCCCTTTTTTTTAACCTCCCGCTCCACTTCACCATTTTTATTTGAAAAAACAAAGCAAGACCGGAAGTGAAAAAAACTACCGGAATGCACACTCAATTGTCCCTCACCTCCATACGGGGTCGATCAGTGGTTATTTCAATTCTTAACTTCTTTACATCCAAAGATATCCAAGATGGGAAGTTTAAAAAAAAACCCTGTATGTATCTAAAAAAAATGCAGCAGAGAAGCGGCGGGAACCTCCCCATCGCGTGGATCTTTATATTCTGTGTAGATAGCAGTCAATTCAACAGAAATTGTTTTATGCTTTTGGTCTGTGACTAATTTCGCAATTTTCTGACAAATACCGACATCACCTCGGACATCACCCATCACATTTGACAATGTTCCTTTTAAGGTTAATATTTTGCCACCTTTTTGACAATAACTGCCACTTTATGTCATCCACTGTCAGCCCGCTCATTTTTTATGAAAAAGAATTGTTTCTCTATTTTCCACTGAAATGGTAGAAACTGTGAATACATCTTTAGAACCAAAATTTGATAGTCTTTCTAATGGCGACATAAAAAAGGAGGCCTAATATTTAACATTTTAAATTGATATGCTTAAATTACACTTCCCGTTTAACAATTGCTTCCAAAAGCCTTTCAGGTCTTCAACGGGTCACCCAATCTCCATGTACCAACTTTTAGTCAAATTAATCTAGTAGTTTGGGCTATAATGTGTGTTTAGTGTTTTTAAAAAATTTCAAAATTTTTTACCCAAAGGGCAGTAAATGCGAATGAATTTTGTCTTATTTAGAACAAGTATTTGAAGACCTTTCTGATACTGGCAATAATTTTCAAAAAAAAGTTGTTTAGAATGGTAAAATGAGAGTATATTTAAAAGCGAAAGTTGATGTGCCAAAACGGCACTTTCTGTGGATCGATTGCCTCCAAACATTTTTCAGCTCTTCGACGTATAATACAGTCTCCATGTACAAAATTTCAGCCAAATCGGTCCAGAGGTTTCGACTGTATCGTGTTTTTAAAGTACGTTAACAATCCCGAATATTTCAATTTTTGTCAAAAAGGCACTAAGAGTGAATGCATTTTTAGAAGCAGAATTTGAAGGCCTTTCTTATGGTGACGTGAAAAATGGGGGTTTGCATTTAAAATTTAAAAGTTGATGTGCCAAAATGGCATTTCCGGTTGCACGATTGGCTCCAAAAGCTTTTCAGATCTAAGTTAGGTTATTAGATGCCCACGTACCAAATTTCAGCCAAATCGGTCTAGTAGTTTTGGCTGTGGCGTGTTTACAAACGTACGAACGTACGAACGTACGTACGAACATACACACAGACACATTTTAGAAACCACTTTTTTGGGTTCCTGAGACCTCAAAACGCATAGATCCGGTCTTATCTCGAATTCGAAAATTTTAGTGATTGCAGTAACCTCCCATTTTTTTTAAATTGTGATGGAGTTGGGGAGGTTAAAAAAATTGATGTGCCAAAATGGCACTTCCGGTTGCACGCTTTAGCCTTAAGAGTTTTTCAGTACTATTCCGAGTTTGGGTTGTATCGTGTTTACAAACACATACATACATACAGAGATTTAAAAAATCACTTTTTTGGGTTCCTGGGACTTCAAAACGAAAATGCATCTGGTGTTATCTTAAATTCCAAAATTTTAGTGATCCCTTTTTTTTTTAATTGTGTTTGGGGAGATTAATGGCACTTCTTTTCACGCTTTGTCGTCGATAAAAAAACACGCTTTTGAATAAAAAAGTGGTTTTCTTAACCCACATTATATTTACAACTATACCTACGACCCTTCAAATGCTGGCAGAGACATTTACTTTAGAAATTTGTAAAGTAATTTTGTGATAATTTAAAAACTCCCAAACCCATTCGACAAATCATTGTTAGGAATATAAGAAAACTCGGCTGCAATTTCCTCATTTTTCGATTTCCCTTGTTGGAACGATCGACGACCCCGAGATATTCCCACGTGTTATTTCCGTTTATTCTTGTAAATAAGTTCAGCACTAACGGCATAAATGAACTGGCGTTAACTAATAAGCAACACAAAGCTTTCCAGGTCAGAGTCACATCCCCCGAGATCAAATTATTCCATGGCTTCCCATTTTCCCAGTTAGCTCTTGAACCTTATTTACGAGGAAAGGCGACGTTATCCAGTATTCCAACCCACATTTTTCACAAGATTGATTAATTAACACCCCGACGGTTTCCAGCCGGTTTAATGGAATCCTGCACGCGACATTCAAACAAATTTCCCGCAATAAAAACCGCTAATCTTTTTTTTTTCAGCTGCAACAGCCCGAGAATGACGGACAGGAGCATTGGTTCCGGATTGAAAACGGCGACTCGCCCGGAGAAAAAGATGAGGTCAGTGATGTTGATTGTAAAATAACGTTTTGTTAATTACATAAAAAACTGTTAAAACTTAGTAATTTTCCAATGAACACTGTTACGTATTTTAAACGTATACAAATACTGTATACTATACGTTGATATCAGGTATGAAATAGTACGTAACTTATACGTATAAATGTCCATCCGGTATACGTATGTTTAGACGTATATTGTACTGATATTATATTAATAAAAGAACATAAAAATGACCGAAAATATACGTATGTTAGACGTATAAATATACTTCCAATATATTAGGAAAACAACATAAAAATAACTGAAAATACAACTGCCAGGGCTGTTTGGGCTTGGTAGCAAAATAGACGTATAATATGTGGAATGACTAAACCGATTTTATATGTTGATAAAAAACGTTTGAAAACCAATACGTTAAAACGTGATATTGCCTTTACGTTTAATATACGTCGAGTAAGACACTAATGGAACAAATATAATAGTTTTATCTACGTATATTATTCCTATATTCCTAAGGGAGCTAGAGTCCTTCAAACAACATCCTTTCCAAGATCCCATTTGAAAGCTCCCGTAGGAACCATTTTTCGATCCATACCCACAAGAACTTTTCTTTCTAGAATGGAGTAAGGAACCAACCCATGAACTTGTTTACGATATTTTGATGTCTTCTGTCACAAATTTTGGAACCCTGAACCAATGAAAAACCATTTTTTTCGAAAAGGGCGCATTATATCGATGTCAAACAAGAGTATCATTTTTACTTAAAAAACCTAAAATTTTCAGATTTTGGAATCAAATTCGAGGAAAAACTACTTACAAAAATGCAGCAGAGAAGCGGCTGGAACCTCCCCATCGCGTGGATCTTTGTATTCTGTGTAGATGGTAGTCAATTCAACAGAATTTTTTTTGTGCTTATCATCTATGACTAATTTCGTAATTTTCTGACAAATACCGACATCACTTCGGACATCACCCATCACATTTGACAATATGTTCCTTTTAAGGTTAACAATTTGCCACCCTTTTGACAATAACTGATACTTTATGTCATCCACTGTCAGTAGCCTGGTCCCTTTTAATGAAAAAGATTTTTTTCTCTATTTTCCACAGAAATAGCAGAAACTGTGAATACATTTTTAGAACCAGAATTTGATCGTCTTTCTAATGGCGACGTAAAAAAGGAGGCCTTGTATTTAAAATTTAAAGTTGATATGCTTAAATGGCACTTCCTGTGGACCAATTGCTTCCAAAAGCCTTTCAGGTCTTCAACGGGTCACCCAATCTCCATGTAGCAAATTTCAGCCAAATCGATTCACTAATTTGAGCTATAATGTATTTTTAGTGTTATTACAAAATTTCGATTTTTTGACCCAAAGAGCACTAAATGCGAACGAATTTTGTCTTATTTAAAACCAGAATTTGAAGACCTTTCTGATGGTGACAATAAATCTTTCAAAAACTTGTTTTGGATGGTTAAATGAGTGAATAATTTTAAATTTGGAAATTGGTGTGCCAAAACGGCATTTTCCGTGGGCCGATTGAATCCAAAATTTGTTCAGCTCTTCGACGTGCAATACAATCCTCATGTGCAAAATTTCAGCCAAATCGGTTCAGGGGCTTGGGCTGTACCGCGATTTGAAAGTCCGATAAAAAACATTTTTTTTTTAATTTTTGGTCAAAAGGGCACTGAGAGTGAATATATTTTTAGAAGCAGAATTTGAAGGCCTTTCCTATAGTGTCATGAAAAATGGGGGTTTGCATTTAAAATTTAAAAGTTGATGTGCCAAAATGGCATTTCTAGTTGCACGATTGGCTCCAAAAGCTTTTCAGATCTAAGTTGGGTTATGAGATGCCTACGCACCAAATTTCAGGCAAATCGGTCTAGTAGTTTTGGCTGTGGCGTGTTTACAAACGTACGCACGTACGTACGTACGTACGTACGCACATACACACAGACACATTTTTTAAACCACTTTTTTGGGTTCCTGAGACCTCGAAACGTGAAGATCTGGTGCTATCTCAAATTCGAAAATTTTAGTGATTGCAGTAACCTCCCTTTTTTATAAGTGGTGAAGTGGATTGGGGAGGTTAAAAAAACTACATATAATTTTTAACATTGTGGATAGACGACCGGTAACGGTTGGCTATATTCAGCCTGTGAATTCCATAACGTTTCAAAAGCGAAGGCAATAGGGTGGAGTGGTGTGGGGCAGTTTGTTTTGAATCCGGATTCAAATCTGGACGAGTCGCGTTCTTTTCAACTTTTTTCCTCAAAGCCTATGTCAGCTAAAGTCCAAACTAGGTATTTCTCAAGTTCTGTCCGATTTTTCAACTTACATTCTGGTCTGTCAGCTAATTTTTCTTTAGTACACACTATTTTTTAGGTGCTTCATTTTTTAACTGCCGTTCAGGTCTGTCAGGTTAGGTCTGTTCCTGGTTGAAACTATATTTCTTAGGTTCTGTAAGGCTGTAAGCCGTTACCGCTCGGCTAGCCACGACGAATTTTTATTTTGGTCATTTAAGGGAAGGTTTTACTCTGCAGGTAAAACCGATCGACCGATCATAAGGTTTCTATAGAAACTCAGCTCGTCGCATTTTCGAAACAAAATTTTAATTTTTCAGTTTTTGTTATACAATTTTTCCCACAGCCAAGATATCCGTTTCTGAGAGGTTGGCACGTAAACATTGCCTATTTTTGGTGTTTTTTGTAATTATTTCCTTACCTCGTTCAAAAGGCTTTTTAAAAAAATCGCTATTTACGCATCATCTGTCATCTTTTGCCTTTATATCAAAAAAGTAATAAATAAGCCCTTTAGTTTCAAAAATACGAGAGCGCTTTTTCGACGAGGTAAAATCCCCCCTTCATTATTAATAAATTAAGGGCCTGATCCATACTTTTAGGAATACGTTCAATTGACATTTTCGCTAAATTTACATCTATTACATTGTGCTACTTGAGATAATAAGAAAATATACAGGGTGCTATTTAAAATAACAAAGTGACATATCGTTAGCCAATGAAATAAAAACATTTTGGGACCACTGATACTGTGGAAATGTAGTTCTCAGGCAGTCATGTTACGTTACCAAAATGGTTCCGATCCATCGGAAACGAACGAAGTTATGGAGGGTGGCCCCTCTCGTTTGACTTACCCTGTATAATTATGAAAAAACTCCAAAAAAGTACACCAACTTTTTTAGTAGTTTATGTCATTGGCATGTGAAAAACAATTGAATTAAACGACAATAAAATAAGGTCTTGACGTGTTTTTTCAAAAAAGTCCATGTGGATTACATTTTTGAAAATAGTATATTGTGTAACTAGTGTTGCACATACTATTTTTTCGTCGATCGCGTAACTAAACAGAAATAATGAAATTTGGAACTATTTTTTAAGCCTAGGCCTAGGCCGGAAAAAACGTTATTCCTGTACAGCTAGTGCGTGTTGCCTAGCAAATGACGCAGTCCTGGAAACGTAAGCTTTCGAATGATAATTGCATGTCAAGAATGTGACGTTTCCAGTATGATCGACGAAAAAAGTGGTTTTTAAAATGTGTCTGTATGTACATACGTACGTACGTACGTTCGTAAACACGCCACGGCCGAAACTACTCGACCGATTTGGCTGAAATTTGGTACGTGTGCATGTGATAAGCCAACTTAGATCTGAAAAGCTTTTGGAGCCAATCGTGCAACCAGAAATGCCATTTTGGCACATCAACTTTTAAACTTTAAACGTAAACCCCCATTTTTCACGTCATCATAAGAAAGGCATCCAGATTCTGCTTCCAAAGATGTATTCACTCAGTGCCCTTTTGATCAAAAACTAAAAATATAGAGATTTTTATCGGACTTTAAAATCGCGGTACACCCCAAGCCACTGAACCGATTTGGCTGAAATTTTGCACATGTGGATTCTATTGCACATCGAAGAGCTGAACAAATTTTAGATTCAATCGACCCACGGAAAGTGCCGTTTTGGCACACCAATTTCCAAATTTAAAATAATTCTCTCATTTACCCATCCAAAACAAATTTTTGAAAGATTTATTGTCACCATGAGAAAGGTCTTCAAATTCTGGTTTTAAATGAGACAAAATTTATTCGCATTTAGTACCCTATGGTAGAAAAATCGAAATTTTGTAATAATACTGAAACCACGTTTTAGCCTAAACTACTGGATCGATTTGTCCGAGGAGTGTATGGGATAAGCCACTATTTTGGGCCAAATATCAGGTTAAATGAAATATTATATCTCTTTACACCGAACAAAGTCATATTAACAAAAAAAAGAATGAAAATAGTGTACAATGAAGAAGAAAACCCATAGAAGGTATTGAATTTTATAGGGTTACTGCACTTGCTTCAAGTTGAAAATAAAGTTCAATTAAGCATAAATGTTCAATTTTGTCTTATTTTCAACAGTGTTTTTAAAATACCGCACACGTGATTTTTTGTGCATAGTTTCCTTATGTGTTCTATGCAAAAATGGCATGGCGGTATTTTGAGAACTGGATGGCCCACGTCCAAGTTCTAATCCATACACCCCTTTGGTACATGGAGGTGGGAGCAATTGGTCCACGGGAAGTGCCATTTAGGCATATCAATTTTAAAGTCTTAAACACAAGTCACAGAAATCAAAGACCTACGCGTTGGGGAGGTTCCAGCCGCTTCTCTGCTGCCATTTTTAACCTCCCCAATCCACTTCACCACTTATAAAAAAAGGGAGGTTACTGCAATCACTAAAATTTTCGAATTTGAGATAGCACCAGATCTTCACGTTTCGAGGTCTCAGGAACCCAAAAAAGTGGTTTTAAAAATGTGTCTGTGTGTATGTGCGTACGTACGTACGTGCGTACGTACGTTTGTAAACACGCCACAGCCAAAACTACTCGAACGATTTGGCTGAAATTTGGTACGTGTGCATGTGATAGCCCAACTTAGATCTGAAAAGCTTTTGGGGAAAATCGTGCAACTAGAAATGACATTTTGGCACATCAACTTTTAAATTTTAAATGCAAACCCCCATTTTTCACGTCACGATCGGAAAGGCCTTCAAATTCTGCTTCTAAAAATGCATTCATTCTTAGTGCCCTTTTGACCAAAAATCGAAAAAAAATTGATTTTTATCGGATTTTAAAATCGCGGTACAGCCCAAGCCCCTGAACCGATTTGGCTGAAATTTTGCGCATGGGGATTGTATTACACGTCGAAGAGCCGAACAACTTTTGGATTCAATCGGCCCACGGAAAGTGCCGTTTTGGCACACCAATTTAAAACCTTAAAATTATTCACTCACTTAACCATCCAAAACAAGTTTTTGAAAGATTTATTGTCACCATCAGAAATGTCTTCAAATTCTGGTTTTAAATAAGACAAAATTCGTTCGCATTTAGTGCTCTTTGGGTCAAAAAATCGAAATTTTTTAATAACACTAAAAATACATTATAGCCCAAATTAGTGAATCGATTTGGCTGAAATTTGGTACATGGAGATTGGGTGACCCGTTGAAGACCTGAAAGGGCTTTGGAAGCAATTGGTCCACGGGAAGTGCCATTTAAGCATATCAACTTTAAATTTTAATTACAAGGCCTCCTTTTTTATGTCGCCATTAGAAAGACGATCAAATTCTGGTTCTAAAAATGTATTCACAGTTTCTGCCATTTCAGTGGAAAATAGAGAAAAAATTATTTTTCATTAAAAGGGAGCGGGCTGACAGTGGATGACATAAAGTATCAGTTATTGTCAAAAGGGCGGCAAACTATTAACCTTAAAAGGAACATATTGTCAAATGTGATGGGTGATGTCGGTATTTGTCAGAAAATTGCGAAATTAGTCACAGTCGATAAGCATAAAAAAATTCTGTTGAATTGACTACTATCTACACAGAATATAAAGATCCACGCGATGGGGAGGTTCCAGCCGCTTCTCTGCTGCATTTTTTAAATTGCAATTTCCAGATATTTTGGGATAACTCAGGCACGAGTCGAGATATCGGAAATTTCTTCACAGATTTTCAATCACCTTGAAAAAGCTCAACTTCTAATTTAACCATCTATTATGATTTCCGAGTTCCCAACCACTCTGTATATGTATCAATAATAAACTAATGCTTTTTTTTGTTTCAGACCAATTATAGCTTCTACGATGGACTTACTTAAAGCACTGACAAGTGGCGATATAAAGGAGATTCAAAAACAGATGATATACACTGCCGCCAATCAATTATTAGTAGATAACACTAAAAAGAAACTTCCATTATTCGTGGCCATAGAAGACGGAAATCTAAAAACAGTTGAATTTCTCCTAGAGGCAGGAGCTCAAACAGACGTTCTTAGCATTAACAGCACCGGTAACTATGACACTCCTTTGAGAATGGCTGTAACAATGGGAAAACTGGACATTGTTAAGCTTCTAATGGAGAAAGGTGCTCAACCCAACTATGTAGGTGGTCATACTATAACACAACCGTTAGTAGAGGCGATAAATAACGATCATCCAGAAGTGGCTAAATACTTATTTAAGATGGGAGCGGATATTAATCCCCTGACTGATGTTCAGTTTAAATCCTTTATGAAAGGCGGCGAATTTATGGAGACCGCATCGATGCTAACACGTCTATTTGCATACATAAAACATCGTAGTTTCGATGCTAAAACTGAGTTCGTCTCTTTCATCTTAGAGTCTATACGGGATTTGAATCTGACTGATCCTACAGGAAGGACACTTCTTATGATGGCAGCAGAGTTCAATTTTTTGAATATAACGAAAGTTTTAGTTCAAAATGGAGCGAAAGTTAATGCAATGGATGATTCTGGAGAGACAGCTTTAACGTACGCTTCTCGGATCGGTAATATGGAGATTTTAAAATATTTAATCGAAAATGGAGCAAACACTTCAAAAGGGGGTAACGATAACAGTCCCTTGTTTGAAGCAGTGCGTCGCAAAGATCTAGCAATGATTCAATATTTAATCGCCAACGGTGCACGTTTCTCTGTTTATCCGGCCCTACTGTATGCTATTGAGAAAAGCGATTTACAGATTATTAAATTATTACTGTCAGGAAGTCCAGATATCGTTAACTTCAGTCAACCAGGTGGACATACTCCTTTCATGAAAGCAATCGAACTAAACCGTTTGGAATTGGTAAAATTCTTTATTGAAAACGGGGCAAAACTTAACTCAAAAATGCACTTCTCTGCTGGAACATCCCCGTTACAGCTCTGTATTGATAAGGAACACTCAGTTATTTTGAAGCTTCTTTTAGAACATGGAGCAAAACCGGATATGTACGAAGGGATGGAAGAAAAACTGTTAACAGCGGCTATTAGTAACAAAGATTATCTGTCTCTTGCGTGCCTGCTTGGTGCAGGTATAAATTTCACTAAGGTGGTAGATGATTTGCAACAACTTTGCCAGGAATCGAATGATTTTGCTGTTTACATCTATAATGACATGGAAATTGATTTGAGACGTTTGTCATTATCTGAGGGTAGTCACGAAGAAGCTGTTTGATATGGTATAAGTTCGTTTATTTTTCTACGTATTTTGATATCAGTAAAATTTCACTACATTATAATAAGTATATTATTTCTATTTGTTCTTTCTACCACCATAGAGAAAACGCTTGACTCATACTGCGCCTGCGTCTGTTAGAATATGGTTTTGTCAAACTATCTAATGACATGATGTGTCAAAGTCCCTGAAGCTATGTTTATTTTGGAACACTCGATATATTCAATACCTATGTATACCCACTAGCAATAATTTACGCGGCCTTGTTTATATTCTGCGCCCTTAAATTATTGTTAGTGAGATGTAGGTACCTAATTTTGACATAACCTCACTTTTTAACCTCCCCACTCCACTTCACCATTTAAAAAAAAAAGGGAGGTTACTGCAATCACTAAAATTTTCGAATTCGAGATAAGACCGGATCTATACGTTTTGGGGTCTCAGGAGCCCAAAAAAGTGGTTTTTAAAATGTGTCTGTGTGTATGTGCGTACGTACGTACGTACGTGCGTACGTGCGTACGTACGTTTGTAAACACGCCACAGCCAAAACTACTAGACCGATTTGGCTGAAATTTGGTACGTGTGCATGTGATAACCCAACTTAGATCTGAAAAGCTTTTGGAGCCAATCGTTCAACTAGAAATGCCATTTTGGCACATCAACTTTTAAATTTCAAATGCAAACCCCCATTTTTCACCTCACGATAGAAAAGGCCTTCAAATTCTGCTTCTAAAAATGTATTCATTCTTAGTGCCCTTTTGATCAAAAATTTAAAAAAAAAAGATTTTTATCCGACTATAAAATCGCGGTACAGCCCAAGTCCCTGAACCGATTTGGCTCAAATTTTGCACACGGGGATTGTATTACACGTCGAAGAGCTGAACAAATTTTGGATTCAATCGGCCCACGGAAACTGCCGTTTTGGCACACCAATTTGTAACTTTAAAATTATTCACTCATTTAACCATCCAAAACAAGTTTTTGAAAGATTTATTCTCACCATCAGAAAAGGTCTTCAAATTCTGGTTTTAAGTAAGACAAAATTAGTTCGCATTTAGTGCTCTTTGGGTCAAAAAATCGAAATTTCATAATAACACTAAAAATACATTATAGCCCAAATTAGCGAATCGATTTGGCTGAAATTTGGTACATGGAGATTGGGTGACCCGTTGAAGACCTGAAAGGCTTTTGGAAGCAATTGGTCCACGGGAAGTGCCATTTAGGCATATCAACTTTAAATTTTAAATACAAAGGTCTCCCTTTTTATGTCGCCATTAGAAAGACGATCAAATTCTCGTTCTAAAAATGTATTCACAGTTTCTGCCATTTCAGTGGAAAAGAGAAAAAAATATTTTTCATTAAAAGGGAGCATGCTGACAGTGGATGACATAAAGTATCAGTTATTGTCAAAAGGGTGGCAAACTGTTAACCTTAAAAGGAACATATTGTCAAATGTGATGGGCGATGTCGGTATTTGTCAGAAAATTGCGAAATTAGTCACAGACGATAAGCATAAAGATTTTTTTGTTGAATTGACTACTGTCTACACAGAATACAAAGATCCACGCGATGGGGAGGTTCCAGCCGCTTCTCTGCTGCATTTTTTGGAGAGAAATATGTCATAATCATTAATCAAAACAGTCAGGCAGCTACATAATCGATAAACCAAAACGGTTCGAGAGATCAATGACTGGAAATGACAGCTGCCATCTGTCTGTTTTCTATTATCTGTTGCATGAATTTAGAAAGTAGACACGTCTTTTTTCATTTGTTAAAAACCAGCCTGCTTCAAATGACTTTTATAATGAAAACCCATCATTTAATAACGGAATAACAACGCCCTCTTCCTCTTAAATAATGGCACGTTCGAACTGTCCTGCAACTAGCTGCACGAGGTACTAGTATCTCGTGTTACGTGTTACAAGATCATAAGAAGAAAAAGGATGCAGATACTGCCAACCGCAGTAATTTCGCTGCACCCGGCAGTACCTGCATCCTTTTTCCTCTTGTGGTGAGGTACCTAATACTAATACGTAACACGAGATAGATACAGGGTTGTGAATTTTTCGTTGCCACCATTGGCACCTCGAAAACCATAAGGGATCGAGTGTAGGTTAAATTATAGAAAAAGTGCTAAACAATTCCTCGATATCTTGATCCGTTTCTGAATCATCCCGAAAAAACTGAAAATTGCTGTTTTAAAGAAACATTTATATCTTTCTAACGATTGGTGGTGTTCAAATGAAACTGGGAACTTTTAAATTTTTGACAGCTGTCAATTCAATGACATCGACGGAAATTTTCTAGACCATCCAGATTTTGAGAAACGATGGCCAACTTTTCTTTTATATGGCCGCCATATTGGATTTTAACACCAATGGTTACACAAAAAAAATAACTTCAAAAATGTAATTAATACAGACTTTTTGAAAAAATATGTCAAGCTTGAGTCACACGATGCCAAGGCGCATTTAACTTTCGTTGAATTCAATTGTTTTCACGTGTCAAAAAAGAAAAAGTCCATGTACCGTTTTGTAATAATTGTTTTTCATCTAATTTGCTCTGATTTTACAAAATTATTCTTAGGTACCACCAATTCTCAAATTTTGACGATCTGTCAAAAAGTCCATGTTAGTTAAATTTTTGAAAAGTAATTTTTTTCTGCATCCAATGGTGTTAAAATCCAATAAGGCTGCCATAAGAAAAAGAAAAGTTTACTGTCATTGCTCAAAACCTCGGACTGTACTAAAGCTAAATCCTTTTTTTCGCACATTTTCAACAAATATTTGATTTTTTAAAGTTCCATCAGTGTAATCATATTCTAGCCGTGTATAGTACTCTAGAAATCTAGCGAGATTGAAGGTTGCGCGCAAACAACATGGGTACCTCGACATCGTGCTTACGTCAACTCTCAAACTCAACCGATTGGATGTCGTCATAGCAACGATTCCAATGAAAACGGATTACCTACAATGCTGCAATATCATTGGTCTTGACCGAGTTGATACGTGACGTAGAATGGTAGGCAATCGAGGTGCAAATTTTGAAGCGTTTTTAACGGTTTTTTTGGCTTTCTGTAACGTTTTCACAAAAACAAAAAATACGACCAAATTTTTAAATTAAAAATTGTTCATTGGGAAGTTTTCGTATTTTGAGTATAATATTAGGCCAGGACTTAAACACGAAAATGTACGAGAGAGAAAGAATCCAACCTTAACGTACATGTAATGACCTGCCACAGCGTATATTGAAGTGCCCATTTATACACCTATTCACAACGTGAAATTTACCTTCGTGCTTTCCGGCAGTTAAGAGACTAATTTGATTTTCTACCATATTTGACATCGAGTTCGACATTATTCAGCCTGATGTTTTGTGTTTTCAGTAAATATTTAGTAGGTATGTAAATTTGTAGTGTTGATAATTTGAATAATGCTGAACGCGATTTTTATTTATTCGAAATACAGTTTATGGAGGTATAAATAGTCAGGAACAAAGCTATTTAAACAAAACACAGAAATAAGATAAATAATGCATATAAACCTGACCGGGGTGGAAACAATTACTGCGGATACATGCACACACTTAGCTCGAGCTAACTAAGCGCGGTACTTTTTAAACAGCGTTCCACGAGATTTTGCGGCAGTGACGCCTTTGAAATATAGTTTCCCCAATTGATTTCGAAGGGAAAACTATATTTCAAAGGCCACCACCGCCAAAAAGTCTCGTGGAACGATGTTTGAAAGTATCGAGCTTAGTTAGCTCGAGCTAAGTGTGTGCATGTATCTGCAGTAAATGTTTTAGGTATGTCAAAATTCTGGCTATTATAATCGTTACCTTAGAAAAGCTGGTGAGAAGCTATGGTTTATTTTTTCAAAAATCATTAATATCACTAAACATGGCCATAGAAATTAAAAGAAATGCTAATAAAGTGAGTAGAGAAGATTTAAATTTCCCGCCAGCTGAATCAACTCACGTCACGTAATTCATGCCAACCAATCAAAACATCCCTGGAACAATTACAAAACCAAAGTTTATTCTGGATCGAATTTTCAAAAAAAAACGATCCTGAATTTTCCGGAAAATTGAAAAACAGACTCCAATTTTCACTTATAATCTCATAAGAGCATTAATTCTTTTTTTAATTTCCAGGAAATGAATTAATGCTCGAATGCAGATTCGGTAAGAAAATAGCAACGATACAGCCACAGAAATTGAATAAAAACGATTTTTGACATTTAATTTGACATAAAAATGTCCACTTATTAATTTCGTTTAGGTTGGTCTAGGTAGGTATCAAAAATTTCCAGGAAATCGTCGAGTTGCCATGGTAAGCACACAGAAATCAATTTTTCCATTGACTAATGATTAGTATCGTGCGATTTTCACTTATAATCTCATAAGAGCATTAATTCTTTCCGGAAATTTTTGGAGTGCATTCCAACAACGTATTAATCGGCCCGAGTGGAACACGAGGGCCCGATTACGTTGTTGGAATGCACGACTAAAATTTCCAGGAAATGAATTAATGCTCGAATGCAGATTCGGTAAGAAAATAGCAACGATACAGCCACAGAAATTGAATAAAAACGATTTTTGACATTTAATTTGACATAAAAATTTCCACTTATTAATTTCGTTTAGGTTGGTCTAGGTAGGTATCAAAAATTTCCAGGAAATCCTCGAGTTGCCATGGTAAGCACACAGAAATCAAATTTTCCATTGGCTAATGATTAGTATCGTGCGATTTTCACTTAAAAACGCCAGAATTATCAAAAAACCGCGTATGATGAAGAATAGGATGTTTTCCACTAAAATCAGTGAATTTTCTCGCACAAGTGCATGCTATTTAATCGGTTAAATTTTGAAAATGATTACGAAAGCTTGTTGCCGGTGGTAAAATAATGAGAACTAAATTGTCATTTATTATCTGATTAAAGCCCGAGAGCTTTAGCTCGAGGGCTTTAATCTTTGATAATAAATGGCAATTTAGTTCGAATTGTTTTACCTATACGGCAACAAAGCTTGAGTAATTATTTCTAAAATTTAACCGATTGCAATAGCGATGCACGAGTGGTATTCGGTAAGATTATTTCACAAATTAAACTCTTGTTTTGATAAAATTATGATTTTTTAAACCGGGGTTGCCTATACTCAAAAGCCCAATATGATGTTGCGAACGAGCCTTTATAGCTCATTGACATTAATGACGTTTGAGGTTAGGAACCGTGCAATAGGGTTGCCAACCGTCCCGATTTAGGCGGGATTGTCCCGATTCCTTACAGTGAGTCCCGCGTCCCGCCTAGTGCTGGATTTGTCCCGATTTTTGGACTTGCTTTCTGAGTTTTCCCTTTCTCTTCATTTTCCTTATTTTTGATTGAAAACCAGGGTTTAAAACGCATGTCGAACATATATGTATTAGAGGTATATGGCTAACTCCCTATTTCAACCCATTGAATGGCCAGGAACCAAAAGAGAGGGACATGTTCGTCTCCGTCTAATGCTTTTTGTATCAAGGATTGCATACTTAGCTTGATTATGACGGGGTTTCTCGGGTATCAAACATAGTGGCGCAAATTTTAAATTCAATCTCAAACT
Source organism: Pycnomerus fuliginosus (assembly GCA_963924575.1). Taxonomy (NCBI): domain Eukaryota; kingdom Metazoa; phylum Arthropoda; class Insecta; order Coleoptera; family Zopheridae; genus Pycnomerus; species Pycnomerus fuliginosus. Next base: position 30,704,677 of record OZ004620.1, read on the forward strand.
CGCACGCATTTTAATCGCAGCTAATTTGGGCAATTTTTATTTAGTTGAGGTGGTGCAGTCGTAATAAATGATAAATGTCATTTTGACGGTTCACTCTGTGGTAAAAGTCATTCTAATAATCATTTTCGCCTTTTCGTGTGCAATTTAGCAAATTGCTTGCTTCTAAAATGAAAATCAGCTTCCATTTTCTAGGTGGTGATGTAAACTATCATACATTAATATAATTCTGTCAGTTTAGCACAGGTATCGATACTGATGTTTATTATTTTCTGAAGAAGAAGAGTCTTGTAGGTAATAAAGCTAAGTACAAAGTAGTTTTTTAGTTAGGAGGTCCTCGAGTGGCTACAGGTATAAGTAAGTAGGTACACGTACTTACGCCTTTCAGAATTGCGTCCCACTTAACTAGAAAAATTGAAGATTTTTGTCACCATTTTTTGCTTTTGTGAAGACCTAAGAATCATGAAACTTAACTGAATCTTTATTATTTAAATGTACACGATCTACTACATATTTAGGTACCTAGGTACTGATTGTCTAAAAGTTTTCCTCATTTTATTTGTAACTCGTTTCTGTAACCTTCGATTACTTCCTTGGACTTAACTGCTGCCATAGACGAATCATCTGCTGCTTAATTCTTTGAGACTTCATCTTATCTGCTTCTTTGGTAAATTGAATGGTTCTTTTTGCCTTTTTAGGTGAATCCAGATCTAAAACATCAACTTTACTTATAAATCTTGGATTTGCAAATTTACGTTTACCTTGATGTTTATCTGGAGAAATTGTTCTCGGTGGTATTAATTATCTCATTTACATTGGTCAATATCTGTAAAACATGCAGGTACATTAAATATAGAAGTCATGTTGACTTTGATGCTCCAGTTGTGACCGCCTCCACACATTTCAGTCAGTCAGTCTAAACCGCACACTTCCAACCAGGCACTATTAGTTTCAAGGTGCTTTAAAAACCTGAAAAAACAAATAATGAACCATCATAGGCATAATTAAGATAAGCAGGAATTACAGAGGTAGGGTTTGTTCTTTGAGATAAAGGGAGTTATTCTTATTAAGATCAGTAGGACTTACTTGGGTAACCGATCATGTTTCTTCAGCGCCGTTCAGCCTACGCTTTCCTGGTTTTTTATAGCACATATAAACATTGATGAACCATGATTATCTCTTAAAGGTAGATTTTATTAATGGGGAGAAAAAGCAACGAACGAACGTGAGGGCGATAATGACAACACTTTGACAAGTTGTCAGTTGTCACTGAAGTAAAATGATAAGTAAAACGCGTTGCTTATGCAACACCACAAGCTTCCAATGGCGATAGAACGGTCGCGTCTATCTCTCTTTTATGTTGCGGCTTCCCGGACTTAATCAGCAATATACCTCTAATACATATATGATAAAAACGCCCAAATCTAGTGATTATTCTTTTTTGATCCACAATTTTCCAGGTGTTTATTTTATTTCGCAATGAGAATGAAATGAACTGATTTTGATTTGAATTTGGACTGAAAATACTGAAAAACAGGTGAGAAGGGGGGGGACAAAATTTTTCGCGGGGGGCTACCGCGCCAACACTTTTGCGCTGCGCGCTTTGCCCGCAAACACGTGTTCTTATCACTCCGCTGTCCCGCTTGCTGTTTTGAAAAATATGGCAACCCTACCGTGCAAACAAAATGTTATTGAGTTTTTAGGATATATCCAGAAGAAATCAGCGTTCTTTATGTCCAAAAACACCTAAAATATGGTTTTTGGAAAGACTTGTGTTTGGTGGTCGTATTTGTGGACCTTTATTTCCCATAATTTTGTTTAAGTGGTGATTTTCAGCAGTGAACAAATTGTGTTTAAAATCAAGTGGTCATCGGAAACGATTAAATGACTCGTGCAAACACCGATAAAATGCATTAATCACTCTTAAATGAACTTGATTGGATAGAAATTTAAAAATGAGTCTAATTGATTGGTTTAAAAGGAGATTTGAAAATAATCGCGATTAAACGGGCGCACACGACACAATTTTGCTGAAGTTGGAGGACATCCGCTAGGGGCGCTGTTGCTAAAATTTGAAATAAAATTCATCCTGTTCATTTCAAGGGTTTAGTCCGTTAGATCGTAAAATGCAAATGAGTTCCGCTCATCCTCACCTGACCGTCGTAAGTAACAGTGAAACCTGGTTATTCCACCACAGTCAACACAAAGTACCTACTAATAATATAATAGGTTTGTTTTTGCAGTGGTTACAAACCGATTGTAAACTGACTGCGCCTAATATTATATGATCAATGAGTTTATGAGTGGTGGAATAGTTTCGCGCCCCGATCGAGTCCTAGAGAATACTTTAACGGGTGATATATCCGTCTCTTCCATTTATATGTGTTAAACAGAGACGCGATAGTAGACACTCTTAGGATTGTACGTTACAACGTGGGTGAATTGCCAGACGTTGTGTAGAAAAAGACGGAGCTAACCTAGAGCGTTGTACCTGAACCGGACTGACCGGACTAAACCCTTGAAATGAACTGTACATGCAAGCCCACAGCAAATCATTTCATTTCTCAGGCAGTAGGGGGCAGCAGGGGAGGATTTAAAATCGAATGTAGCTGCAACCAGTCATCCGAGGGTGCACTAGTACCCTCGGATGACTGGTTGCAGCTTCCTCCCGTTCGCTCGATCTTTGCTAGATCCCTTTGTGAGCAGCGTTGTTTCGAATCGGTAATTTTTCAGTACGCCGTAAGGTGGTTTGTAAGCAAGGTATACCAGTGTTGCCGCATGCTCTACTGCCCCAAGGGCCGTGAAACCAAACACATCCATTCAAATTAAAGTCAGGCGTTTTCGCGTTCGCCTGTTCCAGGTAAATTTGAATCATACCGATGGTTGTTTCGATCGCTTAATATTATGAATTTCGAATTATTATAATCAAACAAATTCTCATGAAACAATAAACGTACTATGTATTAATTTATTAGTTCTCAAATTCCTGAACTGGCAAAAGTAGTATCGATTAGCTTTTGCTTCTTTTGTTGTTTGAGTACGACTCTAAAATGTTCACTTCATGCAATCTTTCCCCGCTGTCGATAAAATGAGTTTAGTATGTATGGGAAGCCGCCTTGGACAAAATTAAAAATTCATTTATATTTTTATATTTTTTATATAAAACACAAAAATAGTTAACAAATTTTTTGTCGCAACAAAAATAATTGGCAAAAACGAAAGTGTTTTCATGAAGCCTCATGTTTTTATTGTCGTCCTCAAATATTTGATGAATACATAAATTTTTAATTTCGTCCAAAGCGGCAAAGCATAGTTTAGAGACGTAATGTAAAATTTTTTTAATGGTTTAATAATATTATTTCATAACTTATTGTTTTCACTTTAGGTACCTATTTGTAGATACTTACTGTTTAGGGGGTGTATTCGCATACTATTATCATATTCTTAAGGCCGCCCCTCGGTCGGTTCCCGCCAAAATTGTGTTTTTTGCCTCTAATTTAAATTTTAGAAGGACTATCAGTTTAACAAATTATTGTTAAAACTACACTGGTTTTCCAAATTTGTATAATTTTCCGATTTCGCGCCAAAAAACAACATTATTGTACAAATTTGAAAAACCGGTGTAGTTTTAACAATAATTTGTTAACCAGCGTATTACAAGAGTAAACGTGCAGGTAGAATAGCAATTGTAAGCTGATAGTAGTTCTCAAATTTAAATTAGAAGCAAAAAACACTATTTTGGCGGGAACCGGCCGAGAGGTCGCCTTAATAAGGGGTGTCTATAATGTTTGCAAATCCCACAACCAAAATATCTGGTTGCCTCTCCTAATTACCTACGTCCTCTGTGCTAAACAATTTACCCCCGACTGTGCGGGACGACCAGCCATCTCAGCGGTCAGAAAGAATATTATTCACTTTTTACAAAATCAAGAATAGGCCTACCTACATCTCATTAATTTACTATTGAAGTTAAGTGACAGGAGGCCAAAATTTGAGTTTTTTGGCTTATCAAGCAAATTTTGCATCAACCCCTTTAAAGTCCAAGAAAAGTGTCAGTTCAGTCAATAGTAAATGAATGAGATTTACATGCGTTTTCCGTTGTAGGTAGGTACTAAGGAGACAAAAATCGACAAATTAAATTATACTCTCAACAGAAGTCATTCTTTATTTTTAAAAATAATGTAGCTCATAAACCGCAAGAATAAGCGGTTAGCGGTATATAGGTATAAAGTTGGGATGTCATTTAAAATTTTAAAGTAGGGGGTTTAGGGGGTACATCGTCAAATTTAATTGTACCCAACACAGATTGACGGGTCCCGATCTCGATGTAAAAGTCGACCACTTCGAGCGATTGCGATTTTTCCTCAATTGAATCAAGGAGTAGAAAATCTGTGTGACCTTTCCTAAATAATCGATCTTCCAGCCGTTTCATGAGCTTTTAAACAATATAAAGCACAGTGACTATCGATTATTCTTACACTATAATTTTAAAATTCATACATGGTTAGGTACATAAGTAAGTAGGTAGATAGATAGTAAGAAAGAACCTATGCATAAAATTATGCCAAAATAGTAGCAACGATTATTCAAATTGAGAGGCTTCAGATTGCACCTTGTGCTGTTATAACACCTCAGTCATTCTGGCAACAATGTAGATGTTATTGCATTACCGACTTAGTACTGTTACGGTATATATTTAATAATACATATTTAATATTAACCTAATTGATTTAAAACTCCCGCGCCCGGTTTGACATTCGTCCATGATGCTTCCGGAATCGCGGGAATTTTAGACACAAAAAACCATTATCAGTCATTTTTTCTTACGATTAAAATATTAACCACGCCGAGAAACTTGGTATCCTTTGGGTGGTTCATTGAGACGATCGCAAGATCCCTTTTGGAAACCTGGTGCTAGGTGGGTTACCTTTCATTGTTTCACAATTTGTAATTTTTATTAACATGTAGTTTATCGACGGGTTAACACCTCTTCAAAGTAACCAACTACGCCTTCAGCTATTAACGACCACACAGTCCGTGTCTCTGCCACATTTTAATCCAAATAAACGCTGTACACCCCCGATTGTCTGCTGCACGACCCTGAACACATTTCCTACCAGCCGTTCCGGCACAGTACTGACTTGACTTCCGGCCAACAGAAGGCAGCTTTAGTCAAGAATTAGTTTCAAGTTTTACCGTAAATTGGCAGCACCTCTCTAGGCGGAGAAGAAAGGCCGTCAGTTTTAAAATAGGTACTAAACTAACTTTATATTATTTTTTTCAATATAAGGATTTCTTGATTATAGTTCTCATGTAAACGTTTAAACCTCATGTTAATCTTTCACGTACATTTATTTCGTTGTAATTTATTGATAAATATGCGAATTATGACAACTTTTATAGTATTTGATTTTTTTACAAGAAAACTGTAAGTTCAAACGTAATGAAAAAATTACCAACAATTTGATCAAATGTAATAAAGTAACGAAAAAAAAAATAGCAAAATCGTTCGTTTGTGAGGCCCATAAAAAAATTAAAACTGAAAAAAAACGCGTTTTTATTTTTTTTTAAGGTCCCGGGACGAACAATTTTTTTAAAATTTTGTGTGAAGCTTCCTTGCAGCTAATGACATAATCGGTAATTTTTTCATCACATTTGAACTTACAGTTTTTTTTTTATGGAGTGTACTTGAACCTTGCATATCCAACCAATCACGTGACCCGCAAAACCACTGGAAAGAACACAAATCCAAGTTTATGTTGGTCCAATTTTTCACGAAAAAATATGATGGCGATGCTGAATTTTACGGAAAATTGTGAAACATTGCTTCAATTCCAAAAATGGCGAAAATAATTGGACGGCGTCGACACTTTTTTTGAGATTGCTGGGAACATATTCCTACTTTAATTTGGAAAATGAAATGCCGGGGGTGCCCCTTTTGCCCCCTCCTCCAGGTGTTTTTTGCATTCTACGTCCGAATTCCGATGGTGCAGCTCTCAATTATTTAGGTATAGCCGTTTTTGATACAATGACGTCATCATTATTTTTGTCAACTATGAATTTTTTTGAGATTAAACAACTCGAGAATTTTAAACCAATCACACGTCAGAATTTATAGCCAGTCGACCAGCGATTATTTTATTCATTAAGTATTGAACCAATCCAAAGCAGTATTTAGTATACCAGTATATAACCAATGAAATCCTGATTACAGTGATAATACTACAACGTCAACTTGACACTACTTACTCAATATACTTTAATTTATAAAATAATCTGCAAAATACGATTCGTAGTCTCTTGGTTGCCTTATTGTTGAGTCCTCATGGTTGCACTACTTGACTCGTAGTTGACAACCATTGACAACCCGCGGCAATCAAGAGACTACTCGTCGTATTACTATTGAAAAAATGTCTGTCAAATGAAATGTCATGGCAACGAGCAAGGCAACCTTATTGTTTCCATTGAAATTTCTTTTGTTGTTTAATCATGCGAGTATAATTCGTCGTCTGATTTTTTCTGCAAAATTTGTTTACAAATACATTCGTATAACTTTTGCTTTTGGAAAAGCTACTCATTTATTTATTTCGCAAATTTTGTTGGAAAAAATGAGTACCACCCGTTATATTGGCTGGTATGAATAAAGTGTTACAACATGCTCATACTCCCATTAACAAAAGATATTCATACCGGCCATTATAGGTACATATACGACAAAATCCAATCCTGTATTTCTCACGTAACCATCAACCGAATAAATCTGACAGACGACGAATTTCCATTTATTTGAGTCGCCAAAAATGGCTTATTTTCAGACTTGTCAAAGTAATGTCAGTAATGTCAACAACTGGTCAACAACCCACAAAGTGAGGTTACATTACATATTGTATTGGTTGATCGAATCATGAATTAAATGATCAAATAACAATAATTAGATAAGTCCGAATATGAATATGACTCAAGAAACCTCATCCATTAATCAGAAAAGTCAAACTTGGGGATAGTTTTCTTCATTTGTGGTCGATTTCTATAATGAATGAATTTGAAGAAAAAATTATTAAAGAGGAGTGGAACTATGTAGATAATTCGAGTAACGATAAAGAAGCCTTAAACATAGAAGTTAAAGAAGAATTGAAGGAAGAAATAATTGATGTCGAATACAGTGAGTTAAATGTTGAAGAAAATTCAGTAGTAACACCGCTGAAATTGGAGGATTTGAGCAAATTGAATTGCGAGCAACTTACAACGAGCAACTGGTTTCACTGTAAAGAGTGTGACTATAAATCCGTGCGTGTGCACAACTTTAACAGACACTTGACTAACAAACACCTAAATGCGGAGTTGGTGAAGTGGTTTGAATGCCAGAAATGCAACTTCAAAAGTAAAGAGAAGCGAAGCTTACAACTTCACGTGATTCGTAAGCATCTAAAGAAAGATGAGATAAAATGGTTTCGTTGCGAGAAATGCGACTACAAATGTAGACAAATGGGATACTTGAGACGGCATAAGAGCAGTAAGCATCCTAATGAATTCTCTAAAGTGAAATGCGAAAAATGCGAATACAAAGCAAAAAACAAACGTTGCATGCAAGATCACATAACTAGAAAACATTTAAATGAAGACGAGATCCGATGGTTTAACTGCGAGAAATGCGACTACAAATCTAAAGATGGAAGCGTTCTGAGAAGGCATATGATTAGTAAGCATCTCGATGAAAGCGAGATCAAATGGTTGAAATGTGAGAAATGTGACTACAAATATAAACGTAGGGATCACCTCAAACTTCATATGATTAATAAGCATCTAACTGAAGATCAAGTCAAATGGGTGGAATGTGAAAAATGCGACTACAAAGCGAAAAACAACCATAACATGCAGCAGCACATGGTTAGAAAACACGTAAGTGAAGACGAGATCAGGTGGTTTAAGTGCGAGAGATGCGTGTACGAATCTAAAGAAAAAAGCGTCCTAAAAAGACACATGATTAGTAAGCATCTCGATAAAAGCGAGATCAATTGGTTGAAATGTGAGAAATGCGACTACAAAGCTAAACAGAGGCATAACATACGAAAGCACGTGATTACCAAACACGATGCAAGTGGAGACGAGATGAAATGGTTTAAATGCGGAAAATGCGAGTACAAATGTAAACGACGGGGAGATCTAAAACGGCATATGACTGGTAAGCATCATGTAAGTGAAAGTGAGATTAAATGGGTTAAATGCGAAAAATGCGAGTACAAATCTAAACAAAGAAGCGACCTGAAGAGGCATGTGATTAGTAAGCATCTCGATGAAAGCGAGATCAAATGGTTGAAATGCGATAAATGCGACTACAGAGCTAAACTGAAGCATAGCATGCAAAAGCATATAATTAGTACACATGTATGTGAAGACAGAAGTCAGATGGTTCAATAAGTGCGGGAAATGCGACTATAAAACGAAACATACGTAATTATGCATATGATCAGTATGCATGTACCGAAGTGAAGATTTCGCTTCCATAAGTTCCATAAGTAATTAATTGGTACTTAAATAAACAAATAATTTTAATCCAACATCCATCATTTCAATCCTCCCAGCAAGAGACTCCACGTTACCGTAAAGTAACCTAACGTGCTATTCAGAAAATATGTGATAACGGGAGGCCATCATGAAACAAATGAATCGCAATTTGTCGAAAGGACGCTTGTCTGAAGTTAGTTCGGACATTCCTCAGATAAAATGACCAGATGTCATGTCCCCAAACAAGTCCTTGGTGAAATGACAGATGACATGTCGTGGACTAACAAACGACAAACGTCTTCTCGACAGATTGCGATTAATTTGTTTATATGTAGAGCCATATCCCGTTATCACATATTTTCTGAATAGCACTGTACTTAGGGCCGGTTTTCTGTCTCATGTTATCTCTATAACATGAGGTTTACGTTTATTATTTCCAATAACAATTCTTGCCACACTGCAAACCAGCTTGGGCAATCATAAACTTCTATTTTATTCACAAAATCGATTTATATTTTATATAAAAAAGCTCTGAAACCAAGGACAGTCAAGGGGGGGGGGGGTGATGTACCGTTATACCTAATCCGCCACTGTCACACATCAGTCTTTTCTTCCTTTGAAAAATGATTTTCTCTTTTATCTAAAATTGTTGTAAATTACGAGAAGAGCTTAGGTATGTCTCAACTTTTTAAATCCCTAAATACAGGGTGTGAGATTGAAACTCCAAAATGCTATGACTTTGTTATTTGTTGTCCGATTTAAGTAAACAAAAAAACAGATGAAATGGCTCATAAAACGCTACAAACTCAGAGTAGCTTTGATTTTTATCAACTTCAACTTGAATGACAACTGGTTGTCAACTTTTCATTTTCAAATGGACATATATCCAGTTCTTTTTGCTCAGTCTGAAACCTAATTTTTTTCTGCGTCTTTTGATGTGCAATAAGTCGACTTTGGTTTATAATAAATTTTGAAAATAATTAAAATTATTGTCAACATTTCAATCTTTTATGCTAAATTTTCAAGTGTGCCGCGAAAAAATTCTCGAAATGCATTTTACATGTTAGAAAATGACACATTTTAAATGTTTTGTTAAGTTTCTATCAGATCCACGGCACATTCGAAAATTTTGAGTAAAGAATATTCAAATTTTAACAAAAATTTACAATTATTTCCAGAACTAATTGTAAACCAAACCCGCTTTATATCACATCAAAAGATGCAGAATAAAATTAGCTTTCAGACTGAGCAAAAAAAACTGGGTATGTCCATTTGAAAATGAAAAGTTGACAACCAAAAGTTGATAAAAATCAAAACTACTCTGAGTTTGTAGCGTTTTATGAGCCATTTCATCTGGTTTTTCGTTTACTTAAATCGGTCTACATATAAGAAAGTTGCATTTTGAAGTTTCAATCTCGCACCCTGTATATAAAAAAATTTAAATTTTTAAAGTTTAGATAGAGTTGTTTGTTCTTTTACGGGACATAAGAAACTGTAGAAGACGGTAGAAACTTCTAGGTACCTTTCCACAGATTTTTGTAAATGTAGCATCCAACTTTATTTAACCAAGGTCGGGCGTGCGGTTGGCGATGGCTGATGCGCCCGGCGCTCATATACTAAAATCTAAAATACAAATGTTTTTCACCCCTAAAATTACATTTTTCGAAAAAATGGCACCAAGGTTTTCGATCCGGCAATGCAACAGCTATCGAATTCGATAATTTGCTAAGAAAAAATCAAAAAGGGGCCTTTTTGTCCCTAAAATGGAAATTTTCTGCAAAATTTCACAAAGGGTTTTTGATCCGGCAATACAGGGTGTCCGGAAATAACGATGAAATATTTCGGGGTGTGATTCTGCAGCTCAAAATATGCAAAAAAGTTCCTATAAACATGTATCCGGAAATCGTTCCTAAGGGGGCTACGGCCTTCTGAAAGGGGCGCCTCAAATTCGGTTTTTATCAAATAAATCAGGAACCGCTTAAGATACAGTGACGACTTTTTGCACATTATCTAACATCAGTAAGCGCCATCAGATTATGGTATCTATACCAAAAGCAGATTCAACCAGGGGCGTGGAAAATAGGGGGGGCTTCAGCTTTCCCCACCCAAATTTTTTTACGTGTTATTTTTTAGACAATTTCTCACCGGAATATGGTTTCCTGACTAAAATTACATAAAAAAGCCTCTCTTGTTATAACACCGTAGGATCAACCGTTTTCGAAAAAATTAGATTTAAAGATCCATTTGCATTTCCTAGGCTTATCAAACGATTTTTATTAAATTACAAATCTGAACGGATTTTAAAAATTAGTATCTAAAGTTATCTAATGTTGCTTATCGATGTCAGATAGTATGCAAAAACTTAATAATTGACAAAATCAAAATCGAATTTTGAACGATCCTTCAGGGGGCCCTAGCTCCCTTAGGAGCGATTTCCGGACCCATGTTTATAGGAACTTTTTTTCATATTTTGAGCTGCAGATTCACCCCCCGAAATATTTCATCGTTATTTCCGGACACCCTGTATAACAAAGTAAATTGAAACAATAGCCCTTTTGCCCTTAAAGTGACATTTTTGAAAAAATGGCACTAAGGTTTTCGGCTTGAAAAGAAATCAGCTTGATAGCTGATAAAAAAATAAAGTTATGTATGCATAGGTTTCTTTTCACGGCACCATTTTTTGGCCAATAGGGCACAAGTGTCAACACATTTTTTAGAAGCAGAATTTGAAGAGCATTCATATGGTAGCGCGAAAAATGGGGGTTTGCATTTAAATTTTTGAAGTTGATGAATCTAATCAGCACCTGCTAATTGCCCACTGAATATGTGTGCCAAATTTTATTTCGATACGTTCAGTAGTTTGAGCTCCAGCGTGATCACAGACAGACACACAGACATTTTTTCAAAAACCACTTTTTTGGGTTTCCTAGGACCCTAAAACGTAAAGATTTCATGTTTTTGGCGATTAGATTTTTTTGAATTTTCCGATCGATTCCAGTAACCCCCCCGTTTCGCGCCGTGTGGAAGTTAAAACGTCTGATTCTCCACCACTTTACCACTCATCCTGCCTCCGTGTCCGTTAGAATATTATGCTACTTTAGATCAGCGAATTCAGTTTTTTAACCTCCCCACAACCATATAAAAATGGGAGGTTATTGCAATCACTCCAAAATTCGAAATTGAGATAACACCAGATCTTTACGTTTCAGATCTTTACGTTTCAAGGTCCCAGGATCACGAAAAAGTGGTTTTTAAAAAATGTCTGTGTGTATGTACGTATGTACGTACGTACGTACGTACGTATGTGAGCACGATTTCTCGGAAACTACCGAACGGATTTTAATGAAATTTGGTATGTATGTTAGGGTTAGCCTTCCGGTGAGCCCAGTTAATTTTCTCGCGAATCCACAGACGCTAAGTGCCTTTTTGGCATGTAAACTATGAAATTTGACAGATGAACACTAATCTTTCTTATCAGCGCATGAAAGGCCTTGAAATTATGTATCTGAAACTGTATTCCCACTTAGTGCCTTTTTGGCACAAAATCTAAAAAATCGAAATTTAGAGGAAACATTAAATAACACGCTACAGCCTAAACTGCTGGATCGATTTGGCTGAAATTTGGTAGGTACAGATACCGCTACCCGCCGTAGAGCTGATTTAATTTTGGTGACAATCGGCAAACGGCAAGTGCCATTTTGACATATAAACTTTGAAACTTGAATAATGAACTCCCATTTTCTCTACCAGCACATGAAAAGTCTTCAAATTTTGTTTTCAAAATTGTATTCAAGCTTAGTGCCCTTTTGGCAAAAGATCGTAAAATTTAGAAAGATCACAGAGAACACCTTAGGTTTGGTGGAGTAAAACTTAGGTATAGTAAACAGTAAAATTTACTTGATATTGGTGATAAGATTGGATCATTCACCGAAGTGGGGAGGTTCCAGAAGCTTCCGTAGCTGCCCATTTTTTTTCCTTCAAAAAACCTCGCTAGTGCTTTTGTGACGTTGCGTAATAATAACATTGGACATTATAATATTGCTCAACTCAACCTGCATTTTGCATTTCGTTGCATTTTACATAATTATTTCCAAATAGGTTACGCACCTGCCGGAAATTCCTGATACGAGCCCAGTTGCAGTTCAAAATCATATAAACATTTTTAGCCTGAAATTAGTCGACCAATCAGACACGGACATGCAGTTCAAGGCTAAATAAAACCGAACGACCTCCTAAATGTCATCGTCCTGTCAATGTCAACCTGTCAGTTCGTACAACTTTTTCGTAAATCATGCAGTTTTTTAAAAAAAATTCTGTTTTCGTATTATGTAAGTGTTGTGTAAAGTGATCGTGAACAATGCACCTGGATGTGAATATTAGACTGTCCAATAAAACGCACAATTCAATTAATAAATTTATGAATAAATTCGAATTGAATTCAGGAATTAGAACGTGACCACTCACCAGTTTGCCATTTATCTTATATCCAAAATGACGAAATTATTGTCTCCCAGATTAACCAGGCTCTTAAAGTATACAGCAATTGGTGGTGCTACGGTGGGCACATTTGCTAGTCTGCAAGGAAACCAGTATCAACTCGACTCGATTGGAATTGTCCGTTTAACCAGGGCTGCAGCGACAGTTTTTAAAATTGGGGTGATTTACAAAAGAGACTTGTATGGGAAAGGATTGGACAAATCAACACCAGAGTACAAAGAGTTAAAATCCGAGTGTCATAAAAGAAGTGCAGAGAAGTTACTGCATTTGTGCTGCGTCAACAAGGGGGTTTATATCAAAGTAGGACAGCACATAGCTGCCCTCGATTACCTGCTACCATCTGAGTATGTCCAAACAATGAAAGTTTTACACAGCCATGCCCCCACAAATAAGCTCGAAGATGTGTATAAAGTCATTCAGGAAGATTTAAAGAAAGACGTAAGTTGAACGCTTATCTGAGAAAGTTCATCCCGTAAAATCTAGTTTTAACTTTTAATGCAAATATCAACTCAACCTTGTCAACCCAATGATTCATCTCATGGTGTTATCAACATTTCTCAATCTCTACAGAGGTTTAAGTTGGCAGCATTGTTATTATTTTATAACAGTAAAAATGTATTTGCTGCTAACTAAGTTACCAATATTGTTGGTAAACCTCAACATCCAAAGGAAAGGAGTAATGTAACGGGTGTCCTAAAAAAACGGACGAAATATTTTTGGAGATAACTCTGCCATTTCTCATCAGATTGGGACAAATGGGACAAACATGGTCTTAAATTAAAGCTAAAGAATCACGCTGGAAGGCGTGCTTAACATTTTTCGAAAAATCCATCCTAAGGGAGCTAGGGCCCCTCAAAGGGGTAAAAGAAATAGTTATTTCTGGGGGGGATTTCACAGTCGGCAGTGGTGTACAAATTTTCGGCAGTGTTAGTGGGAAATGTTAGGCAGTGGTTGCAAAAATTGGGCAGTGGTTGCAAAAATTGAGCAAATTTGACTGTCGGGGGACTTCACAGTCGGCAGTGGTGTACAAATTTTCGGCAGTGCCCTGAAAATTCGGCAGTGGTGTACAAATTTTTCGGGTGTGAAATGCCCCCCAGTTATTTCTTCAATATCTGAGGAACGGCTTACGATCGGTTCACGAAATTTTGAACTTTGTCGTAGATCTTTGTGCTGAACAAGACTAATGTAATGGTTTTTGGCAAAAGCTTCAGGGACGTACGTGAGTGGAAGGGTCGCGGACATTTTTGTATCGAACTTTTTTGTACGACACCTTGGGTCAATTGTGAGCACAAAATTGAATTCCGCGTACATTTTTACGTAAAAAAGGTACTCTAGTTGAAACTCAATAGCTCAAGCCGTTTTTGTGGAAAATCGATTTGAAAGTTCAATTTCATGGTATAAAAGTGGGTAACTGTGGCACTCAAAATACCTAAAATTATCAGATGCAGCGCGATCAGCAAAAAACAAACAAGTTTAATCTACTCGCATCTCATATGCTTGAAATTCCAAAGAAAATCACAAGAAAATCCCATCAATTTTGCATTTGTACATTTTCGGCGTGGAAAAAGAACTTCAAATCGATTTTCCTCCAAAAAGGCCTGAGCTATCGAGCTTCAACTAGAGCACCTTTTTTACGTAAAAATGTGCAAGGAATTCAAATTTGTGTTCATAATTGACCCAAGTTGTCGTACAAAAAAGTACGATAAAGAAATTTCCGTGGCCCTCCACTCACGCACGTCCCTGAAACTTTTGCCAAAAACCATTACATCAGTCTTGTTTGGCACAAAAACCTATGACAAAGTTCAAAATTTCCTAAGCTGTCTCAGAAATTGAAGAAATAACCGAGGAAATAACTATTTTTTTACTCCTTTTGAGGGGCTCTAGCTCCCTTAGGGTGGATTTTTCGAAAAATGGTTACTAAACTTTTAATTCTAATTTTGATCGTAGAACGAATTGGTAAAATATTGCAGCCTAATTACGGGATATCCTGTACCGGGTGGACCAACACTATTGCCCACCTCAAAAATTGCCTTTTATTTTAAAGCTGGGACTTCGAAATTTTTACAGTGTATATGGCTACCAAGGACCCTTCAAATGAGGGCAAAAGTTTATCTGTCATGCAAAAACTGTGACGTCACGAAATTTTGAAATATCGTTTTTCCAAGAAAAAAAAAATTTTTACCCATAAAATCGTTTTTTGGGCTAATACCTTTATGTTAAGCCCATTTTTTTAAATTTCCGTCATCAGATTAGCCAACTGTAGCAAGCTAAAAATGGTCCATTTTAATTCACAAGTCGGCCACGTAAACAATTGACTACTATGCGAGGGCTTTCTTGGATAACAGCGTACGCTTTTTTCATCTGTCACCAGTTGACAGCGACACGACGTGGCCATTGAACTGCGAAATTGTTTTTAATTTTAATAAACGTGGATTTTTGTAACGAATAATGTTGAAATATGGGTTTAAACTGGGCATCCACCATTTAATTCGCCCACCCAAGGTGCCAGGAGAGGTTACGAACACGGACATTTAATCAGATGGCGGCGCGGCGTGAAGAGGGGCTCCAGTTTGTGTGAAGGGCTCCGGTTTGTGTGAGGGGGTTTTTTCAAATAGCCATTTCCCTAATTCGCATTATTCCATACTTATGTAATTCCACAGGTAATTATTTTGTTGTTATGGCCTGTTTTTTAGTTGGCATTTTTAGGTTAAGTGAGTCGACTTAGTTTGCCCCGTTGAGACTAATATCGAGGACTAAGATATTCACAGCCCAGAATTTAACAGCAACTCGTGTCAAATAAGGACCAAGGAATCGTTTTGCATAACATAATTCATATTCAAAGATAAACTGTAATCGAAGGTGGTGCAAGTGTCAGTTTTCGATTGGCAAATACCTCGTAGGTACCTCCTAAACAAAATCAAGACGTTAATAATTGATGCTTTGAAGTTGGTGAAGCTCAAGTTATTATTTGAACAGCAGAAGCAAAAAGGTGCAATGTGGAATTTAATAATCATCATCATGGTGGGCAAATAAGGACTAATTAATCATTGATCACACGACAAGCCATCCAGTGCATAAACAAGACGTGTGTGTGTGCCTTAGTTTCAATTTTTGTCATTAGAATGAACTAAGAATACTGAGATTATTCTTTCGTTTATTAAACAATAATTGCCTATTAAGTAAATTTAATAAATCAGGCTTTCATATTTTTACTTGAATTTCGCGCATTTATTTCATTACGCGCGTTAATTTCCCGCTCAAACTCTTCCAACCCCTTTTAGCTAATCATTAGTCACCCACTAGTGTGATTAGTGTGTGAATTACAATAGTGTTGCAGTGTTTAGGTTGCTAATTTTGAGAAAAATTGCTATTTTGTGAAATCTTCAACCTCTTGAAGAGAAGTGTTTTCCAACTTAGTTTTACATACCTTCTTGTTAGCTGTTTTCACAGCTCTTATCCTGGTTTCCCTCCAGGGAAGCTTTCACGCGTTTTTCTGTGTTGTGAGTGTTAATTATAATTACGTGTAGAAGTGAATCTTGGTGAATTTCCTATACCTAGTGTTAATTAATAGTTTTATTCTATTTTAGTGGAGTGCATTTAATTTTTATCATGCCGATGCAACATCTTTCCTTTTCAGACAAGGTCGACATGATCTTGATTTTTGGAGAATGCCAGCAAAATGCAATGCAAGCAGCAGAATTGTATGCCCAACGTTACCCAGACAGACTTCAACCAGATAGACGAACATTTAAAAGAATTGTAGAGAAACTTAGAGAGACAGGCAGTTTGAAGCCCAAGAAAAAGACAGTGATAAATCCCGCTGTGACTCATGAAATCAATCAAGCTATTGTTTTGAACATAGCTGAAAATAATCCCCAAGTCAGCAGTCGAGAAATGAAGCAATCAAGCGGCATAAGTAAGTCATCGATTCTAAGAATATTAAAAAGGCACAAATTCCATGCATATCACATCGAACTGCATCAGGAACTACATGGAGAGGATTTTATGAACAGGGTGAGATTTTGCACGTGGGCCCAAGAGAAACTGCAGGAAAATCAGGACTTCTTCAAGTTTGTGCTTTTCACCGATGAATGCACATTCAAATCTAATGGGCACGTAAACAGGCATAATATGCACTATTGGTCGGTGGTTAACCCACATTGGATGAGAGAAGAAAAAACACAAGACATATGGTCACTGAACGTGTGGGGAGGAATTATTGACAACCGATTAGTTGGTCCATTCTTTTTTGAAGGCCATCTGACTGGTGCGATGTATGCAGAGTTCTTAAGAAATTCATTAGATGACTTACTAGAAGATGTGCCATTAAATGTGATCCAAAATTTGTGGTTTCAGCAAGATGGTGCGCCTCCACATTTCAGTCGAGAAGCTCGTGGTGTGGCAGATGAAAAGTTTCCAGATAAATGGATTGGTCGTGGTGGTCCAATTGCTTGGCCAGCTAGATCTCCCGATCTCACACCTATGGATTTTTTCACATGGGGAGTTGTGCAAGAAATTGTGTACAGAACACAGCCAACCACGAGACAAGACATGCAGCAACGACTCGTAGATGCCTTCCAGACAATCAATGAACGAAATACAGCAGCTACAGTCCAAAATTCATTTCAGCGACGTGCTCAGATGTGCATCGAAAGAGAAGGCCACCACTTTGAGCAGTACCTGTAATCAGGTAAGTACTTTTTGTGAAGTGATCTGTGCTATAGTGGTTGCAGTGCAGTGAATTTGGTGATGATTGTGTAGTGATGGGTTGTGGTAGTGAGTAATGCATCACTTTAGGTAAGTACAAGCCGTAAGTTCCTTGTACACAATTTTGTCTATGATGATTAGTAGAGCTCTTTCACAATATTTGAAGGATCCACAATTCTGAGACATCCAAAACAGCTAAAAGACCATAGTTTATGTAACACAATCAGTCAATCAAATTCAATTTATTGTTGTTAGTTTGATCATACAGGATTTAAGTTTCAATTTATATCCTTGAAAAATTATAATTATTGTGATTGCAACTTCAACTTTACAGCAACACACTTTCGCCAGCTAAAAACACTTGGTTTTACATCACCCTACAATTTACCAAACAATTTAACCCAACTAGTTAAGAAATGGCATCGGGCTATAATTCTTCTACCTTCGGCTACAGTTTATCTCTGAATTTTAATTATGTTAGTTGAAACGATAGTTTAACAATTCCTTTGCCCTTATTTAGATCAGATGATGTTAAATTTAGAGGCTGTAAATATCAATTTTGTTATGCAAAACGATTCCTTGGTCCTTATTTGACACGAGTTGCTGTTAAATTCTGGGCTGTGAATATCTTAGTCCTCGATATTAGTCTCAACGGGGCAAACTAAGTCGACTCACTTAACCTAAAAATGCCAACTAAAAAACAGGCCATAACAACAAAATAATTACCTGTGGAATTACATAAGTATGGAATAATGCGAATTAGGGAAATGGCTATTTGAAAAAACCCCCTCACACAAACCGGAGCCCTTCACACAAACTGGAGCCCCTCTTCACGCCGCGCCGCCATCTGATTAAATGTCCGTGTTCGTAACCTCTCCTGGCACCTTGGGTGGGCGAATTAAATGGTGGATGCCCAGTTTAAACCCATATTTCAACATTATTCGTTACAAAAATCCACGTTTATTAAAATTAAAAACAATTTCGCAGTTCAATGGCCACGTCGTGTCGCTGTCAACTGGTGACAGATGAAAAAAGCGTACGCTGTTATCCAAGAAAGCCCTCGCATAGTAGTCAATTGTTTACGTGGCCGACTTGTGAATTAAAATGGACCATTTTTAGCTTGCTACAGTTGGCTAATCTGATGACGGAAATTTAAAAAAATGGGCTTAACATAAAGGTATTAGCCCAAAAAACGATTTTATGGGTAAAAAATTTTTTTTTCTTGGAAAAACGACATTTCAAAATTTCGTGACGTCACAGTTTTTGAATGACAGATAAACTTTTGCCCTCATTTGAAGGGTCCTTGGTAGCCATATACACTGTAAAAATTTCGAAGTCCCAGCTTTAAAATAAAGGGCAATTTTTGAGGTGGGCAATAGTGTTGGTCCACCCGGTATGTTCATGGGGACTTTTTTGCATATTTTTCATAGAAGAATCTACTGGTAAAGTTTTGACCACTAATTTCGGGACAACCTGTATATCGCGAATTTCAATTTAACATCAAAAACAAAATTGATGCAACTTTTAGAACTATTGAAATAGGCCTTTTTTCAATAGTTCTAAAAGTTTCTAAAGAAGGGTCTTTGTGAATCACCCTGTATACATAGAACCCAAATGCTTCCGATTAGAGGTATTTTTGCGGGTAAACGATGAGAACCGAGCGAGGAACCATCATTTTAACTGTACGAGCGTAAAAAAAATTATATACAGTGTGTCTCATTTTAACTGGAACCACACAAATATTTCGGTTAATTTTAACCGAATCAATGCGTTCTTTTTCTCTGCATGTAGAGCTCCAAAATCTGCAACTGCGTAATACTCAACTTTTTTTATAAACCGAAACCCCAGCCTACTGCGATTTAATAAAGAGGCCAAAAATGACGAAATCGTATTAGGCATTTTTTTCTCGAAAAATTTTATAAAGAAAAGTTGCTCAGGATCGCTCCAAATGGCTAAATCCGAAGTTTCAGGAAAATACGAGGGAAAATATAAAAATGTTGAATTTCTTGAGGAAGAATCATAAAATAACGAAAACGTCAATATTTTTGCAATATAACGGGTGATGTGAAATAAAAAACAATGGAAGCGCATATGTTTGCTGTTTGTGGCACATTGCAACAGATTAGTTGGGGTGTCCCTTGAAATTGTTAAGAAAAACGAAAATCTTACACTATCTTAATAACTTCAACTTTTTCTGCGATTGTTAAGTTTTAACCATCCATAGCCGATAGTAAATGTCAAATCAATTAATTT
Organism: Pycnomerus fuliginosus; assembly: GCA_963924575.1. Classification (NCBI taxonomy): domain Eukaryota; kingdom Metazoa; phylum Arthropoda; class Insecta; order Coleoptera; family Zopheridae; genus Pycnomerus; species Pycnomerus fuliginosus. The sequence goes on from OZ004620.1 coordinate 30,724,636, forward strand.
CCATTGTTTTTTTATTTCACAGCACCCATTATGTTGCAAAAATATTGACGTTTTCGTTATTTTGTGATTCTTCCTCAAGAAATTCAACATTTTTATTTTTTCCTGAAATTTCGGATTTAGCCATTTGGAGCCATCCTGAGCAACTTTTCCTTATAAAATTTTTCGATAAAAAAATGCCTAATACGATTTCGTCATTTTTGGCCTCTTTATTAAATCGCAGTAGGCTGGGATTTCGGTCTATAAAAAGAGTGAAGTATCACGCAGGTGCAGATTTTGGACCTCTACATGCAGAAAAAAAGAAAGCATTGATTCGGTTAAATTTAACCGAAATCTTTGGGTGGTTCCAGTTAAAATGAGACACACTGTATACAACTCATGAGTAAAGCTACTTTTTTTCACTCGACGGATTTGCGCACTCCACCTACGGCATCGTGCAACAAGCATTATTTCTCGTGAAAAGTTAACAAACCAGAAGCAAGCCTGACTCACACTGTCCCTGTATCCGTTAGAAAACGCTTCGACTTTTTTTTTTATCAGTAAAAATCTCAAATTCACCGTTACAGCCCGCCGAAATTTTCAAAACCATCGATCCTGAACCATTAGGAACCGCCTCTTTGGCTCAAGTCCATAAGGCAACCCTCGCCGATGGATCCGTCGTCGCCGTTAAAGTTCAACACCCCTACGTCCAAGGCAACTCCAAAGTCGACTTGAAAACAATGGAATATTTAGTAAAAATAATGAGCTGGGTGTTCCCCGAATTCAAATTTCAGTGGTTGGTGAACGAAACCAAGAAAAACATCCCCCAGGAGCTCGATTTCGAGCAGGAGGGCCACAACGCCGAAAAAGTGGCGGCAATGTTCAAAACCGTCGATTGGTTGCACATACCCAAAGTGGTCTGGGATTTGACAACTTCCAGGGTTTTAACGATGGAATTCGTGGAAGGGGGCCAAGTCAACGATATAAAATACATCGAGGAGCACGAGATTAATCCCTTTGAAATTTCCGATAAACTGGGGAGGCTGTATTCTCAGATGATTTTCATCAACGGATTCGTTCATAGTGATCCTCACCCGGGGAATATTTTTGTAAGGAAGAGCGATAGGGGAGATTGTGATATTATTCTTCTAGATCACGGACTTTATGCTGTATGTTTTTAAAGCGCTATTGTAACGTTGTTTAATTATCTTTTTTTTTGTAGAATTTGAGCGACGAGTTTCGTGTGGAGTACGCGAATTTTTGGCTCAGCATTTTGAACAGGGACAGAAAAGCGATGAGGATGCACAGCGCTAATTTGGGGATTACTGGGGATCTTTATGGGATGTTTGCGTGTATGGTGACTGGGCGCACTTGGGATACTATTATGAAAGGCATAGACCGGTGAGTTTCTATGATACAAGGTGTCTCAGGGAATGTTTCTGAAAACCTTTGAAGGCTAGTAACACATTTCTTAAGTAAAAGTGTAAAAGTATAAAACTGTTCAGTTATAATAAGTTTTGTATGGTGTACATCTATAGGGTGTCCCAAGGGTGCGTCAAAGTCCATTTATAATAATATCATACACAGGGTCCTGCAATAGTGCATCGCGTTTCCATTGCGCCTAAACTAGCCAAGTTAGGAATTTCGTTCATGTGCATGCTTAAACTAGAAATGAAAGCGCATTTCAGGAAAATATTTTTAAATGTACAGGGTGGTTAAAAAAATTGACATGTCAAAGTTGAATTTTTTGATGAAATGTCCGGTATATTTTATCATATTTATAACCCCTTTGTTCATCCCTAAAATGTTACGGCTCGAGGCTCGAGCAAACATAAATTTTGAAGAAAATTGGAGTTTAGATCATTTTATTTAAAAATTCGTTATTTACGCGGGTAAATTAAGATGAAGTTCGTGTTATAGAGGCTCTTAACAACCCTTGATCCGATTTTAGTTGTTTTTCTATGTACATAGTGTTAAAAATTAATTTGTAAGATTTGAGAAGTTTAAAGCAGTTTTTCTCAATTTATTCAAATGTAACACCCTGTATATTTTTAGTACAAACATGTTGAATATTTTCATCCGTTTTCTAGTTATCCGCAAATATTGCAAATTTTCTTTGTTTGGAGACAATTTTAACTTCTAAAATCATTACATAAGCATTCAGACTATTATTGTCCAGTACAATAAAAATGTTCAAAAACACGGTTCTGCCATAGTTACTAGTGTCAATTGTGACTTTCTTAAAAAAGTCATTATTTCTAGATTGCAAACAATAATAATCATTTTTTCAAATCGAAAAGTTAGTGCAGCGTAAATTCTTTCAAATATCAATTTTGTGCACCTTTGACTGTAACTTACGTATATTTTTGAACATTAATCAATATTCATTTGATCCCCGTACATCGAAATTAACGTTTTATTATGATACCAATTTTTACCTTGACTTTTCACCAAGTGCGCAAGGTTTCCGCACGAAAATTTTAGGCTCTGATGATAGCCCTAATTGCATACTTGAATCCAGGGTTGAGATTTGGTGCCCCCTTTTGCCCCTAAGCCCAATAGACCATATTAAAATTAACAAGTACGAACAATTTCAGGAGACAAAAGTTTTATTCCCTCCCCTTAACATCCCATTGGCTTACTTGATTTTTTTAATGTTTTTGTCGTCATCTAATTGACAAAATTTCCAACTTTAATAATTTTAGGAGAGACAATGGTTTTTACACCCTCTTCTTGGAAAGCATCCCCCAGACCGATTTGATTTTTTTCGATATTTTTTTCGGTCTTCTCGTAACGTAATTGACAAAGATTCCAATTTTCGTAATTTTAGGGGACAAATAGTTTTTTCGCCCCACTTAATTTGCCCCCCAGATCGACCTAATTTTTTTCAATATTTTTCTCGTTTATATCGTCATCTAATTGTCAAAACTTCCAAGTTTCATAATTAGGACATAAAAAATGTTTCCACGCCCTCTAATTCGCCCCCCTAATCGATTTAATTTTTTTAATATTTTTCCCGTTATTGCCAACATACTTTCGTTCAACATTGAAAGTTTCTAATTTTTGGCCATTTTTTCGGGATTCTGTACCACTGTGCACAGGGACTTTTCTGCTTCCTGTAACTGACAAATTGTGGAATTAATTGGAATATTACTTTAAATTTCAAAATTGGAACTGAAAAGGAAAGTGAAGGAGGTCTTTTTAACTTATTGTACTGGGTCTTCATTCCATTAGGTACCTACTTTAAATTGTCATAGCTCCTTTATTACTTGAGATATTCGCCTGAACTAAAAACAGGATAGTAGACCGTACTCCCAAGTTTTGTTCTGGACGTTACTCTTAGCGATAACCGTCGGATCTTAAGCGCTGTGGATGCAACAATGCTTTTTTTTAAATGGAACACACGGTATATTTTTGCACGGATCGATAAAGGATTGTTTTCTGATTTCATTGCTATAGGGTAGTTGATACCTGGGGTTGATAGTTTTCGAGAAAAAAAATCCTGAACTACGAGAAATGTCTGAAGGAAAATGTTGAAATTTTTAATTTGTAATGCTTTAAGGTGAATAAGTAAGTTACTTTCTTTGTTACTATTGAAAGTTTTAACTTACTTATTCACCTTAAAATATTACAAATTAAAAATTTCAACATGATTGCCATTTTCCTTCAGACTTTTTTCGTAGTTCAGGATTTTAACCTCCCCACTCCACTTCACCATTTAAAAAAAAAGGGAGGTTACTGCAATCACTAAAATTTTCGAATTCGAGATAAGACCGGATCTGTACGTTTTGAGGTCTCAGGAACCCAAAAAAGTGGTTTTTAAAATGTGTCTGTATGTATGTACGTACGTTCGTTCGTTCGTACGTACGTTCGTTCGTTCGTTCGTTCGTTCGTTCGTTCGTAAACACGCCACAGCCCAAACTACTCGACCGATTTGGCTGAAATTTGGTACGTGTGCATGTGATAACCCAACTTAGATCTGAAAAGCTTTTGGAGCCAATCGTGCAACCAGAAATGCCGTTTTGGCACATCAACTTTTAAATTTTAAATGTAAACCCCCATTTTTCACGTCACAATAAGAAAGGCCTTCAGATTCTGCTTCCAAAGATGTACTCACTGTCAGTGCCCTTTTGACCAAAAACTAAAAATATCGAGATTTTTATCGGACTTTAAAATCGCGGTACAGCCCAAGCCCCTGAACTGATTTGGCTAAAATTTTGCACATGGGGATTGTATTACACGTCGAAGAGCTGAACAAATGTTGGATTCAATCGACCCACGGAAAGTGCCGTTTTGGCACACCAGTTTCCAAATTTAAAGTATTCTCTCATTTACCCATCCAAAACAAATTTTTGAAAGATTTATTGCCAGCATTAGAAGGGTCTTCGAATTCTGGTTTTAAATGAGATAAAATTTATTCGCATTTATTACCCTTTGGGTAGAAAAATCGAAATTTTGAAATAACACTGAAACCACGTTATAGCCCAAACTAATGGAAGGATTTGTCTGAAATTTGGTACATGGAGGTCAGGTGACCCGTTGAAGAGCTGAAAGGCTTTTGGGAGCAATTGGTTAACGGGAAGTGCCGTTTAGGCATATTAACTTTAAAATCTTAAACACAAGTCACGGAAATCAAAGACCCACGCGTTGGGGAGGTTCCAGCCGCTTCTCTGCTGCCTTTTTTCTTTTCTCGAAAACTATCAACCCCAGGTATCAACTACCCTATATCAATGAAATCAGAAAACAATTCTCTATCGATTCGTGCAAAAATATACCCGGTGTTCCATTTAAAAAAAAACAAGTTGCATCTACAGCGCTTAAGATCCGACAGTTATCGCTGGGAGTACGGTCCAGAACAAAACTCGGGAGTCCGGTCTACCGTCCAGTTTTTATTTCATGCGAATATCTCAAGTAATAAAGAAGCTATGACAATTTAAATTAGGTACCTAATGGAATCAAGACCCAGTACAATAAGTTAAAAAGACCTCCTTCACTTTCCTTTTCAGTTCCAATTTTGAAATTTAAAGTAATATTCCAATTAATTCCACAATTTGTCAGTTACAGGAAGCAGAAAAGTCCCTGTGCACAGTGGTACAGAATCCCGAAAAAATGGCCAAAAATTAGAAACTTTCAATGTTGAACGAAAGTATGTTGGCAATAACCCTGTACATATACTAAACAAGGCATGTTGAATATTTACTGTATGGTTGTATACAATTATTAGTCACCTTGATTAATATATTGTATTTTTGTTAGTAGACACATTTTTATACTAAAAGTTAAAGACAGTAGAAATGTCTTTTCAAGAACAATAGTTATTTTTCTATTAAGTGCGCGAAATGAGTGTTTTTTTGTAGCGCATGAGAATGCTACTTTTAGCCGAGACCGTTAGGTCGAGGCAAAAAAGTCATTCGAATGCGCCAAATAAACACTGATTTCGCCCACGAAATAGAAACAACGTTTTTTCTACAACTTTTAAACATTTAGAAAAAAATGGAAAATTTATCAAAAAACAGAGTTATCTGATGTGTCACGTAACTAACGTAAAGTGCAGTTGTTTATTCGGTAAACAAAAAAATTCGTGTTTCAGAATTTGTAATTTGCATGCAGTTTTCCTACATTTTCTATTAATTTAACGATGGATTGTGGCGAAACCAGTGATAGTGATATTCCACGCGAGGTGATGGAGACCGCAGACCGTATATTGCCCGTCAAATCAAAAGGGCAGTATGAAAAGGCTTATACCCAATTTTGTGAATGGCGTGCGATGAAGAATGTTGGAAAAGTCTCGAAAACCGTGCTTCTAGCATATTTGGAAGAAAAATCGAGAAAATTAAAACCACCTACTTTATGGAGTACATTCTCTATGCTGAAAGCCACCTTGAATGTAAAGGGAAACATTGACGTGCGAAGATTTCCAAAATTGGTATCTTGCCTCAAGAACAAATCAGTTGGGTATCGAGGGAAGAAATCAAAGGTATTAACAAGAGAAGATATTACTAAATTTATCAACGAGGCCGACAATGAAAGGAATTTACTGAAAAAGGTACATAATTTTATTCTTAAAGGGATACTCTCGAGAAACGACCAAGTTCCAGCAAGTTCCACCCTGGTTCCGAACCGGATATGGCTGTTAGGGATTTTTTTTTCGTTGCTCGATTTTTACGTGGCTAAGGTTTCCCAAAGCTTCATCGAATTGACATGACATTTTAATAATTTTTAAACAGTTTTCTTTAAAAATGTAGAAAATTAAATAATAGTAGGACTTTTATATCAGTATTATAATGAAATGAAGATTTTTCTGCCGAACTAATCATGACACTGATTTTCAATTTCTTAACCTCAAAATCATAGCTGTTAATGAAAGGGGTCCGGAAATGAGGTAAAATTCTACTGATCTATTTCATTTGTGAGATAATTCTTGAACAGGGTCTGGTAAATAATAGTTCCTTACTGATGCCTCATTTTATAACAAAAGGGATGGAAACAGTAAATTCATGATCGACACATATGAGGAGCCAAAGACAAAAGCAAAGAATTGTGATTACAAAGAGTAAGTTGTGGACCCCAGTGTGGTAGGATACGACAAGTTAACTAGAGATTAAAAAGTAAATTGTAACTGAGGGGTTTAAAATCTGTATTCTTATTCTGACATACAGAAATATAGCTCGATTCCACGTTCATGCAAAAGTTAATAAAATACGTAACATATTCAATTAAAATACTGTACTTAAGCAATAAAAATAATCACAGGCCTCCTCTAACATTTGAAATCAGTATATTGTCCATCTTCTTCGAGATAGTGCTTTCGACAACACGAGTTGGAGTAACTCTTCTCTGATATCGTCCCAGTTTCGCCCAGCTATTAATCTAAAAGTTAAAAGTTATTGAACATAATCGATTTTAAATAATCAAAACACTTACTGCCTGTAAGCAAGATATCTCCACAATGGTTGGTAGTTGATTTCCTACAAGAAACAGAGTAATTATTCGTGGGCATTAACATACTTGAGCCTCAACTACACCCAGTTTATAATTTAAATTACTTAGTCGAGTATGTACCTACTTACTTATCTGTTGGGGTTGGAATTGGTGCCAGCAGCTGTTTATTTCCTTTGAAGCGTTTCTTCTTGCTATATGTTCTATTCGTGTTCAAATTGGTAAGGACCCATTTCTTTGAGATTATTTGCTTGAAAATCTTTGTAAATGATCACGAAACTTCCACAAATTAAAACGAAAGCAGTTCTGGCAGTTCTCTTCTCTTCTTTATTAAGACAGTTGACAGATCGAAATGACGTGAGTTGTCACTCGGAGGCCCGCCGTAATTCAAATCACGGCAAAGTTGTAGGGTTTTCGTTTCGCCGATAAAACAGAGAACCGTAAAAACAAAATGGCATTTCCGGTAAAAATGCTGTCAAAGGGCCACAATTTTATTTTATTTCTTAAAAAAGGTAAGCGAAGCCACAAATTTGTTCCCCGCTTACGGTTAAGCAAATCATGAGCTTTTCAATGATACTACTTTCGAGCCTATTGTTCACAATAATTTTTGACGTTTTTTCTCTTCAGTATGCCTTTAATTTGCGATAGCTTACGATAATTTTGTTGCAGACTGTGCTGATTTTGGGCTTAAGTGGGGCCTGTCGTCGTGAAGAATTGGTAAAAATGACGATTGATGACGTCGAAGATGTAGGCTCTGTTTTGATTGTGAAAGTACCGGACTCGAAAACTCATTCCGAACGAACTTTTACTGTTTCGCGTCCAGACTATATTGAGATATACCGAAAATACAGAGCTCTGCGGCCGCCCCATGCCTCAAGTCGTCGATTATTCTTTAAATACGACAATGGCAAGTGTGTTAATCAGCATGTCGGAATAAATAAAATAGGAGAGATCCCCAGCTTAATTGCAAAATGGCTTGGAAAGGAAGAGTTTCAGAAATACACTGGTCATTGTTTCAGAAGAAGCTCTGCCACTCTCTTGGCCAACGCAGGAGGAAATATGACTTCGATTAAACGCCATGGAGGGTGGAAATCCACCACAGTAGCGGAGGGTTACTTAGAAGACAGTTTGAACAACAAAATTGACATTTCGAATAAAATTTTAAACTGTCAACCATCCACTTCCAAAGAGAACGTGCTAAACGGGATTTCTTACCAGTGCCAGCGTAGCCTCTCTGAGGAGATGAACGAAGTGGTGGAGAAAACTTTTAAAGGCCAACTATCTGCAATGTCTTCGGGAATTAATGTAGGAAATAATTGTTCCAAATGTACCATTAATTTTTATTTCAATAATAAGTAGTGATGATGAGGTTGCAATAATTCAGTCAAGATTTAAATAAAATACGCACTCATATTTTTTCGCACAATTGTATGTTATAACTCTCTTACCGATGTAGTTAAAATAAGGTGTAAGTTGAACTTACCAAGCGCGGTTTGGTTTCCCAGGCAACGAAAAATAACAGTGCTGTTATGAATTCATAACAGCACGCATATCTGATACAGGCATGGTAAGTGAAACAATTGAACCGGCAAAGGTATCGGAGCATTTGGAAAATTCGGCGATCTGTCAAACAGGATTTGTTTAATGGCTGACGAAAAATGTTCAATAAGTTAATTTCAATTGTGCGAAAAATCATATACGATACACGGTTGTTAAGTACATCTAACATAATCTCGGAAATTGCAAAAACTCGTCTTCGACTCGTTTTTGCAAACCCTTCCTCGATTCTGTTATACTGTACTTACCAACCTAATATCGTAATATACTATTGCCTACTTGTTTTTTTTGTGTTTTCCTATTTACCATAGATACGAAACAAAAAGTTACGTTATTTTTTCACGTGTGAAAAAAAAAATTTTTTTTGTCATGTTAAAAAAAGATAAACTTCGCGAACCGTTAGCAACGCGTAAATCTGACCATTTTTTGACAGTTGTAGAAAAATTAAATTAAATTGTTCATAAACGAAAATAAAGAACAGTTTGAACATTTACATTTTTTTAAATTTAAAGATGAAGATTTTTAGTGGATTGCATAAAAATGTGTATTTGGTGATTAGACCGACATATTTCGCCTTATTAGGGCATCCTCGGGGTCAAAGAATTTTTTTACAATTTCATATCTACAGGGTCAGTCTAGTTGGACAAATCAGTCGCTCTAGCGTTTAAGATATTGAAATTAGAAATTCTATTTTTGGATATGTTGTAGCTGAAATGGTCCCCTACGCATGGGACCTATAAAGAAAGCTCCAGTTTTATTCAAACCAAAATTATTAAATAAAAACGAAGGCCTTTTTTTTCTATATTGTTGCATTTTTTAAGGTTATTTCGTTAGAGAATCATTTTCTCTTTATGGAAACATAATTTTTTGAAGAAAAAAGTTAACAATAGCCGAGGGATAGATTATTTAAATAATAAGGATTTTTAATTATTTCCTAAGGAAAACCAGGAGTGCCGTGGTTTTAACAACTGAAAGGCAGTCTAGCTTATACTGCAGACTGTACCCGGAATGACATAAGTGACAGTTGGAAATGTCATTTGCGGTCGTTTGTGAAAAAATAATGCAAAACTACGAATTTTTGCCCTTTTCTTTACAGAGAATTGGGTAATTTTTATTGCTTGATGGAATTTTTGCAAAATTCGCCGCATACAAGTGTCTCGGGTTGTCACTCGATTGATGTTTTTTACATTGCCATTGGAGTCGAATGGTTCGATGAAGAAAAGCTATTCTCGTCAGCCAAAAAGGAATTGGAATAGTTGCTAACAGTTTACTAAGTGAGTACATTGCTGTCAAATATAGTGATTTAATTGCCTTATTAAAAAATTAATCCATTTCAGCCGATAAGTTTTCACACTTACGAAAAGAGATTAAGATATAAGGTCTACGGTGAATGCTCATATCTCAATCAAAATGACGGCTGCATGGTATTCGTAAAAGAAGATATAGACGCTGAATATACTGCCTTAAAATTCGCTGAAGTTACTTTTCATAAACTTCAGCTTTGCGCGAATGGCCATAACTATGAAATAACAGCTATATATAGACCGCCATCTTCTTCTATAGACATTTTTCTGCAAGATCTAAGAAACTATTTCTCTATTAATAATAAAAATCTCAACCAAATTCTAATAGGAGATATAAACATAAACCTACTTGATCTGTGCGATTTGAATGTTAATAATTACATAAACACTCTTAACGAATCCGGCCTAAAACAAGGACTCGAAACAGTAACACGACCAGACTCGGGCACCTTAATAGATCACATATTTTATAAATTGGTTAAAAGTATCAAAATACAAAACTTTGTCTACAAGACTACAATTTCTGATCACTATTTCGTGGGATGTTTCATAAGTGATATAAATATTACAAATCTACAAAATAACACAAGCCGAACTCGCAGTTTAACAAATAAAGTCATAAATTATCAAAAATTGACAGAAACTCTTACCACAGAAAAGTGGCCCGAACTAAAAAATATCACTGACATAGACACAGCAACTAACACATTCGTTAACAGGGTAAAACATTTTATTGACCTGGCAACGACAAACAAAATTCATTCAAATAAACAAAAATATATAAAACTAAAACCATGGATTACACATAACTTAATAAAATGTATCCGACAGCGGGACGAACTAAAAAGAAAATATCTAAAAGACAACACAAATCAAGAAAAACGAAGTGAATACACAAAATATAGAAATTACCTCACGACATTAATAAGAAAAACAAAAAATGAATATTATGAAAACAAACTAGCACATGCAAAGACAGATATAAAAAAACTCTGGAAGATAGTTAGAGAAATAGGGGGGGATGATAATAAACATAACATAAACATTCAAAAAATAATAGTAGATAAAAAAGAAATTAATGCCAAAGAAAGAAGATATTGCACATAACTTCAATTATTATTTTAGTAACGTTGGTTGTAATATGGCGGCAGCCATAAAAAAACCATCAGATGTCAGCGCTCTTAAGTACAACGACAATGATCTTCCACATTCTATGTTCTTGATGCCAGTGACAGAATTTGAAATTAAAAAATATATAAACAAGTTAAAAAATAACAAGTCTCCTGGCATCGACAACATAAGAGCGGAAACTATTAAAAACACTGGTACAACGCTTTGTAAACCTTTGGTACTAATAATTAATCATATATTTACTACTGGAATCATTCCCCTGGCATTCAAAACGAGTGCTGTGACGCCGATCTACAAAAGTGGCGACTCTAGTCAAACAAGCAATTATAGACCAATATCTGTAATAACATCCTTTGCCAAAATATTTGAAATGGTCATACAGGAGCGTTTAAAAAGTTATCTCAACAAATATAATAAAAATAGGAGTTAGGATGGAGAGAGACTATTGTTTCCGTTTTTATTAGTTTTAGTCCTTTATGAAAATAGGGAATAGGGAATATTATTATTGCTGTTACAGAGAAAAACTCGATTAAAGCACAACACAAGCACAGCGCTTAAAGTGCCTTGTCATTATTATCTGTAATTCAAACATACCTATTATGTAAAAACCTGACAAGTTCAATATATATTATTATTATTACATTATTATTATATCATCATCGGATGTTGAGGGGTTCATTCATATTCCATGTAGCAAATGTTGAAAAAGACAAAGAAGCATTGAAACCAAGAAAATTCAAGTCGGAGGGTGTAAACTGGGATAGGTGATGCAATTCAAAAGACAGTGTACAGATGAAATATGAATTGATGCAACGAAATCGTATGTAGCAGTAACATCACATGAATCGAGATTATTAACAAGTAGATGTCGAAGCAAAATAGCTTGATTGTGGCTAGCGAGTTATTTCGGGCAGTGGTCATCAATGATGCTTGCGAACATACAGAAATCACAACATGAATAAAAAGACGACAGGAGGATGTTGAGTAACATTAAATTAAACATTCATTTATTATTTCAAGTGAACGTTAAAATTGGACAGAGACTATTGTCACCACATTGTTATTTATTTATTTATCAGTACATTTGATGTTGCAACATTTATGTAAATCTCTATCCCTTGTAGTCCACTGCATTTTAATCTAAATCACGTTTAGTTAAGATCATATTTTTTCAGGTAGGTACTGTTACGTTCCAAATTAACACTGGATAAAGCCACTCGTAACAATTATTCTTGGACAGGCGTATTGGAGGATTTACATAAACACAGCTGTAGTTCTGTTAACTAAACCTAATTTATTCACAGTATGTACAGTTTTTGGATTGTCGTTCCCCAGGAACTCCTTAATTCGTCCAACAGGCTCTGTACAATTTAATATTAGTAAATGCTAACAAGAATTACGTGATTGTTGTCTGTCATCGGTTTTACAGTGGTGGTTCCTATGTATAATTATTTAATACAGTCTTCATTAAACACATAAATTTTATATGAACATAGAATTAGCAAATCACTTATCTTCGATGAAGAGGTTGATGACCTCTTCGATTGGATTCCTTCTTCGAACTAGGGATTTGGAGTTGCTCGCGCTCTCATACCAAACTAGGGTTGAACTCATTCAAAACTATTCAGAGGTTTCAGAACTTGATGAAGTTTATGAACTTGGATTGGTTGATCTCAGATTTTCCTCAATGTCCTCATTCCGGCTTCCAAGGTCAATTTCCGTTTCCAGATTACAAGGAGAGAATTATTCCCGACATCGATCGTAGTTATCGATAATGAATAATTTAAGCAATTAATACTTCTCGTACAGACAGTACAGAAAGATATAGAAAGACATGGAAAGACAGAGCTGGAAGAAATAATTAGAATTGCAACAACCGGCCATCTTGTACTCACAATTACACGACGTAGATCTTGAACATGTGCTCGTTAGCTATTTTCTTGGGCCTAAGCCACGTTCCTCAAAATGGAACTATTTCGTTAACCGGGTTTATTGGGCATACAGCCATATGAACGAAACCAGATAATTTCACCGTTCGTTCAACTATTTCCAATTAACGTTTAGCAAACACGAGACGATGCACACACTACGAGCGATCGCACCAGAGAAAGATCCGGAAGCCAGGCGCTGACCGTCCTACACATGGATCACGTGGTCAGGCAAACAGTGGCGTACTAATTAAATCGGAAGGTAATACAGGGTAATAACCAGTGGCGGGGTAATAAATCGCAACCGTAACATTCGCCCTTCCTAGAGGGAAAAGAGAAAGCTTGCTTAAACCTTTTTCCTCTACATTGCAGTCCAGCAAAACCGAGAGACAAAATTTTTAAATAGTAAAATGTAAAATTTTAAAACGAGATCAGCAACAACCCCAAGAGTGTTTGTCTAGAAGAGACCGCGGAATAAATAACTTTCCAAGGCAATAGAAAGCCATAAAACAAAAGAAAAGATTAAACTAGCGCAATAGGGTGCAACGTTCGCTAGAAACGACAGCATGCACAAAACTTGCATTTAAGTAGGAATTCACTATTCCACTCAAATTTAACAATCACGCACAGCTAGCAACAATTGAGTCATCACAGACTCCACGAATCAATACTTAGTTTAACGTAAGTACCAGAAAAGAAGAATATTGACGGCCATCGACCAGTCAACAATACTCTGGAAAACGACATTTCTTGCAGAAAACCATACTGCAAAAGACATATCTGTACATAAAAGAGACGAACGTAAGTCCGCCGGGTGTTCGATGTCCAACACCAAGGGTGTCCACGTTTACTCGCCTCCTACGAGAGCTACGCGACGAAGCCTCTTGCCAATTCTCAACCCAGCAAGAGAGGGCGATTAACACGTTAACTCGGGGAAGTGTTTGAGCTACGCTTAAACTTGTCCATCTGCAATGTAAGAAGATCCACCCTTTCACAACATGAAAGTAACTCAGGGATAGAATTAATGTCTTTATCCCTCAAATGATCTTGATACACTGACAATACGTTTCGTCGTATAATTTTCAACACATAACACATAACGTTCAACCTTGCGGCTATAGCTAAAGGAGTAGGCAAAAATTTTCGAATCATACGATCGCGCAAATCATCAAAGGAATTAACTGAGTGTTCGACTAGGTGGTACCATTTCCTAGCTGAACCAGTTAGCAAATGTTTAATACTACGCATGACTTCTACCTCGGTGGAATTGGTAATTTCTATTTGATCGCTGATATCCCTTACTTGCATCTCGAACCTAAGTTCCTCCCGACTCAATAAGTCTAAATTTAGTCTAACCGCCATGACTCCCGCTCTCTCTCTCTCCACGATCAACACGAACGACCACTACACAGGTCAACTGTTCACCCAGTTATCGCGAAAGAAAAGCAAAATTAGCTACCGGTATTGATGAGAAATTAATTACTCCAAGATCAAAATAAATTGCGAGTACAACACAACAGTACAGTTGTTACAATTCTAAAAATCTCACCACCTGCCAATCTGAGACGTCATACGGATTTACAAGGTTGCTCTCTACGAATACTCTGCAATCTCTCTGCCTTTCAATCTGGAAACCTCCCTCTTTTGGAAAGCCTCAGAATCTCCAATTCAAGTTCTCCCTCAAACGGAATACAAGGACCTGGTTTGAGAGCTCCTCCAAATCCTTTTCGAAGGTCCAATCTGCAACTTACAATAAGTTAATAACAGTTCATACAAATTTGACTCTCCAATCGTTTGTCCAAGTGTACCAGGTAATTATTCAAAATAATTTTTCAATTTTTCCCGGCCGATGCACCAATTAAATGTTACGTTCCAAATTAACACTGGATAAAGCCACTCGTAACAATTATTCTTGGACAGGCGTATTGGAGGATTTACATAAACACAGCTGTAGTTCTGTTAACTAAACCTAATTTATTCACAGTATGTACAGTTTTTGGATCGTCGTTCCCCAGGAACTCCTTAATTCGTCCAACAGGCTCTGTACAATTTAATATTAGTAAATGCTAACAAGAATTACGTGATTGTTGTCTGTCATCGGTTTTACAGTGGTGGTTCCTATGTATAATTATTTAATACAGTCTTCATTAAACACATAAATTTTATATGAACATAGAATTAGCAAATCACTTATCTTCGATGAAGAGGTTGATGACCTCTTCGATTGGATTCCTTCTTCGAACTAGGGATTTGGAGTTGCTCGCGCTCTCATACCAAACTAGGGTTGAACTCATTCAAAACTATTCAGAGGTTTCAGAACTTGATGAAGTTTATGAACTTGGATTGGTTGATCTCAGATTTTCCTCAATGTCCTCATTCCGGCTTCCAAGGTCAATTTCCGTTTCCAGATTACAAGGAGAGAATTATTCCCGACATCGATCGTAGTTATCGATGATGAATAATTTAAGCAATTAATACTTCTCGTACAGACAGTACAGAAAGATATAGAAAGACATGGAAAGACAGAGCTGGAAGAAATAATTAGAATTGCAACAACCGGCCATCTTGTACTCACAATTACACGACGTAGATCTTGAACATGTGCTCGTTAGCTATTTTCTTGGGCCTAAGCCACGTTCCTCAAAATGGAACTATTTCGTTAACCGGGTTTATTGGGCATACAGCCATATGAACGAAACCAGATAATTTCACCGTTCGTTCAACTATTTCCAATTAACGTTTAGCAAACACGAGACGATGCACACACTACGAGCGATCGCACCAGAGAAAGATCCGGAAGCCAGGCGCTGACCGTCCTACACATGGATCACGTGGTCAGGCAAACAGTGGCGTACTAATTAAATCGGAAGGTAATACAGGGTAATAACCAGTGGCGGGGTAATAAATCGCAACCGTAACATTACCTACCTTTCTATTAAAGTTTGTATTCTTATTAGAAAGTGACGACAGAGGCTTAATGTTTATTTGAAATTTTGTCACTGTTCCTTTCTGGCTGACGGGAATAGCTTTTCTTGGTCAAACCATTCGATTCCAATGGCAATGTAAAAAAACATCAATTGGGTGAGAACCCGAGACACTTGTATTCGGCGAATTTAGCAAAAAATCCATGAACCAATAAAAATTACCTAATTATCTGTAAAGAAAAGGGCGAAAACTCGTAGTTTCGCATTATTTTTTCACAAACGATGGCAAATGACATTTCCAACCGACGCTTGTCATTCCGGGTACAGTCTGCAGTATAAGCTAGGCTGCATTTCATTTGTTAAAACCAGAGCACCCGTGGTTTTCCTTAGGAAATAATTAAAAATCCTTATTATTTAAATAATTTATCTCTCGGCTATTGTCAACTTTTTTCTTCAAAAAATTATGTTTCCATAAAGAGAAAATGATTCTCTAACGAAATAACTTTAAAAAATTCAACAATATTGAAAACAAAATTTTTAGGCCCTGGATTTTATTTAATAATTTCGGTTTGAATAAAACTGGAGCTTTCTTTATGGTTCCCATGCGTAGGGGACCATTTCAGCTACAACATATCCAAAAATGGAATTTCCAATTTCAATATCTTAAACGCTAGGCGACTGATTTGTCCAACTAGACTCACCCTGTATAATAACAATGGGTTACAAAACAAACAACATAATCTGGTGACTTACCTCTATATGAAGATTGAAATGTTACATTAAAATAATTTACAATACAATCACCAAATATACATTTTTATGCAATCCACTAAAAATCTTCATCTTTAAATCACAATATTGCATACTCACCTCATCCCGTAAATATAATTTACATTTTTGGCTTGGGTGCTTATTCTATAATTTTGTAAGTAAAAATTATCTGCAAACAAGAAAATTTGTAATATTTGCCTCATAACTCGTAAACGGATGAAAACATCCAATATGTATGTATGACAAAATGCAGCAGAGAAGCGGCTGGAACCTCCCCATCGCGTGGATCTTTGTATTCTGTGTAGATAGTAGTCAATTCGTCAGAATTTTTTTTATGCTTATTGTCTGTGACTAATTTCGCAATTTTCTGACAAATACCGACATCACCCATCACATTTGACAATATGTTCCTTTTAAGGTTAACAGTTTGCCACCCTTTTGACAATAACTGATACTTTATGTCATCCACTGTCAGCCTGCTCCCTTTTAATGAAAAATATTTTTTTCTCTATTTTCCACTGAAATGGCAGAAACTGAATTCATTTTTAGAACGAGAATTTGATCGTCTTTCTAATGGCGACATAAAAAAGGAGGCCTTTATATTTAAAATTTAAAGTTGATTTGCCTAAATGGCACTTCCCGTGGACCAATTGCTTCCAAAAGCCTTTCAGGTCTTCAACAATCTCCAATCTCCAATCTCCATGTACCAAATTTCAGCCAAATCGATTCGCTAATTTGGGCTATAATGTATTTTTAGTGTTATTATGAAATTTCGATTTTTTGACCCAAAGAGCACTAAATGCGAACGAATTGTGTCTTACTTAAAACCAGAATTTGAAGACCTTTCTGATGGTGACAATAAATCTTTCAAAAACTTGTTTTGGATGGTTGAATGAGTGAATAATTTTAAAGTTACAAATTGGTGTGCCAAAACGGCAGTTTCCGTGGGCCGATTGGATCCAAAATTTGTTCAGCTCTTCGACGTGCAATACAATCCCCGTGTGCAAAATTTCAGCCAAATCTGTTCAGGGGCTTGGGCTGTACCGCGATTTTAAAGTCGGATAAAAATCATTTTTTTTTCAATTTTTGATCAAAAGGGCACTAAAAATGAATACATTTTTAGAAGCAGAATTTGAAGGCCTTTTCTATCGTGAGGTGAAAAATGGGGGTTTGCATTTAAAATTTAAAAGTTGATGTGCCAAAATGGCATTTCTAGTTGCACGATTGGCTCCAAAAGCTTTTCAGATCTAAGTTGGGTTATCACATGCACACGTACCAAATTTCAGCTAAATCTGTCGAGTAGTTTGGGCTGTGGCGTGTTTACGAACGTACGTACGAACGTACGAACATACATACAGACACATTTTAAAAACCACTTTTTTGGGCTCCTGAGACCTCAAAACGTATAGATCCGGTCTTATCTCGAATTCGAAAATTTTAGTGATTGCAGTAACCTCCCTTTTTTTTTAAATTGTGAAGTGGAGTGGGGAGGTTAAAAATATTCACTTATAACAGGGTGTTACCTACATTTGAAAGAATTGAGAAAAACTTCTTTAGAATTAATTTTGAACACACTGTACATAATGAAACAACTAAAATCGGATCAGAGATTCCCAATAGTCTCTACAAGAAGGACTTCTTGTTACTTTTTCCTAAAAACTTCACCCGCGTAAATGGAGAATTTTTAAATAAAATGATGTAAACTCCAATTTTTTTCAAAAATCATTTTTTGCTCGGAAACAAGGACTCAAAAGGTGTTATAAATATGCTAAATGCTGGAAATTACCATAACTTTGTTTTTTTAATTGGAAATGTACCTTTTTCTCAACGAATTCTTAATCTTGAATTTTTTTTACGTTCAAAACGTGTCATACTTAACCGACAGTTAGGTCACCGCCACCCTAGTTTTTCAAAAACATTTGAGGAGAATTTGAGGTTTTTCGAAAACTCAAAAACACGTGTACTTTATTTTTTCGATGCAATTTTGACTGTGCAATTAGATTTTGCAAAAATTCTTGAATAAACCTTTTCTCTTTTAGTTACGAAATAAATATACGGGTGTAAGTTCGTTGAACCACCTTATATAAAAGTAACGCAAAATGGGGAATGATAAACAGTTTTTAAATACAAGTATTTAGAAATGTATTTGAAATACTTCTGATGTATTTAAATATTTTTTCCGACATTGTATTTTAAAAGTATTTCAAATACTTTTTTCGCCATGTATTTAAATACATTTTCAACCGCGAGCTGAAATTTTCACCCTTGCCGTTAAAACAGAGATCCTGGCCTTCTTAAGAAATTTTGCCTGAAGCTTAACCCCCCGTCGACAGGTAAAAGTAATAATAACACAGGACACAGGACTAAGCCATAATTACGATCATCCCGCAAAATTTTAAACAGTAGTTACTCATTATGACTAGTCAATCGTTAAAGTGTCTTCTTCGCTGCCTTATTTTGTTTCTGAGGGTCGAGTGCCATAATTTATGGTATTAACATTATCACTCCAAAAATGTTACGCGTTTTTTAGTTACAGACTTATCGTTAGTACGGACCAAGCTTTATTTTTTTTGCCCCTGAGTATTTAAAACTATTTAAATACATTTTCAATGTATTTGTACTTGTATTTAACTACATTTGCAGAAAATGTATTTAAAAAGTATTTGAAATACATTTTTAGCAAAGTATTTGTATTTAAATACTTGGAAAAAAGTATTTTTAACAACACTGCTTGAGACGTACGTGTTCATTGTGTTCATTAATGTGGGTACACATGTGCATGCCGCTTCTGGGTGGTCAATTTTCTTCTGTTAGTGAAATAGCTTGACGCCAAATAAGAAACGAATTAAGAGTGGGCCATGGAATATAGTCAGTTAAGTTGGCTAATCTGATTCAATAATCAGAATCAAGAGTTAAGTTTCTGTCATATGTGGCTGCATTGTCAAAAAATGACAAATCGAAATAATTTCCACTGTCACCTCCAGTTGAGCCAACGTAACGGCCTTTTCCATGACCTGGCCAACTCTAATTCGGTTTTTATTAGTTCTCATGGTACATCTCGTGACATTCTTCAAAAACTAGTAATAACTTGATATATTAAAGTAAATACCGTCATTGATTTACATTTGACGCAATTGCAATTGTTTCGAACAGCAATAACCTGTTTTTTATTTTGAAAAGTACCGTAAAATGGGGTAATAATAAATTTAATAATATTGACGTGATCGTTGGGAGATTTGTCTCTATGGCATACTAAATTTATAATAAGTTGTCACGTGCCTGTCATACTTTCATGGCCTACCTACTTTAAGTGGCTTAATGAGACGACATGAAATTTCGATCCCGTAAAGCAAGAGTTAACTAGCCAAGTACCGTAAAATGGGGTTAAATCGTTACAAGTAGCACAAAAACGGACTTATTATTGTTCATTCTAGTTTTCTTGTTATTTCACAGAATGAGTGATTCATTAACAATCTGCAGTACGCAATTTTTTTATTTTTCAGGCAAAAACCCACAAAAAGTGAAAAGGTTCTCTTTCAAAGGGAATTCCCAAACATCCTACCCCAAATTTCCGGAATCTTGGACAAGGTAAATCGACAAATGCTGCTCATCCTAAAAACCAACGATTTGATGAGAGGAATAGAGCACACACTGAAAACTAGTGCAAGAATGGGGGCGTTCCGCGTCATGTCCCAATGCTGCGTAACATCCGTTTACCAAGAAAAAATCTGCAAGGAACATTCAAAATTCGGCCGATTTAAAATAGCCCTCGCCAAGTATTGGACGTTGTTAAAAATTCGTTTGTATTATACTGTTTTAACTTTGCGACACTTATCGGGACAGTAACATTGTTATATTTTGTTTATTTTATGTACCTAATTGAGTTTAAAGAAATTTGATTTATAAAATTTGAGTTCATCAATGCTTTCTCTAATATCTGAAAGTGCCCTATGGTTGAATCCTTTCTTAGGGGCAGTTTTATATAAATCGGGGTTCCATCTCCTACAAATCTCTTTTATAGTTGACACGTCGATTATCCTATAATGCAAGTATTCATCTACTTTAGGCATAAATTTTTTCAAGAAAAGTCGATCCATGTAAACGCTGTTGCCAGCTAAAGGACTCAATCCTTTAGTTACGTTTTCAGTAACAAAATGTAACAATGTATCCTCGGCTTCATTTATGGTTACATTGGATTTTAAACACGCGTCCGTGAGTCCGGTCTGAAATTAAACAATGTTGAAACAATAGTTAGAAATTATTGTAACGCAGTAGATTGCTTTGATGGTTCGTTTAGACGTCAATTATTTTATTCATAAAGCCACCTACGACGTCATACTCATTTGTAATATTATTTTCACCTTTTTGTGTTGCTCAACACACCAGTTGTCCATTGTGTCCAAAATAATTTTTGGTTGATGAATTATTATGTTGGGACCTTCTGCAACAACGTTTAAGTTTGCGTCTGTTACAATACATGCGACCTCCATTATCCTGTCATGTTCTATGTTCAGGCCAGTCATCTGCAATGAATTCATTAATACAAATAAAAAAATAAAAAATATGGAAAAAAATGAAATGGAGAAGAAAAAACTTATTAAAGAAGAATAAAGGAAGGCCAATTGCTACTTAACCACTTCTGATGATATATTGAAGTTCTACAAAATAACAGAAAGAAAGGAATGTGCAACAATAGCTCAGAGAGTATCTCTATTTCACTTTTCAAATTATCCCTCAATAAGCGGAAAAGAGATGCAAGTGCTTTGATTAAGTGGCAACTTTAAAAGAAGCGAAGACGGAGAAGAGTCTCGTAAAAATAATAAAAGGCGTCAAGAAAGGAGTAAGACGTACTTAATTAGAAACTAGAAGCTAAAGACATTCCCTAGTATTAGTAGACAGTAACGAAAAGCTTATATGGTCTGTCCGGGATTCACCCTATTTCTATGGCGAATCATTGTTGTCAACAATGAATCGCCATGGAAATCGGGTGAATCTCGGTCATGTGGATCCCGGACAGAGTATAGTTTTATCCTGATCTTTTGCATGAAAAACTTGTATTTTTATCCTTTATTAATTCAGTTGCAAGTATACAATTTGATCAATAAAATTTCAGATTAAGAAGACCCATCGATACTCTGCAACATTACACCTCACTGATAATATTTTAGGCGGCGTGGATATCTTAACAACCCAATATACTCCAATAACCTCCGGTTTAGGTAACCAACAGCCTCAGTTAATCTCAGCAATTTGATTGGTCAATATTCAAATGAACCAATCAAACTGCTGAGATTAACCGTTGGATTAACTGAGGCTGCTCAGATAAATGTGTAAAAAGAAAAGTGCCTTAATCTCGCTAATACTAGTGGAAGCGGTGAAGAATATAAAGCTGGTCAGGTAAAACTTCGTTAGTGAGATGTAATTATGTGAATGTGAGTATCAGTAAAGTTTCGACATGCCACTAAAATTTCACGGCTCTTTTGATCTCAAGTTTTGTTGTGCAAATGACACAAATAGGTGAGAAACATTCCACATTTGTGGGAATGAAGAAAAGGAAGAAACTGAAATACCAAATGACATGAAGTAGGGTAAATTTACACTCGCAGACATAGAATGTTATATTGTATACTCGATTTTTCTGTTTTTGATGTAAATGATGCTTTCGAGGATGCTTTATGGTCGATTGCACCATAATTTTTGAGTATTCCTTAAAAATAAGTGACCCTTAAAGTCCTTGGAAACCGTTGTTTCAACAAATGTATCTACGGAATTTAAACGTCACTTATCTTTAAGGGACCCCTTAAAATTACCGTGCAGGCACTGTAGTTTTAGTAAATTAGCTCGCTCGCTCGGCCGGCCGGCCGTCCGTCTACTCTGTCCATCGCATAACTTGAAAACGAAAGCAGATATCGAGCTGAAATTTTGTACACATGTGTATACCCCGAAAATCTCAGCGGGAATTTGGGTCATATCGGACCAGGGGGGTGGGAGTTAGGGATGAAAAACTGAAAGAAATTACAATTTTCGACGTTTGGTCGAATGAAGCAATGAAAAGATCTACAAAAAAGTCCGCGACCGCATATAGCTATCTACGATGGGTAGCCCACCGAGATCGTTCTTGTGTTTTAATTTTTGACGAAAATAGCTTCAGTGGCTTATTGTCGACTATCCGTAACAGATATTTATATGCTGTCGCGGACTTTTTTGTAGGTCTATTCGTTGCCGACATTTCTCGCTTATACGATTTTAATCCATCTTCAAGCGTTTAGGCAGCGTTCGCAGTTAAAGCGCGAGAATGCGAGGTTTTTTCGGGACCGAAAAATTATTAATTGTAATAACTCGAGAACCAGTGGAGATATTTTACTGAAAGTTGATATGCGTTTTTGAAGTACAAGTCTGTTGAAGGTGAGGGGGTGTCAATTTTGGGGGATTAAATTTAGGGGTTGAAAATCATAAAAATACGAAAACTTCTCAAATATTTTGCACATGGAGGTCTGAAACCACATATATTTTGACATTATTTGATAAGGGATGGTTTTTTTCTGCAAGATGAAACAAAAAGGGGTGCAAATTAGGGGTTGAAACTCGAAATTTCACATGTGTTGCTTGAAATTCAAGCAATTCGATAACTTTTAATCAATGGTCCGAAAAAGTTTTGAGCATATATTTAGTCCTTGGACCCTTAGATCACCTACGACAGGAAGAGAAAAAAATTGCACCAAAACTCAACCCCTTCAACCTTGAAACAAAAATTCACTTAAAGGAAATGTAACCCTTGGACCACCTATTACCGGAGGAAACTAATTGAACACAAAAAATTGCACCCCTGAAATTCGCCCCCTTCAACCTTAAACCTCCAACCACAAACACTTGACTTGGAGGAAAGTACCCCGCACCATCCTTATTAGTAGAGTGCCCGCGCCTGGAAATGTCGCTTAATTTTTGTGCCCGTAGGCACTTTGTGGCTAAAAGGAATGAACTTGCCAGCTTTATAGAAGAGATAATCAAGATTCGGAATCCACTTGTCGTAAAAAAAACGTAGGGTTTCTAAGGGCGCAAATCAAGATTTTCTAAGTGAGTACACCACGCCATAGAGATAAGTGATGTGCACTTCTCA
Source organism: Pycnomerus fuliginosus (assembly GCA_963924575.1). NCBI lineage: Eukaryota > Metazoa > Arthropoda > Insecta > Coleoptera > Zopheridae > Pycnomerus > Pycnomerus fuliginosus. Next base: position 30,748,283 of record OZ004620.1, read on the forward strand.
AGCCAAAAATAATTACAATTTTTGTACAAAAAGTATTTTTAATTAATTATTGAATCTTGGCGTTAACATGGGGTCTTATGGAGCGGAAATTCAGTTAAAGGCCATTTTCTCGGTTGAGATTGACCGAAAAACTAATTATTTTCAAGCGCATTTGCCGAATAAATTGCGATATCTTTAAAACTATTGCAGACACGAAAAAAGTTATTCTTAGCAAAATGTGTAGTAAGGTTGTAGATGTGTATTAAACGCGAAATTATATTTTTTGGGGCAATAATAAAGGAGATATTTAATTATTTGTCAAACGATAGCAAATTTTTGACACCCAGCGGGCGCGTCAGACTGCAGCGAACCTCGATCCCCCACCACAACTCCCGCGCGTTTACCAACCCGCACTTCCCCCCGATCGCACCTACATGCTGGCGTTCCACAGCATTCCTTTATTATACATTATTAAAGATCTATTGAAAATATTATTTATAGACCAATTTGTTGTTAAAATTATGATTATTAACGGACCTTTTGACAAAACGTGTGTTTTTCTCTTGACATTAATTATTAATTGACAACAATAATACATATCTAACAATAAACAAATTATATTGCAAAATTAATTATTGAATACGGAAAAATATAAATAAATATACAATTATTGTCTTGGTACCTAGGTACCTCCCGCTAGTCGAAGGAACTACTGTCTCTGGTGATGTGCCTTTTTTACTATGTGGGTTCTTGCATGTTGTCTGGAAGTTTGAATACTGACCTTTTTTGCATTTGCCATGTAGTTAAAGTTAATACATTTACCAACGTCTTCTGGAACAGACGGCAGTGTTTGCAATATTGGTATTAGGCTACTATTTTCGCTATCCATGCGCCAACCGTGCCGTGCTTGAAAAGATCTGCATGGCCAGCTCAAGTCTGGGATTAAGACTGTAAGACCAAATTTTTGTTTGATAATGAACACGAAGGCAATGTTGAAGAAGGCTGTCTTCAGTTGAAGGAAGCTTATCAATTGTTCTTGAAATGGATAACATGGCTCTTAATTCATTGTCTTATGCGACATTTTCTTTCTTAGTGTATATCTTTATCACAAAGTTATGCACATTTGCAAAATGAATGTCGCCAAATTCACCTATCTCAATATCAATGTCAATTAACTGACAATACGACAGGTAGATTTTCCAGCAGACTTTCTTGGCCAATCCATTAAATTGGCTGGTGCATGGTGTCGCAACCTGTCCAGTGTGTGGAAAGCTGGTAAGTTCTTCAAAAGCTGTGGCTTCATATTCAGCTCGAGAATTGGTATGAATCTCATTGATTCTTTGTATCCTAATTTTAGCCAAGTTTCTGGAGTTAAGTGGATTTTAAAATGGGCCAATAAAACGATAGCACATCTGTATCTCGACAATCCACAATAGACCTTACCTAGCCAGCTTTCTTCGCTGATAGAATGTGAAAAAGTATTCTGGTGTCAAAGTTACTCTTGTAGGTACTCAAAAATTGACTGGTTACTACATTAACCAGGGTCATATGCTTAAAAATATAATTAAACGAAATACTTGGCTAAAAGTAGGATACAAAGAATAAATGAGATTCATACCAATCCTCGAGCTGAATATGAAGCCACAGCTTTTGAAGAACTTACCAGCTTTCCACGCCCTGACAGGTTGCGACACTACCAGCCAATTTAATGGATTGGGCAAAAAAGTCTGCTGGAAAGCCTACCTGAGGTGAATTTGACTACATTCATTTTGCAAATGTGCATAACTTTGTGATAAAGCTATACACTAAGATAGAAAATGTCGCATCAGTCAATGAATTAAGAGCCCTGTTATCCATTTCAAGAACAATTGATAAGCTTCCTTCAACTGAAGACAGCCTTCTTCAACATTGCCTTCGTGTTCATTATCAAACAAAAATCTGGTTAAACAGTCTTAATCCCAGACTTGAGCTGCCTGATCTTTTCAAGCACGGTAGCGCATGGGCTAGCGAAAATAGTAGCCTTGCCTAATGTTCCAGAAGACTTTGGTATATTAACTTTAACTATACCTACATGCAAATAAAAAAAAAGGTCAGTATTCAAACTTCAGAGTTAGGGTCTAGGGAAATCAGTTGTTCTTTTAGACTGCGCGGAAATTTGCCGTGTATCTATTCAATGGGACAAAAAACATGCAAGAACCCTCATCGTAAAAAAGGCACACCATCAGAGACAGTAGTTCCTTCGCTTGATGAAGACGACAGCGACTAGTGGGAGGTAGCTAGGTACCAAGACAATAATTGTATATTTATATTTTTCCGTATTCAATAATTAATTTTGCAATATAATTTGTTTATTGTTAGATATGTATTATTGCTGTCAATTAATAATTAATGTCAAGAGAAAAACACACGTTTTGTCAAAAGGTCCGTTAATAATCATAATTTTAACAACAAATTGGTCTATAAATAATATTTTCAATAGATCTTTAATAATTTATAATAAAGGAATGCAGTGGAACGCCAGCATTTAGGTGCGATCGGGGGGAAGTGCGGGTTGGTAAACGCGCGGGAGTTGTGGTGGGGGATCGAGGTTCGCTGCAGTCTGACGCGCCCGCTGGGTGTCAAAAATTTGCTATCGTTTGACCAATAATTAAATATCTCCTTTATTATTGCTCCAAAAAATATAATTTCGCGTTTAATACACATCTATAACCCTACTACACATTTTGCTAAGAATGACTTTTTTCGTGTCTGCAATAGTTTTAAAGATATCGCAATTTATTCGGCAAATGCGCTTGAAAATAATTAGTTTTTCGGTCAATCTAAACCGAGAAAACAGCCTTTAACTGAATTTCCGCTCCATAAGACCCCATGTTAACGCCAAGATTCAATAATTAATTAAAAATACTTTTTGGACAAAAATTGTAATTATTTTTGGCTTGAGAAGTGCACATCACTTATCTCTATGGCGTAGTGTACTCAGTTAGAAAATCTTGATTTGCGCCCTACGTTTTTTTTACGACAAGTGGATTCCGAATCTTGATTATCTCTTCTATAAAGCTGGCAAGTTCATTCCTTTTAGCCAAAAAGTGCCTACGGGCTGAACGATAGAGGCCTCATTGCACTCTACTATATGGAAAATGGCTTTCTGTCGCATTGGCTGAAATTTTAGTATGTTGTAGATTTTGACCTCCTGATCAAATGTTATCATTGCCCCAAAGAAATCGTACGGACAGTTTTTGATATAGAGTCTGCCGAAGAAAAACTTTTCCCCATAAGGACATAAACATTTTTCGGACCGTCGTAAAAATACTTTTTTCAGCATAATAAGCAAACACACCCATAAGGCTCCTGTATAAAAGTATGTTAATAATATACGTAAGAAAAGTGCTCCTGGACTTATCATGTGCTATTATGATGGCAAAAATGCAAATTAATTTTCGCTGCTTATAATTCTTATGGGAAAATTTTATCTTCGGCACCCTCTGGAGCAAAAACTGTCCGTACGATTGCTTTGTGGCAATGATAACTTTTAATCAGCAGGTCAAAATCTACAACATACTAAAATTTCAACCAATCCGACAGAGAGCCATTTTCCCATTGTTATATGTTTAATTAAAAGTCTTGTTTTAATTTAATGCTGCTCAGTATAAGGAGCACAGCATAAGACGTGCGTCATGCTCGAGACGTGAAGAGCGACTGTTAATTAGAGATGGGTACTCAGTTGGTGAGTCGACTCAAATGAGCCACTCATCACCTCCAATGAGTGATTCAACTCACTCGCAAGAAAAGAGTCGAGTCATCGATGAGTCGAATTTTCGCTCGATTCAGCTCAAGACGCCAAGATCTAGTATTCAAATTCAACCGCAAACGCAGCGATCGACGTAATATTCATAAATGCCGGTGCCGCCTCAGGTCAACTAAATAAAATATACACTTTTGCTTTATTTATTAGTTTCGCCAGGAGAGTAGTTTCGCTAAATATGAGTCGAATCACTGAGTCAACTCACTGAGTCGACTAATCACTTGTGAGTGAGTTGACTGACTCGACTCGCTTAAAAGAGTCGATCTGCCCATCTCTACGAGTGTTAATTTAAATCAATCACTGGCCAGACCAGACCACGTTTGTGCTGCCCTCTCTAAATGAGCGGTTTATTTAAATTCAACTGCTACAACACCCATAAGGATGGTGCGGGGTCCTTTAACACTTGCACCGCCTACAACCGAAAAAGTTGAATTGAACAAAGAAAACTACGCCCCTAAAACTCACCCCCTTCAACCCCGAAACACAAAAAAATTACTTTGGACGGAATTTAATCCTTTTGCCACTCATTTATCGCAGGAGACTATTTTGAACGCAAAAAATTGTACCCCCAAAACCCACAAGTCTTCAACCCTCGAACACAAATAATTGACTTGGATGAAATTGAGCCCTTGGACTATCTACAACAGAAACAGACTAACAGTCACTAACTGAACGCAAAAAGTTGCAACCCCGAAAACCACCCCCTTCAACCCCCAAATACGAAAAATTGATAAACACAAATAATTGACTCAGTGGAAATTTAACTCTTAGACTACTTGTTACTGGAAGATACTAATTGAGCGCAAATGATTTTAAGATTTGGACCACTGTTATTGGAGGATGGGTACCCAGTAAGCGCCCCCGAAACCTACCACCTTCAACCCCTGAAGATAAACATTGAACGGAAAAAATTGCACCCCCTTCAACCCCCAACACAAAAAATGGACTTGGTGGAAATTTGATGCTTGACTTACAACCGGAAGATAATAATTGAACGCAAAAAAATCATCAATTGATACACCCTCACAAATTCTTTATCATGAGCATATGCTTCGGCACTACTACTAGGTGCCACATTACATCTGCACCCAAAACCACCAAGTCCAACTCGATATTATGAATCATTCACAGTGAATAAACATCTACAGGGATACCCATCGCATTGAAATACATCTTCAGTTGGCTTTTTAATTAGGGCTGATTTCTTAATAAAAGTTAGGTCCTTTAAAGTTAATGTCGACTTTAAAGGGGATTTTGACCAATCAGGAGGAGCCCCTTTGAAATGTCGCTAGGCAAATAATTAAAGGACACTACACCATCATTTTTTAGTGTTACTTAAAGATAAGTGATCCGAAATTATTGCACCATAATTTTCGAGTGTTCCTTAAAGATAAGTGATCTTTAAAGTCCTTGGAAACCATTGTTTCAACAAACGTATCTACGGGATTTAACTGTCACTTATCTTTATTGGAGCCCAATAAATAAATATATTAAAATGGAGAAAATTGATCTACAGGATAAAACAAGGGATGATAGATTGTGGGTGTGACTGTGATAATGATGATGATTTTTAAATTGTACTGCACCTCCATATCAATCCAGACGATACGGCTAACTTCTAAATCCAATAATGGTTTCGATGCAGCCTGGCTGCTTGCAAATCCATTAAAAAGAACTGAAATAAGAACATGCTTGACCCATATTTTCGTTATCTCTCTACTCACGTGTTGATTTCCCCATGACTTGTAAATAGCCTTTGACAATATGCCTTAACATTACTGGAAAGTCAAATTTTATTATCAAATCATACAAGTAAATTTATTATTGCACTTTTATTCAAGCATTTTTAAAATTCGCAAAAAAATAGAATGAGGTTAGAACTACACTGCAAATGAATAGTGAGATTAGTTGCTATCATGTTGGCTGCGCGGTGTAGATCTATCTCTTCCTAATACACACTCACTTCTTATTGCTATCTTTTATCAAACACGTGCATAGTAATTTCTCTTCCTCGAGTGTTGCCGCGCTGCTTGTCACTTGTCACAATTAACGATTCATGTGCTTTGTCCGGCATTTTCCAGAATTTTTCATTTAATTTTCTCCTAAAAACGTAATTTAAAGTGAAAATGGCTTTACACGTACCCAAAGCACCGGGCTTTGCCCAGATGTTAAAAGAAGGAGCAAGGGTGAGTTAGTTTTTTCGCATTTGTCTTAAAACTTGACATGTGGTTATGGTGGGTGTGATTCATTACCTGATTTTCAGCATTATTCAGGACTCGAAGAAGCTGTTATTAGAAACATTAATGCTTGCAAAGAATTCGCGCAATCAGTACGGTCAGCGTACGGTCCCAACGGAATGAATAAAATGGTCATAAATCATCTCGAGAAACAATTTGTTACCAGTGATGCCGCTACCATTATTAGAGAGCTCGATATTGAACATCCAGCAGCTAAATTAATGATTTTGGCTAGTCAAATGCAGGATTCTGAAGTCGGAGATGGTACGAATTTCGTTATAGTCCTGGCGGGGGCCTTGCTTGAATCTTCCGAAGAATTGATCCGTCTGGGAGTGACCCCAGTGGAAGTTGCGGAGGGCTATGAAAGGGCGCTTGATAAATGTTTGGAGATTTTACCCTCGTTAGTTTGTTATGAAATCAAGGATGTCCGCAATGTCCCTGAAGTCGTGAAAGGAATTCACACTTCGATTCAGTCGAAGCAGTATGGAAACGAGGATTTTATTTCCGACCTTGTGACTAAAGCTTGCGTTTCAATTCTCCCCGAACAAACGACATTTAACGTTGACAACGTTAGGGTCTGCAAGATTTTGGGTTCGGGGTTACTCAGCTCGCAGGTTGTGCAAGGGATGGTTTTTAAACGTCACGTTGAAGGAGAGATCGTAAAAGTTGATCATGCTAAAGTGGCTTTGTTTGGTTGTGCAGTTGATATAATGCAAACGGAAACCAAGGGAACAGTTTTAATCAAGACGGCTGATGAATTGATGAACTTCAGTAGAGGAGAAGAGAATCTTTTGGAGATACAAATCAAAGCAATCGCTGATACGGGTGCGAAAGTAATTGTTTCTGGGGCCAAGTTTGGGGATTTGGCACTTCACTTCATCAACAAGTATAACCTTATGGGGGTTAGGCTCAACTCCAAATTCGATCTGAGGAGGCTTAGCAAGACGGTAAGTGTCTACTTTAATATAAACTGTTCATTTATTAAAGAACCACCGCTAGAGGGGCTAGGTTGGCCAAGTAAGAAAAGCCCCTAACTATATTTTCCAGTTTTCATGTTGCCTATACTGCATATATCAAAATTTGAAATGTGCCTTCAAAATTTGCAAAATCAAATCTGACAAGTCTTTGCTGTTTCTTCCTTATTATGGATAGAAAGGAGAGAAATTTATTAACAGCAGAGACAAAAATGTCTGTGGTAGGGGCAGAATTGTATTAGGCATTGCCAGGAACTGATTACAAATGAGTGCGCCAAAGCAATGTGTTGGTTTTGAGTTTTTAGAATGTTATGATAAAATCGCTTTATAACGAACACACTTTTGAGGAGTTATTATTGTAGGTACTTACATAGAATGCAACAGTTATAATTCAGAAATAGTATGAATAGCAAGGTATAAATCTTCCTAGAGATGATTTCACCGCGCGAACTTGTCAAATTTGGATGATATACGTAACCTTAAATTATATCGTACGTCCCTAAAGTTACTAAAGCGGCGTTGTCGGTTGTATTTACCGCTAATGTTGCCATATCGGTGGTTCTTTGATTTGCGAATGAACTGTAGGTACCATTTGATCAAAAATAAATTGGATAAAAGGAGGCTTTGAAAAAACAATGTTTGACACTGATGTGCCAAGCACCTGACATTTGTGTGCATTAGCTGCCATTAATGTCAAACTCATGTTAAACATTTGTTTTCCACAGCCCCTCTTTACCTGCTGTAGTTTGAATTTGGGGAGATTTCACAGTCAAAAATTTTGTAGGTACACCACTGCCGATTTTTTTAACCTGGACATACATTGCCCACATTTTTTTCAGAACACTGCCGTAATTTGTTCACCATTGCTGACTGAAATCCCCTGATAGTTCAAAAATTCATATACCACAGCCGAATTTGATCAATTTTTGATTTTTGTAAACACTTCCTAATACTTGGCATCAACACTGCCTGAAACTTATACACCACTGACGACGGTGAAATCCCCCCCCCCCCCCCCATTCGAATGATAGGGTATTATTCTGAAATTAAACTGAAAAAGCACATTTTTGGCGCTGTCTTTAGCCATAGCTGAAAACGCACGAATTGTATTCGAAACAGCATTAGCTTTATCTTACAAAGATTTAAATGGGAAACATTATCAGGATATCAGAATCAACGACGTTTCTAATTAGGCTCTGACTATTGCTATGTACTGGCTGGTGATATTGACAAAATCTCAAAAGTAGAAGAACCAGTAATTTCGAATTACGATATTACCATAGCACCGGGGCGAATATCGGTCCAATGCTGATTAAAAAAGACTAATAATTGTGTGTAATCACACTAATAATTATTGAATAAGATTTTTTTTTAAATAAATCCAAAATATTTCTACAGTTCCTTCCTTCAATGCACTTCACTAGAAAGACCCCACTACACCAAAACACTTGATTTCCACTGCTAACGCGTTTCGAACACAATGTGCTCATTATCAAAGCAAAAGAACGTCAGATAAAGTCTAGTAGAACAATTAAGTTCGAATAAATACAATGACTAGCACACTACTAGAAACAATGACACAAACAAGAAACAAAAATCCAAAATAAAAAATACAGAATTATCACACTGCACCAAGATAAATAAATACAGTGCGAGTGTAAAGTATGGAATAAAATTTTTTAAATTTTTGTCCTTGATTTGTGGCAAAAATCCTCGGACAGGTCGATTTTATTTTTGTAATGCGGACTTTATGGAGGGGACAGTTATTTTCTCACACTTCCGGTTTAACCGGAAATGGCCTTAACTTAGTTTTCTCAAATGGAATGACACTTTTTTCGTAACGGATTCGGAATCTACGATTTTTACTGAGTTAGAAACATGTATCACACTTTACCGGAAGTACGTCCTGCACGACGTGGTGCAGTAAAATTGGCTAACCCCAATCAGAGCGTGTTATTTCTACTGCACTGCACAATGCACCTACAGCACGAGTGTGAATCTAATGTAATGTATCCATGTCTAAATCTAACATCTAGTGAAAATACTTGTAATATAGGTGTCATAGCCTTCCACGATGATTAAGCAAACAATCTTTTTATGCTTTAAACGTAATTTCTTTGTAAAGCCGTCTTCGATGTTACATTCTCCTCTCTTTTAATTAGAATAGAAACCTTAATTACACTGCGCGGCCTTGGCTAACTTTATTTAGTTAGGTTCGGTCAGGTCCGTTTTTTTGTTTCTCTTGAAAACAAGAAGTGACGTCAAGCCTTGTAATTCTCAAAGCACAGTGGATCCCTATAATTTTGATTACATATTTGAGATCGTCTTTTCAAACTGAGTATTTCTTATCTGAGATATCTTCATCTACCTGTCATAGTTTTTGACTTATGTCAATTTTTTCATTCAAAATGTCACATGCAAGAGTTGCTTTAAAATATCACAGCTCTTAAACGCTTTGCAATAATGAAACGAGTTTTTTTACAATCGATAGCGAAGGAAGGAATCAGACAATCTTTGGAGTGGTCAGCAATCTATGAACATAGCTTCAAATGTTCACAATTGCTATCCAAAGTTGATGACAAAATGTGGAAAAGTCGATTTTTTCAAATGGAACTTACAATTTTTGACAACGGCAATCTATAGAGCGCTAAATTCTATGGGCAGTTTCATCAACCTGTCCTATACCCTCTATTTATTAATTCTGAGTTATTTACGAGAAAAGACATTCTGAAAAAATTATGAGTTATTGGAAATTGAGTAGGCTTTGGAAAATTTGTCACATGTCAAAAAATGACATTTTCATTGTTAGTATTAATAATTGTTGGCTTAATATTGGCCTTACAACAATTGTGGGCTACACGAATGAAGTTGTCTTTGATTTATTTGTGATTTATGGTCAAAATGACACAGCAAAATAAGAACGATTTTTTAACAAAAAATAAACTCTCAAGACAACTTCTTTCATTTTATAACTTACAAATACAAATCTTACAATGGAACTATAAATTATCAACATTAATACCCTTTTGAAAGAAACATAAACGTAACACATTTTAACAAAGTTTTGTCACTCATTAATTATAATAAAATTAAATACAATAAATTAATACAATTCGTCTTCATGCGAGCAAATTTACCCTTCGTCATCTGCGCAAAATCTGGATACTTTGCGTTAAAGGGACGCCCCCGCAAGTTCTGTCTACAATTCGGTCATTTTGACCATAAGTCACAAATAAATCAAAAACAACTTCATTAAGCCAACAATTATTAATACTAACAATGAAAATTACACTTTATGACATGTAACAAATTTTCCAAAGCCTACTCAATTTCCGATAACTCATTATTTCGTAAATAACTCAGAATTGATAAGTAGAGGGTATAGGACATGTTGATGAAACTGCCCTTAAAATTTAGCGTTCTATATGTTACCGTTGTCAAAAATAGTACGTTCCATTTGAAAGAATCGACTTTTCCACATTTTGTCATCGTCAACTTTGAATGGTAATTTTGAACGTTTGAAGCTATATTCGTAGATTGTTGACCACTCAAAAGATTCTCTGAATCCTTCGCTATCGATTGTAAAAAAAACTCGTTCATTATTGCAAAGCGTTTAGGAGCTGTGATTTTTTAAAGCAACTCTTGCATGTGACATTTTGAACGAAAAAATTTACATAAGTCAAAAACTATGACAGGTAGATGAAGATAACTCAGATAAGAAATACTCAGTTTGAAAAGACGATCTTAAATACAGTTCATTTCAAGGGTTTAGTCCGTTAGATCGTAAAATGCAAATGAGTTCCGCTCATCCTCGACCTGACCGTCGTAAGTAACAGTGAAACCTGGTTATTCCACCACAGTCAACACAAAGTACCTACTTTTAAAAAGAATTGTGTTTCTACGGAGTTTATGAGTGGTGGAATAGTTTCGCGCCCCGATCGAGTCCTAGAGAATACTTTAACGGGTGATATATCCGTCTCTTCCATTTATATGTGTTAAACAGAGATGCGATAGTAGACACTCTTAGGACTGTACGTTACAACGTGGGTGAATTGCCAGACTTTGTGTAGAAAAAGACGGAGCTAACCTAGAGCGTTGTACCTGAACCGGACTGACCGGACTAAACCCTTGAAATGAACTGTATGTAATCAAAATTATAGGAAATCATTTAAAATAATAAAGTTGGTATCATTTCCGGCGAAACCGGAAGTGACGGAATCTTGCCAATATTTTAGGTGAATTCAGAATTGTCGATAATGGCCGAGTACCAAAGTACCAAATTTCAAATTTCTATTCCACTTGTGCGATGGCCTCTCCAAAGGAATATGCATATGTCGAAACGCCAGCCTTAATGGCAAGGAATAAAGTGATTGCACAAATAGCTTAACTTTCAGTAATAACTCTCCAATTTCACCTTCACTTGCAGTCCCCTCTGTTAACCTACATCAAATTTCGACCATTTTATAATTAAGAAAATTACGCGGTTTATGCATCACTCTCTACTCCTAAGTCATCGTATAATAGTTTCTTGTACAGTTTGATAGCCTGATTCTTTGGTTTTAATTTAAAAGCTGGCTCATCAAAGTCGGTTAATAAATGGACGACTTATTCCCAAGCTATCTACTTGGAAGTGAGTTGAATTGAAATTGTTAATTTTTTCAAGGTCGGAGGTACAGTGTTGCCACGTCTGACGGCCCCCACCCCCCAGGAACTCGGCTATTGTGACATAGTGTGCGTTGAAGAAGTGGCAGACACCCCCGTGGTCGTCTTCCGTCTAGAAGGCAAGGAATCTCGTATTTCCACCGTGGTAGTTCGAGGCTCCACCGACAATTACATGGACGACATCGAGCGAGCCGTCGACGATGGCGTCAACACCTTCAAATGTTTGTCACGTGACGGCAGGTTCGTCCCGGGAGCCGGAGCGGCCGAAGCCGAACTCGCCTGTCAATTAACGCAATATGCCGACACCCTCCCGGGTCTCGAACAGTACGCGGTGAGGAAATTCGCGAACGCCCTGGAAAGTTTCCCTAAGGCACTGGCAGACAATAGCGGTCACAGGTCGACTGCGGTTTTGGAAAAAATTCTTGAGGCGCATAAGGTAATTGCGCAATTTTTTTATTCGCGTTTATTCCCAGCGCCAGTAGGCCATGAGACTTTTTCAGTCGCGGTGCAACGGCAAGCGCAAGGGCTGCTATATCGGAAGAGTTTTTGATCGCACGATACTTGTTTGTGAAGACAATGGAAGGAATTTTTTTTAGTCTGTCAGTTGTGTTCATTAATTTGTTGTACATAGCAATGATGTAAATGGTAATATTAATGCAAGACCGGTAACTTTGACATTTTTCTTTGCAAACTTTTATGGTAGACGTAGACGATAATCCAAATATTTCTAATATTCTTACCCCCAAAAAAGATAACTATCTATTTTATCGGTATTATAATTAAACTCTTATGTCAATTCAGGTGAAGTTAGGTCATTAGTTTTGAAAAATACTGACAATTAATTAACATCAATTAAAATTCAATTAAAATATACTGACACAATATGTTGTGTGAAAATGGGTCAAGTGACACCTGAAATATGCTTCAGACGTCACTTGACCCATTTTCGATAAATTTTAGTTAGTTGTCAGCTTTGACAACGGTGAATTACGGTGCCTTGGAATTATTGTTAAAATTGATAAATCTTTTAAAATGCGCTGTGATGTATTTGTGCATTTTTCAATAGTAATACGACGAGTAGTCTCTTGATTGCCGCGGGTTTTGACGTCCGAATGGCTGTCAACTACGAGTCAAAGTGGTAGATTTTTTTAGGCTAAAAAGAGGACGAGAGCTCGCTCGAGTCCTCTTTGGCCGAAAAAAATCTACCATTTGACAAGTAGTGCATCCATGAGGACTCAACAAGGCAACCAAGAGACTACGAATCGTATTTTGCAGATTATTTTATGAATTAAAGTATTGAGTAAGTAGTGTCAAGTTGACGTTGTAGTCTTATCACTGTAATCAGGATTACTGGTATGCTAAATGCTCCTTTGGATTGGTTCAATACTTAATGAATAAAATAATCAAAATAACAAGTCCAAATAATAATTTTGATGACGTATGAGCTACGTTCTCACGAAAAGTATGATCCAACCCTAATGCCTAACCATGTCTATACTGAACCAAGATACAACCGGTTTATTTCACAAAAAATGCCATTTTTCAAACACATGTCAATGTCCATTTGACAGTTACAGTCTACAAAAGTCGTATGCCAAAAGAGCACACTAGATTACTCATTTGAGTGCTGTTAGTAGTGTTCAGTAGAAACCGAAATAGAAAAAATATAGAGATGGGCAGCGGTTTGCACCCATTGCACCCTAAATGGGTTTTTTCCCTTTTTGCACCGGGTGCAAATATTAATTAAACGCGCCATTTAGTCATTTACACAACATGTTTACCTGGTGATTTTAGTTCCTTTGCAAATAAATGTGAACTTATTTGACGGCTGTCTGACATTTGCAAGAACCGCCACCCATTCTGTCTCTGTGCGGGCATCGTGGTACGGCAACCGCTTCTTTGTGTCGACTAACAAACAGTACAGTCACTATTTGCGAGGCATATTATAATTCTGGTGTCCAATTAAAAAAGATAGAGATAGACAATATGGAGGCAATATAAAGCTTGGTATGCAAAAGTCTGTCATTGTCAAAAATGAGACAATTGTTAAATATGACATTTTATGATACCAGTATTAAAAGTCATTTACTTTTAACATTTATGTGACACTCCCCGTTCAATTCTAACACTTTTTTGGCTCTTAAATTTTTTTGAAACTAACTGACGAGGAAAATTGAAAAACCGAAAACATGACATCTAGTCCGGGAGGCAGTGAACATTTTTGGTATGTCATTTCAGCGAGTTTGGTTTAGCACTTTTATAGTTATACAAGGTGGGTAATTTTTCGATGCTCACCATTGGGATCTCCTAAACGGTAAAAGATGCGGGGTCGGTTAAATTACAGAAAAGTTGCGCTATTTGTTGATGATTAAGAATCTGAAGAGAATTCTCCGATATTTTGATTCGTTCCTCTCAAAATTGCCAATTTTAAGAAAAATGAATATCTTCCTAACCATTGATGTTATTTAAATGAAACTTGGAACTTTTATATTTTTGAAAGCTGTCAATTGAATGACATCGACAGAAATTTTCTAGGCCTTCTAGATTTTGAATAACGACAGTCAACTTTTTATTCTTTTATGGCCGCCATATTGAATTTTAACACCATCAAATACACAAAAAATTGACTTCAAAAATGTACTCAACATGAACTTTTTTGATAGATGTCAGAATTTTAAAATTGGTAGAAATAATAAACTTAGATGAAAAACAATTGCAAAAAAGTACGCCGACTTCTTTAATCTCTTTATAACATGTGAAAACAATTGAATTCAACAGTAACAAAATACGTCTTGCGGTCGTGTAACTCGGGCTTTCACATATTTTTTTTTGGTTGCATTTTGGTTACATTTGGTTACATTTTTGAAAAGCAAATTTTTCTGTATATCCGGCGGTGTTAAAATTCAATATGGCACCCATAAGAAAAAGAAAAGTTGACTGTCTTTATTCAAAATCTGGAAGGCCTAGAAAATTTCTGTCAATGCCATTCAATTGACAGCAAAAATGTACAAGTTCCAAGTTTCATTTCAATTCGCGAAAATCAGCAAAGTGTCTGACATCTGGTGGCAATACTTTAACTACACTGAGTGACAGGATACGGAAATACTTTTAAACGTCTGTCATCATAATTTCGGCTTACGTCAGTCAGTTGTCAGTTGCGAGGTTAGGTAGTAGTTTTGTTAGAGATATCCTCTCGCTGACTCGAAATCTTGTGAATAATTCTGTGGAATTTTACGTTTTGTGTACTTAAGTGGAACATTGTGAATCCAGGAAAACTTGGCTTTTAAAAAATCCACGTGTCGATGTCACTGATGTCCACCAACTGACACTGTCAGACACGTCACGCTAGAATTCTCACTTCCGGCTCCCCAATGGGGTGAGACCGCCATTTTGTGGTTTAGCAATGCCATCTATTAGCAGCTGATTTTCGCGAATAACGCCAATCGTTAGGAAAATATTAATGTTTCTTTAAATTGGCAATTTTCAAATTTTTTGTGATAACTCAGGAACGAATCAAAATATCGGGGAATTCTGTTCAGATTCTTAATCGCCAAGAAATGGTGCAACTTTTCTGTAACCCCCCCCGTATCTTTTACCGTTTAGAATATCCCAATGGTGAGCATCGAAAAATTACCCACCTGTATAGACACGGGCTAATGACGGC
The DNA here is from genome assembly GCA_963924575.1 of Pycnomerus fuliginosus. Taxonomy (NCBI): domain Eukaryota; kingdom Metazoa; phylum Arthropoda; class Insecta; order Coleoptera; family Zopheridae; genus Pycnomerus; species Pycnomerus fuliginosus. The sequence continues at coordinate 30,763,601 of OZ004620.1, forward strand.
CATTTTAATTTTTCAAAAATTGACATATCGAAAACGGTAACAGATACGAGATTTTATTAAATTAGAAAAAAGTTGTATTCCTCAGTGTAGATTAAGAACCTGAAAAGAAATTTTAAGATATCTGGATTGGTTACTGAAATATACTGTAAAGACTGAAAATTGACAACGTGTTATAACTTGGTTACTAATTGAAATTTTTCTGAACCTTCTAGATTAAAATGTGACATTTGTCAGTTTTTTCAGTATATTTTAGGAACCAAACCAGATATCTTCAATTTCTTTCCAGATTCTTAATCTACACTGAAAACACAAGTTTTTTCTAATTTAATAAAATTTCCTTACTTTTACGGTATCCGAGTTGTCAATTTTTGAGAAATTAAAATGGCTGCCGCAAGATTTACGACAGACTTCTGTTTTAGTAATCTACAGCATGAAAATAACTAAAAAATTGCTAAATCAAGTTCGCTGAAATGACATACCAAAAATGTTCACTGCCTCCCGGACTAATCGCAATAAAGCATTGAATTGCAGTAAAATTTAACATTGGTTGTATATGGTCATTACTTGAACGAAGTCTTTGAGTTTTTCAATTTACTTCGTGAATGGTTAGTTTTTTCAAAAAAAAAGAGCCAAAAAAGGTTGAGAATTGAACAGGGAATAAGACCGCATAGGCAAATTAGCCATATTTTCAATCAGAAAAGTTCAAGAACAAATAACTGGAGGAGACGACCATGTATACAAAATTGCGATTTTTGGATAATTAATGTACAAAGTACCATCAGCATTTTTTGCCTCTTGGTCGGTAACATCGGGGTGCAAAAATTCAAAATCCTGCGATACCCCATTAAAAACATTTTAAAATGAAGATCTTTGGCGACTTATAACATCAAGAGGAATTACAATTGACCAGTAATTTTTGCACCAAACCTCATCATTTGAACAGTAGATTCGGTGGCATAAAGGATGTGATGTCTTTCAGACTCACTCTGTATAAGATTTTTTCGAACCTGAATCGAAATTAACTGTAAAACGAATTAATGAACACGATTGCAACTGACGAGTTTTCATTATTCTAAAGATATGTCCCTAAGGGCCGGTTTCCATAGAAACAATATGTTGTCATAATGGAAACTAGGAAAATAAAACATGAGATGGGAAAACCGGCCTTAGGTGGATTTATGTCATGACGTCATTACATCTCACTATCAAAGTGTCCTTACGCTCTACCGAGGACACTTCGTTTCATGAAAGTTCTCGGTAGTGAGATGCAATGTTGTAGAAATCTGCGCAATCTGTTAGCGCCATTTCATGATTTGTTTACCTAAGCAGACTTATGTCATGACGTCATGACAAATCCACAGAATCAGACCCCAGACCCATTTCTAATCTAAAGTTAAATTCTTTCTCTCTCGCTCATTTTTAACAAATATTTTATTTTCTCAAAGACCTGACGGTATTTAACAATTCTACTCGAATAGCATTCTAGAATATAAAAAATACCTTGTGTGCAGTTTTCTTTTTATAACTTCAAATGTGGATATATTAAAAAAAGAAGAAGAAAACGACACCACCTATTTTCTTATTTTATTGAGTGCTACTCGGCCAAAACTAAAGAAAATTCAGCTTTAGTTTAAGCCTTAAGCACAATCATGACGTTGCTTTAGAAGAACGTGAGACTATGTTATATTAGGAAAAGACGCACGTTTTGTGTTCTTTTGTTTTTCAACGCCTGCTCCAAGTGGAAACTTATCTGATAGCCCTTTTACATCACGCTGTGCTAGATCAGTGTTGCTCCAGTAACTTGAACTCATTTAGACTAGCCTACCGGCGCTGAGAATAAAAACAAATCAATTGTAGAAGGTGCAAATGGTTTATTTTACGTAATATCTCCTTTCAGAACGGACAAAAGAATGTTGGTGTTGATATAGAGTCGGAAAATACGATTTGCAATGCTTTAGAAAAGGGTATCCTAGACTTGTACACTTGCAAATATTGGGGACTTAAGTACGCAGTTGGAGCTGCCGCCACTATACTCCGAGTCGACCAAATTATCATGGCCAAGAGAGCAGGTGGACCCAAGCCTTCAAAACGTGCAGCAGACAGTGACGATGAATCTTAAACTCAATTAATAACTTATTTAACACAACTTACCTTTTGTATTACGTTTGCAACTGGCTTGAATTATTTACTAGCGTTTAATAAATAACTTACCAACGAGTTTGCTGTTGTAGTTATTTAAGTAACAAGCGTAATAAATTGGTCTTTACAGTCGAGTCGGAGCGTTTGTCAAAGGAGCGAACAAAGCGAGCGATTGTGATAATCTAACAAGACGATATAAAGTTGCATGCGAGTTGCGTTATTGTTTTAAAGCGAGAGACTGAAAGTACCTACTGCAAAAGTGGTAGAGGCACAATGCACAGCATACATAGGTATAGGGTGTCCCAATTGTCTGTATTCGGTCGACATCTCCATTACTATTAGAGATAGCGAAAAATTGTTAAATACAAAGTTGCAAAGGGTCAAACAAGGCACACTTTAAAAATACAATCCTCTCCCACTAAGGTACGGTTTCGTTCAGGCTGCTGACGGTCGCGTCTGGAAGTCGCCGCCCGACGCGACCGCCGAACGCGGCATTGACATGGTTTCGTTGACGCGTTTGGCATGTGCGTCCGACAACGATCAGCTGATTTTATTGACGGTATCCACAAAGATTGTACCAGAAAAATTAACTCGGAAATTGTCGCAGCTCTTTTAATAGAAGATGAAGAAGAAGAAGACGTTTTTATGGAAAACTATCTGTTGACCGAAAGACAGAAGGTGAACAAATTATTCAATGAAGAAAAATTTAGAGAGTTCTTTAGAAAAGAGCGGTTTTATTTCGTATTGAACATAATTCAAGGCGATCTAAAGAAAATGAGCACCAATGCTGTGAACTCTCCAATATTGCCCGAATTTACTGAATTAGGCGCCATTTTTTTCAAAATGTGACAACGCGTCCGCGTCTAGACTGCCCACTGTAGCAGTCGAGACGCGGACGCGCGCTTCCGACGGTCGCGTTCGAATTTTCAGCAGCTTCTACGAAACCGCATACACGTTGTTACGTATAAGTAGTGGTGCGCGTCCGGCAGCGACTTCCAGACGCGACCGTCAGCAGCCTGAACGAAACCGTACCTTTAAGGAATGACAATACAAATATAGTTTTTTAAAATTGGAACACCTGTATTTTTTATTGGATTCTATGATGAATTCCAAGTAACATTCATTAGTCATGTTTTCATCTGAAGCGAATGGTTTACAAGATATTGGCAATTTTGCGGGAAATATTACTTTTGCAGTACTTATTTTTAAAAATCACCCCACAACCAATTTTCAACATTTGGTTTTGGAAATTTAGCATGCCATTAACGAAGGTTTGAGCTATACATAAAGCTCTTGAAAACGGTCTTAGCTTCTCAAGTTCGTCCCCAGTAACATTCAAAAATGTAGAGGTTAATATTTCGAAAATTTTAAATGGCACCACTATCGAATGTTATAGCCATAGGTTGTAAAATTAAATTTGCTTTCGTTTAATATAAAACATTTTTATATCCAAGTTTAGTATTTTTCGATTTATTCAGTAAAACACAATTTTCATCTTTTTCTTCCTGATGTTTTTTGACGGTTGGTTCTGACTACATTTCATTGTAGGTGTCAAATGTGTTATCTTCAGTCGAATCATAATGTCTATACAGTGTGTTCCAATGAAAAGTATCCACCCCAAATATTTCGTAAACCAAATAAAATATGAAAATTCGCTCGGACAGGTCGATTTTTATTTGGAGGGGGACACTTAACTCCATGTTTGGCGAAATTTCAAAACTCACCCCTTAACCCCCACCTACCCTCACTTCAAAATTTTAAATGGCAACCCCCCACTTGTGATACATCATTTGAAAGCTAATTTCATTGCCAATCTAACGCTGTAAGAATTTTTTATATTTGTTCAACTCTAGCGCCCTCTTTGGTCAAATTTAAAATTACATTATGGCCCTTTGTGATACATCATTTGAAAGGAATTGAAATTATCTCTAAACTAATGCAAGAATTTTTTTAATCTATCCATTCGTTCAAAAGTTACAGCCTAATCTTCCAGGATTCCTAGGCCCAGAACCAGCTCATGCCTTTCAATGTAACTTTTGAACGAGTGGGTGGATTTCAAAAATTCTTCCATCAATTTACAGAGAATTTCAAACCCTTTCAAATGATGTATCACAAAGGGCCATAATGTAATTTAAAATTTGACCATAGAGGGCGCTAGAGTTGAATAAATATCAAAAATTGTTGCAACGTTAGATTGCCAATGAAATTGGCTTTCAAATGATGTATCACAAATGGGGGGTTGCCATTTAAAATTCTGAAGTGGGGGTAGGTGGAGATTAGGGAGTGAGTTTTGAAATTTCGCCAAGCATGGATTTAAGTGTCCCCCGCCTCCAAATAAAAATCGACCTGTCCGAGCGAATTTTCATATTTTATTTGGTTTTCGAAATATTTGGGGTGGATACTTTTCATTAGAACACCCTGTATATCTAATATTTGAAGTTGCGTTTCATAATTTGCCCAATTGTCTTTGGACTACAAACAGGACCTGCAATAAATTCTGTCTCTGTAAAAACAAAGCGTAATTATTATAACTATCACCAGAAACGCCCACTATACCGAAAAGGTTTATGTGAACAGCTAACATGTTTCGAACACAAACTGCTCATCATCAAAGCCAAATCATTGGCATGTAAATTTGCAGTTTTCGTGCAATGTTTTACTTGAATAACACTAAATAATTTAAACAAAAACACAAATTGATTTTTGATGAATTTTTAATTCTGAACGGCCCTTGCAGTAGGAGCAGAATTTTTGCAAGTATTTTGACTATTTTAACGACTACTCGCTTTCTTCAGGAAAACTGCCCTAGCCTCTCGAACTGCGCATTCAAACGACTACTCGCTTTTGGCTTCGCCGACAGCTCGGGTTTCACTTGCGGACAAAATTTGCAAAAAAGACACTCGCGCTCCAAGACCGAAATAATGTTACTAAAAAAAAAACCTAACCTGACCTGACATAGACCTGAACTACCCCAGCTTCTCGCACTGCAAGACCGAAAAAATTTTACTAAAAAAAAAGCCTGACAGACCTAAACTGCCCCAGCTTCTCGCACTGCAAGACTCAAAAAATGTTAATAAAAAAAAAAAGGCAGCAGAGAAGCGGCTGGAACCTCCCCAACGCGTGGGTCTTTGATTTCAGGGACTTCTGTTTAAGATTCTAAAGTTGATATGCCTAAATGGCGCTTCCCGTTGACTAATTGCTCCCAAAAGCCTTTCAGCTCTTCAACGGGTCACCTCACCTCCATTTACCAAATTTCGGGCAAATCGATCCACTAGTTTGGGCTATAAAGTGGTTTCAGTGTTATTACAAAATTTCGATTTTTCTACCCAAAGGGTTCTAAATGCGAATAAATTTTGTCTCATTTAAAACCAGAAATTGAAGACCTTTCTGATGGTGACCTCGATAGTGACAATAAATCTTTCAAAAACTTGTTTTGGATGGGTAAATTAGAGAATAATTTTAAATTTCGAAATTGGTGTGCCAAAACGGCACTTTCCGTGGGCCGATTGAATCCAAAATTTGTTCACCTCTTCGACGTGTAATACAATCCCCTTGTGCAAAATTTCAGCCAAATCGGTTCAGGGGCTTGGGCTGTACCGCGATTTTAAAGTCCGATAAAAATCAATTTTTTTTTATTTTTGGTCAAAAGGGCACTAAGAATGAATGCATTTTTAGAAGCAGAATTTGAAGGCCTTTCCTATCGTGACGTGAAAAATGGGGGTTTGCATTTAAAATTTAAAAGTTGATGTGCCAAAATGGCATTTCTGGTTGCACGATTGGCTCCAAAAGCTTTTCAGATCTAAGTTGGGTTATCACATGCACACGTACCAAATTTCAGCTAAATCTGTCGAGTAGTTTGGGCTGTGGCGTGTTTACGAACGTACGTACGTACAAACGTACGAACGTACGTACATACATACAGACACATTTTAAAAACCACTTTTTTGGGCTCCTCAGACCTCAAAACGTATAGATCCGGTCTTATCTCAAATTCGAAAATTTTAGTGATTGCAGTAACCTCCCTTTTTTTTTAAATGGTGAAGTGGAGTGGGGAGGTTAAAAACCTGACCTGACCCGGCATAGACCTGAACTACCCCAGCTTCTCGCACTGCAAGACCGAAAAAATTTTACTAAAAAAACCTGACCTGACATAGACCTGAATAGAAGTTGATACGGGTCATCTCATCCCAATAACCAACTCATCCCCGACCAAGTAATTATTTGATACACCCCCTTTAGTTTAGAATGTTATTTAACGATAATCTAAAATTAATAGCTGTCTTCCGCCAGTTGGAGTCTTTTAATTTTAACTTATTTAGTGTTATTCAAGTAAAAAATTGCACAAAAACTGCAAAATTACAAGATGGGACTATATCGAATAATTACCAAAAAGAGTACCTAACCTACCTATTCTAAAAGTGCAATTTTTAACTATTTATTTCATTTTGGTAAGTACCTAAGTGCTGAAAATGCTGCAACTTTTTTGAGTAGGTACAGCTTAGAAACATGAAGATGCCCACCCAGAGCTGAATATTTACCTGGTCGCATGGACCAGGCCACGACAGATACCTTGCAGAAGTTAGTTACCCCTACCTAACTGCTATTTGAATGCTAGGCGACCAACTAAATATTCAACTCTGGGTGGGCATGTTCATATTTCTAAGCTGTACATTCTTGCGTTCCATAAATGAACATTTAAAAAAAACACTTGATCGCAATTGACAGGATTCCGGCTGACAGAATTTGTGACACCTATTGTGACATGTGTTCGAGCAGCCTTTCAAAAACATTATTGTAAGCGAAAAACGGAAATTCCTAAAAATCATATTTTACTGAATAAAACGAAAAATTCGAGACTTGGATATAGGGACATTTTATATCAAATGAAAGCAAATTTAGTGTTACAGCTTAAGGCTATAACCAAAACATTTGATGGTGGTGCCATTTAAAAATCTCGAAATTTAAACCTCTTCATTGTTGAAGGTTCATAATGTTACTGGAGACGAACTTAAGAAGCTAAGACCGTTTTCAAGCGCTTGAAAGATAGCCCAAAGCTACCTTAATGACATGCTAAATTTACAAAACCAAAGGTTGAAAATTGGTTGTGGGGTGATTTTTCAAAACAAGTACTGCAAAAGTAATTTTTCCCGCAAAATTGACAATATCTTCTAAACCATTCGCTTTGAATGAAAACATGATTAATGAATGTTACTTGAAATTCATCATAGAATCCAATAAAAAATTAAAATACAGGTGTTCTATTTCAAAAAACCAATGTTTGTGTTCTTATTCCTTAGTGGGACAGCCTGTATACAGGATTGTATTTTTGAAATGTGCCTTGTTTGACCCTCTGTAACTTTGAATTTAACAATTTTTTGTTATCTCTAACAGCAATGGAGTTATCGACCGAATACAGACAATTATTATTATTATTATTATTATTATGGAATCACACAAAAGCTAACAAAAACACAGGGAAAATTTTTGTGGTCACGATTTGGAATCATCACGCCTGTATAAAGCACTGTTGGAAGCATTTAACAAGGGAAGGAGCTGTTTTGATAGGTTAGTTTACAGTAAGTTAAAATTCCAAATAATCAAAGAAAATATATTTTGTAAGTCTGCAACTATTATAAGTAATGAAAAAGAACAATTATAATTATATAAAAAACCTAATAAGGAACTCTTAAACACAAAAAAACAACGTAAAAAGGAACTTCTATAAGTAAGATCAACTTACTTTGGCACATTTGAGTTAACTGGGGTAGGGAAAATGAATCCCTGAGTATTAATCCCTGGGGGATACCAAGCCGGAGGCGTTGTGGCAGAATAGACATAAGGGGTTGGTCCTGGAGATACGTACTGCATCTCGATTGGCGGGGTAAAGAGAGGAACTGGAGTCGTCGGGAGTATCACTTCTTGAGCAGGCGCATAAATCACGGGTGTCCCAGGAGGAACTTGCATTACAGGTGTGTACATTTCCACCTGTGGACTCCCTGGAGGAAAGGCAATGGAGTATTGAGGTGGTTGCACCTCGTCATAGTTGATGTATTCGGATTGTTCTTCTTTTATTTGAACTTCTTCGGTTTCTATTTCATTTGGGCCCATCCACTGGTTAAATGTGTTGTAATTATCAACGTGGTAATTGTAGAGGAATGGAAATTGGTTATCTGAAACAAAGACGGCAGAGTAAATGACATATTTCTGATTTCTGAAACTGCATGAGGCACACAATTTTCTGAATCCAGTTAAATTACAATCTTTTTTTGTATTTTTGGCAAGTACTCGAACTAATTAAACTTTGCGGCGTATTGGTACCTAATTCTGATAAACAGGATGGCGCTTTTTTCGTTTCCCTCTATTGGAAACCATGAGTTGGAGAATCGGTTAAATTAGAAAAAAGTTGCACTTTTTTGTGGAAAGAGTTCTCCAATATCTTGATTCGTTCCTGATTTATTACGAAAAAACTGAAAATCCCGTTTTCTTACGGTTGATGCTGTTTAAGGCGCGTTCGGCTTGGAAGCTCGATGCACTCCTCGTCCGTCTCTTTTTGATCTGATGATTTCATATTTGACTATTGCATTCTTCCCTTTTGGCTTTACACATTTTTGACACTGTCGTCATGATAACAGGAAGTCCATTGACCCCAACTGTCGTTATGGGGCAAAGAGCACATGTTATCATGGCGACAGTGTCAAAAATGTGTAAAGCCAAAAGGGAAGAATGCGACAGTGAAATATGAAATCATCAGATTAAAAAGAAAAGGAGCTTCCAAGCCGAACGCACCTTTAAATGAAAAATGGAAGTTATTTATCTTTGACAGCTGTCAATCGAATGGCCCGGGCCATCTAGATTTTGAGGAACGACAGTTAACTTTTCTTTTTCTTATACTTAGTCGCCATATTGAATTTTAACACAATTAAATACACAAAAAAATTGGCTTTTCAAAAATCTAACCAACATGGGCTTTTTTGACAGAGCGTTAAAATTTGATATTTGGTATGACAAATCTATAAGATATCGCAGTATACTTATGAAAAACAATTGCAAACAAAATGCACCAACTTTTAAATCTCTCATGACATGTGAAAAACAACTGAATTAAACGATAATAAAGTAGGTCTTGAAGTCGTGTGTCTTAAACTTATTAATATTTTTCCATATTGGAGGGATTTTTGAAAAGTCAATTTTCTTGTGTATCTAATGGTCCTAAAATTCAATGGGGCGACCATAAGAAAAAAAAAAGTTGACTTTCGTTGCTCAAAATTGATAATGCGTAGAAAATTTGTCAACGCCATTCAATTGACAGCGCTGTAAAACATTAAAAGTTTCAAGCTTCGTTTAAATAGCATCAACCGCAAGGAAGATATTAATTAACCTCCCCACTTAAAAAAAAGGGAGGTTACTGCAATCACTAAAATTTTCGAATTCGAGATAACACCAGATCTTCACGTTTTGAGGTCTCAGGAACTCAAAAAAGTGGTTTTTAAAATGTGTCTGTGTGTATGTACGTTCGTACGTACGTTCGTACGTACGTTCGTTTGTAATCACGCCACAGCCAAAACTACTAGACCGATTGGGCTGAAATTTGGAACATAGACATCTCGTAACCTAACTTAGATCTGAAAAGCTTTTGGAGCCAATCGTGCAACCGGAAATGCCATTTTAGCACATCAACTTTTAAATTTTAAATGCAAACCCCCATTTTTCACATCACCATAAGAAAGGCCTTCAAATTCTGCTTCTAAAGATGCATTCACGCTTAGTGCCTTTTTGACAAAAATTCTAATATTCGAGATTTTTTGACGTACTTTAATAACGCCATACAACCGAAACCTCTGGAACCATTTGGCTGAAATTTTGCACACGGAGCTTGTATTACCCGCCGAACAGCTAAAATTTTTTTGGAGGCAATCAACACACGGAAAGTGCCGTTCTGGCACATCCATTTTCAAATCTAAACATTCTCTCATTTTACCGTCTTAACAAGTTTTTGAAAATTTTATTGTCACCATCAGAAAGGTCTTCAAATTCTAGTTTTATAAATAAGATAAAATTCATTCGCATTTAGTGCCCTTTGGATAAAAACTCGAAATTTTGTAAAAATACTAATAATGCATTAGAGCCCAAACTAGTGAATCGATTTGGCTGAAATTTGGTACACGGACATTAGGTGACCCGTTGACGAGTTAAAGCAATTAGAAGCGGTTGGTCCACGGGAAGTGCCCTTTTGGCATATCAATTTTAAAATTTTAGATACAAGGCCTCCATTTTTGATGTCACGATAAGAAAGGCCTTCAAATTCTGCTTCCAAATATGTATTCACTCTTAGTGCCTTTTTGACAAAAATCTAAAAAATTCGAGATTTATAACGTACTTTAAAATCACGGTACAGTCCAAACCATTGAACCTATTTGGCTTAAATTTTGTATGTACATGAAGATTGTATTACCCGTCGAAGAGCCTAAAGGTTTTTTTAAGCAATCAACCCACGGCGAGTGCCATTTTTGGCACATCAATTTAACCTCCCCAACCCCATCACAATTTAAGAAAAATGGGAGGTTACTGCAATCACTAAAATTTTCGAATTTGAGATAGCACCAGATCTTCACGTTTTGAGGTCTCAGGAACACAAAAAAGGGGTTTTTAAAATGTGTCTGTGTGTATGTACGTACGTACGTACGTACGTTCGTACGTTCGTACGTTCGTTTGTAATCACGCCACAGCCAAAACTACTAGACCGATTTAGTTGAAATTTGGAACATAGGCATCTCGTAACCTAACTTAGATCTGAAAAGCTTTTGGAGCCAATCGTGCAACCGGAAATGCCATTTTGGCACATCAACTTTTAAATTTTAAATGCAAACCCCCATTTTTCACTTCACCATAAGGAAGACCTTCAAATTCTGCTTCTAAAAGTGTATTCATTCTTAGTGCCCTTTTGACCAAAAATAAAAAAAAATTGATTTTTATCGGACTTTAAAATCGCGGTACAGCCCAAGCCCCTGAACCGATTTGGCTGAAACTTTGCACATGGAGATTGTATTACACGTCGAAGAGCTGAACAAATTTTGAATTCAATCGGCTCACGGAAAGTGCCGTTTTGGCACACAATTTCCAAATTTAAAATTATTCTCTCATTTAACCATTAAAAACAAGTTTTTGAAAGATTTATTGTCACCATCAGAAAGGTCTTCAAATTTTGGTTTTAAATAGGACAAAATTAATTCGCATTTAGCGCTGTTTGGTTCAAAAAAGCGAAATTTTATAATAACAGTAAAAATACATTATAGCCCAAATTACTGAATCGATTTGGCTGAAATTTGGTACATGGAGATCGGGTGACCCGTTGAAGACCTGAAAGGCTTTTGAAAGCAATTGGCCCACGGGAAGTCCCATTTAAGCATATCAACTTAAAATTTTAAATACAAAACCTCATTTTTTATGTCGCCATTAGAAAGGCGATCAAATTCTGGTTCTAAAAATGTGTTCACAGTTTCGGCCATTTCAGTAGAAAATAGAGAAAAAATTCTTTCTCATTAAAAGGGAGCGGGCTGACAGTGGATGATATAAAGTGGCAGTTATTGTCAAAAAGGTGGCAAAAGATTAACCTTAAAATAGTCCAGGGCAATTAAGATTTGACCCCGGCATAAAAAAAAAAAGGTAAAACCTTTTCTAACATGATCGGGACACTCTATTTAACATGTCATAAAAAGTCCCAAAGAATCCCGCGTCGGGTTTGGCCGTAATGGCCGAGGAACCGGTTCAACAGTAAAAATTCTCAAATTTTAGGCTATTTATCCCACCAATTGTGTTTTAATCTTGATATGCTTTTGCAGTTAGCTTGTCAGGAACATTGTGAAACATACTTCATGTAGCTGTGGCAAAAAAAAATGACGGGGCACGCGCCCGAGCGTTCGCGCGGTCCAATAGACGGTTCACGCGAACTGTCCAGGGAGTCGACCGATTTTGATGAAACTTTCAGCGTCGAGGCAGATCGATGTGAGGTTGAAGCCTATTGTTTTTCGCTGCGATCGAACGACCGGACTACCGGAAAAATGCAGATACGGTAAAAACATTGAATTGCAAATATCTCAGTTTTTGTCGGTCTTATGCCAAATGTTGTGGGAAATTTAATTCTCTACAAAAAAGCACATAATCATTTTTTTCATACGGCCAATGGTTTACGCGCTACGGTCGGAGGAAGTTCAGCACCGTATCTGCATTTTTCCGGTAGTCCGGCTGTTCGATCGCAGCGAAAAACAATAGGCTTCAACCTCACATCGATCTGCCTCAACGCTGAAAGTTTCATCAAAATCGGTCGACTCCCTGGACAGTTCGCGTGAAGCGTCTATTGGACCGCGCGAACGCTCGGGCGCGTGCCCCGTCATTTTTTTTTGCCACAGCTACATGAAGTATGTTTCACAATGTTCCTGACAAGCTAACTGCAAAGGCATATCAAGATTAAAACACAATTGGTGGGATAAATAGCCTATTTGAGAATTTTTACTGTTGAACCGGTTCCTCGGCCATTACGGCCAAACCCGACGCGGGATTCTTTGGGACTTTTTATGACATGTTAAATAGAGTGTCCCGATTATGTTAGAAAAGGTTTTACCTTTTTTTTTTTTATGCCCGGGTTTCGGCACTTTTTCGTCTAAATGCATTGCACTAAAAAGGAACATATTGTCAAATGTGATGGGTGATGTCCGAGGTGATGTCGGTATTTGTCAGAAAATTGCGAAATTAGTCAAGGATTAAAAAAATTCTGTTGAATTGACTACTATCTACACAGAATACAAAGATCCACGCGATGGGGAGGTTCCAGCCGCTTCTCTGCTGCATTTTTTTTTTCAAAAAACGCGATTTTTAGTCATTTTGGGATAAATCGCCGCGAACCAATCAAGATATTCGGAGAACTCTTTACGGATTCTTAATCACCCCTAAAAAGTGCAACTTTTTTCTAATTTAACCGATTTTCTAACTCTTATGGTTTCTGAGATCCCAATAGTGGGAAACGAAAAAAGTGCCACCCTGTATACAGGGATAGTGATAAAGTATGGAACATTCGCAATAACTTTGCAACCAGCAATTTTTGAGAAGATCTGTTGGACAGGTCAATTTGATTTAAATTTTTGCGGAACTTTTGATGTAATTTTTAAGTCTCTGATATCACTTACGTCAAACATATTACGTCATCGGTATTTTTTTTTAAGTGGCATCCTATACATTCTTTCCTCGACTGATTTTCATACATGGTTGAATTGTCTTTTTAGCCAATTTTACCAAAATCATAATGAAAAAATCTGCAAATCTGCAAAAAACTGCATTTTTTCAAATTTAAAACCCACTTGATTGATTTTTCACCTTTTTGTCGAAAACGACTCATCATAAAGGAAAAACGAAAGAGAACGATTTTGTGCGGCTCATATTTACAAAAAAAAAAAATGCAGCTGAGAAGCGGCTGGAACCTCCCCATCGCGTGGATCTTTGTATTCTGTGTAGATAGTAGTCAATTCAACAGAATTTTTTTATGCTTATCGTCTGTGACTAATTTCGCAGTTTTCTGACAAATACCGACATCACCCATCACAATTGACAATATGTTCCTTTTAAGGTTAATAGTTTGCCACCCTTTTGACAATAACTGATACTTGATGTCATCCACTGTCAGCCCGCTCCCTTTTAATGAAAAAAATTTTTTTCTCTATTTTCCACTGAAATGGCAGAAACTGTGAATAAATTTTTAGAACCGGAATTTGATCGTCTTTCTAATAGCGACATAAAAAAGGAGGCCTTGGATTTAAAATTTAAAGCTGATATGCTTAAATGGCACTTCCCGTGGACCAATTGCTTCCAAAAGCCTTTCAGGTCTTCAACGGGTCACGCAGTCTCCATGTACCGAATCTCAGCCAAATCGAGTCACTAATTTGGGCTATAATGTATTTTTAGTGTTATTACAAAATTTCGATTTTTTTGACCCAAAGAGAACTAAATGCGAATGAATTTTGTCTTATTTAAAACCAGAATTTGAAGACCTTTCTGATGGCGACAATAAATCTTTCAAAAACTTGTTTTGGATGGTTAAATGAGTGAATAATTTTAAAGTTGGAAATTGGTGTGCCAAAACGGTACTTTCCGTGGGCCGATTGAATCCAAAATTCGTTCAGCTCTTCGACGTGCAATACAATCCCCATGTGCAAAATTTCAGCCAAATCGGTTCAGGGGCTTGGGCTGCACCGTGATTTTAAAGTCCGATAAAAATCAATTTTTTTTTATTTTTGGTCAAAAGGGCACTAAGAATGAATACATTTTTAGAAGCAGAATTTGAAGGCCTTTCCTACCGTGACGTGAAAAATGGGGGTCTGTATTTAAAATTTAAAAGTTGATGTGCCAAAATGGCATTTCTGGTTGCACGATTGGCTCCAAAAGCTTTTCAGATCTAAGTTGGGTTATGGGATGCCTACGTACCAAATTTCAGCCAAATCGGTCGAGCAGTTTGGGATGTGGCGTGTTTACGAACGTACGAACAAACGTACGTACGTACATACATACACACATTTTAAAAACCACTTTTTTGGGTTCCTGAGACCTCAAAACGTATAGATCCGATCTTATCTCGAATTCGAAAATTTTAGTGATTGCAGTAACCTCCCTTTTTTTTAAATGGAGAAGTGGAGTGGGGAGGTTAAAAACGGAGCCGTACCGTACTTGACGCCCTATACGGGAAAACTATGCACCTGGTTACATGTACAAAATTTTCAGTTTACGTCACAGAGTGCTCTTTATTTAGTATACACGTATACATAGCAAATTTTATAAAAATATTTTGAAGCGTTTTTGAAATATTAGCGAAAGACAATTTTTTTGAAATTTGCACACCCTATAACTTGGAAACTAGCACTTTTCCCTGAAATTTGTCGGTGTACTTATGGAACACAGCATAAGCAAAACAATGACGAATATTTTACCAGTATTTTACACATCATAAAGAGAAAAAAATTCTCTTTTCAATGATAAATGTCTCAAAAGATGCGCCTGAAAGTCGTATTCAATTTTTATACAAACAATTTTTCGATAATGTGAATAGTTTGTCAAACAAACCAGCGGTTTCCTTGTTTTGATTGACACGACTGTTTGTATTATTAGATTTTCTTCAACTTTTGAATTAATTAGTCACTATTTTATTTTTAACTTCAGTTTTGGCATAAATCTCACAAAATTCGAGAGGATGTCATCGTTTGGCTAATAGTATGCTTTGGCTGTCCATTTAGCTGTTAAATGTTAGAACTAGGGAAACAATATGTATATGTATAACCTTTTTTATAGAGAATTTTATGTTCATTAATTTGTTATAGGTACAGGGTGCGAGATTGAAACACCAGATTTAAGAGTACGAAAAACCAAATGAAAAGGCTCATAAAACACTAAACACTCTGGGTAGCTTTGATTTTTATAAACTTCAACTTAAATGTCAACTAACTGGTTGTCAACTATTCATTTTCAAATACACATACTCAATTTTTTTTTTGCTCAGTGTAAAAGCTAATTTTTTTCTGCATATATTTTGGTGCAGTAAATCGAGTTTGGTTTATACAATATAATTAGACCTGAAAACTTAACATTTTTTAAATTAGAAGTGTAGTAGAGCAGTGTTGGAACCATTTTTAATAAATTGGGTAAATTCATAATGGGGGGTTGGTCCAGGATTGTTTCCAATTCAATAAAATAATTTTATATCGCAATATATATACAGTGTGTCTCATTTTAACTGGAACCACCCAAATATTTCGGTTAATTTCTGCATGTAGAGCTCCAAAATCTGCACCTGTGTAATACTCAACTTTTTTATAAACCGAAACCCCAGCCTACTGCGATTTAATAAAGAGGCCAAAAATGACGAAATCGTATTAGGCATTTTTTTATCGAAAAATTTTATAAAGAAAAGTTGCTCAGGATCGCTCCAAATGGCGAAATCCGAAGTTTCAGAAAAAAAAATAAAAATGTTGAATTGCTTGAGGAAGAATCATAAAATAACAAAAACGTCAATTTTTGTGCAACATAACAGGTGATGTGAAATAAAAAAAAAATGCAGCAGAGAAGCGGCTGGAACCTCCCCATCGCGTGGGTCTTTGATTTCCGTGACTTGTGTTTAAGATTTTAAAGTTAATATGCCTAAATGGCACCCATTTGCTCCCAAAAGCCTTTCAGCTCTTCAACGGATCACCTGACCTCCATGTACCAAATTTCAGACAAATCCATCCAGTAGTTTGGGCTATAACGTGGTTTCAGTGTTATTACAAAATTTCGATTTTTCTACCCAAAGAGTAATAAATGCGAATAAATTTTATCTCATTTAAAACCAGAATTTGAAGACCCTTCTGATGGTGACAATAAATCTTTCAAAAATTTGTTTTGGATGGCTAAATGAGAGAATAACTTTAAATTTGGAAATTGGTGTGCCAAAACGGCACTTTCCGTGGGTCGATTGAATCCAACATCTGTTCAGCTCTTCGACGTGTAATACAATCCCCATGTGCAAAATTTTAGCCAAATCGGTTCAGGGGCTTGGGCTGTACCGCGATTTTAAAGTCCGATAAAAATCTCGATATTTTTAGTTTTTGGTCAAAAGGGCACTGACAGTGAATACATCTTTGGAAGCAGAATCTGAAGGCCTTCCTTACTGTGACGTGAAAAATGGGGGTTTACATTTAAAATTTAAAAGTTGATGTGCCAAAACGGCATTTCTGGTTGGACGATTGGCTCCAAAAGCTTTTCAGATCTAAGTTGGGTTATCACATGCACACGTACCAAATTTCAGCCAAATCTGTCGAGTAGTTTGGGCTGTGGCGCGTTTAGGAACGAACGAACGAACGAACGTACGTACGTACGTACATACATACAGACACATTTTAAAAACCACTTTTTTGGGTTCCTGAGACCTCAAAACGTACAGATCCGGTCTTATCTCGAATTCGAAAATTTTAGTGATTGCAGTAACCTCCGTTTTTTTTTAAATGGTGGAGTGGAGTGGGGATGTTAAAACAATTTAAGCGCATATATTTGCTGTTTGTGGCACATTGCAACAGATAACATTTAACATTTATTGGACGTGCTTGGATACAGCTTTGTCAAGTCATACAAGTATACAATGTATATTAACGAAAATACACACATAAACATAAAAGATTTACAAAATGTACAAAATAGGTAGAGAGTATTAGATTATCATGGTTCTGCTTGATATACATTCCTCTAAACTATAATAGGCGTGCTTTATAAGCGCCGCTTTGACCTTGGTTGAAAAAGCCTTAAGGGGCAGAGCCATTGTTTCAGCAGATAGTTTGTTAAAGAACATAGGTCCGTAGTAGTTTGACGAATTACGAATTGTGGTGATTCTGGTGAAATCTAAATGTAATTTACTTTTGTTCCTCACATCATGAGTGTGGAGTTCTTCTCTTTTATTATAATTTTGACTGTTATTTTTTACACACAATAAACAATTAAAAATGTATTGACTTGGAATGGTTAAAATCCCTAATACGCTAAATGTGCTTCTAACATCGTCACGGTACTTAAGACCGGCAACTACCCTGACAGCACGGCGTTGAATGGCGAATAGTCGCTTTGCGTGAGAGCTGTGACCCCATACTAAAATCCCATATGAGGCGACGCTGTGGAAAAGTGCGAAATAAGCTGTTAATGTCACATTTGAGGATACTTCATCAACAAGGTTGCGCAACAAGAAAACAATTTTTGACAATTTATTAGACGTTATGGAAATATGAGCTTCCCATGTCAGCTTCGAGTCAAGGGTTATACCCAGGAATTTTACATCGTTAGCAACGTTTTCGTCAAAGGAACGAGTTGAAAAAACCATGCTTGCCGTTTTGTTTGTGTTTAGCTTCAGTCGATTTACTGCGAACCAATCCATTGCCGTCGACAGCGTCTCCTCCATTTTTGTTGTCAATTCCTCAAAATTGCCACTCGAACTGCAGAAAGTGGTATCGTCAGCATAAAGTATTGTTTTACAGATATCCATGTGACTGGGTAAATCATTAATAAAAATCAAGAATAATAGGGGCCCCAGGATTGACCCCTGAGGTACCCCATATTGAACTTCTTCCCGTTCCGAAGTCTTATCTCTGAAATATGTGACTTGGTATCTCTCGGTCAAGTAGCATCGTATAAGCTTCAAGGCCATATCATTCAGGCCATAATGTTGAAGCTTCTGTAACAGTATATCCGAGGAGACGCAATCGAAGGCCTTGGAAAGGTCACAAAATACGCCCCCAACGTACTGGTTGCCATCCACTCCTTTAATTATTGTGTCTATTAATTCTTGAATGGCATGCACAGTGGATTTCCCACGTCTAAAACCAAATTGATTTTGGATTATAGTCTGTCCGGGATCCACACGACCGGGATTCACCCTATTTCCATGGTGAATCATTGTTGTCAACAATGAATCGCCATGGAAATCGGGTGAATCTCGGTCGTGTGGATCCCGGACAGATATTAGTACGTTATTTTCAGCATACATGATCAGTTGATTAAAGAGAACTTTTTCGATGACTTTTCCTATCATTGGTACTATTGAAATTGGTCTAAAATTTTTAGCATCATTTGCATTACCCTTTTTAAGAAGGGGTATTACCCTTGACACCTTTAAGCAGGAAGGATATGTACCGGCCCTTATACACTCATTTGTTAGCTTTGTTAATGGTACCACCAGCGTATCAATGTTGCTTAGAATAATTGTCATGTTAATGTCATAAATGTCTCTCGCATCGCTTTTTTTCATGCTTTTAATGATCTCCCGCATTTGGATGAATGAGATTTCATTAAAACTGAAAGTGTTATCTATTCTTTTGCAGTTTGATAATATTGTTAATTCATTTGATTGTGGTGGTGCTATACTATCATAAATATGTTTAGGTACACTAGTGAAAAACGTATTTAGGTTGTTGCTGGTTAAATTGGTTACTATTTGCTGTGGAGAGCTCCCCCTTTTCTTATTGATCAGCTGCCAAGCACCCCTAGTAAGGTTCGAGTGCCTACTTAAAAAGTTGTCATTGGCTTATTGTTTTTTAGCTTGCATGATTTTCGATCTATAGTAGTTCCTATACTTGTTATAGTACTGAGCAAAGATAACATTTTCTGGATGACATTGTTTTAACTCCTGCAAAAAAATTACATGTTTACGGATTTCTATTAATTCACTGTTATACCAACTGATTTTGTAGCAAGTTCTTTTTTTGACCATCTTTTGCTTCAGAGGGAAGGCTTCCTTGATATTACTGTTTAGTAATTCGATTAATTGATTGAATTTGTCATTGATATGTACCTTATCCGAATTAACAAAGGACCACTCAACGTTCTGGAGATTATTATGTAGCGTACACATACCCAAATGAGTGAAGGGCCGTGAGTAGACTCGCTTCGCACTCTTATCCTCATTGTTTAAAGCAATAATAATTTCTACTGCCTTGTGATCAGACAGACTATTACTACTTAGTACGTTAGAAGTAAAAGGGCATTTTAGATTGGTAATCACATTGTCTAAACAATTACTGAAGCGCGTGCTGTCAGTGATAGTCGTTACCAATCCGAAAGAATGGATAAAGTCCTGAAATCGTGAATTCTGCACCGTGTCCTTGTTGAAGTGTATATTGAAGTCTCCCAAACAAACTATTGGATGATTTAAAATATTTAAGGAAATGAAAACATCATGTAAACTATTAATGAAAGTGTCAAAGTTACCTGCAGGAGCTCGGTACAGTGACAAGACAAAGATCGAAGACGTTCTAATACAAGCAATCTCGCAATCCATCTCTCTGCAAAATTTGGACAAGTCAATTTTTTCATACGGTACTCCATGTTTAATAAGAGCAGCCGTGCCCCCATGCTTCTTCAACCTACGGCCAAAACCTGAAGCTAGTTTATATCCTGCAATGTTTAACATTTGTTGGACATTAGTTGGGGTGTCCCTTGAAATTGTTAAGAAAAACGAAAATCTTACACCATCTTAATAATTTCAACTTTTTCTGCGGTTGTTAAGTTTTATCCATCCATAGCCGATAGCAAATGAAGTGAAGTATCACGCACGTGCAGATTTTGGAGCTCTACATGCAGAAAAAAAGAACGCATTGATTCGGTTAAAATTAACCGAAATATTTGGGTGGTTCCAGTTAACATGAGACACACTGTATATATTTCGGTGCAATTTACACCATCATCAGGCGATCTAAAAATTGGTAGTTAAGATTTGATATAAAATTATTTTATTGAATTGGAACCAATCCAGGACCAATTTTGGCGCATCAACTTTTAAATTTTAAATGCGAACCCCATTTTTCACGTCACCATAAGAAAGGCCTTCAAATTCTGCTTCCAAGACCGTATTCACTCTTAGTGTCCTTTTGACCAAGAACTAAAAAATTCGAGATTTTTATCGGACTTCAAAATCGACGCACGGAAAGTGCCGTTTTGGCACACCAATTTTCAAATTTAAAATTATTCTCTCATTTAACCATCCAAAACAAGTTTTTGAAAGATTGCAGTGAAGTCATTTAAATCATTAATGGTCATTTATTTTTGTCAAATTACTAAAAGATATTTAGCTTCAACCAACATCGACGCCACTTATTGTCACTTTCCGAGCAATTTGATAATATGTCACTATTAATTCTATATTCTTCGTTTTAGTTTTTTAATCGTTTTCACTCTACAGGGTGGTCCAACGAAAACAAAACAGGCTCAACTTTAAAATTTCAAATGGCAACCCCCTACTTGTGATTCATCATTTGAAAGCTAATTTCACTACTAATTCAATGGCATAAAATTTTTTGATATCCGCTCACCTCCAGCGCCCTCCATGGTCGAATTTTAAATTACATTAGAGTCCTTTGTGACACATCATTTCAAAGGGTATGAAATTCTCTGTAAACAGGCGCAAACATTTCTGAAATCCATCAACTTTTTCAAAAGTTACGCTGAAAAATATGAGCTGGATGGTTCAAGGAAGACGAAATAGCCTTTACAATGACATCTTTATTTCACATTAGGTCCAACAATGAGGTACTTAGCTATTTTACGTGTCAATTAAGTAAATGTTCGAAATGTGCACCACCAGCTTCCATACAATAATAAAGATTTTGTTCGGAACGTTCACGCACATTCTGTAACATTTGTGGAGTGATGAGTCGGCATTCATTGACGATACGTTGGCGTAAATCTTCCAAAGATGCAGGTTTCAGTTGCGTAGATTTTACTTTTTACGTGACCCCACAAAAAGTCATCTACGCCGTCTAATGCCGTCTCATCACTCCACAAATGTTACAGAATGTGCGTGAACGTTTCGAACAACATCTTTATTATTGTATGGAAGCTGGTGGTGCACATTTCGAACATTTACTTAATTGACACGTAAAATAGCTAAGTACCTCATTGTTGGATCTAATGTGAAATAAAAGATGTCATTGTAAAGGCTATTTCGTCTTCCTTGGACCATCCAGCTCATATCTTTCAGTGTAACTTTTGAAAAAGTTGGTGGATTTCAAAAATGTCTGCGCCTGTTTACAGAGAATTTGATACCCTTTGAAATGATGTGTCACAAAGAGCCCTAATGTAATTTAAAATTCGACCATGGAGGGCGCTGGAGGTGAGCGGATATCAAAAAAATTTACACCATTGAATTAGTAGTGAAATTAGCTTTCAAATGATGTATCACAAGTGGGGGGTTGCCTTTGAAATTTTAAAGTTGGGGTTGGTGGGGTGCGTTGTGAAATCGCACCCACCACGGATTAATGTGACCCCCTTGAAACAAAAATCGACCTGTCCGAGCATTTCACCTAAAAAGAGCTTTAAATGTGAGAAAACCGGCCTGTTTCGTTTTCGTTGGACCACTCTGTATTTTACAACTTTTATTGTTTGTTTTAATTTTTTTCGATCATTTTTCTATGATGTATTTTTGCCAAGTGAACGCCTTGAGCCCTGTTTTATAAACCACTCCATATCATTGAAAAATTATGCTTAAAAAAACTGATTATTTAAAATCGCGAGAATACTGAACACGGCAGTTCCTTTTTACTTTTTTTGACAAAACCTTGCAAAAACTATCACTAGATGTCGCTGGATTTTTTAATAAGGTTAATTAGTAACAGATATCCCTGATCCACTCACCGTGATAAGGAACAACATTAGGAGTGACAGGCGCCGACGCCACCATCGGTTTCATATTGAAGTTATAAACACTCTGTGAAGTCCCTGGAGCCGGCGACCAGACGACTTGATCGGGCGTTGAAGGATAAGCCCCCCAGGGCCCCCCCTCCCACGTGAACTTGGGCGAGGCAACGTCCGGAGTGACCAGGAGGTTGTGTTGTGAAACGGACATTTGTTGAGGCTGCGGACAACTCTTCCCGTAATTCTGATGATGATCCGAGTGGTTGTTGTGACGATTTTGCATTTGCTGCAACCACAAACGCAATAAAATTTTGATGAAACTGCAAACAGACATACCAGAGGGGCTCCAACGAACGACTTTATGTCCGCATCAGGACAGTTTTCTCTGAAATTGCTGTGAGCGCTACTTTCGCTGTTGGATTTGCTTTTTCGTATTTCTCGACGTTTTTTGGGAGGCCTCAGCTTGATGTTGGGGAATTCTGTTTTCACCACCGGTGTTACAGCTTTGGAAAACCTGCAGTCAAGTTAATAATAATACATTTATTTGCCAAACTTCCAGCAAAACACATACTTTCAATGTACCCTGCCTAGATACATAACATTTTTGATATGGCAAAAGGGGGACAGGTCCAGACACTCTCCAAAAGGGTGTTAAAACCGAGGTGTTAACCCCTAAGGAAAGGTCTGATCTTCCACAAGTACCAAAAATGAAAAAAAAATTGAAATACCTAAATTGAACAATAACTACCTACCTACATACTACGCACAAAAGTCTAACCCTGGCAGCACATGGAGATTTATAATAACTTATAATATAATAAAGTTCATCATGAGCCCCTATTACTCTCTTGAAGATGCTTTTTATACTGTGATTTAAAGGCGTACAAAGATATCTTGTCGGAACCTGAACAGAAACCGTTTACAATGAGTGCAATATTATAGGAAAAACTTCTCTTGAAACATTCAGTTCAGTGAATAGGGATTGTAATACGGTCTTTACGCCTATTGTGTATGTCTGTTAGAAAAGTTACCTTGTCTGCTAAATATTTTGGACTCTTCATAAGAAGAAGTTTGAAAAAGAAACATGCCATGTGCAATTCGCGCTTAAACTATGCGATTAAACCATGCTGTAACTTAGATGACTTTAGTCAACATTGAAATGGATTGAGAGAACTGATTGGAGAATGGGATACAAAGTTTACGTTGTTGTCTTGGAGATATCAATGTTTTGTTGAAAGTCAACATTTTATGCAAGTGATGGTTGGGACTTTCATGTCAGTTGACTTGGGAAAAATATTGACATCAAAATTGATATCTCCAAGGAAACAACGTAAAATTAGGCTCCCGGCTATCTCCCGGCTACATTTAAAGGTATGGCAAACGGTCTTTCTCTTTTACGTTTGTACGAAAATTAAAGAAATCAATAAAGTTGACAGTTGTTGTAAAACAGCTGCTTACAAAGTCTATTTTTGCTTATTTTGCAGTATATTTCCTATATTGTTATGCTTTTATGGTGGATCGTTTTACTATAACTATTCCGTGTTGATTTTTTGAGTGAATGTTGATTTTGTTTTCCCTTTGCAACAATTGGTTTCACAAAGACTAAATCAAGTCAATTTCGTTTTATTGTTTAAATGCAACAGCAGTGCGGCAACAATATGCTTTAATTTAGCCCCAACTAACTATAGGGGGATTCCACATTAAATCAGCCACATCCTGACCCCATCAAACCCATTCCATTGAAATTTGGGCATGAGGTAAATACCTATTTTCTATGATTAATGGGTACCTATATTATTTTTGTTTAATTTTGACACATACGGATTTTAGGCCATTTTGTATATAATAATAATAATAATAATAATAATACATTTATTGAGATGTAATAAGCAGCACAATATAAATAAATTGCATTCTGCATAATAAAATAAAATAAAATAACAATGCTAGTAGGTATTACAACACTCAAAAGGATAGGAACAGGTTATATCCTGATTTAATCCTACCCAGGCAAACTGGAAAAAGCTATTACGCACAACATGTTGTGACGACAAGAAAAAAAGCAAAAACTAAAACATCTGAATGTCAATGGACAATTGCTCTCCCTTTAAAAGTGAATCTTTCAACTTGGTGATAAGTGAACGCTCAGAAATATCGACATCATAACTTAAAGCGAAAAAATTGAGTAAGCAAGCAGCCAAATAAGAAAACGAACCTCGGTAACTGGATGAGGTATAAGTAGGGACGCTAACCATGAGCTCAGTGAACCTTAAAGGACGATCATGAACAGCAGAACGAGATGTAATTTTGCGACTTAAATAGGATGGAGAATTTTTGGATTTGCAGAATTCGCGATATTATTTAATGTGCACACCGATTCTGATAGAAAATTTAATGCTCTTTCAGACCATGCCATCCACAATCGGCTCAAGGTACAGTTTCTCCATCAAAATTGCAACCAACTCAAAAAAATACAATTTTTAAAAAAACATGAAACTTTTTTTTTCGACTTAACTGGTCTTACAAAAGAGCTTATTTTCTTGGCTTTTCAGCAACCAAAGCATTATTTTGGGACCCCCTCATGCCATGATTTTTTTACTGACATAATATACAGGGTATCCCTCGACGAGCGTCGAGGCAAGAAAATTCGTACACTGGGTTTCACTTAATTTTGAACCAACGTAAAATATTTTCATCAATAGCGCACTACCGGTTATACCGGTAATAGGTATGTACTATACTCTGTCCGGGATCCACACGACCGAGATTCCCCCGATTTCCATGGCGATTCATTGTTGACAACAATGATTCGCCATGGAAATAGGGTGAATCTTGGTCGTGTGGATTCCGGACAGACCATAACTTCCTTATTTTAAATGGAACACCCTGTATATTATGCTATTTTAACCTCCCCAACCCCATCACAATTTTTAAAAAATGGGAGGTTACTGCAATCACTAAAATTTTCGAATTCGAGATAAGACCGGATGTATGCGTTTTGAGGTCTCAGGAACCCAAAAAAGTGGTTTTTAAAATGTGTCTGTGTGTATGTTCGTACGTACGTACGTTTGTAAACACGCCACAGCCAAAACTACTAGACCGATTTGGCAGAAATTTGGTGCGTAGGCATCTCATAGCCCAACTTAGATCTGAAAAGCTTTTGGAGCCAATCGTGCAACCGGAAATGCCATTTTGACACATCAACTTTTAAATTTTAAATGCAAACCCCCATTTTTCACGTCACCATAAGAAAGGCTTTCAAATTCTACTTCTAAAAGTGTATTCACTCTTAGTGCCTTTTTGACAAAAATTGAAATATTCGGGATTGTTAACGTACTTTAAAAACACGATACAGCCGAAACCTCTGGACCGATTTGGCCGAAAGTTTGTACATGGAGGCTGTATTATCCGTCGAAGAGCTAAAAAATGTTTGGATGCAATCGACCCACGGAAAGTGCCGTTTTGGCACATCAATTTTCAATTTTAAATATACTCTCATTTTATCATCCTAAGCAACTTTTTTTAAGGTCTTCAAATACTTGTTCTAAATAAGACAAAATTCATTCGCATTTACTTCCCTTCGGGTAAAAAAAATTAAATTTTGTAATAACACTAAAAACACATTATAGCCCAAACTACTGGATCGACTTTACTGAAATTTGGTTCATGGAGATTGGGTGACCCGTTGAAGACCTGAATCGCTTTTGGAAGCAATTGGTAATCGGAAAATGCCATTTAAGTATATCAACTGAAAATTTTAAATACAAAGCCTCCTTTTTTATGTCGCCATTAGAAAGACGATCAATTTCTGGTTCTAAAAAAGTATTCACAATTTCTGCCATTTCAGCGAACAAATTTTTCGTTGAACTGACTACTATCTACACAGAATATAAAGACCCACGCGATGGGGAGGTTCCAGCCGCTTCTCTGCTGCACTTTTGGATTCTACGTTTAATTCTAGGTGAACTTTTACTAGGAATTGCTATGCCTAAAATCAACCGTTTTTGAGAAAACCAAGAATTTCGCTTTTTTATGTCAAGCGCAGGCCTAACTTCAAAAAGATGTAACATCCTTACAGTATGAAATGAGAAAACGATATTAATTTTGCATGAAGTCTAATGTAGGGTGTATCCGCCCCTGAACTCAAATAGGGTGTTTTCTGCAAATTTTTAAACATCATCAACTTCATTGGTCAAAAAGTCAAATTTTTCAAATGGAATGCCCAACTATTTTAGGGCACATCGATGCAGAATTTAATTGTCTTATCATTTTAATCTACATGTTTGCCATAAAATAGTTGGGGCATTCGATTTGAGTAAATTGACTTTTCGACCAATGAAGTTGATGATGTTTAAAAATTTGCAGAGAACACCCTGTATGATTCTGACGCATTTTGAGTCCACAGGCGGATACACCCCACATTAGACTTCATGCAAAATTAATATCGTTTTCTCATTATACTGTAAGGATGTTGCACCTTTTTGAATTTAGGCCTGCACTTGACATAAAAAAGCGAAATTCTTGATTTTCTCAAAAACGATTGATTTTTGGCATAGTTATTCTTTGTAAAAGTTCACCTAGAATTAAACGTAGAATCCAAAAATATCACAATATACAGGCTGTTCCATTTAAAATAAGGAAATTATTACCTATTTCCGGTATAACCGGAAGTGCGCCAACGATGAAAATATTTTGCGTCGATTCAAAATGAATTGAAACTCGTGTGTATAAATTTTCACGACGATGCTAGAAACAGTTCTTCAGATACGGCTAACTGACGCTCGTCGAGGAATACCCTGTATACATAAACACTCCTCACTGTTTATAATTAAAAATTTCGAAGTTAATGCACGTTATTTGCGGTCAAAATGAGTAAAACCTCATTGCCAACCACTTTACATTACTTTACCAACTTTTTGACCGGAAGTTTGCCTTTATTAATTTTAACTTCTACGCTCGCGAAGCAGTTACTGGAATCGATCGGAAAATTCAAAAAAATCGAATCGCCAAAAACATAAAATCTTTACGTTTCACGGTCCTGGGAACCCAAAAAAGTGTTGTTTGAAAAAATGTCTGTGTGTGTGTCTGTCTGTCTGTGATCACGCTGCAGCTCAAACTACTGAACGTATCAAGATGAAATTTGGCACACATATTCAGTGAGAGATTTGTAGGTGCTGATTAGAATTTGGGTCACTTCGGTTCACGGAAAGTGCCTTTTTGGCACATCAATTTTAAAAATTTAAATGCAAACCACCATTTTTCGCGTTACCATATGAATGCTCTTCGAATTCTGCTTCTAAAAATGTATTCACCCTTGGGCCCTTTTGACCAAAAAATGGTGCCGTGAAAAAAACCCTATGCATAACTGTATATTTTTATTAGCGGATTTGATAACTGATTTTTTTTCAAGCTGAAAACCTTAGTGTAATTTTTTCGAGAAATGTCATTTTAGTGGCAAAAGGCCCCTTGTTTCAATTTATTTTACAAAAAAAAATATTCTTACTATCGGATTTGATAGCTGTTGTATTTATTGCTGGATCAAAAACCTTAGAGCAATTTTTCTACAAAATTTCCATTTTTAAGTACAAAAAGGCCCCTTTTTGAATTTTTGTTAGCAAAAGGGCATATTATCATTATCGAATCCGATAGCTGTTGCATTGCCGGATCCAAAACCTTAGTGCCATTTTTTCGAAAAATGTCATTTTAGGGGTGAAAAACATTTGTTCTGGAGATCATAGTAAATCAGCGCCGGGCGCACGCCCGACCTGGGTTAAAGTTAAATGCTACATTTACAAATTCTGTAAAAAAGTAGTTTCTACCGTCTCCGAGATTGCCAATTTTTTTTCTAGAAAACGGCGCGGAATTCAGCGAAACAAAAAAATACGACCTTTCTCTTTTCAAAAGTAGTACCTATGAAATACTCTATTCATTTCAATGTTGACTAAAGTAAGCCAAGTTACAGCATAGGGCCGATTAGCAGAACTATTGGTAATGTCTAGAGTACCGTCAAACGGCAAACCTACCCGTTTTAGTGCCGGAGCAAAATTGCGAGGCACTATAGTTTTAGTGAATTCGCTGGCTCGCTCGGCCGGCCGTCCGTCTACTCTGTCCATCGCATAACTTGAGAACGAAAGCAGATATCGAGCTGAAATTTTGTACACAGGTGTATACCCGGAAAATCTCGGCGGGGATTGCTTTTGGGTCATATCGGACCAAGGGGGTGGGAGTTAGGGGTGAAAAACCGAAAAACTATTAACTGCAATAAATCGAGAACTAGTGGACGTATCTTTCTGAAACTTGGTATGTACGTTCGACCCTCAAGTCTGTTGAAAGTGAAAGGGTGCTAATTTCGGGGGATGAAATTTAGGGGATGAAAACCACAAAAAATATGATAATTCCGTAAGGGTTGCACACAGCTGTCGGGAACTTAACGTACACACATATATCGGTGAAAGCTTGCGGGGGATGCCTTTTTCGTAAAATCGAACAGATGGGGTGGAAATTAGGGGTTGCAACTCGAAATTCCGCCTAATAAGTATTGGTCGAAATTGGCGTCATTCGATAGCTTTCCATTAATGATTCAAAAAAGGTGTCATTCATATTTTGAGAAAAACCACCCTACAACCCTTAACATGCGGAAACACAAAAACACGAGAACTCAAAAACTACTCAACGTATCAAGGCAGAATTTGGTGTATGAATTTCCAGTGACATTGTAGGCGGATGGACAAATTTTCAATAATATCTAACAAGGGGGATGAAATTTAAGGGTTGAAACTTGAAATTTCTTCAAGCAAATGGTAGCCTAAAATTACGGGGTTCGATTGATTTCGGTCAACTGTTGAAAAAAGGTCTTATGAGTTTTCAACCTAAAACCAACCCCTAGGCTATTAACCACCCCTAAATTCTTTGCAAGCGGATAAATATATTTTATTAATTAACCACCCCACTCCACTTCACCATTTAAAAAAAAGGGAGGTTACTGCAATCACTAAAATTTTCGAATTCGAGATAAGACCGGATCTATACGTTTTGAGGTCTCAGGAACCCAAAAAAGTGGTTTTTAAAATGTGTCTGTATGTATGTACGTACGTACGTACGTTTGTTCGTACGTTCGTTCGTACGTTCGTAAACACGCCACAGCCCAAACTGCTCGACCGATTTGGCTGAAATTTGGTACGTAGGCATCTCATAACCCAACTTAGATCTGAAAAGCTTTTGGAGTCAATCGTGCAACCAGAAATGCCATTTTGGCACATCAACTTTTAAATTTTAAATACAAACCCCCATTTTTCACGTCACGATAGGAAAGGCCTTCAAATTCTGCTTCTAAAAATGTCTTCATTCTTAGTGCCCTTTTGACCAAAAATAAACTAAAAAATGCAGCAGAGAAGCGGCTGGAACCTCCCCATCGCGTGGATCTTTGTATTCTGTGTAGATAGTAGTCAATTCAACAGAATTTTTTTTATCCTTATCGTCTGTAATTTCGCAATTTTCTGACAAATACCGACATCACCTCGTACATCACCCATCACATTTGACAATATGTTCCTTTTAAGGTTAATCTTTTGCCAAATTTTTGACAATAACTGCCACTTTATGTCATCCACTGTCAGCCTGCTCCCTTTTAATGAGAAAGAATTTTTTCTCTATTTTCCATTGAAATGGCAGAAATTGTAAGTACATTTTTAGAACCAGAATTTGATCGTCTTTCTAAAGGCGACATAAAAAAGGAGGCCTTGTATTTAAAATTTTAAGTTGATATGCTTAAATGGCAGTTCCCGTGGGCCAATTGCTCCCAAAAGCCTTTCAGGTCTTCAACGGGTCACCTAATCTCCATGTACCAAATTTCAGCCAAATCGATTCAGTAATTTGGGCTATAATGTGTTTTTACTGTTATTATAAAATTTCGATTTTTTGAACCAAACAGCGCTAAATGCGAATTAATTTTGTCCTATTTAAAACCAAAATTTGAAGACCCTTCTGATGGTGACAATAAATCTTTCAAAAACTTGATTTTAATGGTTAAATGATTGAGTAATTTTAAATTTGGAAATTGGTGTGCCAAAAGGACACTTTCCGTGAGTCGATGGAATTCAAAATTTGTTCAGCTTTTCGAGGTGTAATACAATCCCTATGTGCAAAATTTCAGTCAAATCGATTCAGGGGCTTGGGCTGTACCGCGATTTTAAAGTCTGATAAAAATCAATTTTTTTTTAATTTTTGGTCAAAAGGGTACTAAGAATGAATACATTTTTAGAAGCAGAATTTGAAGGTCTTTCTTATGGTGACGTGAAAAATGGGGGTTTGCATTTAAAATTTAAAAGTTGATGTGCCAAAATGGCATTTCCGGTTGCACGATTGGCTCCAAAAGCTTTTCAGATCTAAGTTGGGTTATGAGATGCCTACGTACCAAATTGCAGCCAAATCGGCCCAGTAGTTTTGGCTGTGGCGTGTTTACAAACGTACGTACGAACGTACGAACATACACACAGACACATTTTAAAAACCACTTTTCTGGGTTCCTGAGACCTCAAAACGTGGAGATCTGGTGCTATCTCAAATTCGAAAATTTTAGTGATTGCAGTAACCTCCCATTTTTTTAAAATTGTGATGGGTTTGGGGAGGTTAAAATTGATTTTTATCGGACTTTAAAATCACGGTGCAGCCCAAGCCCCTGAACCGATGTGGCTGAAATTTTGCACATGAGGATTGTATTGCACGTCGAAGAGCTGAACGAATTTTGGATTCAATCGGCCCACGAAAAGTGCTGTTTTGGCACACCAATTTCCAATTGTAAAATTATTCACTCATTTAACCATCCAAAACAAGTTTTTGAAAGATTTATTGTCACCATCAGAAAGGTCTTCAAATTCTGGTTTTAAATATCACAAAATTCGTTCGCATTTAGTGCTCTTTGGGTCAAAAAATCGAAATTTTGTAATAACACTAAAAATACATTATAGCCCAAATTAGTGACTCGATTTGGCTGAGATTCGGTACATGGAGACTGCGTGACCCGTTGAAGACTTGAAAGGCTTTTGGAAGCAATTGGTCCACGGGAAGTGCCATTTAAGCATATCAGCTTTAAATTTTAAATACAAGGCCTCCTTTTTTATGTCGCTATTAGAAAGACGATCAAATTCCGGTTCTAAAAATTTATTTTTCTACGACCGTATAGAAAATAATATTTTCTACAATAGAATTCGGTTTAGAAAATGACTCATTGAAGTTCCATGCACTTCTGCACTAGTGCGGAAAGTAAGTTTTTCTGCACGCTAATATTGACTCAAAATTGTTGTTTATTTATTAAATATCCACTTACAAACGCAGGAACATTAATCAATATAACAATAAAAATTATTAAATAATGAAATTATTACTCTATATCGGATTATTCAGATTGACCATCTCTGGAATGCAAATCTTTGGATTGAAGATTTATATTAATCGTGCAAGATGAACAATTGTTCAATTCGATTCCAGGAACTGATGAATACTACTTAAGTTGGGCCTGTTTTAAGACGACCGTTGAACTTGGGGTTAAATTTGTGGATTTAGAGCCTGCAGCATCTCCAATAATTTTATGCGACACTGCTACTTTGCCTTGAACGGAATCTGCAACATAGCCCTCAGCAACCGCCGAAGACTTCCAGCCTCCAAGCCTTTTTAAGCTTAAAATATCGCCACCAGCATTAGCCAGCAATGTCGCCGACGTCCTCCGGAAACAGTGTCCAGTGTATTGAGACGGATTTGGTAATTTTAGATACTCTGCTATTTTTCTCGGTACACTTCCAATTGTATTCACTCCCACGGGCTGAACCGTACATTTTCTTTCTCTGTAGTTCACAAAAAATCTTCGGTGTTTAGTGGTTGACGGACGAAGAGCAGCGTATTTTCTGTAAATAGTGAGCCAACCTACTTGTCCCTCAGTCACAGTGAATGTTCGGGGTGTATGCGTTTTTGAATCTGGTATTGTAACCAGTAACAGGGAATCCTTGTCATCAATGTCATCGACTTGTAGCTTCAATAGCTCGTCTCTGCGGCAGGCAGCTGCTACGCCCATTATTACCACAACCTATATGATATTATTATTATCTAATGTCTAATTAACGTAAACAGCATTATTTTACCTTCATCATTAAAAAGAATTCATCCGGCGCTTCCTGCAAAAATTTATTGATATCCTCTCTAGACAATATTCCGGACTTTTTGGGCCTATAGCCAACCGATTTGCGTTTTAAGAAAGCTTGGAGTTTTGAAAATTTGCCTAAATCAACATTATCCTGTAGAGCCATGGTAGTCTTAAGCATGGAATATGACGACCACATGGTTGATGGTTTGGCCGTCTTGCTTTTTTCTGAATAATATGCCAAAAAAACATTCTCGCTGTACTGATGAACTTTCTTTGCGTTGCACCATTCCAGAAACACCCTTCGCTCCTTTATGTATCTCTCCTTGGATCGTTCCGGTAGTAAATCGAGGGTAACCTTTTTCGCAATTCGATCAATTTCTTCCTCAGCTTCACAATTATCGTCAAATTCGATTTCCAGCTCACATTGCTCAACATTTTCTGCCATATTTCACGTTTACAAAGAAGAAAACCGCATGAAAACAGAATTTGAAGTAATAAAAACAACGCTGTCAACAAATTATTTTTCTTGTTTAGATGAGTTGTCTCTGATGGTTTCTATGACAGTGCATGGCGTGCTATCTTGATAATTTCGCAATTTTAATTTTTTAGCGGTACAATTCCAAGAATTAGGTAATTGTTTGTGCCCTCTGGGCTGCGGTCGTAGAAAAAATAGTATGTAATACACGTTCGGAAATGGTCCATTGCAACACTCGTGCTGTTGCAACCCTCGCTGCGCTCGGGCTGCAATTTAGCACTCATGTTGCAATGATGCCCTTTCCGAACTTATATTACAATATACTACCTATCACAGTTTCTGCCATTTCAGTGGAAAGTAGAGAAAAAAATTTTTTTCATTAAAAGGGAGCGGGCTGACAGTGGATGACATCAAGTATCAGTTATTGTCAAAAGGGTGGCAAACTATTAACCTTAAAAGGAACATATTGTCAATTGTGATGGGTGATGTCGGTATTTGTCAGAAAACTGCGAAATTAGTCACAGACGATAAGCATAAAAAAATTCTGTTGAATTGACTACTATCTACACAGAATACAAAGATCCACGCGATGGGGAGGTTCCAGCCGCTTCTCTGCTGCATTTTTTTTTCTGAAACCTATTGATTTATTTATGAACAACTGAAGTCAGTAAATACGCAAGGAGTTATGTAACAGCGGAAAAATAAACTCACCCCTGTAAATCATAAAGGGGTGAAACCATGATGGGTTGAAAACATGAATGTATAAATCACCTTAATTTTTCAACGAATAGGGTTAAGGTGGTGAAATTGAAAACACAAATTCCTTTAGGGCATGTGGGGGTGGTGAAATAGGGGGTTGAAGTTTAGGGGTTGAAACGTCCATAAAGCCCTGTAATTTGATACAGAGAAGCAATATCTTCTGCAAAACTGTGACATCTTACACACTGTATCTTCGAGAAGGGAAGAGTGAATTTTAGGAGAAATTTATTGAAGGGCGTGAAAGTTAGGGGTGGAAACTCGAATTTTTACTGAATAATGTAGGGTTGAAATTAATACCATTCGATAGCTTTCTATTGATGGTACAAAAAAGGTCTTATTCATCATTCGCGAAAAACTACCCTTAAAGGCGGTACAACTCCTTAACATGCCGAAACACAAAAATGCGAGAACTCAAAAACTGCTCAACGTATCAGGGCTGAATTTGATGTGGTAATTTACAGCACCACTGTAGGCGGATGGGCAAATTTCCATTAATATCTAACAAGGGGGATGAAATTTAAGGGTTGAAACTAGAAATTTTTTCATGTAAATGGTGGAATAAAATTATGGGGTTCGATAGATTTCGGTCAACCATTGAAAAAAAGTCTTATGAGTCTTCAACCTAAAACCAACCCCTACGTTACTAACAACCCTTAAGCCCTAGCAAGCGGAGTAAACACATTTAATTTTTGCTTTCTTCTGATTTGTCAATAATTCAAAGTCATTTTCATTAATTTTAACCCATCCACAATTTTTCAACCCCTTTCATGATATGATTGATATGTGAACCCTCAAAGAGCAAAATTAACCCAGACCGCTTCTTTTTCGTGTGATTTTCGCTAGTTCTACTTAACTACAGTTCATTTTCACCCCTTTTGATTTTTCATCCCCCTTAACAATTTTTCACCCCCCCGAGCGTTAATTTTGTAAAATTCGCGGAGTTTTGCCTTTTTCCGGTAATAAATTTTACCGAATTTTACTCATATGGATTGTTCTTGCCTTTTTCACTTGTTCGACCCCTTCGCAATGTTTCAACCCCCAACAGTCAAATTTGCATAATTGGTTTATTTTCGTGTTATTTTCTGTAATTCTATTTAATTACGATTAATTCTCATCCCCTTTAACTTTTCATCCCCCTTTACAATTTTTCAACCCCCAAAGCGTTTATTTTGCAAAATTCACGTAATTTAGTTTTCCTTCGGTAATAAATTGAACTCATTTGGATTATGTTTATCTTTTTCACTTTTCCAACCCCCTTCGCAACATTTCAACCCCCAAAAGCTAAATTTACATAATTGGCTTACTTTCGTGTTATTTTCAGTAATTTTGCTTAATTACGGTTAATTTTCATTCTTTTTGACTTTTCATCCCCCTTTACGATTTTCCCCTAAGTGCTAATTTGGCAAAATTTGCGTAATTTCGTTTTTCTTCTGTAATAAATGAACTCATTTGGATGATGATTAAATTTTTCACTTTTTTCATCCCCTTCGCAATGTTTCAACTCTTCAAACACTAAATTTACATAATTGGGTTATTTTGGTGTTACTTTCCGTAATTTTACTTAGCCACGGTTAATCCTCATCTTTTTTGACTTCTCATTCACCTTTACGATTTTTCAACCCCCTAAGTGGTAATTTTGCAAAATTCGCATAATTTCGTTTTCGACGGTCATAAAATTGAACGCATTTGGGATTCAGTTTACCTTTTACAATTTTTCAGTTTCCTTCGCAATAGGTAGGTATAAGTGCGTTTTTCAACCCCCACAAAAGTTTTAATTGCATAATTTGGTTATTTTCGTGTTTTATTTCGTAATTCTACTTAATCACACTTAATTTTCATTCCTCTTGACTTTTCATCCCCTTTCACAATTTTTCAGCTCCGAATGTTAATTTTTCAAAATTCGCCAAATTTTGTTTTAATTCCGGTAATTCTTTTCATTTACTCAGTCCTGTTCATTTTCTATTTTTAAATTTTGTAAAAACAATTTTTTTACATTTCGCCTTTTTGACACATTTGTGCGTTTGCGGAGGCACTACTACTAGGTGCAGATTGATAAAATCTGCACCCGATTCCACCAGTCAGACCAGCCGCCCCTACATACACTAACTTGATAAACGTCTACCGAGATATACATCGCATTGATATACATCTTCCATTGGCTTTTATTATTGGGTTCGAACCTGAGTTCGATTTATTTTTGAAATTGTTGCTTTGTGGACAAGAACAATTAAATATAATCTATTTTAAAAATAAAAAGTTAAGCATCTCTCCTAAGCTTTGTCACAAAAAGAAGTGTTTCTGTATTTCTGGTATTTTATTTTTATAGTCACTGTTAATTGTGAAGCCGCAATTTTTCAATATTATCAGTGAGTGTCCTCTCCTATAGATCCTGTAAATCCCTGGTGAAGGATTTATTAAGTTTGGCTTCATATGATATGCGTAGATCTTAGAAGTGCCACAAAATGACATATACTTAAATAAGTATATGTCATTTTTTGACAACTAAATCTGGGAATTTTGCGTTTGCCACAAAACACAAAGGTGATGGAAAATGACACGCAAATGACAGTAGACACTCAACTGCATTCTGTTAAGTGGGCGCCACATAGGCTGTGTTATGCTGTGCTATTTTTCGCATAGGAGGTAGTTTGTCATTGCATGGCATGAAAGTGTTCACAATGTTCATGTCCGTAAGGTCGATGCTGTTAGCTGTCAGGGATATTTGACAGCGTACCATAGTTATAGGTTAGCCGAGTTGTTGCGTTTTAAATCCCTTGAGAAGTTGGATATCCGGCAGTACGACATTTTCACTACCTAACCTCAAATCTTGAAGCTGATTGCAGGGTATTTAATGCACTTCTGTCATGAACAGGGTCGACATTGGCACGGAAGTTAAAACCGAACCAACTTCTGTGCGGCTCTGTGCAAAAGTTCAAACATATCAAGGTCATGAAAACACAGCATAGCACGTCTCATGTGCAATGTGATCACTTCTGTTGGAATTGTATGTATAAACTTCTGTGTTTTCCATTGACATAGCACATCACAAGCTATGTGGCGCCCGCTTTACATGTAGTTACATGCATACTGCCATACTTGGAGGCTGAGGACCGCAAATATTTTGACAGCACAGCAATCGGTGCCGTTTGACAGTATACTCTAACGATGTTATGATTACGTACCTGTACGGTAAGGGCCAGGGTTTTGCATCGTTTTCTGGTGACAAATCGATGTAATTTACGGTACGTTTTTCTGCCAATTTTACGATGTACACTAGACATTTACTTTCCCGCTTGAAGATTTGCTGGATGTAGCATTCGTACTGATCGCCAAACAGGTCGTTGTAAATGCATTTTGTGCCCAGGATCAGATTGTCGTCGCCGTAGTACCAATCTCCCAAACGCAATTCTAAAAAAATTAAACATTAAATTAAATAGCACAAAGAATAAGTAGTTAGGGTGGACTTCAAAGAAAATACCATTTAGACACGCATCTAAGCTGTAAAAGTATATTGTAAGGAATACAAACAGGACCTAACATCGGTATTCTTCTAGCTGGTCATATTATACAGGGTGTCCCGAAATTAGTGGTCAAAACTTTACCAGTAGATTCTTCTATGAAAAATATGAAAAAAAAGTCCCTATGAACATATGTCGAAAAATAAGTCCTAAGGGAGCTATCTATCGATGTCAAACAAGAGTTCCACTTTTACTTAAAAACCTCTTTTCAGATTTTGGAATCAAATTGAGAAAAAACCACTTACAAAATTAGTAAAAGTCCTAAGCCCCTCCTGTACGAGACGCTTATAATCAAAATTTTAAAATTTTCTCCACAGTAGTAAATTCAGCACCAAAAACTTAGTAAAGGTACCAAATTTCACGTTGCTATCTTTAACCGTTTTGAATATATTTAGAAAAAAACACTTTAGCTCCCTTAGGACTTATTTTTCGGCATATGTTCATAGGGACTTTATTTCATATTTTTCATAGAAGAATCTACTGGTAGAGTTTTGACCACTAATTTCGGGACACCCTGCATTATGTCTAGCAGGTTTCCAAATTTGTATTTTACTGGTATTTTCAATAGTAATTGATTGCCGCGAGTTTTGACGTTCGAATGGTTGTCAACTACCGAGTCAAAATGGTAGATTTTTGTAGGCTAAAAAGAGGACGAGAACTTGCTAGTCTTCTTTGGCCCAAAAAAAATCTACCATTTGACAAGTAGTGCATCCATGAGGACTCAACAAGGCAACCAAGAGACTACGAATCGTATTTTACAGATTATTTTATAAATTAAAGTATTGAGTAAGTAGTGTCAAGTTGACGTTGTAGTATTATCACTGTAATCAGGATTTGATTGTTTACTGGCATACTAAATGCTGCTTTGAATTGGTTCAATAATGTATGAAATAATCATTAATCATTCGTATATCATAGAGCTAGGGAATTTTTATTTGAATGTAGCAAATTGGGGCATGATTTTTATAAAATGAGATTCAGGTTTCCAATCGTGTACGGGTCTTTCTATCGTGTGGTGTCATGCGCAAGGGTTTTGCACATAGGCAAAATTTGACATATGACAGTATTGACGTAAACTTTCAACAGCAAAATGACGGCTGACGGTACATCTGACAGTTTTCTCCTATAAATATATAGAATCCCTGCGGAAGAGCGCAAAAGTGCCCAGGATACTTATGTCCAATTAATTAGGACCCCATATATTTCAGCCCAATAAAAAAGTTACCAAAGTATGTTTAGCCAAAATAATTGAAGCCAAAATACAAACACAAAATAAATTGACCCACCGTTCAGACCAAGCAGAGGAGTTAAGGCAAATAAGTGAGAAAACCATAAGAGAAGCTGGAGAAATACATCTATGTTTCGTAGATTTGGAGAAAGCCTTTGACAGGGTAAATAGAGAAGATATTTGGAGGAGTAGACAAAATCTTAATCAGAGGGGTAAAAAGCCTGTACAAAGGAACGAAAAACTCTGTAAGATCAAGACACGAAAAAGCAAACTTATGTGAAACAACGAAAGGAGTGAAACAGAGATGTGTACTGAGTACAACTATTTGCCTTAGTCCTAGATGAAGCAATCAAGGAAGCAAAAGAAAATGTGAAACAATACCAAATAGGACACTGGAGAATGCAAGAAGTAAAGATATCGGAAATATGCTACGCCGACGATATGGTGCTAATAGCCAAGGATGAAAAACCACTTAACGAAAACATAGTAAGATACAACCGAAGTTTGAGCAACAAAAGCATGAAGACAAACACGAACAGAACTAAATCAATGATAATAAGCAAGTCAGAAAAAGAACACAAAATAAGGGTAGACAATGTGACTCTGGAACAAGTAAAAAAGTTTAAATACCTAGGAACGATGATAGCACAGGATGGAAGTTTAAAGGAAGAAATAATAGAAAGAACGGGAGCAACAGGGAGGCTATTTAGTGATATAAAACGCTCCTTTCTGGCGAACAAAGAAATACCGAAACAAAAAGTACAAATTTTTTAACAAGTAGCAAAGCCAATCTATGGTTCAGAAGTGTGGACGATAACGGAAACTCAGAAGAACAGAATGCAAAGCATGGAAATGGGATACCTAAGGAAGATAGAGGGAAAGACAAGATTAGATAAAATCAGGAACACAACATTCAGAGAAAATCTCAAAACAAAACCGATTAGTACAATAATAGAAGGACAATTACGATGGTTGTAATGCGAATGAACGAGAACAACCTGGTGAAGCGCGAACTGGAAAGAAGCAGCAAAGGGGAAGACCCAGAAAAACATGGACAGAGGGTGTTAGAAGTGCAGTGGTAAAAAGAATTTTTTTAAATTATGGCTCAGGGGCTGACGTCACACAATTCTGCTTAGGAACACAAATCATGAGATGGCTACAGCAAGACTTTTGCAACATTACAATTGCATTTCATGAACTTCAACATTGAAAGATCGCAAAATCATACTGCTAGCACCATCTCAAGGCTATTGTGCAAAGAATTGTATTTTTTTATGTCAAACTCAGCCAATTAGAACAAAGTATGCGGGAAATTCCGTCCACAAACTACATATCTGAAGTACTTACAAAAAAAAGAAAGAAATATCACCTTTTGGCTCACCTGTATGTAACTCCAAAATAACAAAAAAAGTAAGTACCTAAAAATGTAGCACCTAAACTCCTCTAGGATTCTATTCTATTCATTATTTACGTCATTGAAAAAAATTTAAACAGAAAAATCTAGTGGACCAGGAAATTAGTAAACGTCATTTTTACATCCAGGTGGCCACAGTTTGCCAACTCGAAAGCACGACTCGTTTGGAAATTATTAAATTTACGGATTTTGCCGATTATTAGAGAAATACTCGGATATTTCCGGCTGTCCCAGATAATGATTGACATTACCGAAAGTTTCTGATTATCGTGTATATTTTTTAAGTTTCAAGCACGTACCTCTCCTAACTTCAGTCCACGAATCATATTCTATGTTCCTGTAAATGTTGGGATCGAGAGCCTTCGCCACTTTGAAAGGAAAGGGTGCCAATTTCAAAAACGGCACTTTGAAGTCTCTTTTATCGTCCACGAGTTGCTCGTCCAAGTTATTGTTAACTTCAGGGCTAGACGCTGAGGCAAATTCTTTACCAGAAAGCATGCCGTGAACAATATTCTGAACATCATGCACTTGGAAAACATTTTCGTACAAAATGCCGTAAACAATTGCTGAAAATTAATATTAAGAAATAAATTACTCGTTTGCAACTTACATTGGCAAAAGCCCGCTTTTTGGATATGCTCTTTCTCGTAAATTACGTCATAGTGGTCGTCGGACATTAAACATAACATCAACTTTTCGTCATAAAATCCTCCTGTTGCACTGTCAAATTCGAGTCTTTTTGAGTCGAAAACCAGGACATCTCGACTGAAAAATTGATTAATAGATTTATTGGGCATGAACGTCAGGTAGGCTTTGAATACGGGCTATTAGCGTGACGTAGGTCCGCCATCTTTGTTGGGCTAGGCTGAGGTTGTTACCATGGCAATGAAGCTAAACAAAGTGAGATCATTAGGTAGGTTCAATTATTTCAGCAAAAAGCTCATTATGGACATGATGTAACGATTTAATCGGTAACAATTCTTCAAATTGTCAATATTAATGTCTTAAAACGCAATACAGTAACTGTAAATAAAGAATTAGGAGAAAAATGACATTTTCTTGAATTTATACATTGAAATCTCGCTTTGTTTGGCTTCAGTGGGAGGCGTTGTCTATGACCATACACAACAAAAATGGCGGTTCCACGTCATGGCTAATATCGCGTGCGATTGGTTGGATTTAATATTTTAAATCTTCAGTTATTTTCACGGCCGATCTGACTTCACTTTCACACTTTACGCCAATAAACTTGAATGATCAAGGAAGGCTGTGCCAAATTTGACTCGAAATCAAGTAGGCTCTGATTATGATGTTGACAGAGCAAAACGCAGCTGATCTAATGGATTTGATATTTAAAAAAAACTTAAAAAATCGTTGTAAGAGCCGATTTGATTTCACTTTCCCAGCTTAATAATGTTAACGATTTGTCAAAATTAGTAGGCAATAGGTGGAATGAATAAAGTGTTACAAGATGCTCATACTTGCAATAATAAAGGATGCAAATATAAGTTTTTCGTGCACTAGAAAAGGATAGAACTATAAGCAAAAGCTTTGTATCCGTTTATTCATACCGGCCAATGTCAATGTATTTCCATACTTCATTGCCTACTAGTTTTGACTTACACTAGGTGATGTACAGAGTGATCAATAGATTTTGTAATCCCTTTAAATTTGAATATCTCCAAGGTCTTTTAAGCTAGAGACTTGGACCAAAAAACAAATCGTAGAGCACAGTCATAAATTTTTGGTTCAAGTCTCCATCTTAAAAGACCTCGGAGATATTCAAATTTAAAGGGGTTACAAAATCGATTGATCAGGCCCTGTACATTGAGAAAGATGACAATAAATAAATTGGTAATGGAACGCCTACAACTTGATGTGCCTCTTAACTATTCGATATTGTAAGTTTGCCAATTTCCAATTTCTTTTGCTTTCTTATACCTACTTATTTACTTTTACAAAATTTCTATGAAAATGTCAAAAAAATAGTTAAAATTACCCTCCATTGGCTGTTAGGGGCGTTGAACAAATTAATCGAAAAAATGTATGTGGTTTATAAAACAAAATAGTTTGTTGAAAAAGCTTGATGCCGCTGTGTTCAACACAAGGGGTATTCAATGCGTGCAATGTTGGGACACACGTGTGTGCAATGGTGTGCAATAATGTGCAATGTACAATTGTGCAATGATATGTAAAGGTGTGTAATGTTGTGCAGTCATGTGTGCAATACTCTGCAGTCGTATGCAGTCTTGTGCAATGCTGTGCAGTCTTGCGCAATGATGTGCAGTCTTGCTTTATGCCCATTCTGTGTTGAACGCTAGGTTGAGCGTGTTGAACTATTCTTTCCCCTTCCCTTGCGAACCGCAGTACAGTCGTAGTCTATGAAAATGCCCACCCCGATTGATCTTTCACTGACAGGTCAGCAGACATTAAACAATACAGTCGACCAAGTGGATCGTCGGGGTGGGGTGGTCATTTTCAAAATCCCCGACTGTATCTAATATAGTATAACTAATTACACTTCGTGCGTGGAAGAGTATTGTTGTGACTAAGTTTGGCGTGCATCAATATATCTAACATTTTTTGTCAAAGTACCTCTACTGGTAACTCGTATCTATAGGAATTCAAAAAATTCTCGACAAAATTGAAAAAATTAAAATTTTAAGAAAATACCGAAACACATATTTTCAAAAGTTATTGGCATTTTTTCAGGAACCGTGAAAAAACGAGTTGTTGACGTTTTCTAAGCACAAACTATATGCTTTTTTAGTTCAGAACAGACAAGTTAGGCCACACGCGAAATTTGAAAAAAAACTTATCAATGTCATCATCAAAAATTTTTTCAATGACGATAACATTGTGTAGGTCAGAAAATATTCCTTT
Organism: Pycnomerus fuliginosus; assembly: GCA_963924575.1. Taxonomy (NCBI): domain Eukaryota; kingdom Metazoa; phylum Arthropoda; class Insecta; order Coleoptera; family Zopheridae; genus Pycnomerus; species Pycnomerus fuliginosus. The sequence continues at coordinate 30,806,336 of OZ004620.1, forward strand.
CCTCTCTAGATCTTAGGGCTCTATGCCTACGCCTACATGCAGATTTTTGAACGATTTTTTCAACAAATCAGGTTTGAACTGCAAAGTAGTGCGACGTACAATTGTTGTGCAATATGTGTGTAATAATGGTGTTCTGTGTGCAATGATTGCACAATGTGCGAAATACGAGTGAAATAGTTGAAAATTGCGCAATATTGCACAGATTGTGCAAATTGGGACACTAAATCGTCTAATGAATGTTCAACATAATTCGATATTGAACAAAATATATTCTCGAAATTAAGGTTTTCATTATGTAAAGGTTATAGGCATTTCAGTGTTAATAATTCTATTTCCCAAAAAAGTGGATAATGTTGAACAAACCAATTGTGAGGTCGCGGACTTTTTGGTAGATGTTTTGTTAACGAACAATTCTTTTATTTATGATTTTGTCACATCTTCAGCCGTTTAGACGGCGTTCACGTTTTAAAGGGGTTGTGGCATACAACCACAATGATGGCAACTCTTTGAAAACAAGTAGATACAACCCTGTACGTTTTCAAATAAAAATTTTTTTGTTAAGTTTCAAGATATTTACCAAGCTTGTTATTGAGATAAATAACTGCTTACATAATAAATTATATGTAGTCTTATGAGAAATAGGACATATTTTGGCGTATCTTTGCAAAAAATGATGACATTAATGTACTTATTATTAATGTCAAACTCACTCGCCGTTTTTTGTCGATTTTGGGTTTTGAACTGCAAATGCTTAAATGTGATTGGTGTATTTGCCCATTTTCTGGATTGTTGCTTAAAGACAACGTCACAGAGCTGTCTGTTTCAAAAACGTGGCGAGGGACGCTTTGAAACTGGCACGAGTTGACGCTTTTACTAAACAATTTTCTAGGAAATTCGGAAAATCGACCAATCACAGGTGGGTATTTGCGTTTCAAACCGCAAAATTGCAAAAAAACGGCTTAGGCTCTAACAATATGAGGCAGTGGAATTGAATGTCAAATTTACCCGACTTAAGTAGGCTCTGACTTACCAGACTTAAGTAGGCTCTGACAACAATACTGATTGGTTGGATTTGACACTTTAAATCTTCAATTTATCGTTTTCACAGCTTAACTTACGCCAAAGTTTAGAAATCAGATAGGCTCTGACAACAATTGACAGAGAAAAACACACATAAATGGGTGAATTTGGGGGGCAAACTGCTGAGGATGTCAGCTGCACAATTTAGGGGCAAGTCCGGGGACTTCAGGGATTTCAGATACGGTTACCGGTTTACCCCCCAGGTGAATTTGATTTTTCAGTTGTTTTCAGAACTGATTTATAGTTTCACCTTCACAGATTTTGAAAAATCTCGATAATCAATGAAGGCTATGGAAATTCGTGTCAATGTCTTTATTAAGAGTGAGTAGGCTCTGCCAAGAATTGACTGAGATCAGCTATATTACACATTTTGAATTTTCAATTTGTTTTCACAGCCAACTTGATTAATATTATTATTTCACAACTTACCGATAAACCTCACTGATCAACTGAATTTCGATATTTCCACACACCACCATGTGATTTTCGAGTAAATCTAAATGTTGATACCAATCTTCTTCGTCATCGAAGATGTTGGAAAATTTATAAGGGTACTTTTGGCCATAATCGATGCAATGCTTCCTGACTCTTTCGTGGTAAATTTGGCAGTTAAACAGCTGAAAATTTTGCGTTTTATGTGAAAATTCATTAAATTTTGACTAACCTGTTCACTGACTGCTCTAAATAAACAAGTTTCATCGTAGGCCACGTTTTTTCTGTACAACCCCTGGGATTCCAAATAGCTATCGATTGCACCGGGGTTTTTACTCTTCTTGCACTTAAACATGATGCGCTATATTCTGAAATTAAGATTTTAACATAGTTTTTAAACAGAAGAAAAGAGCGCCATGCATAAACAATTAACGGATTTTATATAGACCCTTGGCCAACTAGATTTTACGCCGACTTCAATAGAAAAAGAGCGGGAAAGAAGGCTATGCAACATGAATTTACGGATTTTGGGTAGACCTCTTGGCTAACTTGATTTTAAGTTTTAAATCGACTTACCAAAAGTATATACTTATTTTGGGATGAATTCACATTTCATATACAGGAGGGTGAGTATATCTCAAAATATTGGAAGAAAAATTAAAGTTTTCCAAACGGCATCAATAATTGTTTTTCCAGGAACCTGCAAACAGGATTAACAGGAATAACAGAGCATCTTGGACAAAAATCAAGTTGGCTACAATAATCGAAAGTAAGTATTACTTACCAGTTTAATTATTTACTGTTTTGGAGTAGCATGTCTTGCAATATTTTCTGCACGTGCGAGAACAAGAAACAAAAAAACGTGGAAAAGTTGTATAAAAAAAACGTAAACATGAGTATGTTGAACATGCGTAAATCAAAGGGCGCGCGGCGTGCGAAGCCATGCGCTTCAGTCCGTAATGCGCATGTGTCGTAAGTTTTGATTGGTTTCATTTAAACCTTCGGCTCTGCAACCAAAAATGCAGCTAATAACATACAAAGCTGCATAGTAAGTAGAGCCCGATATCTCAATTCGTGCTCAAGTAATTTAACATTCGACGGACAGATAAAGCGATTGAGCGAATTCCTTCGCATTCTTCACTAAAAATATGACTAATAATAATAATAATAATAATAATAATTTATTGTATTCAAGACCGTAGTCTTATTACAAGAGCTCAGATACAACAATTAAATTAAATACTGCAAAATACTGATGAAAATAAAAATTATAATAATAATAATAATAAAAAGAGTAAATTATACAAATAATACTAATTACCCAGTTGAGTAGTGAATTCATGCGTTTCAATACAAAAAAGAGAAAAAGAAAACAGAGGTCTTCATATATCTTAATTCTAGTCTTAATTATTAGGTATACGTGCTTCAACAATTGAGTAAGAGAAAAAGAAAGAAAAAGAAAAAGAAAGGAAAACAACGAAGAGCAGTTTGTTGTAGCACCTACGCACTGTAATCGATCACAAACTTTCTTACCCTAATTGCGCCATCAATAAAATGGAATAGGTTCCTGCACAGCTGAAGGGATGGGTTGTTAATTAAGAACACCAGTTCGTCTTTATTTGAAATTTCTTGAAGAAACTGCCTTCTAACACTTGAATAAAAATATGACTATAATTTTGATGTACCGGGTGGGCCAAAAAAAAACCGGATAAAATATTTCTGAAATAAAGCCTTCATAATCAATTTAGACTAACGTGGTCTTAAATTAAAGCTAAAAATCAGGCTTTCGAACTGCGTAAGAAAATAATATGACAGCCGCTGCAGTGTGGAATCGCGCTAGCCCTATATTAACGTGTAAATTTCAGCCAAATCGGTTCAGAGGCTTGGGCTGTACCGCGATGTTAAAGCCCGATAAAAATTTCGAATTTTTTAGTTTTTGGTCAAAAGGACACTGAGAGTGAATACATCTTTGGAAGCAGAATTTGAAGGCCTTTCTCATGGTGACGTGAAAAATGGGGGTTTGCATTTAAAATTTAAAAGCTGATGTGCCAAAATGGCATTTCCGGTTGCACAATTGACTCCAAAAACTTTTCAGATCTAAGTTAGGCTATGCGATGCCTATGTACCAAATTTCAGCCAAATCGCTCCAGTAGTTTGGGCTGTAGAGCGTTTACAAACGCACGTACATACATACGTATTTTAGGAACCTCTTTTTTCGGTTCCTGAGACCTCAAAACGTATAGATCTGATCTCAAATTGGAAAATTTTAGTGATTGCAGTAACCTCCCATTTTTTTTAATTGTGATGGGAATTGGGGAGGTTAATAAGGTTGACGTGTATTTGTGGTTTTGAAATATCTTGCTTTTTCGCCAATTTCTTCGATGTTTTTGAAAATCTGGGGTGGCCGTGACTTGACTTCTGGTCAGGTGTGATACGTGAGCCTTCAACTTAAAGAAAATCGTAGATTATTCTGAATCAGTTGAAAAAACAGGGCGGTTTCTATTTTAAAAAACCATTATTAGGACCACATCCGGCTAAACCGAAAGTCCAAGAACTTTTTTCAATTGTGTTGTATTTAAATTGTGCGTTTTAAACGGATAAGCTGATTTTTGACACCATAAGCTACCAACCTGAATAATTATAAATTTTTGTACGCTTGGGCAACCTCATAAAAATAAAATTTATCAGTATTCTTGACTCTGAACAACAAAATAACCTCAGTTATGTCACATGTCGAAGTTTTGTTTCCATTCCGCACTGTGTTGCCATTCACCATTCACCCCGTTTTACGGTACGTCATCAAGTATCAGTACCCATCCGTAACCAATGTAGGTACTTACAGAGCTGGGTAAAATACTTTTCAAAAGTAGTTAACTACTAACTACTAATTACTTCATCAAAAAGTAGTTATAACTGCTAAGTAATTAAGTACTCGTTGGAAAAAGTAGTTAGAATAATGAGTATGTACTCAAGAATACAAATGAGTATTTTTTGAACTACTTCTTAGGGCCGGTTTATCGATGCTCAGTCAAAACTGGCTGTTATCTATCTGACAGTTTATTATAGCTGACAGATAAATCCGATTCTCGTTTATCGACATCGACTTTGTCTGTCAGTTACGTGCCTGACAGTTTGAGTTGTGTTGGCAACATTTGGGGTAGCGGAAGTTGAATTCTATTGGACAGATTTAAATTTCGCGCTAATATAGTCGACTGTTTCTATGGCAACGCCTTACGGTCTTTGTTTACTGCGGCAGGTGCTGATGCAGTTGAAATTTGTATTGGTGACAGATAAGAAACGAGGAGTAAACTTTTCTGCCTATAATCCATACGTGCTTTGGAAAGTAACTAGCAGGAGATGTAATTGAGGATAAGAAAACGGATGGTAGAAGCAGGAGGTCTGAAAGAAAGTTGAGGAAATCTTAAGTAGTGGCAAATTCCTCAAAATTGCTTCTGGTACATTCCTAAACTTTATATATTCGCTAGATTCATGTTGAAGAAAACCAAAGATTCACCTTCTTCTTCATGGGCGATGCTAACATCGCTAACCGTCGGTTTTCTGCTCTAGCTGGCACTTCGAACTGTCAGTCAGTTTGCCCGGCACTTTAGCAAAAACTTTGCAGTCAACTCGCTATTGATAAACAATTTAACTACCAGATAACGCTAACTGTCAGATATTTTCATTTAACTGAGCATCGATAAACCGGCCCTTAAAATGCAAGTGAAACTCGAAGACTTTAAGCCAAGGGAAAAAGAGCTTTAATCAGAGTGAAAGAAAAAATAAAGAAAGGGTGCGTTTTTCAAAAATATTTATTTTTCGCCGATTTCTTCGGTGTTTTTGAAAATCTAGAGTGATCGTGACTGCACTTCAGGTCAAGTATGATAATTGTTTCTAACTCTAAATTCGTAATTCCGAAGCCGTTGAACAAAAAATGGTTTTTATTTAAAAAAGTAAAAATAATGGCCATCTCCGCGATTAGCACGCGTGCGATATTAAGTAAATTCTTCGAATTACTTTTGTTCGTGATTTCTCCGAGTTTTATAAAGAAGTAGTTGACTAAAGTAGTTAACTACCGCAAGTAGTTAACTACTTTAAGTAATTAACTACTGCCAAATTATTATACTCAACTACTAACTACTTTTACGAAAAAGTAGTTAAAATAGTATTCTAACTACTTGGTAGTTAACTACTCCCCAGCTCTGGGTACTTATAATTATTTTTATTTATGCCTATTGGCACTGTAGGCAGTAAATGTGACGCCCGTCCAGAAAGTCAATATTTCTGATCTTTGTTGGGACTCGAAAGTACATTATATATGGTTTTTTCCCGGACTAGAGCGGGAAAGTAAGTTTCTTTCAACAATGGAGGCTGAAAATTGCAACTTTCAGTACGCAAATGGGTACCGAAACAGACACTTTCTGAATGATATACATATAGTCGACTAAAAATAATGTTTACAAAAAGTGCAACCAAGGAAATGGCTGGAACCTCTCCACCGCATGTGCAAGTGAATGTTAATGATTTGTCAAAATTAGTAGACAATGACGTACCTATGGAAATACTAATACATTTCATTTGGCATTGCCTACGAATTTTGATAAATCGTTAATATTCCACTTGCACTCGAATGTACCTACCTAATGCTCAATAACACGAAAATTATAAAAATTAAAAAATTACACTTCCGGTGGGATGTGATTAGCTCCAGTCAGCTATAAAATATACAGACTGTCTCGAAATTAGAGGATAATAGGTATCTTAAGGACGTATTCTACGATCAAAAATATGAAGAAAAATTTTAATAAACATAAACAAATGTTAGGGCCCTCAAAGGTCAATACTGCCGTGCTAAGCCCAAAGTGTCTATCTAAAATAATGATTTGATGTTAACAAAAAAAGGTTCCGGTGTTAACTCATTTTCCGCCAAAACTGTAGATAGGCTTAGCACGGCAGAATACAAAATGTGGTTTTTCTTAAATTTCTGAGGAACGCCTTACAATAGGGTGACGAGATTTTGAACTTTGTTGTACATTTTTGTGCTGAATAAGACTTTTTGAATAAGACTGATGTAATGATTTTTGGCAAAAGTTTCAGGGAGTGCGTGAGTGGGGTGGCGCCCGACATTTTTGTATTTAACTTTTTTGTACGACATCTCGGATCAATTATGAACACAGATTTAAATTCCTTGTACATTTTTACGTAAAAAATGCGCTTTTGTTGAAAAAGATTAATTTTCTGTGTAATTTACGCAATGCCAATAAATAAAAAAATTAAAGTAGGCCTGGTATCAACTTTGCTGTCATCAATTTGTTTTGATAAAACAAGTTAATAAATGTAGGACAAACCATTTTTTATTACCCCCATTGCCCCTATAGTTCATTTAGGAGGCATTTTTCGAACCATGTTTATTAACACTTTTCTTCATATCTTTAATCGTAGAATTCGACCTTAAGATACTATCCCCTAATTTCGGGACAGCCTATATACAGTGTGTCTCATTTTAACTGGAACCACCCAAATATTTCGGTTAATTTTAACCGAATCAATGCGTTCTTTTTTTCTGCATGTAGAGTTCCAAAATCTGCACCTACGTGATACTTCACTTTTTTTATAGACCGAAATCCCAGCCTACTGCGATTTAATAAAGAGGCCAAAAATGACAAAATCGTATTAGGCATTTTTTTATCGAAATATTTTCTAAGGAAAAGTTGCTCAGAATGGCTCCAAATGGCTAAATCCGAAATTTCAGAAAAAATAAAAATTTTGAATTTTTTTGGGAGCAATCACAAAATAACGAAAAGTTCAATATTTTTGCAGCATAATGGGTGCTGTGAAATAAAAAAACAATTGAAATGAATTGATTTGACATTTGTTATCGGCTATGGATGGATAAAACTTAACAATCGCAGAAAAAGTTGAAATTATTAAGATAGTGTAATAAAATTTTCGTTTTTCTTAACAATTGCAAGGGACACCCCAACTAGTCTGTTGCAGTATGCCCCAAACAGCAAACATATGCGCTTCCATTGGTTTTTTGTTTCACATCACCCGTTATATTGCAAAAATATTGACGTTTTCGTTATTTTATGATTCTTCCTCAAGAAATTCAACATTTTTATATTTTCCTGAAACTTCGGATTTAGCCATTTGGAGCGATCCTGAGCAACTTTTCTTTATGAAATTTTTCGTTAATAAAGTGCCTAATACGATTTCGTCATTTTTGGCCTCTTTATTAAATGGCAGTAGGCTGGGGTTTCGGTTTATAAAAAAGTTGAGTATCACACAGGTGCAGATTTTGGAGCTCTACATGCAGAAAAAAAGAACGCATTGATTCGGTTAACATTAACCGAAATATTTGTGTGACTCTAGTTAAAATGAGACACACTGTATGTATACATACAGGGTGTCCAAAAATAATGTCGCAATATTTCGGGGAATGATTCTACACCTTGAAATAGGAAGAAAAGTTCACATAAACAGATGTCTGAAAGTGCCTCCTCGGGGCGCTATAGGCCTTAGAAGGTGTCTCTCAAAACAGCAGATGTTTACTAATTATTTTTGAAACGGTTGGAGCTAGAATAACGAAATTTGAGTTCTGATGTAATTTTGAGGTGGCAAATTATCTCTTGTGAACAAAACATGTGATTGACGATCATAGGCGTGTGAAACAGGGAGGGCAAAAATCCGGACAACTTTTTTGTCTCCAGATTTCTTGAATTTTTGACTTCAGATAACAATTTTGCAAACAATTTTATACATGAAAAAGGTACTCTTGATACCAAAGCCATAGGATCAACCGCCTTCACGAAAAATGGGATTAAAGCATGTCATGTGTCTATGATGGTAGCAAATTTATAAATGCCAAAAAACAAGTTGGCTATTGCTCCACAAATGTCGTTAGTCCGTCGCTAACGAGGTGACTAACCACTACAACTTGTTATTCTAGCTCCAAGTGTTTCAAAAATAATTTGTAGGTAAATGCGTTAGTTTTTAGAGGCACCTACCTAAGGGCTGTTGCGCCCCCTGGAGGCACTTTCGGACATATGTTCATATGAACTCTTTTTCCTATTTTTAGGTAGGTGTAGAATCACCCCTGAAATATTGTGACGTTATTTCCGGACACACCGTATAAATGTACATACCTACCCAATTTCAGTCAAATCGTACATTATAGTGGCAAACCAAAGGCTGCAGCGTGTTGTTAATGTTCATCAGTAGAGGGCGGATTTTATGCTAAATACATATTGCATGCATATTTGGTCATTTTTTGTCTTTTTCGCTTATTTGGAGAAAAATCGCATATTTATGTTTATTTCGCAAAATTTCTGGTAAAACCACCTTTAAAAATTGAGGCGGTTCTTCGAAAAACTGCATCCCTTTCCTTCGGGTCAGGTAGACGGTTAACCTGTATTCATTGCTAAAGACAGGGTTTTTGCCTATTTCCAGGTATAGTATGATGTAAATAGGGAAGGTGTTATAGTGGGGGTTTGTTCTTTGCAGTTATTTTAAGTGAATTATTCTTGTTCTTATCAGCCATGCCTAAAGGACATGAGTGCCCTTATTTCAACATAAATCAAAAGCCATTTTGAGTTAATTTTTGCAGATGTTTTTTAACTTCTACGCTCAAGGCGGAGCAGTATATAAAATCGATCAAAAATTCGAAATTGAACTGACATCAAATCTTTACGTTTCGGGGTCCCAGGAACCCAAAAAACCTATTTTTGAAAAATGTGTGTCTGTGTGTGTGTCTGTCCGTGTGTCTGTCCGTGTGTCTGTCCGTGTGTCTGCCCGTGTGTCTGTCCGTATGTCTGTGGACACGCTACAGCCGAAACTACTGAACTGATTTTGATGAAATTCGGCACACATATTCAGTGGGAGATTTGTAGGTGCTGATTAGAATCTGGGCTACATCGGCTCACGGAAAGTGCCTTTTTGGCACATCAACTTTAAAAATCTAAATGCAAACCCCCATTTTTCGCATTACCATATGAATGCTCTTCAAATTCTGCTTCTAAAAATGTATTCACACTTGGGCCCTTTTGACCAAAAAATGGTGCCGTGAAAAAAAAACTATGCATAAATGTATATTTTTATTACCGGATTTGATAACTGATTTTTTTTCAAGCCGAAAACCTTAGTGCCATTTTTTCGAAAAATGTCATTTTAGTGGCAATTTATTTTATTGTCTGTGCGGGAGAGGAGCTGATTAGATTTTGAAGCCGATCAGTCAACCCGAAGTGCCCTTTTGGGATAGCAACTTTCTTATTTTAAATATTTAAAAATTTAATAAATGCTGCTGTTATTAATCCAATGCAGTGCGGCGTAGAAGTTCCTGCCGTCTCCGAGACCGCCTTTTTTTTTTTCTAGAATGATAACTCGCGTGCTTATTTAGAATTTTACGTGCTGATTTAGTGCTTATTTCGCTATTTTATGGCGCATAAATATGCGCATATTTGGCGAAAAAATTTCGCATATAAATCCGCCCTCTATTCATCAGGTAGGTACTTATTGAAAATTTCGAATTTATGTTTTTTTGTTAAAAGAAAAGGGCACTAAGTCTGAACTCTGAATACATTTTTGACACCATTTTGAGGGCTTTTCCAATGGTGATGTGAAAATTGGGTTTATAGGTACGATCACTCTTCATCCTTCTTATGAGTAAGCTTCCTTAGGCTTAAGGGTTGATGATTGTGACAGAGTTCTGGTCCTAAGGTTCGGATCAGCTTATAAAAAAATACTGATTAGGTAAGTAGTAGGTATGCCCAAATTCCTTTACAAAATATTTTACCTAATCCAAGCATTCGTATCTACAACTCGAAAACAGAATATCGAAAATGTAAAGTCTCGTATTATCTATGAAAAAAATGTCATCCTCGTCAATGACCTATCCGAATATCGGTTGGGATGACGGCCTCAGATGATTCACGATTCACAATCCTCCCTCCAGAATTCTCCCCCACTGCAAAAGGCTTGCGCGTCATCTTCCACTCCTTTCTTTCTCTACCCTACCCTACCATTCAGTTTCGAATTGGCGTTTGAGTCAGAGGCGGAGTATTATCTTTAGTTCTTACCGGTATTCTGCAGTCGCCGACATTTCCATTTTTATTTAAATTCTTCACTGAAGACATATCCATTTTATAAATCAAGGTAAGGTTTTACACATTTTTAACCAATTTTTAAAAAAACAGACAAGATAAACTGTTGCTGCTTTGAAGATAACCGGCGATTTGAGTTTAGGGTGCGGTTCAACAAATAGTTCAATAAAACTTGCTATCGTCCTCTTTTTTGCGTCTATTTTTTTTAAACAACAATAGTAGGAATTTTGCGAAAAGGGATAATTTTTGGGAGTTGTTTTAACTTTTAACCCAAAATAAGTGGATTTGTTTAAAATTGTTCGAACATTATACAAATTTTTAACAATAATTTAGGTAATAAAGTTGAAAGTAGCAGACAAATCGCCGGAAATTGGGAAGAGGAAACAGGTGCCTTTGGTTTTGCATACTAAATAAATGAGTCGAGCCGCATAAACAATAAACGAATTGTTTAAATTTTTTTCATGATAAAACGCGTATGCATTATGCATCAAACTCTAAAAACGTCAAGCTTTTAGTTTTTTAAGCTGAGGCTGTTGCACATGTGTTTAGAATTAATTACATTTTTTAACGAGACGTTAATTATACAGTAATTTAGAATAAATTATGAAAGTTTAATGCGCTAGAAAAATTTAGATCTGCAGAACCAATTTATTCTTGAAATTCAGGCTGAACTTGTCTGGAAAGTGCATCCTCAAGAATGCACTTTCCTCCGGTGCATGCATCGATCTTCAAGTTTAAACATGTGGCATTGCAACAATAACCTACTTTTATTAATATTCATAATTCAGCCTTGTGTTTTGACTGTGGTAGGCTGATGAAGACATGTGGGTGCACTTCTTGTAGGTCGCATGTACAGTTCACTATTGGAATAAACTTTTTTTTTAAGTAAAACTTTCGTTGTAGCCGCAGGTTGTTGTGATGAAGACCTAGTTGGAATCCTAATGAGTCTGCTTCATTATGAATGCAGAGTGCCATCAGTTTTTCTTTCCTGTGTCCATATGCAGCTAAAGAACACGAATAAACATTCCAATCCCAAATTTATGGAATTATTGTTATCATTTATATCAAATAATCCAAAATTTTCGCATTGGGTTTTCCACTTACCGTTATTGACATTTGTCGAGACATTTGTGTTGCAGAAAAACCGATGATCGGAGACTTTATCGTGTTTACAAACATGAAACGTGCTAAAATGCTGATGATTAATTTAACTTTGTTTTTGAAATATAATTCAAATTAGCAATTAATTTACCGACAAATCAACAAAATAATTTTTATTTGTTCGCTGTCCATTTTGCGACAACCGAAAGAGTTGTTGATAAAACGAATAAATATTTATATGTTTTCGTTCGTGTCCTATTTTATCTCTTAGTCATGTTCTTTTTATTGTTAAAATATAAAATCTATAAATAAATGTCATATTTTGTAACGTTATTCTATCTGACAGTAATGGGCTAAACAATTTCTTAGGTGCTTGCAGGTACACGTACACAGAGTGTCCCGTCAATGGTCTTTTTTTAACCTCCCCACAACCATATAAAAATGGGAGGTTACTGCAATCGCTCCAAAATTCGAAATTGAGATAGCACCAGATCTTTACGTTTCAAGGTCCCAGGATCACAAAAAAGTGGTTTTTAAAAAATGTCTGTGTGTATGTACGTACGTACGTATGTACGTATGTGAGCAAGATTCCTCGAAAACTACCGAACAGATTTTCACGAAATTTGGTATGGAGGTTATAGTGTTGGCCTTCTGGTGAGCCCAGTTAATTTTGTTGCCAATCTACAAACGCCAAGTGCCTTTTTGGCGTATCTACTAAGAAATTTGACTGATGAACACCAATTTTTCTTATCAGCATGTAAAAGGTCTTCAAATTCTGTGTCTAAAAATGTATTCACACTTGGCGCCTTTTTGGCATAACATCAAAAAATTCGAAATTTCGAAGCAACATTAGATAATACGCTACAGCCCAAACTGCTTAATCGATTTGGCGGAAATTTAGTAGGTAGGGACACACAGTACCCGCCTAAGAGCTGATTTAATGTTGGTGGTTATCGGCCAACGGCAAGTGCCAATTTGGCATATCAACTTTGAAATTTGAGTATTAAACTCCCATTTTCTTTATCAGAACATGAAATGTCTTCAAATCTCGTTTCCAAAAATGTCCTCAAACTTAGTGCCCTTTTGTCAAAAAATCATAAAATTTTGAAAAATATCAGTAGTAATATTTAGGTATAGCAAGTCAGAAAATTTACTTAATTTTGGTGGCAAACGACCAATAACAAGTGCCTTTTTGGCATGGCGTCTATGAACTTTGAAATATGACCACCATTTGTTTTATCAGCACATGAAAAGTCTTCGAATGTTATTTCAAAAATTCAATTAAATTTAGTGCCCTTCTGGCAATAAGTAATAAAAATTTTTAAAAATTACCAAAACACTTAGGTAATTGAAATTTATGGGGGTTGGATTATTAAATCATTCACCAAGTGGGGAGGTTCTAGCCGCTTCCGTAGCTGCCCATTTTTCTTTATAGGTACAATGTACAGAGAGGTACCTAATTATTTTGCCTAAATAGCCTTATTTATTTTGTGTGTAGCAGCGCATTCGTTATCTACAGGGTGTCTCATTTTAACTGGAACCACCCAAATATTTCGGTTAATATTGAGTAAATCAATTCGCCCTTTTTTTCTACACGTAGAGCTTCAAAATTTGCATCTGTGTGATACTTCACCTTTTTGGCCAAAAATAGCGACATCGTATTGCGAAATTTTTTATAGAAAAATTCTATTAAGAAAAGTCAGGATGACCCCAAATAAAAATGTTGAATTTCTGAAGAAAAAAATCAAAAATATCGAAAACTTCAATATTTTTGCAAGGAAAGGGTTGCTGTATAATAAAAACAAATTGAAATTGGTTTGTTTGGCATTTGCTGTTAGCTATGGCTGGGCCCAAAGTTTAACAATCGTAGAAAAGTTGAAATTATAAGCTATATCACCAAAAAAATCTTAATAATTCCAACTTTTTCTGCTATTGTTAAATTTTGCCCGGCCATATAGCTAACAGCAAATGTCAAACAAACTCATTTCAAATGTTTTCTATTACACAACAACCCTTTTGTTGTAAAAATATTGAAGTTTTAGATTTTTTCTTCCAGAAATTCGGCAAGTGTCACACAGATGCAAATTTTGGAGATCTCCATATAGAAAAAAAGAGCGAATTGATTTGCTCCATATTAACCGAAATATTTGGGTGGTTCCAGTTAAAATGCGACACACCGTACATAAACCATATAAAAACTTACTTTGTGTATGTGCTCATTTTGAAGGTAGATTAAAAATGAAGTTGAAACCGGATCTATAAAACCTCTCAAATATGACAAACTCCTATTTTTCGCCCGCATAATGCTAATTTTAGACAATGTCAAATAATGCGTCTGCCAAACGTTTTGCGTTTAAAGTTTTTAATGAGAAAAGAGAAATTTGAATTAATTTCATGAGAATAATGGCGTAAGAACGTTTTGTTAGGGATTTGATTAAGGTAACATAGTAAAAACAATCCAATCATCTTTTTGGCTTTGCAAAAAAATTAAGTAGAATGAAGTAAGGAACCCTCCCATGAACTTGTTTACGATATTTTGATGTCTTCTGTCACAAATTTTGGAACCCTGAACCAATGAAAAGCCATTTTTTTTTCGAAAAGGGCGCATTCTATCGATGTCAAACAAGAGTACACTCAGGAGATAAAATAATGGCCCTGGACCGCTCACAATGTGGCTAGATTCTCACAAGCTTTATCAAAAAAAATAAAATTGAACGTGAAAACCTCTTTATTAAAACGACTCGGGTCAAGCCTTCACAAACCTATTTTGAGTGTCTTTTCTAAGAATCTGTCGACATTGTTCGCGGTCGAGGGCCAATATTTTATCTCCTGACTACCACCATTTTAACTTAAAAAAATTAAAATTTTCAGGTTCTGGAATCAAATTTGAGAAAAAACTACTTAACAAAAATGTTTGAGTATTAGTCCTAAGCCCCTCCTGTACGAGACGCTTATGATCAAAATTTTAAAATTTTCTCCACAGTAGTAAATGCAGCATCAAAGACTTAGTAAAGATACCAAATTTCAGATCTTCAGCCGTTTTGAAGATATTTAGAAAAAAACATATTTTCAAAGTGGCCCCTTCAAGGGGCCTCAACTCCCTTAGGACTTATTTTTCGACAATCATGTGTTCATAGGAACTTTTGTTCATATTTTTAATAGAAGAATCTACTGGTAAAGTTTTGACAACTAATTTCAGGACACCCTGTATACAGGTTGAGTCTGAAAAGCTCCACATTCTTTGTACCCCAGAATCTACTGTTCAAATGATGAAGCATGGTGCAAAAATTATTGGTCAATTGTCATTCCTCTTGATGTAGCCGACAAAGATATTCATTTTTAAACTTTTTTTAAATATCTTTCAAACGGTGTATCGCAGGATTTTGAATTTTTGCGCAGCATTGCTACAGACCAAGAGCCAACTACTGATGGGTAGGTTAAGACATTATCCAAAAAGCGTATTCGTGTTATACAGAGTGGTCTTAATGTTATTTGTCCTTGAACTTTTTTGTTTGATAATATTAGTAATTTGCCTATGTGGTCCTATTCCTCGTCCAATTCTCAACCTTTTTTTGCTCTTGAATTTTTTTGAAAAAACTAACCATTCATGAGGAAAATTGAAAAACCGAAGACATAATTCAAGTAATCCAAATAAAACCAATGCTAAAATTTACCCCTAAAAAAGTGAAATTACCACCCATGTCTTTTCTTCAGTTGTGAACATGAAATCTGGCCACAATTGTCAAGTAATAGCCCCCTTACAAAAAAACAGTTGAAATGTGAGAATGTCAGCGCAAACTTTAATTTGTATTGCAATTCAATGCTTTATCGCGATGGTAATGTCTTGGTTTTTTCAATTTTCCTCGTGAATGGTTAGTTTTTCCAAAAAAATTTAAGAGCCACAAAAGTTTTAGAACTGAAGGAGCAATAAGGCCACATAGGCAAATTAGCAATATTTCAATCATACAAATGTTCAAGGACAAGTAACTTGAGCAGCACCCTGTATAACAAGGTTGCAATTTTTGGATAATATCTAAAGTACCATCAGTTGCCTCTTGGTCGGTAACAACGCTGTACAAAAATTCAAAATCCTGCGATACACCATTCGAAAGATACTTTAAAAAAAATTAAAAACTAAAATCTTTGGCGGTTTATAACATCAAGAGGAATCACAATTGACTTGACCAATAATTTTTCCACCAAGCTTGATCATTTGAACAGTAGATTCTGTGGTTTAAAGGATGTGTAGTCTTTCAGACTCACCCTGTATAATACGCGACATTGCAACCGGGTTATTTTAAAAATAGGATTTATTTTGTAAGCCTAATACAGTGGTATTCTGAAAATATGTAATAACGGGAAGCTATGGAAACAAATTGACAGATAACAGTCTTGTACGAAATAACTTTGGACAAACGTCCTTCCGACAGACTGCGATTCATTTGTTTCCATAACCACCCATTATCACATATTTTCTGAATAGCACGACGTTAGGTACATATTGTTAACCAAGAAATGGTGTCCTCAATTTTTCAAGGTGAATCACCCGCCTTCGGGGTGAATCACCTTTTCACTTTGGTGTTCCAGCCCTTGAAATTTTTGGTTGTTTGTAATTATTGGTAACTTTTGTAATTTTCAGCAGTTTTTAGGAACTTTCAGTAATTTTTAGGGATTTGAATCCTTAATATTTTTTGTAATTTTTGGTAATTTCTGGTAAATTATTAGTAATGTTTGGAATTAGGGAAATTGGTGTCCTCAATTTTTCAAGGTGGATCACCCCTCGGAGAAATATAATTAGTGGACTCAAAATGAGCATTACGGTTTCCGACTGTGCTGAAACCGACATACCTACTAATGCCAAAAAATCAGGAAGTAGTATGAAAACGTTCAGCCTGAATCTGTGCCTAAATTTAGTACTCAATTTTTTTGAGCAAATAATTTTTTGATGATTGATATAGTATTCCAAGTAAACTGCCAACATATTTTTGGTTTTTGGTTTTCAAACGTACAGTATCATACAATCTGTTCACTGAAATTCTTTAATACACTAATATTCGTAGGAATAAGTATCTTATTTTCTTCCTAGAGCTTCGGTCTGTAGGAAGATCGTGACACTGGTGATATTCTATCGGCGCCCCCACAAAATTTTTCCCAGTACATTCACCGGGGTTTTACGAGGTTTAGTCACGTCACCGTATTTTGATGTAGAATGTTATTTATTTATAAAAAAATATACCTACTTAATTACAAATTGGAGGTGTTTCCAAAATGTGAGTAAGTAGTTAACTATTATTAAATAAATAATGGTCTCATTTCTCATATTTTCATTTAAGATGAAGACAGTCTCATATTTTGGTTTACTTTTAGGAGTAGAGATACAAATTCTTGTGCTGTCGTTAACCTTCATGAGATGTATCTTTTGAGGTACCTATTCATGCATTTTGCATTTTACAAAGAATTATGTTACGTCCGATTGCGCTGAAGATAGGTATCGAAGAAAGCTGTTCAGAATTCAACTGTAACCTTAACCTCTTTAACACAAAATTCGCACTTATTTTTCTTTTAAATTGAGATTTTTCCAAATTCTTCTGAAACTGAAGATTGGAGTTTTGAATTGAAACTTAGCAAATAGGGTTAAAAGAAGAACAATTTGTTCTTATAATTTTTTTCGATATCTTGGTCACGAAGTTGGGTTCCTCAAAAGATGCAAACGGTGCAAAAATTTATATCCGTATTCCTAAATACAACCAAAATATTTGACTGTCTCCATCTTAAATGGGACATACTGTACTTATACCGGGTGGTCGTTTTATCTTGAGACTGGCAAATATCTCGGAACGGAAGCGTTTTAGAAAAAAATATTTTGTATAAAAGTTTTATGGCTTCGAGGGGGAAAATAGATGGCATAGTTGCCATTTTGATTCAAGGTCAAATGAAGGTCATCTTAATTTTTGTAAATGGAAACCTACATTTTTTATTACAGATACTTATTCCCCGTAAAAGAACAAACAACTCTCATCTAAACTATTTTTAGATCCGATATTTTTGATTTTTTTCTCTAGAAATTCAACATTTTTATTTTGGCCTGAAACTTCGGATTTTACCTTTACCTGAGCAACTTTTCTTAATAAAATTTTTCGATAAAAAAATGCCTAATACGATTTCGCTATTTTTGGCCTTTTTAATTAATCGCAGTGAACTGAAATTTCTGGGTAAAAAAGGTGAAAAGCTCTATACATGCAAAAAAAAGAGAATTGATTTGCTCAATATTAACCGAAATATTTGGGTGGTTCCAGTTAAAATTATTTGGATTAGTGAATTGTCGACAATTCCGTGATGTTATTGGTCAAATTGTTAAAAAAACTGTTTTATACAAAAACTATCGTGACATAGTTTTAATGGATATTATTTTTACAGGGCAGTAACCCCAAACCTCAAAATAATCTAAAAAGATTTACTTGCTTTCTTGAAAATATTTTGTTTGTAATTCATTTAGGTATTATTGATCATAAGGCGATTAACTCACAAAGAGTAATACATTCAAGCGTGACCTATGCACTGGTGATTTCCTTATCGGGAAATTAGAGTAATTTATGGAATTTGTTTTATATCTGGATTAGGTAGAGTTGTTGTTCCAAAGCTTAAGCAATTAGATAGTATGGTGCAATATAGCATAACTAGATAGGTACATTATTTATGTTATCGAATATCGATATTTAAAGACCCTTTAAGCCATTGCGGATTGAGGGTCATGCCAAGTTACATTTTAATAGTCTACAATAAATTAAGGAAAATCTATTGTTGAAACTATTTTCTAAAGTTCTCTGTCAAGAGTATGGAGGGGGGTCAGTTCGGTCTATTTCTTCACATTCGCTAATTTTAAAAAAAAATAAATAAAAATAAATTATACTTTAATTTGTTGAGTTTAATTCAACAGTTAGACTTCTTTTGAGTTAATCCAATTAAACGGTAGTTTCAATATCGCAAGTTCTCAGAGAAACCACGTCAAATTCGTTGCCCACAATTTCACGATAACAAAACACTGTGAAGTGTTTTACAAATCGGAATCGAAGAATAATCCCCGTTTGTTAGTTTCGGTTTTGATGGAATTTTAATAAATTGGCTTTGTACAAAGGAGTGTAAAAATCGCAAACTTTCATCTTCTATGTAAATTTTCCCTTCGTCCTAATCTGGAAATGTTTGTAGATCAGCTTTCGCAATAATATTATCCTTATTTTGGCGGCTCTCGCGAATTATTGAAAAAAAAACTTTCTAATGACTCACGTTCACGAAACGCCACATTTTTCAAATAATCGCAGTTTCGTGACAAACACACCGGATTTCTTTCCATAAAAGAGGGATACGAGCGATTTGCGAATACAAAAGACTTGGATTTGCCGAAATCGTCACCAGCTGTTGTCTGAAAAAGGGGGCATCAAACATATGGTCGATTGTCAGGTTTCGCACGAGGTTGCTTGACGTAAAACTAGTGTGTAAACGCATACCGTATATGGTTTAGCTTCCACGGTAAAATATTGTAGCCTCGCGGTGGTCCATTAATTAGATGTTTTGGGAATTTTTCAGTTCACGTTCTAATAAATCCGATTTAACATGAACAATGGGGGGAAAGAGGCTGTGTGACTATCGCAACATCTACATTGTCACAGTTCTCTAGGACTAGGTCTAGGTCAAGGCATCATCGTTTTGCACATTGTGGAATTTTTAAGTACCTATTTATTGTCGAGGTGCGGCGATTTTTTAAAAAGATTTTTCTGTATTGATTGCAACATTGCAATTTCATTAGCCGTTGACTCATATATGTACAGGGAGTTTCAGTTTGAGTGGAAACACCCGGCTAACTTTTTTACTTATTGACCGATTTAAAAAAAAATTCTTTTTGCTTTAGTCCAGTCAAGTTAGGTTTCTTAGAAGAAATAATTTATATATTTTTGAAATTTTGGCTACGGGCTCCTGATGGCACCTGAAATGAAATGCCGAAAAGTTCCCACTCCCCAAGTGTGCGCTTCATCCCTTATTTGGCGAAAACCACCCCCAAACGTGATATGACGCTAGTTTTTAGCAGTTTTCGGCGAAACTATTTATCTGACAAAAAATGTATTCCAATCAAAAACATTCCTTATGAAATTCTGTATTAAAAAAGTCCTTTTGATTATTTTGCTTATCCCCACCTAATTCTCGCAAACGACGTCCGAAGTTGTAGAACAGTCAAAATAGATTTTTGAGTAGAACTTATTTATATATTTATGAAATTGTGGCTACGGACTGCTGATGGGCCCTGAAAGGAAGGGCCGCAAACTTAACACCCCCCAAGCTTCATCCCTCTTTTGGCGAAAACCTACTCCCAGACGTGGACATTGCGCTAATTTTTGACATTTTTCGGCTAAACTATCAACCGCACAAAAAATTACTGTAATCAGGAGTATTCCTCGTGAAATTCTGCATTAAAAAGTCCTTTTCACCATTTTGCTTATCCTCACCTAATTCTTGCAAACGACGTCCGAAATTGAGGGTTGTTTTTCGCTCGCACCGAAAATCAATCTAGCGGTACCCTCAAATTCGGACGTCGTTTGCAAGAATTAGGTCAGGATAAGCAAAATGATGAAAAGGACTTTTTAATGCAGAATTTCACGAGGAATATTCCTGATTAGAGCAATTTTTTGTCCGTTCGATAATTTAGCCGAAAAATGCTAAAAACTAGCGCCATGTCCACGTCTGGGAGTAGGTTTTTGCCAAAAGAGGGACGAAGCTTACACTTGGCAGGTGTTAAGTTTGCAGCCCTTCATTTCAGGGTCCATCCGTAGCAAAAATTTCATAAATATATACCTACAGTGTGTCTCATTTTAACTGGAACCACCCAAATATTTTGGTTAATTTTAACCGAATCAATCCGTTCTTTTTTTCTGCATGTAGAGCTCCAAAATCTGCACCTGCGTGATACTTCACTTTTTTTACAGACCGAAATCCCAGCCTACTGCGATTTAATAAAGAAGCCAAAAATGACGAAATCGTATTAGGCATTTTTTATCGAAAAATTTTATAAAGAAAAGTTGGCTCCAAATGGTTAAATCCGAAATTTCAGGAAAAAATAAAAATATTGAATTTCTTAAGGAAGAATCACAAAATAACGAAAAGTTCAACATTTGCTGTCGGCCATGGATGGATAAAACTTAACAATCCCAGAAAAAGTTGAAATTATTAAGATAGTGTAAGATTTTCGTTTTTCTTAACAATTTCAAGGGACACCCCAACCAATCTGTTGCAATGTGCCACAAACAGCAAACATATGCGCTTCCATTGTTTTTTTATTTCACATCACCCGTTATGTTGCAAAAATATTGACGTTTTCGTTATTTTATGATTCATCTTCAAGAAATTCAACATTTTTATTTTTTCCTGAAATTTCGGATTTAGCCATTTGGAGCGATAAAGAGCAACTTTTCTTTATAAAAGTTTTCGATAAAAAAATGCCTAATACGATTTTGTCATTTTTGGTCTCTTTATTAAATCGCAGTAGGCTGGGGTTTCGGTTTATAAAAAAAGTTGCAGGCGTAGATTTTCGAGCTCTACATGCAGAAAAAAAGAACGCATTGATTCGGTTAACATTAACCGAAATATTTGTGTGGTTCCAGTTAAAATGTGACACACTGTATATAAATATGTTCTACTAAAAAATCTAATTTGACTGTTCTAGGTACAACTTCGGACGTCGTTTGCGGGAATTAGGTGGGGATAAGCAAAATAATCAAGAGGACTTTTTTAATGCACAGTTTCATAAGAAATACTTTTGATTAGAATAAATTTTTTGTCAGATGGATAGTTTCGCCGAAAAATGCTAAAAGCTAGCGCCATGTCACGTTTGGGGCGTGATTTTCGCCAAATAAGGGATGAAGCGCACACTTGGGGGGGTGGGAACTTTTCGGCCCTTCATTTCA
Organism: Pycnomerus fuliginosus; assembly: GCA_963924575.1. NCBI lineage: Eukaryota > Metazoa > Arthropoda > Insecta > Coleoptera > Zopheridae > Pycnomerus > Pycnomerus fuliginosus. Next base: position 30,827,997 of record OZ004620.1, read on the forward strand.
GGTGCCAACAGAAGTTCGTAGCCAAAATTTCAAAAATATATAAATTATTTCTTCTATTCGTCTTTTTTTTTTTAGATCTAATCTGACTGGACTACTTTGTACTCAGTTTGTAGTGAATTGAAAAGCAGACATTTTGTTAAAAGACTTTTGTGAACCTATTACCCAATTTGTTATAGCGGAAAATACGTGCCAAAATAATACTTAATGTAAAAAAGGTGTTATTCATACTTTGCAAAAAAGCACCCTCAAAGGCGCTACAACCCCTAATATGCGGAAACACAAAAATACCAGAACTTAAAAACTGTTCGACGTATCAATGCAGGATTTGGTGTTCTAATCTACAGTGACATTGTAGGTGGATGAGCAAATTTTCATTACGATCTAACAAAGGGGGTTAAATTTAAGGGTTGAAACTGGAAATTTCTTCAGATAAGTGTTGTATTAAATCACAGGGTTCAAAAGACTTCGTTAATCATTGAAAAAAGGTCTTATGAGTCTTCAACCTAAAACCAATCCTTAGGCTACTAACACCCCTAACCTCGATATGTGAACCCACAAAAAGCAAAATTTCCGCAGACCGCTTCTTTTTAGTGTAATTTTCGAAAGTTCTACTTTACTACAGTCACTTTTCACCCCCTTAACTTTTCATCCCCCTTCACAATTTTGCAACCCCTCGAACGTTAAATTGGCCAAATTCGTGCAATTTTGTCTTTCTTCGGTAATAAATTTTACTCTTTTGGATAATATTTACATTTTTCACTTTTTAACACCACTGTGCGTCTGCGGAGGCACTACTACTAGGTGCAGATTTATAAAATCTGCACCCGACTCCACCAGTAAATTCAGCTCGCCCCTACATACACATTAACAAGGTAAACATCTACAGGGACACACATCGCATTGATATACATCTTTCGTTGGCTTTTTGATAATTTTTTTACTTAAAAACTATCCTCACCCACTACAGTATTATTTCGCACCCTAATTACATAAATAACTATTTTATCACCTTTTTGGGCCCACCGTTTTAACCTCCCCAACCCCATCACAATTTAAAAAAAATGGGAGGTTACTGCAATCACTAAAATTTTCGAATTTGAGATAGCACCAGATCTTCACGTTTTGAGGTCTCAGGAACCCAAAAAAGGGGTTTTTAAAATGTGTCTGTGTGTATGTACGTACGTACGTACGTACGTTCGTTTGTAATCACGCCACAGCCAAAACTACTAGACCGATTTGGCTGAAATTTGGAACATAGGCATCTTGTAACCCAACTTAGATCTGAAAAGCTTTTGGAGCCAATCGTGCAACCGGAAATGCCATTTTGGCACATCAACTTTTAAATTTTAAATGCAAACCCCCATTTTTCACGTCACCATAAGGAAGACCTTCAAATTCTGCTTCTAAAAGTGTATTTATTCTTAGTGCCCTTTTGACCAAAAATAAAAAAAAAATTGATTTTTATCGGACTTTAAAATCGCGGTACAGCCCAAGCCCCTGCACCGGTTTGGCTGAAATTTTGCACATGGGGATTGTATTACACGTCGAAGAGCTGAACAAATTTTGAATTCAATCGACTCACGGAAAGTGCCGTTTTGGCACACCAATTTTCAAATTTAAAATTATTCTCTCATTTGACCATTAAGAACAAGTTTTTGAAAGATTTATTGTCACCATCAGAAAGGTCTTCAAATTCTGGTTTTAAATAAGACAAAATTAATTTGTATTTAGCGCTGTTTGGTTCAAAAAAGCGAAATTTTATAATAACAGTAAAAATACATTATAGCCCAAATTACTGAATCGATTTGGCTGAAATTTGGTACATGGAGATCGGGTGACCTGTTGAAGACCTGAAGGGCTTTTGCAAGCAATTCGTCCAAAGGAGGTGTCATTTAAGCATATCAACTTAAATTTTTAAATACAAAGCCTCATTTTTTATGTCGCCATTAGAAAGGCGATCAAATTCTGGTTCTAAAAATGTGTCCATAGTTTCGGCCATTTCAGTAGAAAATAGAGAAAAAATTCTTTCTCAATAAAAGGGAGCGGGCTGACAGTGGATGACATAAAGTGGCAGTTATTGTCAAAAAGGTGGCAAAAGATTAACCTTAAAAGGAACATATTGTCAAATGTGATGGGTGATGTCCGAGGTGATGTCGGTATTTGTCAGAAAATTGCGAAATTAGTCAAGGATTAAAAAAATTCTGTTGAATTGACTACTATCTACACAGAATACAAAGATCCACGCGATGGGGAGGTTCCAGCCGCTTCTCTGCTGCATTTTTTCATTTAAATTGATTCATAAATAAAGAATAAAAAGGAGGTGGTGCGCCTGGTGTCAAAAACATCCGTTATTTTTAAAACAATTTTTATTGTTTATGGTTATTATAAATATTATAATGGCTGGTTATAGTATATTACGATATTAGGTTGGTAAGTACAGTATAACAGAATCGAGGAAAGGTTTGCAAAAACGAGTCGAAGACGAGTTTTTGCAATTTCCGAGATTATGTTAGATGTACTTAACAACCGTGTATCGTATATGATTTTTCGCACAATTGAAATTAACTTATTGAACATTTTTCGTCAGCCATTAAACAAATCCTGTTTGACAGATCGCCGAATATTCCTAATGCTCTCGCTACCTTTGCCAGTTCAATTGTTTTACTTACCATGCCTGTGTCAGATATGCGTGCTGTTATGAATTCATAACAGCACTGTTATTTTTCGTTGCCTGGGAAACCAAACCGCGCTTGGTAAGTTTAACTTACACCTTATGTTAACTACGTCGGTAAGAGAGTTATAACATACGATTGTGCGAAAAAGTTAATTATTGCTACATTTACAAATCCTGTGAAAAAGTAGAAGTTTCTACCGTCTCCGAGATTGCAAATTTTTTGAATTGAACCTCAGATAGGTGCTGAAATCGAATCGCCAAAAACATCAAATCTTTTAAGTTTTATTTTCTTGCTATTCTGCCCATTTTTTTTTATTTCAAGTGGCAAACTACATATATCTTTTCTGGTCGCATCAGGTAGAAGATTTTTTTTTGAATCCAATGATATCTAAGGAGAAAAAATGAAAAAAAATTATACGAAACGCAGTTTGCTCTTGCAATTTTATCGAATGCAGTGTTCACGTGTGCCGTGGATAGCCTAGTAGTATTTTTTTGAGCTGTTTCTTTAGGTTTCGACTCATTCAAATCATCAAATCGGACAATAAATAAAAGAATTGGAGCGTTTGTAGGCTATTTATCGCCCGATTTGGGAAAAAATTGAAAACTAAAATTGTTGTCTTCGAAACGAAACACTTGAAAATTTTCTGATACGATAGAATTGCAAGATCTAATGGCCAATTTCTGCTACTTAGTAGAATTGGAATGACGAGAATTTTGCTATAGGTGGTCCTCGAATTCGACCACGAAAAGTTATGGGCATATTCTCCGATCAAAAATTAAATTAAAAAAACACCCATAAAAAATGTTCGATTGTCTTTTAGGGGGCTGCAGTTCCCTTAGGAAATCGAAAATATTTTTTGGGTGTTTTTAATTTTATTTTTGATCGGAGAATATTGCAATAAATTTTCGTGGTCGAATTCGAGGACACCCTGTATAAGTAGGTATCGTTTTACTTTTAGTAAAGCTTGTAAATTTGCAGTAGCAAAATAGAAAATATTCTAAACAAACAACTCTTCTGTATAAGATTTTGTTTCATCTCCAAAGGTTTAGGCAGCGTTCCCAAAAAAGGCGCATTTTTCCCCTTATTTTTAGGCGTTCCCTATACAATAAACGTAAGGGAGGCGGGCGCTATGTAGACGTATAAATCTGGATATAATGTAATCGACCGATTTGGCTCAAAATCGCATCATCTACAAGGTGCTCACTGAACGTGTGCGTAAAATTTCATCTCGATATCTTCAATTGTTTCGGCTGTAGCATGTCTTTGATAATTTTTCTACCAAAGGGCACTAAGTGTTGATACATTTTTGGAAGCAGCATTCGAAGAGCTTTCCTATGGCGATGTGAAAATGGGGGTTTGCATTTTAAATTTTGAAGTTGATGTAAAAATGGCCGATTTGGCGTAAAGTCTAAATCATACAATGTGCACATACCAAATTTCGGCCAGATCGGTTCAGTAGTTTGCTTAAAGCGTTTCGTCCCTTGTAGTTGAAATGCCCTACTTCTCTGTACAAGAATTTAAGTATTTTATAATTCTCCGATTCAGGATAAATTTTGCAATGTAACGGGTGTCCTAAAAAAACCGGACGAAGTATTTTTGGGAGTAACTCGTGCATTTTTTACCTGATTTGAACGAACAGGGCCTTAAATTAAAACTAAGGAATCAGGCTTTCCAACTAGGAAACTACGACAGATGGCGCTGCCATCTGACACTGACACTTCGTTCAAAGCGAGGTTCAAAGGTTTGTTTTAGGTGCGTGGGGATTAGTCAGTTAACAACCAATCGTGATGAGACTCATATAACTTAGAAATATGTCCATCTTTCTTTAAGGATTCTTTTTTCACATGTTAATGTTGTTTACGCATTAATTTTCTGTGATTGTTTAAAAAATATGCGTTTTCTAAAGTATACCTGCGCATCCGTCTCTGTTTTTCATTGAATTAGAGCCTCCACTACATACTGAAAATTAAGCCTGTTACTTTATGGTCACTAGGCGTGAAAATGCGCGAAAACGCATTTCACAGAAAATCAGTGCGTGAATCAAATTAACTTCTGAGAGAAGATTATTTTAAAGAAAAGTGAACGTGTTTCAGTCTCATAAGCGATTGGCTGTTAAATGGGCAATTTCCATACACCTAAAATAAGCCTACTGTGGCAGCGCCATCTGTCGTAGTTTCTTACACAAATCGATAGCCTGATTCTTAAGGTTTAATTTAAGACCATGTTCATCCAAATCGGTTAAGCTGAGTTATTCCCAAAAATATTTCGTCCGGTTTTTTTAGAACACCCGTTACAACACATTGTTCTAAATAAGTTGTTGACCGGTTGACTCGAATTTACACTAACATTTAAGTAAATAATCATGTAAATGGTTCTGGATGGTTCACTCCTCGAAGTGCATTTTTTTAAATCTTAGTGTGTGATGCTAATGGATTGTTTAGTGGTTTACCTCTCCAACATACTTCCATTATAACGTGATGGTTTATTCTTCGTCCTCAAGTAAAATAGAGTTCAAAATATTTACCTGCACCTCGAATGGAGTAAATGAAATGTTATAAGTAAATTGTTTTTCGAAAATAATTGTTATAAGTCGTCTGTCGACTTTATGAAAATAGTAAATTATAAACCTACAATTTTCAGTTGCTGCGCTTACATAAACTTTACCATTGCCACTGTTGCTTTTTAAAATTGAACTTTTCCTTCAATATCTCCACATTGATCTAACGGTTGAAGCAGATTGAGTTCAAAATTCTGCAATCTGCTTAAAATTCGTCAAAAAATTTCTAATTATCACTCTAATTAGGTAAGTATCTCTAATTAAAAAGTCGTCGAGATTTTCCTTATAAAAGTGAACGACCGATTTGTGAGTTGGTAATTACAACCATGCACCATCTCAATAATTTATCTGTCCACCTACAAATGAACAAATTTCACCTTAATAGATGCATATTTCTCATCAGATTTTACTTAAATGCCCACGTCTATACGTACCAGTGGCGTAGGTAACCATAAAAAATTGAACGGAATGTCCAAGCTAGGTGCCTGCATTTGCAACAAATTTTAGATGAAAGTATCGATTTATGTTATTCCTAGAAAATGTTTACACAGGGTGTCTCTGAACGCTCGCACTTCATCAAATTCTAAGTCGATTATAATTTATAATTATTGCGTGGATTGTTCGGCATTGCAGGAAGTTAGGCTGTTAATTTTTGTCTTTATTCTACAGGGTCATTACAAATAATTGTACCATCGTAGGTGGTTTTGATACCTTGTTTTGACATTTTATTTCCACAGCAGTAAAAATTTCGAATTTAAACTTAAACGACTTTCCACCATAGAATATAATGAAATTCGCTTTGCTTTATTTTTTATTCCATTATCACTTTGCCTATACGCACCTATAGGCCAGTCAGTAAGGGGAGACAATAAAGACAAAATCGGGTAAAGCATCTTTGAAAAATGGCGGCCAAACTCGTTTTCTTGCAATTGCCTCGCTTAATATGCACTTTAGAACAAAACGTGTTATTATTAGAAGAATTATTCTACAGGACATCCTGCGCTCACGCGTAGAGGTAAAGAACATTCTGGGGCTTAAACGGCAAGTCCTATAAGAAAAATGTTTAGGACCTTTCTTGTAGAAAATTTCCTATTCTGGGGCTTAAACGGCAAGTCCTATAAGAAAAATGTTTAGGACCTTTCTTGTAGAAAATCTCCTGCAGAATAATTCTTCTAATATCTGTCCGGGATCCACACGACCGAGATTCACCCGATTTCCATGGCGATTCATTGTTGACAACAATGATTCACCATGGAAATAGGGTGAATCCCGGTCGTGTGGATCCCGGACAGACTATAATAGCATGTTTTGCTCTAAAGTGCATATTAAGCGAGATAATTGCAAGAAAACGAATTCTGTCGCCATTTTTCAAAGACGGCGGCCAACCCCGACGTTGTGGAAGGGTGCAAAATTAATATGTCCTAGAGACGACTTTTAGGAAGAGACTACATTTTTTTCCAGCTTTCCCCGATTTATTTCCTTATTAGACCAACTTATCATCCCTTGCTGACTGGCCTAATAAGTCGGTAGTTATAAAATACAAATAAAACACCTATTTTTCGAATAATTGCGCTTTTAAATTCGATTGCATTCAAAAGAACTAAAAGAAACATGGCTTATTTATTTATTTTATTTGGTGGAAAGTACTCATAATTTAAATTTGGTAACGGATTTTCGAGCAATTAAATAAATTCACACAAAGACAGAGAGAGAAGGGAAATAGTGTAAGGAAGCCTCTTAAGAGCGATTTCCGGACATGTTTATAGGAACTTTTTTTCGTCTTTTACGATGTAGAATTTTCGAGCAATTAAATAAATTCACACAAAAACAGAAAGAGAAGGCAAATAATGTAAGGAAGCCTCTTAAGAGCGATTTCCGGAGATGTTATAGGACCTTTTTTTCGTATTTTACGATGTAGAATCACCCCTGAAAATTAATGACCTGAAACACCCTGTATAGATATTTAGCGAAATCTTTAGTAAGTACTACTAGTTTTATTTGACTCCTTTGACTTCTTGACTCTTTACTCCTAATAAAATAAATTTAAGCCAGACATGTGACGGGATATGGAAGTTTAAAATTAAAATTAAATCCATTCATACGATGAACCACATAATGTCCCTTAAACTAGTTAAACTCCGAATAAAATACGTACAATATATTACCTTCAAACGAAAAAACGCAAGAAATGAAATGCAAGTAATTTTAAACTATCCGGAGGAGTTTAAAACATTGTTGCAGTAACAATAATGTTGCATTAACAACGTCTTAAACTCCTTGTTAACCTCCCCACTCCACTTCACCATTTAAAAAAAAGGGAGGTTACTGCAATCACTAAAATTTTCGAATTCGAGATAAGACCGGATCTATACGTTTTGAGGTCTCAGGAACCCAAAAAAGTGGTTTTTAAAATGTGTCTGTATGTATGAACGTACGTTCGTGCGTACGTACGTACGTACGTACGTTCGTAAACACGCCACAGCCCAAACTACTCGACCGATTTGGCTGAAATTTGGTACGTGTGCATGTGAAAACCCAACTTAGATCTGAAAAGCTTTTGGAGCCAATTGTGCAACCAGAAGTGCCATTTTGGCACATCAACTTTTAAATTTTAAATGTAAACCCCCATTTTTCACGTCACCATAAGAAAGACGTTCAAATTCTGCATCTAAAAATGTATTCATTCTTAGTGCCCTTTTGACCAACAATTTAAAAAAAATTGATTTTTATCGGACTTTAAAATCGCGGTACAGCCCAAGCCCCTCAACCGATTTGGCTGAAATTTTGCACATGGGGATTGTATTACACGTCGAAGAGCTGAACAAATTTTGGATTCAATCGACCCACGGAAAGTGCCGTTTTGGCACACCAATTTCGAAACTTAAAATTATTCTCTCATTCACCCATCAAAAACAACTTTTTGAAAGATTTATTGTTATCATCAGAAAGGTCTTCAAATTCTGGTTTTAAATGAGATAAAGTTTATTCGCATTTAGTACCCTTTGGGTAGAAAAATCCAGATTTTGTAATAACACTGAAACCACGTTATAGCCCAAACTACTGGATCAATTTGTCCGAAATTTGGTACATGGAGGTTAGGTAACCCATTGAAGAGCTGAAAGGCTTTTGGGAGCAATTGGTCCACGGGAAGTGCCATTTAGGCATATCAACTTTAAAATCTTAAACACAATAAGTCACGGAAATCAAAGACCCATGCGTTGGGGAGGTTCCAGCCGCTTCTCTGCTGCCTTTTTGTAGTAATAATAATAATAACTGTAACTTTATTTGGCATTTAGCTATATAAAAAGATATAATATTAACAACAATTATCCATCAAAAATTTAACATACCTTTATGTCTATGACTATGAGTACCTACTGATGTAATTACAATTTATTTATTTCAGGTACTTTCGCTTCTATCTCTTAACTATTTAAGTAAAGCCGCTTAACTTCTACCTTAAATCTATCTATGTTATTCAATTGCCTTATTTTATTTGGTAATTTATTGTATGTAATTAAAGTTTTAAAAAGATTCGTGATTTGTTCCCTTTTGTGGTTTTTATGTTCCAATAAAATAAAATTATCTTTGTTTCTGGTGTTATGTCCATGTACCTCCTCAAAAGTTTTGAGACTAGATTGGTGCGAAATGATACTTTAGTGCACGAGAATAAAGCTTTTTTCGAGGCGTTAGCCGAGTAAAAAAATTATTCGAGAGCGCTAGGCATTTCGCACCCGAATTGCACACAATATTTTTTCAACAATAGAATTCTGACTGAAAGAAACAAATCAAGAACAGGCGAAAATAGTTAATGAGGTGCCGAGGTGGTCATTTCGCGCAATAGTGCGCGAAATGATTACTTCGCACACTGCAAATAGTATACTATATTAAAAAACACGTTTCATAAGGCCAATTATCGGATTTTGTAAAACTCGGGCTTTTCGCCCTCGTTGTCCAAACATCCTCGTGCGATAAGAGCCTTATAAAACACGTTTTTTATACAATTTTTTCTATTTCGTATACCCAACTCGTTAGAAAAAAATTGGTTTTCAGTTGCTATAAAGTATTAATTAGGAAACCGAAATAGAAAAAATACTTATTCGGCGCACACCGCAAAAAAATCACGCAGGTTGAGCAGTGTCATTGATGAAAAAATGTTATGTAAGTTTTTTGGACAGTTTTAGAAAAATAAGTATTATAAGGCCATTCAAACATAGTGTCATAGAAATGACTGTTATATAACTTATATACCTTGTTAACACATCAGTCATTTAAGTAATTGTTAAAAATAACGTTTGAAAATAAATTAAAGTACCAAGTGAGAGTATTACAAAAAATGCAGCAGAGAAGCGGCTGGAACCTCCCCATCGCGTGGATCTTTGTATTCTGTGTAGATAGTAGTCAATTCAACAGAATTTTTTTCTGCTTATCGACTGTGACTAATTTCGCAATTTTCTGACAAATACCGATATCACCCATCCCATCACATTTGACAATATGTTCCTTTTAAGGTTAATAGTTTGCCACCCTTATGACAATAACTGATACTTTATGTTATCCACTGTCAGCCCGCTCCCTAATGAGAACGAATTTTTTTTTCTCTATTTTCCACTGAAATGGCAGAAACTGTGAATACATTTTTAGAACCAGAATTTGATAGTCTTTCTAATGGCGACATAAAAAAGGAGGCCTTGTATTTAAAATTTAAAGTTGATATGCTTAAATGGCACTTCCCGTGCACCAATTGCTTCCAAAAGCCTTTCAGGTCTTCAACGGGTCACCCAATCTCCATGTACCAAATTTCAGCCAAATCGATTCACTAATTTGGGCTATAATGTATTTCTAGTGTTATTAAAAATTTTGGATTTTTTGACCCAAAGAGCACTAAATGCGAACAAATTTTGTCTTATTTAAAACCAGAATTTGAAGACCTTTCTGATGGTGACAATAAATCTTTCAAAAACTTGTTTTGGATGGTTAAATGAGTGAATAATTTTAAAGTTGGAAATTGGTGTGCCAAAACGGCACTTTCCGTGGGCCGATTGAATCCAAAATTTGTTCAGCTCTTCGACGTGTAATACAATCCCCATGTGCAAAATTTCAGCCAAATCGGTTCAGGGGCTAGGGCTGTACCGCGATTATAAAGTCCGATCAAAATCAATTTTTTTAAAATTTTTGGTCAAAAGGGCACTAAGAATGAATACATTTTTAGAAGCAGAATTTGAAGGTCTTCCTTATGGTGATGTGAAAAATGGGGGTTTGCATTTAAAATTTAAAAGTTGATGTGCCAAAATGGCATTTCCGGTTGCACGATTGGCTCCAAAAGCTTTTCAGATCTAAGTTAGGTTACGAGATGCCTATGTTCCAAATTTCAGCCAAATCGGTCTAGTAGTTTTGGCTGTGGCGTGATTACAAACGAACGTACGTACATACACACAGACACATTTTAAAAACCCCTTTTTTGGGTTCCTGAGACCTCAAAACGTGAAGATCTGGTGCTATCTCAAATTCGAAAATTTTAGTGATTGCAGTAACCTCCCATTTTTTTTAAATTGTGATGGGGTTGGGGAGGTTAAAAGGCATAATTTCTTGAATGAATAACTTCTCAAATAATAACCCGACGCGACATTCCTAAAATTTCGTCAAAATTAGACTGTCCTCTTATGCTGCCATAAATTTTGGTTTGCTGGGGGTGATACAATTGAAATAACGCAGCGGCATTAAAATACAAAGGAGAGTAGATAAAACATTATTTTAAACTAAGCAAAAAGTAAGTAAAAATAAGTAAAGTAAGAACAGGTTCAAAATGCAGACTTTCTCCCATATATTTTTAAAACAAACTTATGACAAGAGAAATAAACCATTTCTTTCATCTTCAGCACTCTGCCAGAAATAATTAATGACTTCTGCTCACAATTGCGAGCTGACTAAAACAAATAACTGTACTTTTAATGTGCGCATAAAAATAAAAACGGTCGTTAATCTGTGTTTATAAACAAGTACTTTTCTGACACTTAAAATTGCCCGAAAAGGTTTTAATGCTTGAGAAATTTAGTAAAAGGACAATTGCAACAATTTTATAACCGCTGAGCAGTGTTAACGTTAACTACAAACACCAAAAAATTTTAATTAAATATAAGTAATTATTGCGTTTTTGAGGACACGCTCCTTTAGCACAAATTAATGATTTCGTTAGCAGACACAATAACGGAACGCAAGCTGTTTAACAGACCAAAGACGAATTAGTTCAGGAAACGAGCCCCTTTGATGCTATTACATGTAATAATTCTAACAAAGGTCAATAACTTTTATGGAAGATCCAGTTTTTTTTTAATATTATAAATAGACGTATAATTAATCGACTTTCGCCTTGTCTTGCAGATGTCCTGCCCAGTTCCTGCTGCTCCAGCTCCAGCTCCAGCCTTGAAAGACCTTCCCCGTGTCGCTGGTGATCTCAAAAGCGAACTGGAAGGCTTCAAGCCGACTAACCTCAAGAACGCAGATACACAAGAGAAAATAGTCCTTCCTTCGGCCCAAGGTAATAATCATAATTATTGAAATTTTCGATTAAAAAAGCGTGGGATCTGGAATTCTTTTCGCCCCCACGATTATTTTATTTAGTTCGACACCTGTTTTTTCTTTTCCTACGCAAAATCTTTCTCGTTGGTCGCTTATTTTGTCTCTTGTTTCCGACTTGCATGAATTTAGACGTTGCACTGGAACGCACACACAATGCACTGATTGCCGGAGTAGAAAATTTTAAGCCTTCGTCCCTCAAACGGACAGACACCAAAGAGAAGATTGTCTTACCGAATGCTCAAGGTAAATGAATATTCTTCGGTGTTGGGTTTCTGCTAACTCTGGTATTCTGGGTTTGTCACTAACCTGTTTATACATTTCTTGTACTTTTTCTACTAACAAGCTCATCTTTAATTTTATCCTCGTGCACAATTAAAGTCGGCGGCACATCAACTAGTTGATACAACTGCCTGTGCAATGGGCGTGTAACTTTTGGTCGATTTGATTAATTACTTATAAATAAAAATAATAATTATCTCATTGATATTCGGTGATTTTTGATTACAAAAATTAGACTTTATTTTGATTTTCAATTTTGATGGGAGGATATCCTTGTATCGATGTGATCAAAAACTCTTCCCCTCGAGTGGACCTTGCCTATGTGAGACGTACGGCGTAACTGCTAAAATCACTGAATTTAAAATAATAATAACAATAATTGATGAATTAGTACCATATTGAGTTTGGTACGAAGGTATATCTTCATTCCTCAATCTTCCATCTTTTGAAATATTTATCTCGACATTTATGTACCTATAATAGGTTTGGTATACAGGGTGTCCCAACGGTGACACAAAGTCCATTTACGTCCACGTCATTAATAATATCGAAAATCTGTGTACGCCAACCGTTAGTGACTGAAAATGTGCATAATCCAAAATTATTATTAACTCACATTTGCGGCTCGTGTAAGGGGGCAGCACAAAATTACATTTTGTTAAATGGCACACACCATATATCAATGCATTTTTGGTTTCTACGTGTCATTCTGTGCAACTTTTGTCAGGTGTGCCCCATACTTAAATCCAATCGTTTTTGAGATATTTAATAAAATGTGTAGAATTGGGCAAAAACAAAACTTCAGTCAAAAATTCATATTTTGGAAACCTTGAAGTTTTTCTCTTCCGAATTTATGGCGCATCCTAAAGGAAGGTCAGGGCTACCCGGTGGCACAGTTTAATGCGAGGGGTGATCCGCAGGCCGGAATCAGTGTACATTTTTCGGGAATACACCGGGAATAGATCGGAATACGTCGGAATACATGGGAATACGTCGGAATAGATGGGAATACCCGGAATACTCTGGAATAGTTAGGAATAATTGAAAATTTCCCTGCGATATATTAAAATTTATTGATTGAATGCGTGTACTTTAAAATAAATCAAAACAATTATTGGAGAATAATTTGTAGGAATAGGTAGAATTACCCTGAATACATCAGAATAATGCGGGGTAGCTTCGGAAGCGCATGCGCCTGTTAAGATTAGGAAATCTCAGAATACTTGGGACTCGACTTGGGAATACACCGGAATACATGGGAATACGCCGGAATACATGGGAATACACCGGAATACACCGGAATACATGGGTATACTAGGAATACACCGGAATACTCCGGAATATTGATGGAGAAAATTGCCGATTATCTACATCGGAATACCGGAATAGCTGTAAGTCGAGTTTCAGAATAGCTTCGGAATACATCGGAATACTTCGGAATACATCGGAATACTGGGAATACTTGGGTATTCCCGGAATCAGTGTACGTTTTTTAGTCTGCGAATCACCCCTCGGTTTAATGTCAAATTTCATGCACAGCGTATCCCCGATAAATCATCAAATTAACAGAAATTAAAAAGACAAAATTTCTAAAATTTTAAATGGAATGACTATTAGAGAAGTAAATTCTAGGTCGACTTTCTTAACAAATACCTATACCTAAATAGCATGTTTTTCAAATTATCACTAATATTAGGTCTGTGTTGTGATTTTATTCGTTTTCGAGTTACTGATAAGAGTAACAGAACAAGTGAATATCTTTAAAACGATAAACTCTACGGAGTATAACAACGTATAATTCAAAATAATACGATTAAGGGATGTTTGCAAAATATTTGTAACAAAAACCGGGTGAAGCAATTTGCAATAGGGAAAAACAGTGATTAATTCGGCAATGTTTTCTAAAGTCAACAAAAATGGTTTCAATACCAAAATCAATTAACAAAATCATTTCTAACCGCAATAGTGACAATAAGATCGATATTTGAATTAAAAGTGGTTATTAACTCCAGACGGATTAAGCTATAAACCCAAAAATTTTGAGTAACTTGGAAAGGATGCCATTTAAGTATAGGGAGTTGTTAAGAAAGTTGATCTAGAATTTAATTCTCTATTAGACGGCGAAAAGATTTCAAGGTCATTCCATTTGAAATTCTTGAGATTTTGTCTTTTCAATTTCTGATAATTTAAAATTTTACAGGGGACACTCTGTGCATGAAATTTGACACCCAAATGTGTCGTCAGGTAGTCCTGACCTTTCCTTAGGAAGTGCCATAAATTCGGAAGAGAAACACTTCAAGGCTTCGAAAACGAGTTCGAAAATATTAATTTTTAACTGAAGTCTTGTTTTTGCCAAATTCTACACATTTTATTCAATAACTCAAAAACGATTGAATTTAAGTATGGGGCACACCTGACAAAAATTGCACAGAATGGCACGTAGAAACCAAAAATGCATTGATATATGATGGGGTGTTCCATTTCACTAAATGTAATTTTGTGCTGCCCCCCCTATTCGAGCCGCCCATGTGAGTTCATAATAATTTTAGAATATGCACATTTTCAGTCATTAACGGTTAGCGTACACAGATTTTCGATATTATTAATCACGTGGGCATAAATGGACTTTGTCTCACCGTTGGGACACCCTGTACAGATACAGAGTATACTCTTGCTTAGGAAAAATGCTTCGAAAAGGGGTACTTACATCTAATTTATTGTAGTGCGGATAAGTTAGCCCCGGTTAGCCGCGGTAGAAATACGGTGAAACCTCGATAGTTCTAGACTGTGGTTCTAGTAATATAATATTATTTCACCAAAATGCTTTATAAAATGTATTTAAACGAATATATTATGTTAGCAAAGTCTTAATATGAAAAATTTTATTATTCAGGGTTGTGTCGTCTTGTCTAAACACCGTTATTTCGTCAAATTTTAACTCGTCTGCATTGTTTCTTATTTGATTTTTTTCAACCCTGATGGAGACGGTGTCAGAAATTCTCTTCGAGCACATCCACTTTCTACTGCAACGTGCCATCTACTGCGAAAATTTCAGCCAAAAGGGCCGATGGGAATTTCTGACACCGTCTCCATCAGGGTTAAAAAAAATCAAATCCGAAACAATGCAGACGAGTTAAAATTGGACGAAATAACGGTGTTTAGACAAGACGACACAACCCTGAATAATAAAATTTTTCATATTAAGACTTTGCTAACACAATTTATTCGTTTAATTATATTTTATAAAGCATTTTGGTGAAATAATATTACTAGAACCACAATAATATTACTAGAACTATCGAGGTTTCACTGTATTTCTACCGCGGTGTAACCACAGACACTGCCACAATGACGGAAATTCACGATCAGTGGGGGCTGGAACTTATCCGCACTATTATAATAAGGTGTGCATCAAGTTTCAAAAAAATATAAAATCGCGACACTTTCAAACGAACACGGGGGTTGTGTGTGTCAAGCTTTTTTTCTGTTAGTTTGTAAACGGGCTTCCAGTTCCGTCAAAATTCCTGTCAATGTCAGTCAACAGTCAGTAACAGTAGGTTTGGGGGCTGGAAGGGAAGAGATAATTGTTGATAATTATTATTGTCCATTGTTATTTCTGCCTTTTGGCACTGACAGGAACTTTGACGCAACTGACAACCCGTTTACAAACCAACAGAAACAATAAAGCCTTACTCACACCCCTCCAAATAAAAATCGACCTATCCGAGCGAATTTAGCCCTCTGAGTAGTTGTTTCACCACGTCATAATGATGATCACCTTGCGATCTTCTGCATGCAAATAATGTATAACATAATTTCCAACTAAAATCTTGTATACAGGGCAGGGTTGATGACTTGGAAATTTTGGTGGACAACCATGAGAAATTTGTACAATTTTTTCCAGGAATTTTGGAAATTTTGGATATTTTTACATCATTTTGCACATTTTCTGGAAATTTAGAAATTGTGGAAATTTTGGTGTACAGATTTTTACCCAGTTGTCAACTCCTCGATACAGGGTGGTGAATTTTTCGTTGCCCACCATTGGGAACTCGGAAACCATAAGAGCTCGAGAGTCGGTTAAATTAGAGAAAAGTTGCACTTTTTTAAAGCGATCAAGAATCTGTAAGGAATTCCCCGATATCTTGATTCGTTCCTGAGTTATCGCAAAAAAACTGAAAATTGCGATTTTAAAGAAAAATTTATATCTCCAACGATTTATGGTATTCAAATGAAAATTGGAACTTTTATATTTTTAATAGTTGCCAATTCAATGGCATTGACAGACATTTTTTAGGCCGTCCAGATTTTGAGCAACGACAGTCAACTTTTCTTTTTCTTATGGCCGCCATATTGTATTTTAACGCCACTGGATGCACGAAAAAAATACCTTTTCAAAAATGTAATCAATAGGGACTTCTTTGAAAAAATATGTCAAAGTTTGAGTCACACCATGCCAAGGCCTATTTTATGGGATTCAATTATTTTCACGTCATAAGAGATTGAAAAAATAGGTTTACTCTTACGCAATTGTTTTTCATCTTTTAGGCTGATTTTACAAACTATTCATAGCATTTTCAAAATTTGACGATCTGTTAAAAAATTCCATGTAGGCTGCATTTTTGAAAATCTAATTTTTTTGTGCATTTAATGCTGTTAAAATCTAATATGGCGCCCATAAGAAAAAGAAAAGTTGACTGTCGTTGCTCAAAATCTAGAAGGCCTAGAAAATTTCTGTCGATGTTATTGAGTTGACAGGTGTCAAAAATATAAAAGTCCCAAGTTTCATTTAATTACCACCAATTTCCATCTCTTATGGTTTGTTCCCAATGGTATGCAACGAAAAATTCACCACTCCGTATAATTCTTCATTTATTGTCAAAGTGTTCTAGCCACCGAAGTGCAAGAACTGCTTCGGGTTATTTTACATTTTAGATGTTGCTGATTAAGAATTTTTAGAGAATTCCTCGATATCTTGATTCGTTTCTGAGTTATCCCGAAAAATTTGAAAATTGCGATGATTTTACATTTAAGTGAAATTGAACTTTTATATTTTCGACAACAAATTTATTATAATTCAATATTGCGGCCATAAGAAACAGAAATGTTGACTGTCGCTGTTCAAAATCTAGAAGGCCTACAAAATTTCTGTCGATGCTATTCGATTGACAGCTGTCAAAAATATACAAGCTTCATTTAAAGAGGGTTAATCATTAGGGAGACATTAACTTTTCTATAAAATCGCAATTTTCAGATTCTTCCGGATAACTTAGGAACGAAACAAGATATCGAGGAGTTCTCAGCAGCCAATGGTGACTAGTGAAAAAGGAACCACCCTGTATTTAGTCTGCAAAACGAAGACTTTGTTTAAGATGATTATTATATGTGTTTACGAAATATGTATAGTAAATCCATCGATTATGTTGCAATTTTGCAAGAATAGGAATAAGTTTCCGAGGGGTTTCTGGCTGCTGAGGTTCGCAAGATATCCTGAGGATATCCAGGGGTTGTCTTAAGGATATCTAAAGCATTGTTGAGCTGAGCTTGATTCTTGAGGCAAACCATGGAAATTTCCTTATTTTCTGTTGGTTATCCATGCAGAGTGTATCCAACAAAATGTAAAGGATAGGTATATACCTATTTGAGGTTATCCGAGGCATTCTGAGGATATCTGGTATGTAATCCGAGGTTGAGGTTAAGGTTGATTGGAGGATGTGAGGTACAGGATGGGCCCGTAAAAGTTGGAACAAATCTTGGCTGCTAATAAATTTTTTATTTATAAACCGATTTCAATGAAGATTTGTGAGGTTGTTAGCTCGACCTTTCTACGTCGAGGCCACTCATTTAATACACCAACACTCATTTAGTTTCTATGATTCTAAGATAAAGAAGAGCCGTTGATATAATTTTGCAGCGACCCTAAACGTCACCTCTCCATTTACTGAAGAATATTTCAAAAACTAAATGGGGCCCACCCTGTAGTAATCTAAAGTTATCTTGTAAAATAGTTGGCTTGAGACATATATTCTCAAGCATTCTTAAGGTTATTTTGACAAGCCATGGAAATTTTCTTATTTTTAACTTCTACGCTTCGCGGAACAGTTATCAAATGTTTACGTTTCAGGGTCCTGGGAACCCAAAAAAATGGTTTTTGAAAAATGCCTGCGTCTATCTGTGTGTGAACATGCTAGTGCCGTTTTTTTTCGTAAAATTTCATTTTAGTGATAAACAGGTCCGTTTTTGAATTTATTGTAGCTAAAGAGCATATTCTTACTGTCGGATTCGATAGCTATTGCATTGGCGGATCAAAAACCTTGGTACCCTTTTTTCGAAAATTGCCATTTTAGGGACAAAAAGGCCTTTTTTTAATTTTTCTTAGCAAAGAATTATATAGCTGTTGTATTGCCATTTAACTTTGTGTGGTTTTGAATTTGCGGCTTCCTTGGCAATTTTCACTGGGGACTCCGTACCCTTCAGATTACGCATCTGCCAATCCCACTAAGCGGAGAGCGGTCAGTTTGCCTTTGTGCTGTTTGCACTGCACGCTGCACGCGTTATCATAATTCTATTACAATTCTCCGACCCATTCAACCTGCTATAATTCTTCGAAAAGTGTCGTTTTAGGGGCGAAGAGCACCTTTTCAAATTTATGTTAAACATTAATTTTTTCTTTATAATTGTTTAAATAGATGATGGTTAAACACTGAATTTTCTCCGTCATCAATTTTCACGAAATGAACATAAGACACACGTTATATGAACTTTTTAAACTGACTCTTGTAGTAAGAATATAGCTACATGTATACAAAGAAAGGACCGTGTGTGGACCTTGAAGATTTTCCCCGGCCTTGGGGGTATGATCATTGATCAAAACTTCTTAATCTCTTTTTCTTCACTGATGTTTAAAATTTAAAATGTTTTGAGGAATTCGAAGCGTTTTAACGGTCCCGCCGGGCGCCTGTTTAACCCCCCGGGCAATAATATTACTTTACCGAATCACTTTCAGTAAAATGAGTCATAAAACAAGTTTGTGTGATCAATACCGAGCCACCAATCCAATCGACCTCTTTAACTTTGAAATTGCCAAGCAGACAAACGCAATTTATTAAACAGAATTAAATGCAAAGGCGCATCTGGTAAATGCAGCCTACAAAAATATTTAATGGCTTTCAAGTGAATCACAAATGACGGAAACTAACCATTAGAACAAAAAGATAAAATATTTTACACCAACTTGTTAATAACAACTGCTGGTGGTATTGACCTCAACTTCCTTCGCATTTTTTATTGCCAATTACGTGGCATTCAAGAAATTTTGTTTGTTGCATTCGCATTTGGTGATCCATCAGAAAAGTGATGTAGCCGGATATCCGCCTATATGTAGATAAGAAAAGTGAAACAAATCGCCCGATTCCTATCACTAACTAAATAACAAAATGTGTCTTCTTTTTGTCTTTATCTTTAAAACAATTTCTGTTTCTTAGATTTGGCCGCTGAGAAGACGGAAAAGGCCCTTATTGCAGGGATAGAACGTTTCGACCAAACTAAACTCAAACATACTGAAACTCAGGAGAAAAACCCTCTTCCCGATAAAAACGGTAAGCAATATTTATTTTTTAACCATTTACAGAACGTTTTGTGTTAATTGTTCTGTAATAAACGATTCAAAGGCGATTTTCTCATTTTCAGCTTATGCTTTATCTGTGTTTTGTTTTTAATCACAGTTGCAACCAACAGTAATTGAGCAATGCATTTTTTGTCATGGACAATCTGCAGGGGTTTGCACACGTTACTAGGTATAAATACAATAAGTATACATTGATATTATTTGATTGGATTTCTGATGTGATTCATTCAGCGCAGTCATCTAACTTTACCTTGTTACATTTTCTTTTCTTTTCTTACATGTCGGTTTTGTAAATTTAACCGTTTGAAACATTTGTATTTTTGTAAATTGTCCACTATAGGCCATAGGCCTGCTGGAAATAAATCTATTTATTATTATGCAGATGAACATGAAATAATAAAAGCCGAAAGCTTGCGTCTTCGAAACTTTCCTGCAATACACGTTTTCAGCTTTACCTGAGCGGCGCGCGCATGTTGGTTCCCTTGCGTGCCCACTCACTTGATTTTTACCCAATGAGATCTTTTTTACCTGTGTGTTTCGATGGAAACTTGGAAACCAACCTACGCGTGCATTATATTCTTATTCATGTTGATACATTATTGGTTATAACTTTATTATTATTCTACCGATTTATCCAAATTTTGCACAGGACGTAGGCAAAAGATGAGGTTTTAAGAATTGACAATTGTTTTCCAGTTGGCGCCACTAATAATTTTTTTTGCGGTTTTTTACAAAGCCATTTTTTGATTGGCTGGAGTTCAATAATTTGTGTACCGATCGAAATCAAATTTGCGTAGGATGAAAGCTAATGCTTTCCTCTTCCAAAAGAACTTTGTAAAATCTTATTCTGGGCGTTATTTATTTTTTTACAATTTCTTTGCGGTACTGTTAGACACGAATTTTTTAAGGTCTAATTTTTATGTTGCTACCAATCTTGGAAAAAAGTTATTTTTAGTACTTCCCAACTACAGCAATTGAGTTAAACAACTGTAAAGCAACTTTATTTTGTGAAAGATTTATAGTACATATCACTAAAGATCTGGAAAAAGTTGCTTTGGAAGAGAAAAGCATCAGCTTTAACCTTACTCTATTTTTATCTTGAACGGTTCACAGTTGCTTCAACTCCAGCCAATCAAAAAATGGCCTTGTAATAAATACCAACAAAAAATTTGCTGCTGGTGCCATCTGGAAAATGATGGTTGACTCTAAAAGCCTCATCTTTTGACTACGTCCGGTACAAAATTGGGCAAAATCCGTTCAAAAATAACAAAGCTATAGCCAAAAATAAATCGTTCGGTTTTTTCTGGGACACCATTTAGTTTAATGCGAAAATTGCTTTCGTATTTTCCACATTTACGCCATAAAAATTAGCGGTACCATAAAATAGTTAGGCGCGTACCTTTTAAGATGTCGCTAGCGGTCAAAACAAGTAGATTTCTTTAATTTTACTTGTCATGTCACGTATCCCACATGGCAAGTAATTAAAGAAATCTACTTGTTTTGCGACATCTTGAAGTTACGGGCTAATTCTAAGTTGATTTATGTCATTACGTCATGACATAAGTCTGATTAGGAGAGTAACTCAGCAGATGGCGCCAGCAGTAAGATATCTCGAAAGAACATCATAATTTCACCTGACTATTGAGGAAATTCAATGGTGAAACGAGATGTCCTCATTATAGAGCGTACCGAGGACACCCTGTTTCAGCATGAAAGTCCTCGAAAATAAGACGCAATGTAGCAGGTGGCTGCAGAAACCTGCAAAATCGTACTGCTAGACAGTGCTGGGAAATAACTTCCGATTTTAGTTACTTTTAGGAACTTAGTAACCAAGTTACTTTTTACATTCGTCTGAAAAGAACTATAGTAACTGGGTTACTGTGAAAAAATAACTGTAACTTGTTAATTTTGGTACCTAAGTTCATTTTTGGTAACTAAGTTACTTTTTTAAACAAGTTACTTTGTCTTCTTTTTGCAAAAATCGACTCGTTCCTACGTGTACATTGTACAAGTGAGGGCGTTTTATTTCCATCATTCTGACCCCCTTATTGTGTCTTTGTGTTTGTCTTAGTTTTCCATTCCTTTGCCTCATTTATTTGTGCACCAAGAAGACATCGTGTTTTATCTGACAAGAATATTGAAAACTTGGTACTAATGCGCGCCAACAATGCCTTAAACTAATTTTAAACTTAATAATAAAATAATAAAATTTATGATAAACACGAAAAGTTTGGATTTTCTATTCCCGTTTATTAACACTAAAAGTGAAAAGTAACTAATTATAAAAGTGACTGTGTTAGAAGTAAGTAGGTTACTAGTAACTGGAACTAAAGTTACTGTCACGAAAAGTAACTATACTCTCACAGACAACAATGATTCGCCATGGAAATAGGGTGAATCTTGGTCGTGTGGATCCCGGACAGACCATAGTTATTTATTTTAGGGTGTCCGGTAAATTCGTCGCCTCAACAATTAATCGCCAGCAATTCGTCGCCTACTTATTTCATCGCCCCAGCAATTCATCGCCAAGGAAACAAAATGCCACCAGAGATTTTATAAATTTTATTCTTACAATGTTGAGATTCCATGCAAATAATCAATAATCTCATGGTACGATTTTGCAACATTTGTAATGCCGTCCAACGAGTCCCGATATTTAATTCTTGGTCTGACTGTACCCTCTATCCTGAGCTAGTTTTAGATATACAGAGTGTCCCAGATTCAATATGACGGGCAATATCTCCATCGTGACCCGAAGTTAAATTCTGAATGTTGGCATGAGTACCTATATTTCGACGTCCGGTGGATCTTTTCAGAGAATACACTCATACCTATGTATGTACCTACATTAGGGTGTATCGAAAAAAAAAGAATTTGGGAAATTCGTTTTGTAATAGTTTTGCTATAGTTCAACATCTTTAGCCTTCTACCGCCCCTCAAATATTGGTTATTTTGAAATTCCAAGTCTACAACGAATAATTTTTTTAAATTCATAATTTATTGTTTTTCTATCACTAGTAGGCTCGGAGTAGATTTTAAAGACCACTAAAAGCGTTTTTTTTTCATCTCTAATTAAATTTAGCTACCTACTGCCATATAGTTTCAACGACAATTAACACTAATTAATCAAGTTGCTGGTGCATGCATGACAGAACTTATGACACTACTGGTTGACGTCTAAAGTTCAGACGTTATATTTTCGTGCGTTTTTTATTCGAATTTCTGTGCTTCCTTTTCGAGTTAATAGGAATATTTTAAATGCAATTTACACTAGAAATAGTCTCGAGTGGCCAATATTTGGTGGGCCTTCGAACACTAAAAAACGCACAAAAATTTAACGTTTGAACTTTAGACGTCAACCAGTACTGTCATACATACCTAAGTTCTGTCATGCATGCACCAGCAAGTTGATTGATCTAGTAGGTACCTAAATTTAACTAGAGATGAAAAAACGGCTGTTATTGATCTTTAAAATCTACTCCGAGCCTACTAGTGACAGAAAAACAATAAATGTTGTATTTCAAAAATGCAGCAGAGAAGCGGCTGGAACCTCCCCATCGCGTGGATCTTTGTATTCTGTGTAGATGGTAGTCAATTCAACATTTTTTTTGTGCTTATCGTCTGTGACTAATTTCGCAATTTTCTGACAAATACCGACATCACCTCGGACATCACCCATCACATTTGACAATATGTTCCTTTTAAGGTTAACAGTTTGCCACCCTTTTGACAATAACTGATACTTTATGTCATCCACTGTCAGCCCGCTCCCTTTTAATGAAAAAGAATGTTTTCTCTATTTTCCACTGAAATGGCAGAAACTGTGAATACATTTTTAGAACCAGAATTTGATCGTCTTTCTAATGGCGACATAAAAAAGGAGGCCTTGTAATTAAAATTTAAAGTTGATATGCTTAAATGGCACTTCCCGTGGACCAATTGCTTCCAAAAGCCTTTCAGGTCTTCAACGGGTCACCCAATCTCCATGTACCAAATTTCAGCCAAATCGATTCACTAATTTGGGCTATAATGGATTTTTAGTGTTATTACAAAATTTCGATTTTTTGACCCAAAGAGCACTAAATGCGAACGAATTTGGTCTTATTTAAAACCAGAATTTGAAGACCTTTCTGATGGTGACAAAAATCTTTCAAAAACTTGTTTTGGATGGTTAAATGAGTGAATAATTTAAAGTTGGAAATTGGTGTGCCAAAACGGCACTTTCCGTGGGCCGATTGAATCCAAAATTTGTTCAGCTCTTCGACGTGCAATACAATCCCCATGTGCAAAATTTCAGCCAAATCGATTCAGGGGCTTGGGCTGTACCGCGATTTTAAAGTCTGATAAATATCAATTTTTTTTTTATTATTATATATTATATATATATATTTTTTATTTGGTCAAAAGGGCGCTAAGAATGAATACACTTTTAGAAGCAGAATTTGAAGGTCTTTCTTATGGTGACGTGAAAAATGGGGGTTTGCATTTAAAATTTAAAAGTTGATGTGCCAAAATGGCATTTCCGGCTGCACGATTGGCTCCAAAAGCTTTTCAGATCTAAGTTGGGTTATGAGATACCTACGTACCAAATTGCAGCCAAATCGGCCCAGTAGTTTTGGCTGTGGCGTGTTTACAAACGTACGTACGTACGAACATACACACAGACACATTTTAAAAACCACTTTTCTGGGTTCCTGAGACCTCAAAACGTGGAGATCTGGTGCTATCTCAAATTCGAAAATTTTAGTGATTGCAGTAACCTCCCATTTTTTTAAAATTGTGATGGGGTTGGGGAGGTTAAAAAATTTTCATTGTAAACTTGAGATTTCAAAATAACATCATAATATTTGAGGGGCGGTAGAGGGCTGAAAACGTTGAACTTATAGCAAAACCTTAATAAACTGTCTTTTCAGGATAGTAAAAGGCAAGTTTTGGCGACTATTACAAAACGAAATTCCAAAATTCTTTTTTTTTTCGATACACGCTAATGTACATACCTACTTCAGACAGTCAAAAGTTGGTTTGATGCTCAAATTGATATTTGGTTACGTAATGTGCATAGAAAGGCAAAATCAATTAAATTTTATAACCGAATAAATTCCGTTTTGGCTTCCTGCTTACGAACCTACGTGTGCCGGATTAGTAAATATAAACATCCCTCTTCATTTTAGTAGCGCACAAACTAATTACGATAATTTCTTTCTTGGAAGTATATTTTTGAATAATGTCCTGCTTAAGTCGTTAAAGGATTAGAGAGACGCGACCCTAAATAAATTCCGAGAAAACCCCATGCAGGTAGGTACCTGCCTATCCATTGTCCGTTCTCTCAAGAAATAAAGTTTGTAGAATATGCTGAAAGTTACTTAAACATGATAACTTGCAAAAACATTCGTTTCTTATGCTTTTTTTTACTTGGCGATGAATTGATGCGGCGACGAATTGCTGTGGCGATGAATTAAGTCGGCGACCAATTGCTGGCGACGAATTGTCGAAGAGACGAATTGCTGGCGACGAATTTTCCTCTTCGTTATTTAGGTAACTTTAGTTACTTTCTATGAAGTAACTATGAAAAGTGACTTAGTACTTTACAAAAATAATTTTCCCAGATATGCTGCTAGAGCCATCTGCCGAAGTACGTACTTCTTTTGAAATTTTTCAAACATTTTCAAGTCAAAATCCGCAAAGTGAAAACTCACCTTTAGAAATGAAGCATCTTCCTACTGTAATTTTTCGGAACAAATTCAACCTGTGCCATGAGGTGGTGGCGTCAGGCGAACCTTTGACGATTTCGGGGTTATTTTTCTTACTTGAACGAGCAAAAAATTGATAAAAACACGAGAAAAACCACACTCGGAAACGTCACCCGTTACTTACGAGGGACGCGGATTTCGGAGGTTGATCATTGCCTGAAATCGGTAGTGGACAATCGCGGTTTTTCGGTTGAAATAAGATTTTCAAAAAATTCCATTCAATTTTTACTAATTCCACGGTCCTCTCGCATCGTTTAAAAGCGAAAAATGTCGATTTTACGCTTCGTCCGCAACTGCGTCGGTGGAGTGTGGAGTACCTACCCCTCTAAAACTGCTGTTTTGGCTTCAAATCAAAGGTCATGACGAAATGACGTTTCCAATTTTGTTCAAATTTTTGCCGTTTTTTGCACGAAAATCGTCGCATTACGTCCGGCGCTCATTTGCTAAAATTTAAAATACCTATTTTTTGTCACCTCTATAATGAAATTTTTTTGAAAAATGGCACTAAGGTTTTCGATCCGGTAATACAACAGCTATCGAATTCGATAATAATAAATGCTCTTTTGCTAAGAACTCAAAAATGGCAATTTTGGAAAAAGATTTATTCTTATCATTCGCGGAAAGTCGAGTGACTCCATCAACAGGAAGTGGCGAGGTAATTTGAACGCCGCATCAATCACATATACGAACCTGCAGTTACAGTGACGCCCTCTTTTATTCAATAGATTCATGAAAAATTTATTACGAAAAGTAAGATGTCGCTGTCGTTTATGACTTTTGTAGGATGGCACCCTTAACCAAAGCCTTAACTTACTGCGCTGAAGCGTATAAGTTGAAATCCAGTCAAACCTTACAAAATCCTTATTTTGATCACTGTAATACAGACTTTTTCAAATTTATTCCTAATCTGTCAATGCCTGTTATTTCACATACATAGGAACAACATGAAAGTCCTGTATGTATTACTGTAAAAATTTTATAAAAGTATCTAGCAATAAAGTTTATGGCCCATTGTCGGGGCCACGCCGCACAATAGATACAATACCCTACTAATGAGCCATAATCTTTATTGCTAGATACTTTTATAAAAATTTTACAGTACACACCTGACCATTGAGAGGATTTATACAGTGTGTCTCACTTTAGACGGAAACACCCCTGTATATTTGTTGTTTTATAGAATATCGTAACCATTTTTTTTCTTGGATGTAGACCGCAGAAAGTTGTTTTTGGAGTAGTTAAAATTTTTTCAAAAATATAATAGCCTATATGACCAAAAACACAACAAAAATCCGGAAAACCTATTAGGCATTTTTTTTATCGAAAATTTTATTAAGAAAAGTTGCTCAGGACAACCCCAAAGTCCGGAGTTTCAGGCCAAAATAAAAATGTTGAATTTCTGTAGGAAAAAATGAAAAATATCGAAAACGTCAATATTTTTACAACAAAAGGGTTGCTGCGTAATAGAATACAATGAAATGAGTTTGTTTGACAGTTGCTATTAGCTATTACTCGGCAAAATTTAACAATCCCAGAAAAAATTGAAATTATTAAGATTTTTGGTGATATAGCTTATAATTTCAACTTTTTCTGTGATTGTTAAATTTTGCGCAGCCATAGCCAACAACAAATGTCAAACAAACTTATTTCAATTGCTATTTATTACGCAGCAACCCTTTTGTTGCAAAAATATTCAAGTTTTCGATATTTTTGCCGTTTTCCTCCAGAAATTCAACATTTTTCTTTTCGCCTGAAACTCTGAACTTGCCCATTTGGTGTCATCCTGAGCAACTTTTCTTAATAAAATTTTTCGATAAAAAAATTACTAATTAGGTTTTTCGGATTCTTGGTATTTGTTTTTGGTTTTAGTTTATGGAAATACCGACCTTTACAGGTTCCTTTTTAAAAACAGTGGAATTGTGAGAAAACACCCTTGCGCCTCCCTTGTTTAACAAAATGTAACATTAGTCTTGCAAACACTTCACTAGATGTCGCTAGGGTTTTAAATAGTCAGTTTTTGGAAGACAAACCAAAATTTTGAACACGAGGTGCGCCCCCTGCAAATGTCCGCAAAATGAAAAATGCCCTAATCCGCATGACTAATTTTTGATCTCGCTTTTGCATGATAGTTGTGCTGCAAGAAAAGACTCACCTTAACCTCCTAAACGGTGTGGAGCACTTTGATAAAGCGTCAATGAAGCATACTACAACATCCGAAAAAATTGTCTTGCCAAATTCTGAAGGTAGGTTTGCGCTTGTTGCTTTTTTATCGTTTCAAAAATCATTTATTGTTTATTGCAAAAAAGTTAATACATTTTGGTATGTTTAGTGATCGAGCAGGAGAAGGGACAAAGAAAGCTCATTTCTGGTATTGAAAACTTCGATAGCACCAAACTAAAACACGCCGAAACTTGTGAGAAGAACCCTTTGCCCACCAAGGAAACCATCGACCAGGAGAAGAAGGCCTAAGTTCTCCCCTGGAAGCTCAATTACGGCTTTTTGTATTATTTTATACTTTTATACGATATATTTATAAAATTTGATATGAAAAAATACGTACGTGTTATAAAGTATGTCTAGCTTCCAACATGATTATTTTATACTAATGTTATTATTTTGAATTATTGTACTTAGTTTTATTGTATATGAGTTAGATTTCTAGCATTTAAAAGTGGAAAATCATTAATTTTTGCATGACATATGGTGCTTCAATAAATTACCACTGAAAACACACGTTCGCGTTATTTTACTAATTCATATAGTTCAGGATACTTAGAAAAAATAGTGGAATTAATTCCAATAGTTTTGAAAAATCGCCATACATAATTGAAATAGTCTGTGATTTAACATACTAAAAGTCCCCGACTGTAGGTGTTACGCTCCGGCCCTTAGTGTCACGAAATGGAGCGCGCCGACGGTTTTTCACTTTTATTTCGATAACTATTAATAATATCGATTTCATAGTAATAATAAAAATGAAAGCTTATTTAATTTCGCATAAAAAAGATATAATACATTTTTTCGGAAGGAGCCATTGTTTGGCAAATATTCAACTTAAAACATATTTTTTTTACTATTAACCCCTCCAGTATGGTACGCTTCTGATTAAAAGTTTGAAATTGTGGGCTCAGATTCTGCTTCAGCGCCAAAAGTTTATGCAGTATACCAAATTTCATAATTTCAGTATGAACGGTTTCGGAAATATAGAGGAAAGACCGTTTTCAGGGTGCCCCATTTGAAGGGGCGTAGCTCCCTTAGGAAGCATTTTCGGCAAATGTTTATGTGAACTTTTCTTCATAAAAATACCTGAGGAATCACCCATTAAATTTTTGCCGCATTTTTAGGAAACACCCTGTTTTATAGTCAAATTACGGCACAATGATTGCATATACGAAAAAAAGTCACTCCATATTTTTTGTAGAGAATTTTATAAGCTCCAAATTCTATTACCACTACAATAACGATAGCGTCAACGGTTTTAAAGATAAAAGCAAAAGACTACTCGTGCGCCCCTATTTTATCCGCTGGAGGCTCAAGCGCACCACCCCCGGTTGGGGACTTTCTACATTTATATTCAAAACTATTGAATTTAATTCCCCTATCCAACAATATTTTGTCTAAATACCCTGAACTAATATAACAAGACGTGAGCGTCTCAAAAAAAGGCTGTCAAGTGCAACACCCTTAAAAGTCTGCTGAAAAAAGAATCTTTGCAATTCAGCTAAAAGCAATTTATCATAAAATGTTTTTACAGCTATCTTTGGCAATATTGCAATTAATTCTGGGTTAATTAATTTACGTCCTAAAGGAAATTTGAGTTTTTTTTTGTTTACTTTATACAATCTTTATAACATTAATGTTAAGCGTCAGTAGCCTATGAATTGTTGGGATCCATTCTGTATTGCGAAGATTAATTTTGAGAAAATCCTGTTTTACGGCAAGTACCTACGAAGAATGCTACTTATCTTAAGTTGTAAGGGTGTATTATATTAAGCGTTCAAAATTAATTTTCAAAATTTGAGAGCTTTGATTTGAAGTTATGTTTTTCTCAACTTTTTCAAATGGAACACCTGTATATTTTTAGTTAGCGTAATGTTGAATTCATAGACGAATATTTTTTGCAATACAAACATGTTGGTTATTTTCATCCGTTTTCGAGTTTTTCGGAAAAATTTACTTTTCTTGTGTGCAGACAACTTCTAAAATTGCAATATAAGCACTCAGACTAATACAGTACAGTACTATGAACAATTTAATTTGTTTATGAAGACATTTCCACTAGGTACCCTTCCTTAACGCAACTTTATTTGAAGTTTATATTTATATTTTGAACATTTATTTTTCAGTATTTATGAAAATAACTAATACGTTTGCAGGACAAAAAATGTTCGACTATGAATTCTACATTATACACTAGCTAAAAATATACAATGTGTTCCATTTGAATAAGTTGAGAAAAACAACTGCAAATTTCTCAAATTTAGAAAATTAATTTTGAACGCCCTGTACATGGGGTGACAACTAAAATTGAATCAGAGCTTCCTTCGAACCTCTACAACAAGGTCCTCGTCTTATTTTCTTCATGTTGAATTTTGGCACCATACGAAAAAATTGCTTTTCAAAAATGTGACTATACAGGCTGTTCCTATATTCATAGTCCTAACTCCGGGACGTTATTCCTTACATCTTTCTAGGAAGAAAAGTTCCTATGGACATATGTCCGGAAATGCTTTATAGGGGAGTTACGCCCCTTCAAAAGGGTACCGTAAAGTGGGGTGGCTTTGGCATTCGGTGTGAGATTGCTCACTTTTTAGAATTTGTTAGTGGTGCTCTGTACAATTTTGATGTTTATTATTTGGCAGTTTAAAATATTGTAGCATATAGGGCAAACCTTCCTCTTACCCCCAGTATAATTTTTTTCGTAATCAATTGCTTGGTTATTGCAAAAAAAAATTTTCAGACTACAAAAATTCTACCAAAATTGAAGGTTAAAAAACTTCTCTTGCCCCCACTAAATAAGTGACTGGAGCTGAAATTCTTTACCGCCCTTGTGATTGTACATCTTTCACCTTGTACCCAAATTTAAGGGGGGTAAATCACTCCTAGAGGGTGGCCAAACTTAGTCCGACATTTTTACAGGTTGGGAGGGCAAGTTTGGCCGCCCTAGGAGCCAGGGGGGTGATTTACCCCCACTAAATTTGGGTGGTACTACAAGGGGAAAGCTGTACAAGGTGATCCAACCGTTTTGTCCCACTTTTAAATTGGAATATCTCTGTTGTCTTACAAGTGAGAAGAATCAAAAAGTGGATTATAGAGTAGACCTTCAAGTTTTGTTTGGTATTATAGAAACAAATTTTTCAAGGTCAAACTTCGTCTGCGGAAAAAAGTTACATTTTTTAAAATGGAACACCCGGTATATTTTGCATTTTTTGGTTAGATCTGATCATTCTAAACAAGTTTTGTATAGCATACTATAGCTTTACTTCTAACCGTTTGGCGGGAATTTTGAAATTTCTAGCGCGAATGTTGGCGCTTTGGACTGTACCAGGCTAACCACTTAAGATTTCAAAATGAAATTTACCACATAAATTATCTAAAATACTTTTCATTAACAGGGCATCAATTTTTAAATTTTTTTAGTTTTATTTTTTTTTCTCGAGATTTTCAAAATGCCAACGTTCGCGCTACAAATTTCAAAATTTCCGCCGAGCGGTTAGAATTAGAGCTATAGTATGCTATACAAAACTTGTTTAGAATGATCAGATCTAACCAAAACATGCAAAATATACCGGGTGTTTCATTTAAAAAAATATAGCTTTTTTCCGCAGAGACGAAGTTTGACCTTGAAAAATTTGTATCTATGTACCAAACAAAACTTGAAGGTCTACTCTATGATCCACTTTTTGATTCAACTTGCTAATTTATAAGACAACGGAGATATTCCAATTTAAAAGTGGGACAAAACGGTTGGATCACCCTGTACAATCACAAGGGCGGTGAAGAATTTCCGGTCCAATCACTTATTTAGTGAAGTTGAGAATGAAATTTGAGAGAACTTTGTTTTTATATGCATATTGTCTATTTTTATAAATAAAGTATCTTTTTGACGTTCAATAGAATATAATGCAGTTAACACACAGAAAATATGCGTTAAACTTAACATGCAAAATGAACACGTGGGCAATTTGACCCCCACTTGCCAGGTAATATTGGCCACCCTATTTTTTTTGGAATATTTGTGTTCAAATTGAATAAATTAAAATATGCATAGCACAGTCTGAAAGTACGCATCGAGACCCGTATATACACAAAATTTGGAATAAATCGGCGAACTGTGTCAAAAGTTACAGCCTTTTAAACTTGAAAAGTAGCCAATTCGACCCCACTTTACGGTACATCATTTCAAAGTTAATTTCATTACAAATCCATTTCTATTTTTGCATCAGTTTACAGGTGCATCATTGTAATGTATTCAAGTGGGGGTTGTCATTGGAAATTTGGGGTCCATGGGGGTTAGGGGTGTGTTATGTAATATCACTAGTTATGGATCTGTGTCCCCATCGAAAAAAAAGTTGGGCCGCTACGGACGCGGCTAGAATCTCCCCACTTGGCGAATGATCCAATCCTATCACACATAAATTTCAACCCAGCCGCTACCTAAGTGTTTCGGTATTTTCAAAATTTTTATTAGGTACTTATTGCACTAAATTTAATTGAATTTTCGAAAACTAAATTCGAAGGCTTTTCATGTGCTGATAAAACATGGTGGTCATGTTTCAAATTTCATAGACGACGTGCCAAAAAGGCACTTGTTATTGGTCGTTTGCCAGCAAAATTAAGCAAATTTTCCTACTTGCTATACCTAAATTTTACTACTAGGATTTTTCAAAATTTTATGATTTTTTGACAAAGAGGACATTTTTGGAAACGACATTTCATGTTCTGATGGAGAAAATGGGAGTTAATTAGTCAAATTTCGAAGTTGATATGCCAAAATGGCCCTTACTTATCGTTGGCCGATTGCCACCAAAATTTAATCAGCTCTTGGGTGGGCACTGGCATCAATAGAGTTGTCAAAATTTCATGAAACTTATTTTTTTGAAATATTTCATGAAATGTTTCACGACATATTAAATAAATATGAAAGATATTCTAACTTTGGTCCAGTTTAAAAATTTATAAGAATTAATATTTTTTAGTTACAAATTTAAGTAGGTACTGCAGTCGGTTGCAAAATTGGGTGGGATGTATAACTTTTTATAAATTAAGTTTAAAGAATGAAGAGGCCAACTTGCTGGTCAAAAGCAATGTCTGAGGCTGGTAGACTACCTTGCCTATTGGAACATAATGTCTCAGAAAGGTAATTTGGCTCAAAAGAAATAAAAAAAAACTTTGCAATTTCCAAATCTTTAGTTATGTGCTCATCTGCGAAAGCGCAGTATTATTAAATCTTCTGAAAAATTTCACCATTTTTGAAGTTATACGAACCTCGGTGGTGGGTGGAATGTCATTCACATGTCACGTCGACTCATTTTGAGCGCGTTTTTAAAAATAAGTTTCATGAAATATTTCAAGGGGTGTGAAATTTTTCAATGAAATGAAATTTATTTGAAATATGTAGCTTTACAACGCTACTGGTATCCCTACTTACCATATCGATCAAGTAGTTTGGGCTGTAGCGTATTACCTAATGTTGCTTCGGAATTTTTTAAGACTTTTCATATGCTGATAAGAAAAATTGGTTTTTATCAGTCAAATTTCATAGTTGATACGCCAAAAAGGCACTTTGTAGGTTGGCAACAAAATTAACTGGGCTCACCAGAAGGCCAACACTAACCCTCGCTCCAAATTTCATTAAAATCTGTTCGGTAGTTTTTGAGGAATGTTGCTCACATACGTACATGATAGATATGTCTTAAAACCATTTTTTTGTGATCCTGGTACCTTGAAACGTAAATCTGGTGTTATCTCAATTTCGAATTTTTGGAGTGATTGCAGTAACTCCCCATTTTTAAATGGTTGTGTTGAGGTTAAAATCAACATGTCCGAGCGAATTTTCACGTCACATTTCGTTTAAGAGATATTCAGGGACAAAAGCTTTGAAATAAACCCTATATTATATTATTATATATATATATACAGGGTGAGTCTAGTTGGACAAATCAGTCGCCTAGCGTTTAAGATATTGAAATTGGAAATTCAATTTTTGGATATGTTGTAGCTGATATGGTCCCCTACACATGGGACCCATAAAGAAAGCTCCAGTTTTATTGAAATCTAAATTATTAAATAAAAACAAAGGCTTAAAATTTTTTTTTTCGATATTGTTGAATTTTTTAAGGTTATTTAGTTAGAGAATCATTTTCTCTTTATGGAAACATAATTTTTTGCAGAAATAAGTCAATAATCTCCGAGAGACAAATTATTTAAATAATAAGTTGGAAATGTCATTTGAGGTCGTTTGTGAAAAAATAATGCAAAACTACGGGTTTTTGCCCTTTTCTTTACAGATAATTAGGTAATTTTTATTGCTTGATGGATGTTTTGCTAAATTCGTCGAATACAAGTGTCTCGGGTTCTCACACTGGAGGGGCCCGATTAGGACAAGTTAAAATTTACACCCTTCGAGTTGAATTTTCTTGGTTTCGCTTGGGTCACCGCTTCTTTGTCTTTGTTCATTATATCAACACGGTTGAGTGCCTTCAACATTTGCTGGACCCCTCAACATTCGATGATAAATCTTCATTTCGTAAGTGTGAAAAAATTAGCAGAAATATTAAATTTTTAATAAAACAACAAAATCACCATATTTAACAGCATAAACTGTTAGCAACTATTGCCAATTGCTTTCTGGCTGACGAGAATAGCTTTTCTTGGTCGAACCATTCGACTCCAATGGCAATGTAAAAAACATGGTGACAACCCGAGACACTTGCATTCGGCGAATTTAGCAAAACATCCATCAAGCAATGAAAATTACCTAATTATCTGTAAAGTAAAGGGCAAAAACTCGTAGTTTTGCATTATTTTTCCTTTCATTTTTTCACAAACGAAAGCAAATGACATTTCCAACTGACGCACTTGTCATTCCGGGTACAGTCTGCAGTATAAGCTAGACTGCCTTTCAGTTGTTCAAATCACGGCATGCGTGGCTTTCTTTAGGAAATAATTAAAAATCTTTATTATTTAAATAATTTATCTCTCAGTTATTATTAACTTTTTTCTGCAAAAAATTATGTTTCCATAAAGAGAAAATGATTCTCTAACGAAATAACCTTAAAATATTCAACAATATCGAAAAAGAATTTTTTAGGCCTTCGTTTTTATTTAATAATTTCGGTTTGAATAAAACTGGAGCTTTCTTTATGTGTCCCATGCGTAGGGGACCATCTCAGCTACAACATATCCAAAAATTGAATTTCCAATTTGAATATCTTAAGCGCTAGAGCGACTGATTTGTCCAACTAGACTCACCCTGTATATACAGGGTGTCCCAGAACTCGCGTATAAGCCGGTAATGGTAGATTCCTGAACTCAATCTAAGACGAATTTTCCTCTACAAAAATTGCGAGGGTCCTATGGGTCAATCCATTGATATTCAACAAATCCGGATGGCTCATAATTCTAAATTCTCACCATATTCACACAAAACCTTCCTTTTTATGTTAAATTTACGAATTCGGGCTTGATTTACCAATTTCTTGCCTCATTTGTTAATAAAAAATTTTAAATCGAGTGAATTGCTTTAATATAAGGCTTTAGCAATTTAATTATTGTTCATTCCTTTGCTGATGGAAAACCCATTTAATTATATATCGTTCGAAAGCTGAAACAATAAGGACTACTATCGCTCTTTTACCACTGATCAAAATCTACGGGTACCTCTCTTAAAGGAAAATTGAAACTCCTGTTTTTAAACTGAATTTTTCATGATTTTATTTATTTTTTTTAATTGCTAAAATCCGAAATATTGGGGCCATTTTTTTATTAGTGAAAGTAAAGAAGGCTCTTATTTCATAGCCACAGATTTATACGTGGAGTCGCTTAGTTACGTCCCAAAAAAAATCACTAACTTGGCTCATTTCGCAATTTTACCACTATTTGCATTCTCATATCTTCGGTGGGGGACCAGACAAAAATATGAAATTTAGACACAAAAGAGCCCTCAACCGATTTAGTTAAATGCCGAAATCTCATCTTTGAGATTCATTTATAAGTATTTTTTTTGCGGCCTTAAAAATCGTCTAAATCGGCGTGTTCAATATCATTTTGTCACTAAACAAATGATCGTTTCTATAGCAAAAAGTTATTATTAAGTCGAATATTTTTGTCAAGTAGTTGTAGTTGTCATATATTTTAAGAGTTTTGTTCGCAAGAAGTATAAACAAATAAATAAAGGATTTCTCATAATAGAAATAATAAAGGTCTGTACATTGTTATTTGACTTGTGACACGTCTACGTTTACACTTAATTGAAATTTGCTCAAATTGGCAGCGAATTACGTAATCTAACACTTGGGAGTGTTGGATGGACAATACAAAAATAAAAAATAAATTGTGAACCTTTGTCATAACTTCGAAGATTTTGGCATGCATGTTGAATGGAAATTTTTCGCTACATCACATGGTAAGGGTGCCTGCGATGGCGTTGGTGGAACCGTGGAACGATTAGTACGAAGAGTAGGTCTACAATATCCATTGGATGACCATATCCTGACTCCGGATGAGATGTTACGTCCTTCGCTGACAAATTTGAGCAAATTTCAATTAAGTGTAAACGTAGACGTGTCACAACTCTTAAAATATACAGGGTATCCCTCGACGAGCGTCAGTTAGCCGTATCTGGAGAACTGTTTCTAGCATCGTCTTGACAATTTGTACACAGGGGTTTCAATAAATTTTGAATCGACGTAAAATATTTTCAGCAATGGCGCACTTCCGGTTATACCGGAAATAGACAGTAACTTCCTTATTTTAAATGGAACACCCTGTATATTATGATATTTTTGGATTCTACGTTTCATTCTGGGCAACCTTTTACTAAGAATTGCTATGCCAAAAATCAACCGTTTGGAGAAAATCAAGAATTTCGCTTTTTTATGCCAAGTGCAGACCTAACTTCAAAAAGCTGTCACATCCTTACAGTATGAAATGAGAAAACGATATTAATTTGGCATGAAGACTAATGTAGGGTGTATCCGCCCCTGGACTCAAATTGGGTCAAATACATACAGGGGGTTCTCTGCAAATTTTTAAACATCATCAATTTTATTGGTCAAATAGTCAATTTTTTCAAATGAAATGCCCCAACTATTTTATTGCACATCGATGCAGAATTTAATTGTCTATCATTTTAGTCTACATGTTTGCCATATTTAAATAAACAGTTTTTGTGGTATTTCTAAGTATTTGGAATTTGACCAAAATTTCATATTTAGCATGATTTAATAACCAAAGTTAGCTATGATTTTAGGAGCCTTTAGAGTTCCTTAATTCTGCTCAAATGAAAATTTAATCTTATTTTAATCCTGTTTTAAAATATGAAATTTTGGTCAAATCCAAATACATAGAAATATCACAAAAACTGTTTATTTAAATGTGGCAAACGTTTAGACTAAAATGATAGACAATTAAATTCTGCATCGATGTGCCATAAAATAGTTAGGGCATTCCATTTGAAAAAATTGACTTTTTGACCAATGAAGTCGATGATGTTTAAAAATTTGCAGAGAACACCCTGTATGTATTTGACCCAATTTGAGTCCAGGGGCGGATACAATCTACATTAGACTTCATGACAAATTAATATCGTTTTCTCATTTCATACTGTAACGATGTTACAGCTTTTTGAAGTTAGGCCTGCACTTGACATAAAAAAGCGAGATTCTTTATTTTCTCAAAAATGGTTGATTTTTGGCATAGTAATTCCTAGTAAAGTTTACCTAGAATGAAACGTAGAATCCAAAAATATCATAATATACAGGGTCTTCCATTTAAAATAAGGAAGTTAGTACCTATTTCCGGTATAACCGGAAGTGCGCCATTCATGAAAATATTTTACGTCGATTCAAAATTAATTGAAACCCCTGTGCACAAATTTTCAAGACGATGCTAGAAACAGGTCTCCAGATACGGCTAACTGACGCTCGTCGAGGGATACCCTGTATAAGAACTACAACTACTTGTCAAAAATATTCAACTTAATAGTAACTTTTTGCTATAGAAACGACCATTTGTTTCGTGCATGACAAAATGATATTGAACACACCGATTTAGACGATTTTTAAGGCCGCAAAAAAAATACTTATACATGAATCTCAAAGATGAGATTTCGGCATTTGACTAAATCGGTTGAAGGCTCTTTTGCGTCAAAATTTCATATTTTTATCTAGTCCCCCACCGAAGATATGAGAATTCAAATAGTGGTAAAATTGCGAAATGAGCCAAGTTGGTGATTTTTTTTGGGACGTAACTAAGCGACTTCACGTATAAAACAGTGGCTATGAAATAAGAGCCTTCTTCACTTTTACTGAAAAAAAAATGGCACCAATATTTCGGGCTTTAGCAATTAAAAAAAATAAATAAAATCATGAAAAATTCAGTTTAAAAACAGGAGTTTCAATTTCCTTTAGGAGAGGTACCCGTAGATTTCGATCAGTGGTAAAAGAACGATAGTAGTCCTTATTGTTTCAGCTTTCGAACGATATATAATTAAATGTAGTTCCATCAGCAAAGGCATGAACAATAATTAAATTGCTAAAGCCTTATATCAACGCAAATCACTCGATTTAAATTTTTTTATTAACAAATGAGGCAAGAAATTGGTAAATCAAGCCCGAATCGTAAATCTAACGTAAAAAGGAAGGTTTTGTGTGAATATGGTGAGAATTTAAAATTATGAGCCATCCGGATTTGTTGAATATGAATGGATTGACCCTATAGTTTTCAAATGGGGAGCAATTGAAGTCCACCAATCAGAATGTTTCCATAAACAGTAAGGTAAAAAATATGAAGATGTATAAGCTGTTGCTGGGATACAAAAAGAATTAAAAACACAACAATGAATCAAGTCAACAATAGATATGACGAGAATCTAGATCTGTCATTTTGACGAAAATTTTTAAATGACTATCAGCAGTTTATTGGAAATAGGGACTAATTAATGCAAACGCTACTGCTGTGAAATACATGCTGCGATTTCCAAATCTTCCACATCCCACACACAACGCAGGCAATTTCGAAACAGAATAACGCACTTGGTATGGATGCGCTGCTAACGCTGTAAAACGATAAACTGAGTTTTGAGACACTTTTCGGAACTGCTGCAGTTACCTAAATGGTTTATGCGTATCGATGATCTGTACAAAGAATAGGTATACTTCAATTAATGGTGAACATGCTTATTCTTTTACAAGCTTGTCCAAAGTTTGAAAAACGAATAGGAAAACCCAAACGTGTGACCTTTAACAGGGTTAGACGATCCAAATTGTAGCCAAAGACTGCATTTCGGCCGCACTCTCCGTAAAGGATTAGCATTTCGCAATAATCTGCTGATGTAAACATTTTTGTCAAAGTGACAAATTCAAATTTTTATCCTAGCTACCCGTTTTTAATATATTTTTCTGTATCCCAGCAACAGCATATGCATCTTCATATTTTTTACCTTAATGTTTAATTAAGAGAAACATTCTGATTGGCGGACTTCAATTGCTCCCCATTTGAAAACTGTAGGACCCTCGCACTTTTTGTAAAGGAAAATTCGTCTTAGATTGTGTTCAGGAATCTACCATTACCGGCTTATACGCGAGTTCTGGGACACCCTGTATATTATATTATATGTAGGTTTAACGTTTTGTGATAAAAATGAAATTCAAAAATGGGCCAACTCGAAATTGTCGCTGAAGGAAGTGGTCTCTTTATTTACCTTTGTCTGCTCATCTTTCGTTTTTAGTCGACAGACGCAGGAAACTGGAAAAGCAAGAAGTTTTCACCGACAAGGGGCTAATAATGATTAGACAAGAATGCCAACATAGTAATTTATTAAAATAAAAACAAAATTTGTCAAGATTGCACGAAATGAAAGAAGACTACAAAATAATGAAAAATTTCTGTGGATACAGTGGAAGCCTTATTCAATGGTTAAACTTCGTATTCATGGAAGTTAAAAGAAAAGGTCAAGTTATAACGAGGTAAATACTTCTATACTGAAATAGAGGCAATACGCAACATGAAAATTAAATTTTAATGCCCAACCCTCAATTTAAGCCTTTGTATTTCAAAAACCTAAAGAGTAAAGGAACCGACGGCACTGTTAACAAATTTCGCTTTTATTACTTGCTTCTTTGGTTCGATTTACTCTCTAAATTTCGAAAATTTGTTACCAGTAATAAATAATTTGTTTTTTACATACTATCTAAAATGTACATGAACTACGCTGTGAACACCCTGACGACGTTACTGACCCTCCGATTACAAATCGGACAACGTTTATAACGCTTCCAGGCTATCATCGCGCATGCGTAACAGCAGCACATGTGCGCAATGCGTCCGTGCAGGAACACGCTATTTTTCGGTTGGGCACGGCACATAATGCAAATTTCTTTGAGTTCGGGCAATGGTCCCGCGCCAACACCTGTCCTCTCTTCATCTTTACTTTCTTTTGTCACTTCACCGTTTTCTTTGATTTCCACTGTTTTTGCATTTTCTTTGATTTCCACTGTTTTTGCTTTCGTCACTTCACTGTTTTCCGTCTTCGGTTTGTGCCTCCTCGGCCGTTTTGCTTCCACTTCCTCCTCGATGCTGCTCTCGGATATACAGCGCTTTCGATTCCTGCAGCCTTCGTCGCTGGTCGATGGCTGTGGTGCTTCCACTTCCTCCTCGATGCTGCTCTCGGATATACAGCGCTTTCGATTCCTGCAGCCTTCGTCGCTGGTCGATGGCTGTGGATTCAGATGCTCAGGCACCACGATCTGGTCAAGGTCGAGCGGTGGACATTCCAGACTGCTGATTCCTGAGTCCTGCGAGCCGATTCCCGAGTCCTGAGAGCCAATTCCCGAGTCCTGCGAGCCGATTCCCGAATCCTGCGAGCCGATTCCCGAGTCCTGCGAGAGGCCACTGAGACACGACTGCAAACTATTCAACTTGACCGGTTCTGCTGTCCTTTTGGCTTTTCTATGACGTCTGGGGCGCGGCGGAAAGAACGTCTTACGATCCTGCAGGGCAAACATTACATGAAAAATCAAGAAACACACGAAAGTGGTCCTAATGGTTGTGCAGCAGCATCCCCTCATTATTGGCCTCGAAGCCAATAACTAACATGACGTCAGCGGTGAAAGGTCCTTGGTGAAAGGACCAAGATTTGGTGCACTCTTGAATAATAACTCGACAATCTTTCCGGAACAATGATAATGTGATAATGATAATAAACATTCTTCAATACAACATCGAGTCAAAACACTGTTCACATACCTAATTGATCATTTGAAACAATCTTCGTCGACAGACAGTACGTTATAAAGGGAATAAAACGGGTGAATTATGTTGCAGGATCATGCCTTCATGCGTAAAATATGTACAATGATTAAGTTGCTTTTATTTTCACAACGTGCTGAATTAAATAAAAGGGCAACAATTTTTAGATACTTACAGAAATGTGTTTTGGTTTTGCCCTAGGAAGACAAACATACAAAGCGATGCATTATTCAAGTTTTTTCTCTACAGGTTCATCACTCATGGCGTAATTCACACAAATTAGCGAGCTTAGGTGCACAAATAAGAGATGGCGCTGGCAGCAAGATTTCTGCAAAACTACATCTCAGAAAAGTGCAAACCGCCGCGGGTCGCTTGTCAGCAGCAGTAATCATAGGCGAATTTTCTCGATTTTGTGGTTTAAACCACAAATGCTTAGCTACTATTGGTTCATTTACCAAATTTACTAGAAACTTTTCCAATAAAATAGAAAGCTTACAAGCTTACAAGTTCACAAGTGTTGCCAATAGGATAATTTTCACCAATTATCTTATTTCCTAACCTAGCAACACTTGTGAACTTGTAAGCTTGTAATTTTTGTGGAATGGGCATGACATTGTCGCTAAGCAACAGTCTCAGGGTGTATATGGAATTTTGTCCAGACTTTTCCAGTTTTGCAGACCGTCTTGCAAAATTTTCTAGTACCTACAGTCTACTAAGTTAATTCTTAATTTTCTACTGAAAGTGACAATTTTTAGTTTATTTAACGATATTAATTTTGGATAAAACTTCGCAAGTTCAGTACAGTAGGTACAATAGGCCATTACGGTATGTCACAAATTTCTTTATCAGTATTATAATTCGAAAAATGATCAAATTTGATTAAGATTCATCGTTTTTGTTTTAGATTTTATTAAGTATTCCACTTAGGAAAAAGCAATTTTAAATAATTGATGACGTATGTGCTACCGATCTCACCTTTCTGTACAATTTCTTGGTGTAAGAAAACAGATGATAAATATATGACAGTTATGTCACTCGTTTCCATTACAAAATTTTATTTGACATTGACAAAATTAAAACAAGAATGAAATGGACAGGTTGGCTCGAACTTTTCTTGAGGACGTAGCTCATACGTCATCAAAATTAATATTTCGTTTTATGGCCTTAGTACTGGTTATATTCGAAAATGCAAAAACACCTCAGAGCTCATTTTAAAAGATCTTTCAATTAGAACAATTATTCAAAGGTGGACGTCCATGTTCTTATTGTTGTCAAGTTATTTATTATTTATTAGCCAATTCAATCGTAAACACTAAAATTAACCCCACAAACCATGTTTCACTTTCGTTCTGTTTTGTTTCCTGCTCTGGAAATGATGATGATGATTTCGAGGGGTGTTGAAAGTAATTTTTCGTGTAAGAAAGATATATTTTTCTTTGAGAATTTTGTGTCGTAATTAGTTTTATTGATGATTGATTGACCGTACTTGTAAAAAATTCCAGAAAAACAATGAAAATCCCTAAATTTCCTGACAATTCCAGGTTTTCCAGAGGCGTATACACCCTGCGGTCTACATAATCAGAGCTAAGCATTTGTGGTTCAAACTGCTGAAAATTTGCCTTAAGTCACGGCTTACGATCTTCCAAGGACGCTCCGTTTCGTATGAAAATTCTCGATAGTAAAATGTTAATGGAATCTTCCTGCCAGCGCCATCTCGTGATTTGTGCACCCAAGCTCACTTATGTCATCAGTTAGAATTGGGCGCTTAAGATGTTTTTTCCGCTATGGCCGTACTTGTAGGTACAATTTGATCAACCAAAATTTAACATCACATTACCGATATTACATGTCACTAATAACAATTTCAAGGGGTGTAAATATTATAAAACTTAGGTAAGATAGTATAAATTATTAGTGAAATGTAATTCTGTACCAGTAAAGTCTCGACGTGCTGTTCAATGTTCAACCCTCAAAAACTTTTTGATGATAAATTTTGTTGATCAAGTGGTAAAAAAAACTTGCATTGAAAAACTTTTAATTTATGTTAAAACACGTAAGAATTGGAAACGAGCAGTTAAAATGCTAACTTAACAAGATCAGAAGCATGCACAGGAGCGATTTTTGCGATATGACGGTATGTAAATTATTTATGAAGAAAAACAATGCATATCAAGAAAGAAAATATAGATTTAAAAGAACACCAAAATGTACAATTGCTAAAAATATTTGAAAAAATGGAAAAATGATTCGGCTAACAAGATTCTTGAAAATCTAAATAGGTATAACGAGCGATCCAAAATAAATTCAATCTAAGCTGGCTTTGGAATGCAAAGGTTGTCTTTGATTTTGTCAGAACAGGAGAACAAACCACTACATACATGAGTTTCAATTCCAAAGCACACTAAGCACCTGCTTGGGTATGTACGCCCTGTATTTTACATG
The DNA here is from genome assembly GCA_963924575.1 of Pycnomerus fuliginosus. Taxonomy (NCBI): domain Eukaryota; kingdom Metazoa; phylum Arthropoda; class Insecta; order Coleoptera; family Zopheridae; genus Pycnomerus; species Pycnomerus fuliginosus. The sequence continues at coordinate 30,871,377 of OZ004620.1, forward strand.
CGCAATAAATTGGGTGGAAAAGTAAACAGTTAAGATCATATTTTGTGTCCTACAGTTTATAAAATTAAACAAATATGACATGCAAATAAAATAAGCCATTAATGTACGTTACAAACCCTAATTGGTATAATTAAAAAAATTATAAAATTTCATTGCGATCCATCGTTTTTTTATTTTAGTAGATTTTAATAAGCACTTCACGTCAAAAAATATTTGTAAAAATTGATAACGTGTATGTGCTAGCGATCTCACCTCTCTGCACCCACAACTTCTTGGTGCAAGAACAGAAGTGACAAATGGATGACAGTTATGTCATTAGTTTCCATTAGAAGATTGGACACATTTTTCGTGAGATTAATATTTAATTTTATGTATTCGAAAATGCAAAAACATGTCAGAGCTCAAAGGTACCGTAATTCCAAATTGAATCTCGTGACGTCAAAAAGTTATGATGTACAATGTTGGCCACAAAGAAACAAAACAGTTATTCCGCAGCCCAACATAGCGAATACTATCCGATCAACAAAATCTAACTATGGGCCTCTCCAATAAAAAAATACGTAATGTTTCTAGATTACCTTAAAATAATAAAAACAGATTGTAAACGGTAATTTGTGCGCCAAAAATTGAAATCAAATCCAGGCGGGAAACTCCGCCTACTAACTACGTACCGACAGAGATAAAGCCAATAACACTGAGTGGTCTGTCGGCCATTTGTCGACAATATACAGGGTGGTTCAACGAAATTGCACCCCCAATTTATTTAATAACTTAGATTTTGGCACAGTTGAAGGTAAAGAATTGAAACTTTTTTTTGCAATTCCGGTTTAACCCAAAATGACCACAACTTTGTCTCTTCAAATTTTTAATCTACGAATGTTTTTAGATTCAAAGCATGTATAATTAATCAGAAGTTAGGTCACGGCCAAAAAAACATTAGGAGACATCGGTGACGACTTGGAATTTTTGAAAAACGTAGAAACACTTTTTTTTTATTCTACTATGCAATTACATTTCCTTTTATTTGTTATTGGTTTTTAATTTTTTTAAATTTTCCCAAAACAGATAAAAGAATTTAAGGAAAAGTTTCGCGTTTTTCAAAAATTCCAAGTTTTCACCGATTTATTCAACGTTTTTGAAAAACTAGGGAGGCCGTGACCAACTTCCAGTTAAGTATGACACATATGCCTTGAACCCAAAAAAAATCAGAAAAAAAGTTATGCTCACTTCCGGCTAAACAGGACATTTTCTATTGAAGTGACAGAACGTCAAATTTTCAATTTTAGGTTGGTATGAGGAAATTTTGCAAGGAATTTTACTAACAGGTAAGTTAGTAGAAGCGAGACGTCAGAAAACATGACAAATGTCAAAATTTTGCAATTGCTCTGAATTGGCCCAAAATGGCCTTTGTCTGCGTGCGGTTTTGAGTAAAGTGCAGAGAAAAATATTCACGAAAAAGTCTCAGGTACGTTTATCTGTGACACAGCAATAAAAATAAACCTTAAAAGATTTGGGTTATGTCATGTTTTTGCTTTCCCGCTAAATTTCGATCAAATTGTCAAAAGTACAGGCCCTTACAAATTAGGGTTGCACAGTTTCAGAATAATTTTAGTTCTGATGCTATAGAAAATGAACGGACTTTACAATTGTACAATAATTTGATGGCTTATGGTTTGTTTTAACGTTTAATTTATACAGCTGCAAATGCGTTACCTGCCTACAATCATTTGGAACAACCCTGTACAATAAACTATACATTATACATGACTTGTAATTGAAGTAAATATATGAGAAACGTCAATATTTGAAAACTATTTGCAGTAAACTGAATATGTAAAAAGTAGTAGGACGCAAAAATAAAACATGCGCAATGTTATAAACAACATGCTATAGGAGAAAAAACGGACACATCTGAAAATGCGCAAACATTGAAATATGGAAAAAAAACTGTTAGTAATTTGTGTAATAAATAGTACTTACTCAAGTCTCGTTTTAAACAAAAGCATGCAAACAGGATGAAAATGGAGCATCGATAAGGGGAATCACGGGACACGTGATGCATGCACATTCAAATGAATCAATTAGGTGAATATAACCCATTGTAAAATGTAATAATATATAGTAAAAAGTAAAAAATCTTACCCATTTTACCCTAGAAAAATTAGTTTTCTCAGTGTATAAAGTAATAAAAAATCTTACCATGCCCCTGAATGGTAAAATAATTAAAAAAAAAATAAATAAAATTACCTGATTAGCTGCATCAGCACCACCCCAATAAATAAAAACCTACAGTCCTATTCTGAATTATTTTCACTTGAATTTGATCAAGAGCACTCTTTCAGTTCTTTGTAAAATGTCTTTTCAGCACCACACACAACACTTACATAACTTAGTTTCTATTACGAGATACAACTGAAGAAATGCATGTGAGTCGGCAATACATTGGGCAAAAATCAAAGTGTTTGAAAGTAAACTTCAAAATATGCTCGACTAGGCTAGTGCGACTGTAGAACAAAAAGGGACGAAGTGATTTGTTAATTTATTCTGTTTGGCTATTCACAGTAATATCCCAAATTAGCCAACAGAAGTCTTGTACTGAAAATCGCAAGACGTTCGAGGGTAGTTTTGTGGAATTTGAAAGAGACGAAGTATGTGAAAAGTCGCACAGCCGTTGCACATGCAAATCTGCAGGATATCTGTAACGGGTAACTACCTGATAGCATTTGTCGCAAAATCTGAACTGCGGATTGTCGTTTTGCGACTTGCATTTTACACACGCCCAGTAGTCCCGCAATCCTGAGGAACTGTCGTCGTGTCTGCTGTTGTCGTCTGACTCCTCGGCGTCCGTTACGAAATTTTCTAGAGAGCTCTCGCAGACCACCGCCTTCACGGCCAACATGATATCCTGCGGCAGACACAAGAGATAATTTTACTAATATTGTTCAATTTTCCGATTTATTATAATGTTAAAACCTGTTTTTTGATGGTCGATGAAACTTACAAACACTAAATATATTTCTAACTTTTAAAAACTAATTTATTTCATTATTGAACAAATCCACAGGCTAGTCACATTTTCCGTCTAATTTCGTAGAGAACCAATACGCAAATTCAATTGCCGTCGTCTTTCAAATTTATGTCATTCTTGTCACTTCTAGAACGTACTTTTATAACTTCGATTTTTATTGAAGAAGCCATCATTCACTGCATTATCAAATGCATTGGGTGCGTTCACCAGAAAACGAAGCGCGACATATGCAGGATGGTTTAGAAAGCTCGCATTTAATTTTAATGGAGTATCCCACGTCAAATCCTTAGTCGATCTTTTCTAAAACTTCCAGGATCCAATGTTTCCTTAAGTGGGCTAATCAGATTTCAATTAATAGTGTTGTTTTTAAATACTTCAGATGTATTTAAATACTATTGCCGACGTTGTATTTTAAAAGTATTTCAAATACTTTTTTGCCATGTATTTAAATACATTCTCAATTGCGAGGTGAAAAGGACATGGCACACCCCACATGTGATTTTAGGCACCGTTCGATTTTCCCAGTTTTTTGTGTGGCTACACAGGTTATGTCCGAAAAATGGTACAAAAAATTAAAAATCCAAATATCCCAAATGGTGTCGTATCATTTCATCCCAATAACCAACTCATCCCAGGTGACAACTCATCCCAGACCAACTCATCCCAGACCAACTCATCCCAAACCAACTCATCCCAGACCAACTCATCCCAGACAAATTCATCCCAAACCAAGTCATCCCAAAAGACAACTCATCCCAGAACGCAACTCATCCCAGACCAAGTCATCCCAACGGACAACTCATCCCAACAGACAACTCATCCCAGCAGACAACTCATCCCAGCAGACAACTCATCCCAGATCAAAATATCGGTTTGCAGTGCGAGAAGCTAGGGCAGTTCAGGTCTATGTCAGGTCAGGTTTTTTTTTTAATAACATTTTCTCTCAAATTCTGCACGTCCAAAGTTCCACGCGAGCAAAGCCTCAAAATATCGGTTTGCAGTGCGAGAAGCTAGGGCAGTTCAGGTCTATGTCAGGTCAGGTTTTTTTTTAATAACATTTTCTCTCAAATTCTGCCCGTCCAAAGTTCCACGCGAACAAAGCGTCAAAATATCGGTTTGCAGTGCGAGAAGCTAGGGCAGTTCAGGTCTATGTCAGGTCAGGTTTTTTTTTTAATAACATTTTCTCTCAAATTTTGCCCGTCCAAAGGTTCACGCGAGCAAAGCGAGAGGTACTCGTCGAAATATCGGTCTTGCAATGGTGCGAGAAGCTAGGGCAGTTCAGGTCTATGTCAGGTCAGGTCTTTTAATAACATTTTTTTTTAATTCTGCCCGTGGAAAGTTCGACGCGAGCTTTCGGCGGAGCCGAAAGCGAGTACTCTTCGAAATATCGGTATTGCAGTGCGAGAAGCTAGGGTAGTTCAGGTCTGGTCAGGTTTTTGACCTGGGTTGCAGTGTCATTTGGGATGAGTTGTCTCCTGGGATGAATTGGAAAATTGTATGAGATGATATTAGCCCGCGGCTACCTTAAAGCGAACAGCCCCAAGCAAGAGTTGGTCTGGGATGAGTTGGTTTGGGATGAGTTGTCTGTTGGGATGAGTTGTCGGTTGGGATAAGTTGTCTGTTGGGATGACTTGGTCTGGGATGAGTTGCGTTCTGGGATGAGTTGTCTTTTGGGATGACTTGCTTTGGGATGAGTTCGTCTGGGATGAGTTGGTCTGGGATGAGTTGGTCTGGGATGAGTTAGTTTGGGATGAGTTGATCTGGGATGAGTTGGTCTGGGATGAGTTGTCAGATGGGATGAGTTGGTCATTGGGATGAGATGATACTAACCCATCCCAAATATTAAAATGAACCAAAAATTAGGAGTTTTGATCGTTCTATTTGTAATATTTTGCCATAAATCGGACACTACCACATACATACCTGCAGCAGTTTTATATAAGGAATGGCCAAAAAAATTTGAATAAAGTTTTATTGCTACTAAACTCGAGATTTAAAAAGTAAACTTAAGTAAACTTTCTACAGGAAGGAATTTTTAAATGACTATCGAATACGTGATCTTAATTGTTTTGATGCTGATCTCAAAGTCTCAATGTTCTTTCCACTTCCGGTTAACCGGGAGTACCCTCAATTTGGTTTTTTGAAATAAAAATAATTCCAGGTAAAAGTATAGCATATAGTATAGTAGGTAATCATCTAGCCACCGTAAATTAACCCGCGGACTGCAAAATTTATTGTTTTTCTCAGAATGGATCACAAGTGGAAACCTGGTGTTTTAAATCAAATGGATAAAAGACCCCTACACCAAAACACTATGCTAATCACAAAACAGAATTCTAATTGTTCAAAACATGAGTAGTCATAATTACTATCATTCCCAAAAATCTGAAACAGTTAGGTACATACCTAAGTAGAGTACCTACTAACTGTTTCATTGAAGTGTCTTCATCGCTATGTTATTCTGTTTTTAAGTGTCGAGTGCCATAATTTAGGTACTTAACTCCAAAAAGCTCCCTTGCTCCCTCCAATACTAAATGGTTCTATTTTTTTAAACTGATTTCAAGTGACAAGACCTCTAATTTTTTACCTTCCTACCTAAATAAAAATAAAGGTTTCAAAAACTAAATCCATCGGTCAGTGCCACGATTCCATAGCTGCTGTTGCCCTCTACGTACAGGGTGAGTCTAGTTGGACAAATCAGTCGCCTAGCGTTTAAGATATTGGAATTGGAAATTCTATTTTTGGATATGTTGTAGCTGAAATGGTCCCCTACGCATGGGAACCATAAAGAAAGCTCCAGTTTTATTCAAACCGAAATTATTAAATAAAAACGAGGGCCTAAAAATTTTGTTTTCGATATTGTTGAATTTTTTAAGGTTATTTCGTTAGAGAATCATTTTCTCTTTATGGAAACATAATTTTTTGAAGAAAAAAGTTAACAATAGCCGAGAGATAAATTATTTAAATAATAAGGATTTTTAAGTATTTCCTAAGGAAAACCACGCGTGCCGTGGTTTTAACAACTGAAAGGCAGTCTAGCTTATACTGCAGACTGTACCCGGAATGACAAGCGTCGGTTGGAAATGTCATTTGCCATCGTTTGTGACAAAATAATGCGGAACTACGAGTTTTTGCCCTTTTCTTTACAGATAATTAGGTAATTTTTATTGGTTCATGGATTTTTTGCTAAATTCGCCGAATACAAGTGTCTCGGGTTCTCACCCGGTTGATGTTTTTTTACATTGCCATCGGTGTCGAATGGTTTGACCAAGAAAAGATATTCTCGTCAGCCAGAAAGGAATAGTGACAAAATTTCAAATAAACATTAAGCCTCTGTCGTCACTTTCTAATAAGAATACTAACTTTAATAGAGAGGTAGGAATCTACCTACCTAAAAAAATATGATCTTAACTAAACGTGATTTAGATTAAAATGCAGTGGACTACAAGGGATAGAGATTTACATAAATGTTGCAAAGAACCACACAATGGGGAGGTTTCAGCCGCTTCTCTGCCGCACATTTTTAAGTCTGTTATGATTGTGGACTACAAGATTTACATAAATGTTGCAACATCAAATGTGTTGATAAATAAATAAATAACAACGTGGTGACAATAGTCTCTGTCCAATTTTAACGTTCACTTGAAATAATAAATGAATGTTTAATTTGATGTACTCAGCATCCTCCTGTGGTCTTTTTCTTCATGTGATTTCTGGATGTTCGCAAGCATCATTGATGACCACTGCCCGAAATAACTCGCTAGCCACAATTTAGCCATTTTGCTTCGACACCTACTTGTTAATAATTTCGATTCATGTGATGTGACTGCTACATACAATTTCGTTGCATCAATTCATATTTCATCTGTACACTGTCTTTTGAATTGCACCTATCCCAGTTTACGTTTACACTCTCCGACTTGACTTTTCTTGGTTTCACTTTGCTCAATGCTTCTTTGTCTTTTTTCATTATATCAACAGTCTCAACATTTGTGACATGGAATATGAATGGACCCCTCAACATCCGATGATGATAAATTTCCTTTTCGTAAGTGTGAAAAACTTATCGGCTGAAATGGATTAACTTTTTAATAAGGCAACAAAATCACCTTATTTGACAGCAATGTACTCACTTTAGTAAACTGGAAGGAAAGGGCAAAAATTCGTAGTTTTGCATTCTTTTTCACAAACGACCGCAAATGACATTTCCAACTGTCACTTATGTCATTCCGAGTACAGTCTGCAGTATAAGCTAGACTGCCTTTCAGTTGTTAAAACCACGGCACGCGTGGTTTCCCTTAGGAAATACTTAAAAATCCTTATTATTTAAATAATTTATCTCTCGGCTATTGTTAACTTTTTTCTTCAAAAAATTATGTTTCCATAAAGAGAAAATGATTCTCTAACGAAATAACCTTAAAAAATGCAATATAGAAAAAAATTTTTTTAGGCCTTCGTTTTTATTTAATAATTTCGGTTTGAATAAAACTGGAGCTTTGTTTGTAGGTCCCATGCGTAGGGGACCATTTCAGCTACAACATATCCAAAAATAGAATTTCCAATTTCAAAATCTTAAACGCTAGAGCGACTGATTTGTCCAACTAGACTCACCCTGTATATGATCGCGAATATTAATTTTTTCGCGTTTTTAAGTTCTAACAGACCAACAGACCAAGTTTGATTTTTTTGACCTTTAGTATTTAATAGTTATTTATGATATAAGTGTTAAAAGTGGTATTTTATTTTGTGAGAACAAAATAAAATACACTATTTTTTCTACAAACACGATTAAAAGCAAAAGTTTTCATATTATTAGTTGAAAACGTCCATGAAATTCGCTGTAACAATTTGTTGCCGGGGCTTGTTTAATTGTTGTTGCATTGTCACTTTTAACACTGAGTGTTAAAAGTAATGGCTTTTAATACTGGTGTCATAAAATGTCATTTTTAACAATTGTCAACAAACGTTAAAACAATAATTAATAGTGTTTGTAGAAAAAAGTATTTAAATACATTTTAAATGTATTTGTATTTAATTACATCTGTAAGAAATGTATTTAAAAAGTATTCGTATTTGTACTTAAATACTTAGACAAGAGTATTTTTAACAACACTGTCAATTAAGAATTGCTTCATAGGATAATTTAATATTAAACCAGAGGTTAGGTCAGGAAAGGTCATAAGGTAATTTGATATTAAACCAGAGGTTAGATGCTTACGAAAGTGTAGAGCTGAAAGGAAATTCGCTGACTTTATTTTAGAATTTACAGAAAAAAGTGTAAATTAGAACTGTTTTTGGGGAATGTCTAAATGCCTGTGCGTCGGTGGAATGCCCACGGTACAATCTACTGAAGATATCGAGATGAAATTTAGCACACATGAGCATTTGATAAGTGCTGATTATTATGTGTGCCAAATTTCATCTCGATATCTTGTTGAATAAAAAAGTCAGCAAATATCATGGCAACTCTACGCTTTCGTGAAATGCACTATTTTCTAGGTAACAAGATACCATCAATGAAAATTTGTATTACCTACTGTATCTTCTTACCGATGAAATGGAGCACCTAACAATAAAATTTATAGAAAAGAAAATCTTATTGGTCCACTTAAATTGCTTAGAACTGCAGAACTATAGGTAATGTATTTTGACCCTAGAAGTTTTGGAAAACACATGAGAATTTGATGTCGTGTATTAGGTACCATAAAATTAAATGCGAGGGTCTTGAAATACCCTGTAAAAAGTAGTTGAGTCCACCAGATTTCAGCGTTGTGCTAGGGGTAGCCACAGGTCTGGAGAATGGACCCATTTAACATTACGTGTGGATTATCAAAAAAACGTTTCACATTTGAAAATTGCCAGGGAACGATGACGTAACGTTTGCACGACAAATAGAAGTGCTTCTACTGCTTATTGTTCGCTGTGTTTTGAGGTGCCTTCAAATGGATTTAAACCATTTAACTAACTGACCTCAAGTATTTAGCACGTATTTTGTAAAACGCGTGTATCTATTGACAACAAAAGTGATATATTTTTCAGTTTGTTGGGAAGCTTTTTCCAAAAACACTATCTTTCTGCACTTAAGGATATAATAATGATATAAATTTACTTAAACAAGACGCAATTCTCAAAAGAAAGCAATTAAAAATGCAGACATCTGCAGTTGCTGTGGTGGGTGTGTTCAATATGCATAAAAATATTGGTATTTTTCGCCTAATGTATCTTCACATCAACTGTACGTATTTTTACAAGAATTGGTTAGTAAGAACTTTTTTTTGCATAAACGCTCGGCAACGGTTGACTACTTAAGTCCTGCACTTGGCGATTCATTTAGGAACATTTCGAAACAATATTTAAAGCGTATTTTGTGTTGGTGTTTTCCAGCAGTTTGAGAGTTTGACGTTTTCAGCCTACTTTCAGTATATCTTATATCAATATTGTTGATAATTTGAATAAATCTGAACATTGATGGATCTTTTTTTTGTTCGAAAAACAGTTTACGAAGGTATAATATTATCTGCACAAAAACTGTTAAATAATGCATAAACTTTTCCCAGAACATATGGTCGCAAAATACAGTTTTAAATAAGTATTCTTTCGAAGAAAAAAGATTCGCATTGTGGCCTTCATAAATATCTAATCCACTCGTAGGTACTTCAAAACACAAACAATTACTGAAATTATCGAAATATTTGCATGTAGCCTTATGTCGAATGCCAAAATTTGAATTGCAGTAATGCAGAGAAACGGATTTTCGAGGTGAAAATGTGTCAATAAAGACGGAATAAAGTAGCAGGGAAGAAAATGTTTAGATAATCTACAAAAGCAGGAAAACGAATGACATAAAATTGGAATTTTAAAACATTACAATAAATGTGAATATTATCCCATAGCGTCTGTTTATTTCGCAATATTATGAGTATGAGTCATATTAGTATAATGTGGAACAGAAAACTTCAACTGCAGTAGCAATAAATTTAGCTTGTACCTGCACGTAACAAAGTTCAGTTTAGAGGACACGCTGATTGCCATAGACGATACAATTTAGGACCGTAAATGCTTTGAAAGGAAAGGAGAAATTAAATTGTTCCAACTCCACAAGACTCACCGACTTCCTAATGTTTTCTTTATTAATCTCTATAGCCAATAGAAAAAACACCTATACACACCACACACGTTATAAAAACAAACCTGCAATAAACATCATATTCATACTTAATTATACCAAAAACTCACATCATAAAAGCTTTAACCACACAAATTCTTTAGCTGCTGCTGTGGTACTGGTGTGATGTGCCTCTGTAGTTGGTTGAACTGCTGTTTTTTGCTGCATCTGAAGTTCATTCCTGCAAAAATTTAGTTATGATTATAAATACCTTTTAATAAGTTTAAGTTTCAGGTTTGCTATAAGTTGATGAGTGGTCCCAATAAATACATCAATTGATCGACATTCTTCTTTTCGCGAACACAACACATTTATGTCGTCAGTTGATGAACACTTGACGCGAACTAAACTTTACTATAGACTTTGAAACACTTCTTAACCTAAACTTGTCGCGAACTAAACTTAAAAGTATTAGACGCGAATCACTAGTGGTGTCACAGAATTCACACTTTACTATGGATTTTGAAAGACTTCTTAACCTAAACAACATTCTTCAGTAGGATGAAAGATGCTGGCGAAGTTCTTGAAGATATGCAGCGGAGGACATGTCCGACGAAGTTAACACTTCACTACAAATTCTAAAGAACTTAATTATACACCCAGAAATACTCCCAAAACACTCCACACAAACACTATTCTTCATCAAGATGAAAGATGATCTCGATGTCTTTGAAGAAATGTGGAGGAACATATTTTTCTTCAACTAGATGTAGTTAGAAGCTTCAAAATGCAGAAGTGTATAGGTTTCCACTTCACTGTTTAGTTAGTTGCATTGGTTAGTCCGAAAAATGTATGTCAATCGTATATAGTTAGTATTTTTTCCTCGATTTTATTAACATATATCACTTGGATTTACGTTTCATTTCTAACAACGCGGAAGACCACTCACTTGAAACTGAAGTAACTCCACCTCTTTGTACTCGTCTTCTCAAAACACTGATATAAGGAAATCCAATCTTGCAGCAATTTATCCGTACATCCATTTTTGATTACGCGTTAATCTTGAAAGAAATCTTTATTTAATTTCAAAATAAGTATCGATAATTTGCCGCTAGCAAATCTTATTTTTGACAGAAGTTTGTTCTTAAACACTTCTCTGGCAGACTACAGTGCGTTTTGGAATTAAAGTCAGAAGTTATCAATGTTTAACAGATCTATTTTGTAAAACCGAAGAGCATATATTTCATGTCCTTAGGGGAAAAAAAAGTTAAAAAGTTACTTAGTGTGCTCGTTACTTAAAGGCAAAAACTGAAACATCGGTTTTAGTGTACCTTCGGTTATAGTGCACTAGTGTACTTATTTTCTAGTCCCTTGCGAGTACACTACATATTATAACGGAGTCGACTGTATAGACTTTTGGACAAACTGCGTTATCAATAACGTGTTAAAAAAAAGAACAAAACATACATCTGTCCTTTTTAATTTTTGGAACTGTCTGCTTGAACGAAAGAGATAATTATTATTCTGAGACCAAAGGTTTTATAAAAAAGGATGAAAAGCAAATTACTTCATTTGCTATGACCCCCAGCGAAGTTGTTAGTCGTAAAACATGTATTATCTAGTGAATATTTGTCGTTAAAGTCGCAAAAATTGAAGGTTCCGCGAAAACGCATGGACAACCCGACATCGCGCTTACAACTCTCAAAGGGACATTTCAAGTGTCACAAGGCAAACGCATGGTTCGCAATGGCCGCTACGCCGACAGTGTTGCCACACTGCAACCGTACCACTTGATAGCGGCCTTGAGAACAACCAATGACATGCGCTAGGAACTGTATTACGGGTTGCATAACATCCAAAGCCTGCATTACTGGTTGCAGGCTCCGACTGCTAACAGAAAGCTTGGTCCATTTTCAAAGAGTAAACAGTAAGTAAATTTTGCGGAACAAGACTTTGAAACTACCTTGTGTAATCAAAGTTGTATGTATTAACCGTTCTTTTCCTATGTGACTAAAGGTGGAAAATATCCATATCGGTTGCCATAGATTTTTTGCATCTTTAGTCATATAGAAAAAGAATAGTATGTATACAGGGTATCCCTCGACGAGCGTCAGTTAGCCGTATCTGGAGAACTGCTTCTAGCATCGTCTTGAAAATTTGTACACGGGTGTTTCAATTAATTTTGAATCGACGTAAACTATTTTCATGAATGGCGCACTTCCGGTTATACCGGAAATAGGTACTAACTTCCTTATTTTAAATGGAACACCCTGTATATTATGATATTTTTGGATTCTACGTTTCATTCTAGGTAAACTTTACTAGGAATTGCTATGCCAAAAATCAACCATTTTTGAGAAAATCAAGAATCTCGCTTTTTTATGCCAAGTGCATACCTAACTTCAAAAAGCTGTATCATCCTTACAGTATGAAATGAGGAAACGATATTAATTTGGCATGAAGACTAATGTAGGGTGTATCCGCCCCTCGACTCAAGTTGAGTCAAATACATACAGGGTGTTCTCTGCAAATTTTTAAACATCATCGACTTCATTGATCAAAAAGTCAATTTTTTCAAATGGAATGCCCTAACTATTTTATGGCACATCGATGCAGAATTTGATTGTCTGTTATTTTAGTCTACACGTTTGCCACATTTAAATAAACAGTTTTTGTGATATTTCTATGTATTTGGAATTTGACCAAAATTTCATATTTTAAAACAGGATTAAAATAAGATTAAATTTTCAATTGAGCAGAATTAAGGAACTCTACAGGCTCCTAAAATCATAGCTAAGAAATATCACAAAAACTGTTTATTTAAATATGGCAAACATGTAGACTAAAATGATAGACAATTAAATTCTGCATCGATGTGCGATAAAATAGTTGGGGCATTTCATTTGAAAAAATTGACTATTTGACCAATGAAATTGATGATGTTTAAAAATTTGCAGAGAACCGCCTGTATGTATTTGACCCAATTTGAGTCCAGGGGCGGATACACCCTACATTAGTCTTCATACCAAATTAATATCGTTTTCTCATTTCATACTGTAAGGATGTGACAGCTTTTTGAACTTAGGTCTAAACTTGGCATAAAAAAGCGAAATTCTTGATTTTCTCAAAAACGGTTGATTTTTGGCATAGCAATTCTTAGTAAAAGTTTACCTAGAATGAAACGTAGAAAGCAAAAATATCATAATATACAGGGTGTTCCATTTAAAATAAGGAAGTTAGCGTCTATTTCCGGTATAACCGGAAGTGCGCCATTGATGAAAATATTTTACGTCGATTCAAAATTAATTGAAACCCCTGTGCACAAATTTTCAAGACGATGCTAGAAACAGTTCTCCAGATACGGCTAACTGACACTCGTCGAGGGATACCCTGTATAATAGAAATAATAGTATGAGGTATGTACTTTTTAGAGAACAATTTGCAATATTGTGACGTCATCGTGACGTAGGTTAAAAATCATAGAAAATACATCTCAGGTAAATGCGTAAATGGAATGCGTCTAATGATAGAAAAGGCGACTATTAAAAAACGATCAACGAGATTCTTTTCACATTTAAGAATAGGTAAACCTATGAAATCATGAAGACTCAGGATGTAGGTTTACTTTATAATAGCCCTGTAGATTAACCTTCCAACAATATTGATCAGCATTATATCTACTCATAAACTGATAACTACCCAATCTATTTGTTTTGTAATTTAGAAATTTCAAATTTAAACAAACAAGTTTAGTGATAAAATTATAGATAAAGCCAATGGAAAATTTAAGTGAAAAATACCTCAGAATCACTAGAGGAACCACAAATAAAGTTCCCGAGTGCTTTGTCAGAATCAGAAGCAGAATCGATGTCATATTCAATAACATCAACATCAACTTCAAGATCAGACGAATCAAAGTCGGTATCTGTGGTATCTTTAACGACCTCTGGAAAGAATGCATTTTATTCCCTGCCACGACCTGCCAGTGGACGAGCCTACCAGTCTCCCTCCCCTGGACGCTGTAAACACTTTCCGTATCATCTTCTGTTTTCGCAGAACTTTCACTAGCCAAACGAAAGTAATAAAAATTATTTCGTCGAGGCCTTTTGCTGTCTAGTGATGAGTCGCTGCTATCAAAACTGCGTTTTCGCAATGGCACTGCAACAAGAAAATGGATTTTAATTCGAATCAAACAAAGAAAGCAACTTATTGGTTTGTTCATTTACTTTAACTTTTCCCGAGACTTTTCCTTTCCAATAACAAAGCTTTACTTGAAAATAATTATAAAAACAGGTAGGCACTTGGTACTATTACCTAATAAATTAGATTACAAATTAAAGATATAACATGCTAGGGTAGGTATTACAGGGTATTACTAAAGTGAGGAATAGGTGACTTCCATATCCCCACCCCAAGTTGGCGATGACAGTTGTCATTTAGCTTCAGAGGATAAACAAACAACCCCTCAGATGACTAATGCAATTAGAAGGGTTTTTCTAAGATTGTAGGCGAATTTTAAGTGTTGGAAGTGCTCAGCTCTTTCCAATTAGACTTATAGTAAGTAAATGTTATTTTTACCAGCAATTTTACAGAAAACTCGTTTTTAAAGTGCCATTCCATGTTACGCTTATTCGCAATGCTTTTGCGATATCCGCGATTTCTGGCGGATCCCTGTACATATTGATGAATTCTCAGAAATCGCGATAAGTCGCCAAAAAATTGTTAATAATCTTCATGCATGGAACATGGAATACGAAGTGTTGACGTATCAAATTATGAACTTGAGATAATAAATTTTGGTTTGAGTTGAGGAGTCTTTTTTCTTCATTAATTGTAAAAGATTTATCAGTTTGTTTGTGATGTTGGTAGCATGATTTTTCTGAATGGCTTACTTTAGCAACTAATTTGACTTGATTTGAAAACACTATCCAATGATAATATTCCTCACAATTCTCTCACCGAACAGCTTTTAACAAAATCCTGCAACAAACAACTTCCCAAAAAGGCAAGTAATGCTAAAAGTCACTGAAAATCCTCCACACAGCTTGAAAATTGCAGCCAAAGGAAAGAACCAAAAAATCTCATTCGTCCATAAGCGGTTTAGTTTTTTTATCCTCTGAAGCTAAATGACAGCTGTCCGTCATCTTGTGGTGGGGATATGGAATTGAGGAATTACCGGAATAGGTATTATAAAGGTAAATGCGAGGGTAAATGGGAGTTAGTTACAACTTTTTGGTTCGCGATTTACCCCTCGGAGCCTACCTTTCAATGAATTTACAGTTTCTTTCAACAGTTTTTAGACGACAACTAAAATTTATGTTGTTATAACTTTATGGCGTCATATACAGGGTGTGTCAGAACGCTCGCATCTCCTTTTAATGGAGTATTAAGCATTAAATTCTGAGTCGATTTCTGTTTTTGAAAATCTCTAAGAGTCTCATACATGTTCTTCAGTTATAAGAGATTTAAGAGAACCAATCCTATCTAACAGTGAATTACCTCATAAAGCAACTCACAGCTGAAATTTGATTGGTTCTCTTCAGTCTCTGATAATTGAAGAAGTATTGTTCCCTGGAAATTAAAAAAAACAAGAATCGATTCTGAATTTAATGCTGAATACTTCATTAAAAATTGGCAGCTTCGGAAGCGGCTGGAACTTCCAAACCAATCAACCAAAATCAAGTAAATTTTACTATTTACTATACCTAAGTTTTACTCTGCGATTTTTCTAAATGTTACGATCTTTTGCCAAAAGGGCCTAAGCTTGAATACATTTTTGAAAAAAAAATTTGAAAACTTTTCACGTGCGGATAGAGAAAATGAGAGTTTATTATTCAAATTTCGAAGTTGATATGCCAAACTGGCACTTGCCGTTCACCGATTGCCACCAAAATTAAATCAGCTATTCGGCGGGTAACGGCTTCTCCATCTACCAAATTTCAGCCAAATCGATCCAGTAGTTTGGGTCGTAGCGTGTTACCTCGAAACTTCGAATTTTTCGATTTTATGTCAGAAAGGCGTTAAATGCGAATGCACTTTCAAATACAGATTTTCAAGACCTTTCATGTGCTCTGGGTTCACCAGAAGGCCAACGCTAATCTTTCTTATGAAAATAAAACAAAAAGTAAGAATAAGTTTTTGTCCTAAAATGGATTATGTGGAAGCTATGCCCCCATAAAGAACACCCTCGAGAACACCCCAAAAATCAGTTTTATCGAATATCCTCAAAAATTATAACTAATATCAGTTTGAAATTTGGAGCATAACTTGGAGGCATAAAGTTTTTCATTGTGAATTTTTTTCAGGTTTTCAGTTACATCAGAGGCGTGCGATCTTGGGGGGGCCTTACACATTTTTTGAAATTTTTTCTGTAAGCGTTTTTTTGACAACGTGATAAGAAGACTATCATCGCCAGACCACAATTCACCAAAAGGTACCCTTGTTGCATGTGATGCACCGTTTTCGAGTTAAATGCTCTTCATTAATTTACTGCAGGAGAATTACAAAATAAATCCAACTGAAAACTTTAATTGCTTTATATGGAATCAACTTTAGATAATGTAGCATCCTCTTAAATCTTAAAATAAACTCAAATTAAAAAAAACTTATTTTTAGGGTACACCTTTTGGGTTCATAATAGCTCCCACATAATCCACTTTAGGACAAAAAGTTATTCTTACTTTTTGTCTTATTTTCACGTAAGGAACCTGTGATAAACCGTTGTCCCCATAATTCTGAGACATACGTACATACGTACGATTGTGTGAAAATATTTTTGCAATGCCGTAATGCCGTGTAAAATCTATTTTCAAGGCCCTTATTAAGTACCAAATTAATATTTTACACTTTCAGGTACATTAAAAACAGGCGAATTTAAAATTTTGACAGTCAGTAAAATCTAATATCACTCAATTTTGTCGAACGCTCACTGCGGGAATAGGAAAAGCACGCATGTAAAGTCGTAACCAAGCTTGTAAAGGGTTTGTTAGGGCCATTTAACAAGCGAGTTGTCGAGTCTATTGTTTGTAAATATTAACTGACCGTGACCAAAATTCAGTTGGAAATAGTATTTTACAGGTTAAATTTCTATAAAAACAATAATGTGTGGCCCAAACAAATTCATGTTTTCTGAATGAGTGGATGGATTTCAAAAATCTTTGCTCAGTTTACAGAGAATTTCTTGTGCTTTAAAATGATGCATCACAAAGGGCCTTCATACAATTTAAAATGTGGCCATAGAGGGCGCTGGAGGTGTCTGAATGGAAAAAAGCTTTAAACCATTGGATTTGCAATGAAATTAGCTTGTCGAATGGTGTATCACAGGTGGGGGGCGTTGCCATTTGAAATTTCAAAGATGGGGTTGCTGGGGTTAGGGGGTGCGTTGTGAAATATCTCTACTAAGCATGGATTAAAGTGCATCCCTCGAAATAGAAATCGACCTGTCCGAGGAAATTTTCATCTCTTATTCGGGGTGGACAACACTTCAAATGAACACCCTGTATAACGTGATATTCAGAAAATATGTAATATGGGGGTGGCTTTGGAAACAAATGAATCGTGATCTGTCGAAAGGACGTTTATCTGGAGGCTGTGCGAACTAACTAGCATTCTTTCGACAGATTGCGATTCACTATCACATATTTTTTGAATAGCCCTGTAGGTAATTTGTAATGCAAATACTTCTTAGATTCCTAACCTTACACACAAAAAAACATAAAAACCCGCAATTTCATTTTTCCCTCACTCACACTTGTGTGAATTTCTGAAAACGTTTTCAAAAGTCGCTCCTGAACTAAAAAACAGACCATAAACAAACGAAAATGTTTTTAAAATTCAAGTTTATGACGCCATGGTTTCAAGGCGAAAATGAGTGGCTATGGAAAACTGTTTGAAACATATTCCTCGCAAAAAAACTACATTAAGCACAAGAAAATGAATGTTATTGAGATGAAACCTAGGCCCATTTAAATTTTAAGGTCATGTGCATTGTGCATCAACGAATTTCCAGAATTGGGAATGGAAACTTACATCAATCGATTGGAAATAATTGGGAAAAAATATTTTAAATGGTACTTACATGCTGTGCTCATTGTTTCGGCTTATTTTAATCAGTCTTTACAATAAATAATACGCACTTAACAATCGCACCTGTACGAGTAAGAACTTGCAAACGTTCCACGCATTTCCCCGGAAATACCATAAACACGCCCTTGCGCTTGCGTGGGAAATCGTGGACACACGGAGCCACCATGTGCGCATGTCAATATCGGCCATGTTGTCTGTGACCGGAAAGACCGACATTGTTGTTTACTTCCTCAAAATTTGTTTGGTTATGTGCGCGCGTTTTCAAATATATTTTTGCTTTTCTCAGTTTTTATGTTTTTAGTTGTTTTACAAGTTAAATTAAATATAAATGTAAAGAAATTGGTGGAAAAACGTCATCATAGATTTATGAGAGTTTATTTTGGATTTCCAGGCGATCCTCGAAGGTAATTTTTATTCAATTTTCTTTTGCATTTCTGTATCGAAGTACCTTGATAAATAGCTCAAAATTTTAGACGTAGTGAGTGGGCAGAGGCATGTGGTTGTCAACATCAGCAACCAAAAATTGAGCGTCATCGATGGAATTAACAATGACTCGAGAAAATCCTATTCTCTTGGTAGTGAAGAGGGCCAGTGTCAACACTGCCTCTGAAAGTGAAAGTCTACTTATTTTAACCCACATCCAGTCGAAAATTGACTCTGCCGACTCAATTGGGAATAGAATAGGAGTAGGTAAGGTATAGCTAAAGTAAATACCGTACTTATAACGGAGCACACTAGAAGACGAGCTGTACACTTGCATTCAACACCTGTGTAAAAATTAGTAATATAAAAAACGTTTTAAGCCGGAGCAAACCAGATACAGAAAGGCTCTTATTAGACAAAATCAAATCAATGTACTTAAACCGAGAGGGATGTTTTTATTTAACAGTGGTGACATCTTTTGTGAATAAAAAATTGTATGGATCCCAAGACTTATTAGTGTCTGAAAAAAGAAACAATGTCCGTTTGCACTAAAGGTTTAAAAAAAACGGAGCCAGTGAGATGACAGGAACCTCCACAACGGTGAATCCTCAACAAATAATTCTACCACCTCAGATTAATCATTTTATCCACGATTATTAAGTAATGCCATTGTTATATACGTAACTGTGGATACATAATCCTGTTCATAAAATACAGCGTGACTTATTGTCAAAACTTACGCTTCTGTCACATTATTTCACAGCACCTGTAATATTGGCTGCCTATCCAATGAAGATCATGACGTTTCAAAATCAAGCGAAAGTGTGCCAAAGTAGATCAAGCATCAAGCTGTTCCTATCATTTGTCAACTCTTTGTTTTTGTTGGTTTGTGTTTACAATAAAATTATAAAATGATAACATTTTTTGAAGAATTTCAGTAATCTTGGATAAATATGTTTCAATAATCGTGGATAAAACGTCGTATTTAACTCGTAGGGCCATTATTCACTTGGTTGTTTACAACCCTCGCTACGCTCGGGTTCTAAACTCAATCGCTTGAATAATAGCCTTCATAATGTGGTCGTTTAATTACAGGGTGTCTTACGAATATGGAACAGTATCGATATCTCTGGGCTTAAGGAAGGTACAGTTGTAAGATTTGGCATATACAGAAACTGACACATTCGGAATCTATTGAAATTATTGGCGACCATGGGGCACTTCCGGTTATACCGGAAGTAGGGACCTACTTTTAAATTTTAAATAGCAACCCCCATTTTTCATTGCAGATTCGGATAGAGGAAGAAAAATTAAGCTTAAAACACCTACATGTAACTTGTTTGCGCCAGCCGCCTAGGTTTTATTAACGTTTTTAGAGAAAAGTTCCGCAAAACAGTGCTATGTAAAAATGGTCATAACTTGTAAACCGCGGGCGATAAAAATAAAAATGACACACCGTTGTAAAGCGGAAGGACTGTTTTACATTATGATTGCCAAAAATCCTAAGAAAACTAATTGAAAGTTGATTTCGAGAAACTGCAATACTGGAAATTTCAAACCCGAATAACATTTTTTTCTTAAATGGCAGCATACAAGTTTTTCTGCATGGATGGGTGCAGAATTTTATTCTCTTTTCAACGGTACCCATAAAGTGCCAAAAATGGAAACGATTAAAATCGCTGTTTTTTCCATAATAAGAAAATGTTATTCGGCTTTTAAATTTCCAACATTTCAATTTCTTTAAATCGACTTTGAATCAGTTTTCATATGACTTTTTGGCAAGCATAATGTAAAACAGTCTTTCTACTTTACAATGGTGTGTCATTTTTATTTTTATCATCCGCGGTTTACAAGTTATGACCATTTTTACCTAGCACTGTTTTGCGGAACTTTTCTCTAAAAACGTTAATAAAATCTAGGCGGCTGGTGCAAACAAGTTACATGTTAGGTGTTTTAGGTTTAGGTTTTCCTCCTCTGTCCGAATCTGTAATGAAAAATGGGGGTTGCCATTTAAAATTTTAAAGTTGGATCCTACTTCCGGTATAACCGGAAGTACCCCATCGTCGCCAATAATTTCAATAGACTCCGAATGTGTCAATTTCTGTAAATGCCAAATCTTACAACTGTACCTTGTTTATGTCCAGAGATATCGATACTGCTCCATATTCGTAAGACACCCTGTATACTATTATAATACACCCATCACATTTTGACGCCTCACCTACCTATACAGGATGTTCCGAAATAACGTCACAATATTTCGGGGGGGGGGTGTACTATGAACTCACATGAGCGGCTCGTGTAGGGGGGCAGCACAAAATTACATTTTGTTAGATGGAACAACCCATAATATCAATGCATTTTTGGTTTCTTCGCGTCATTCTGTGCAACTTTTGTCAGGTGTGCCTCTTACTTAAATTCAATCGTTTTTGAGTTATTTAATAAAATGTGTAGAATTTGGCGAAAATAAGACTTCAAAATTCATATTTTCGAAGCCTTAAAGTTTTCCCCTTTCGAATTTATGGCACATCCTAAAGAAAGGTCAGGGCTACCTGGTGACACACTTGGGTATCAAATTTCATGCACAGAGTGTCCCCGGTAAAATTCAAAAACGATTGAATTTAAGTATGGGGCACACCTGACAGAAGTTGCACAGAATGACACGTAGAAACCAAAAATGCATTGATATATAGGGTGTTCCATTTAACAAAATGTAATTTTGTGTACATAGTAATTTTAGATTAGGCACATTTTCAGTCACTAACGATTGGCGTACACAGATTTTCGATATTATTAATGACGGGGACATAAATGGACTTTGTCTCACCGTTGGGACAGCCTGTATGTTCAAGAAAAATTAGATTTACTTACTTAACTAGAGGAATTCAAAACAGGACCAATAACAATTTTTAGCAACAAGATTGTCTGGATTTTGGTTTTTATCCTCACCTTCCCTTTTGTTTGTATTTCAGTGAAAAATATGGCTGAGAAGTATGTGACAAGGCTGTGAACAAAGGCAAGGACAATGATGAGAAGCAGTAGGAGGTGGGGGACGTTCTAGTCGTGGAAAGTTCCCCACCCACGCAAAAAACAGTGATAAATTTAATCACGAAAAGAAATTATTGGGAACGGCCCCCTCAGTGAC
Source organism: Pycnomerus fuliginosus (assembly GCA_963924575.1). Lineage (NCBI taxonomy): Eukaryota > Metazoa > Arthropoda > Insecta > Coleoptera > Zopheridae > Pycnomerus > Pycnomerus fuliginosus. The sequence goes on from OZ004620.1 coordinate 30,893,163, forward strand.
ATGAAGATGGCCCCTCTGAAGCTGAAAGATCTGCTGAGTGATGAGGGGCTACCTCTCACCATTGCCATGCCATACTTGGGCTGCGGCTCAGACCGCCAACAATGGCACAAAGTGCTGGCGGTCTTAGCCACAACCATAGCAACAGTGGACGGGGTGGCTATGGTGCTACTACCTACCGATTAAAAAAAAAACAGCTTTCGCAATTTCCGTAGACGAATCTTCAGCTTATTAGAATGGCTTTAGGAATTTACCATTTACCGCATTCTGGGATACCTGTAAATGGGGTCGCTCTTCATATTTGTGATTATTAACGTTGCTTTTATATCGGAGAAAAAAAAAGACGAAAGAGCAGCAGCACCAGCTCAGCCTCTTCGGGGGAATTCAAAAAAATTCAAAAAATTGTTAAAAAACTTACAAAAAAACCAAAAGAACAAATGCAACAAAAAAGAAAAAAATTTAAAAATGTTTAAAAAGTAGATGGGTATAGGATGCTAGGTGTTTTAAGATAAAAGATAGTTGTCGCCAATCAGAATGTATCTCTTATTCAAACAGTGGGTGTTGTATAATGTAAGGAATACATAAGAAAAAATTAAAAGTGGAAAGGTACCTAAGGAATCATACTGAAACCCACATTTGTCCTCAACTAATTTGGAATTTACAATTTCTTCTAAGAAAAATACATGTATCACACTTGATCGGAAATAAAGTCACAGCCACCATAGATTTTCAAAAATAGCCAAGAAATCCCGTGAAATATGAAAGTTTTTTGAAATTGCAAAAACACGACAACTTGATTTGTGAATTCGACTGTCTAATAACATATTTTGTTATTATTTATATCTTTAAAGTTTTCAACTTTTTTGGTTGTCACTGCATTTTTCTTTTCGTTTACCATAAAATTTTGTTTTTTAATTGTTCACTTCAATAGACACTTTATAATTATGAGAGTTCTTTTTTATGTTGCAAGGTATTGTAGATAGGTACATACCTACATACAGACTGTCCACCCGAAAACTTCGACCTCAAATATCTCGTCAAAGAGATGAAATATAAAAATTCGCTCGGACAGGTCGATTGTTATTTCGAGGGGGACACTTAAATCCGTGCTTGCCGGAATTTCACAACTCACCCCCTAACCCCCACCCACCCTCACTTCAAAATTTTAAATGGCAACCCCCCACGTGCAATGTTGAATATCTGTAATGTACACCTGCCCGATTTGATTGGAATTTTTAGCCTAGTAACAGATCTTGTTATTAGTAACATAGCCCATTTTATTTTCTATGTTGTATTTTAAAATGCGCATGTCAATTCGTGGGAATGTAGGCTACTGAACATACAATAGGTATGTTGCAAATTAAAATAGTGTTATTGTACCTATACGTACCTATTTAACAACTTACTGCAATCACTAAAATTTTCGAATTCGAGATAAACCGGATCTGTACGTTCTGAGGTTCCAGGTCTGCAGGTCTCACAGTCCAAACTACATGCGATCCTGAGCAACTTTTCATCATAAAATCTTTCGATACAAAAATGCCTAATACGATTTCGTCATTTTTGGCCTGTTTATTAAATCGCAGTAGGCTGGGGTTTCGTTTTATAAAAAAAGTTGAGTATTACACAGGTGCAGATTTTGGAGCTCAACATGCAGAAAAAAAGAACGCATTGATTCGGTTAAAATTAAAGGAAATATTTGTATGGTTCCAGTTAAAATGAGACACACTGTAGATCCGGTCTTATCTAGAATTCGAAAATTTTAGCGATTGCTGTAACCTCCCTTTTATTAAATGGTGAAGTGGAGTGGGGAGGTTGAAAAAAATAATGAACAACTTTTTAGTTAAATCTCAACATTGCGCGCGCGAATACGCACACCGCATATTTTTTGACCTCGCGTTGCAACTGAACTGGTGACTACAAAAAAATGAATGGAGCTTTTTTGGTAGAGAACGGGCTTTAATTATGTATACCGCCTATTTTGTCGAAAACCTAATACTTTCGGAGGTATTTGTTGAAAAGTATTTTTTTAACACATCTTGGTGGTAAACTATTTCAACGGAAGCCGCATACTCGGATTCTAGGCGGCTTTTAGCATTTCATTTAGGACCATCAAATAAGGAACGTGTGTAGAAAATTTTAGGTTTCTGGTTTTTGCGAAGTTCATATGGATTTTTTGCTATAATGACAGGACTATCTACAGGGTATCCCAGGAGTGCGTGGACGGAAGATCGCCTCACTACTAGCAAATAAGATATTGAAGTAGGGTTTTCGCTGTATGGTAGAGGTTATAAATTTGCATAATCTAAAAATAGTGGCGTGTATACAGCTTGTCCCACTTAGTAACCAAACTTACATTTTTAAATGGAACACCCGGTATATTTTGCATTTTTTGGTTAGATCTGTTCATTGTAAACAAGTTAGCATGCTATAGCTCTAATTCTAACCGTATGGCGGAAATTTTGAAATTTGTAGCGCGAACGTTGCCGCTTTGAATTAAGGGCTGTTACGGGCTAACCACTTGTTGCCGCTTTGAAGGGCTATTACCGGCTAACTTGAGACTTCAAAATGAAATTTGCGCCATAAATTATCTAAAATCTTTTTCTTTAACTTCATCAATCAATTTAAATGGAACATAGCATGTATATTTTTGTAGTGTTAATGACAAATATTACCTTTTCAGCTGGTTAGACTTTTATGGATCTACAGATTGCCATTTATTTGGCTGTAGATTTTTTTTTAAATTTTAAATTAATAATTTAACAAGAAGGCAACATAAAAGTAGAAAAAACACCCAAAAATAGCGCAAAACGCATTCTAAGCGAGATTCTAAGTTAAATATTTAGAGGGTTTCCTTTACGTTCTTTTTTGTTTGCGCTATTTTTGGTGTCTTTTCTACTTCTTTTGTTGCGTTCGTGTTAAATTATTGGTTTAAAATAAAAAAATTGGCAGTCTCGGAGACGGTAGAAACTTCTACTTTTTCACAGAATTTGTAAATATAGCATTTAACTTTATTTAACGAAGGTCGGGGCATGCAGAGCGTTTGGATAGCTGATCCACCCGGCGCTCATTTATATACTAAAATGTTAAATACAAATGTTTTCACTCCTAAAATGGACATTTTTCGAAAAAATGGCACAAAGGTTTTCGATCCGGCAATGCAACAGCTGTCGAATCCGATAGTAAGAATATTTTTTTTTGTAAAGTAAATTGAAACAAGGGCCCTTTTGCCACTAAAATGACATTTTTCGAAAAAATGGCACTAAGGTTTTCGGCTTGAAAAAAAATCTGCTATTAAATCCGGGAATAAAAATATACAGTTATGCATAGGTTTTTTTTCACGGCACCATTTTTTGGCCAAAAGGGCACAAGTGTGAATACATTTTTAGAAGCAGAATTCGAAGAGCATTCATATGGTAACACGAAAAATGGTGGTTTGCACTTAAATTTTTAAAGTTGATGTGCCAAAAAGGCACTTTCCGTGAACCGATGTGGCCCAGATTCTAATCAGCACCTACAAAATCCCCCACTGAATATGTGTGCCAAATTTCATCTCGATACGTTCAGTAGTTTGAGCTGCAGCGTGATCACAGACAGACAGACAGACACAGAGACACAGACATTTTTTCAAAAACCACTTTTTTGGGTTCCCAGGACCCTGAAACGTAAAGATTTCATGTTTTTGGCGATTCGATTTTTTTGAATTTTCCGATAGATTTCAGTAACTGCTTCACGAGCGTACAAGTTAAAAATGCTAGTTATTCCGAGATCTCTTTCATTTCATACAAAAAGCTATACATATAGGTAACTCCTGCAAAAAATCTACAGCCAAAATGGCTAAATGGCTGTAGATCCATAATAGTCTAACCTGCTGAAAGCACGTAATATTTGTTATTTAACGCCACCAAAATATACAGGTGTTCCATTTTAAAATCTCGAAAAAAATAAAACGTTTTGACCCTGTATATTATTTATCAAAAGTTTCAAAATTTATGATGCGCTGTTAAAGAAGAAGATTTTACATAATTTATGACGCAAATTTCAAAATTCCCGCCTAACAGTCATGGCTTGGTTTAGTATAGACGAGATTTTCGGGGTATACACATTTGTACAAAATTTCAGTTGGATATCTGCTTTCGTTCTCAAGTTATGCGATAGACAGAGTAGACGTACGGCCGAGCGGACGACCGACAGAGCGAGGAAATTCACTCAAACTACGGTGCCTGCGCATATGCTTCGTAAATAAATAAATAATTCAGAAACGCCGTGGTGTGACCTGTTACGTCATAAATCGTACAGCCGATGCGACTGGCAACAGTTTATATGAGGGTGACGTTTAGTAATAAATTGGAAACGTCAACCCTGACAGTTGACAATAAAAGGGTTCAAAAGTTACCTCTAACGTTGAAAAAATGGCGGTAAGTAGAACCTTGGTTTAGTATAGACATGGTTAGACATTCCCAGGGACCAACCCGCCTGAGCCAAAACATTTTGAAGACTTCTAACATGTCAAAAAAGGATATCTCGCCCCATGTAATTTTGCACAGCGTGACGTCATTTTGACCTATCAGTGACTACCAAAATGTGCGGAGTGACTAACCATCATGTCTATAATCAACCAAGGGTCATGGTTACTAAGTGGGACATCCTGTATACCCGCCACTATTTTTAGATTATGCAGATTTATAACCTCTACAATACAGCGAAAACCCACCCCAGGGAGATTCTGTATGTGGGGGTTGGGGTTGGGGATGTTAAAAAAATACAGATTCTTGGGGGCATCTAGATATTATGCAACCAAGTATTCTCATGGAGAACAGGAGGTAAAGTTGATTGTGGGTATAGCAGGGATTTTTACTACTTCGCGTTGGTGTATGTGCGGTCAGCTGACAGTGGCTGTCAGCCATATTGTTGTGTGTATTAAAAATGTTTTATTAATATTTAATTAGGAATCTTATTTATAGGAAAAATAGTTTTGATGCCAAACACACGTTAATATGCCGCTAGCAAACTCCGCTGAGCCATGGCAAATTCATCACGCCGATACCGAGGTTAGTCGCAATGTTTTTTTGACACCAATGGCCAAACCTCAACCTTACTACTGAAAATAATCTGTTTCTACTTCCATTTTATTTTGATATAGCACGCGTGGCCAGGTTTTTATTGATTTATAACGAGTTTATTCATTTGCAGCTTTTGGAGTGTCCAGGTCCCTAAGAATAGTGTCTGTACGTAAAATTATTATCGCAACTCACTGATTGTTGCACGAAATCAAGCACAACCCAGGTTCAATTTAAGTTGCATGTTGATTTGGTTTTAGACGAAATAGACCCATTTTCCATAGTAGACACATCCCGAGATTTGCTTTTTAGTGGGGACTTGCTTTTTCGCTCCGACAAAACAGGCATGTTACTTTGTAGATCTGGTGGAACTCCGGGCTATGCTTAAAATGGAAGATTTGTTACCTACTCATTCTAACACTATCGTAGGCGTAATTCACAGATTCAAAAGTTCACCCCATCCCCTTACCCCACAAAACTTTTCAATATATCTGTAAAGCAGGCTTTGATATTGAAATCAAGTAATTAACACTAACATCAAAAAAATATGCAGGGTGTCATTTGAATTTCTGATAGTTGATGCCTAAACACCCTGTATATGAGACAAATCCAATAATAAAAAACAATGTGTTCTTTTTGTAGTCGCAGTCTGGAGATGCAGATGAAGCAGGTGGTCTTGATGAGTCAGTTGCGGAAGGGGAACATGAGATTGAAGTTGGAGAGGTAGGCTATATTTTACTAATTATTGTTATGAATCAAATGCAATGTTTTTTAAGTATTTAATTTCACTGAAAATGATGAAAACTTGATTGAATGCTCGGTTGTAACATAGCAATCAGCTTGAAGACATAAAAAAATCCTCTGTGGGCTTTAGAATTATCAAATGTCATGTCAAAGAAAAAAAAACAGACATGGCCTTCAATTTCATATTCATGAACGCATTCTGTACTTTGACAATGTCTGACAACGTAGACAGTGTTGCTTGACAACGAAACCAAGTGCACCCCCCCTTTTTCCGTATTTATTAAAATATTGGAATGAAAGGCACACATACAAAGTGGTGATTTATCCCTAAAAAGCTAAAGAAAAATTAATATCTATAAGAATTTATATTCAAATGAAACTTTGAACGTATGTATTTGACATCTGTCAATTCAATGGCATTGACAGACATTTTGTAGTCCTAGAATAGATAGGTACGCAAAAAATTGCTTTTCAAAAATATAACCAATGTGGGCTTTATTGGAAAAAACATCATGTCGTAAGAGATTGAGAAAGTCGGTGTACTTGTTTTGCAATTGTTTTTCATCTAAGTTTAGGCTGATTTTACGAATCATTATTAATACCAATTTTCAAATTTTGACGTTCTGTCAAAAAGGTTCATTTTGGTTACGTTTAGAAAAGTGATTTTTAAACGTTAATGAAGAGCCAAGCTATTTCGCCTTACAAAAATAGTTGTAAAAAGAAAAAAAAGGCTGATTTAACACAGTTTTAAATGTAAACAGAAAATGTTTTGTATATAGGACGTTTAGAACTGACAAAAAACTTTTGAACGTTTTGACATTTGAAGCCGCGCACGTCATATCATAACCAAGCCAATCAGTTCACAAGAAAGTTCTTCTACCTCTTGAGGTAAAATGTGACCTTTTGGCAACTAACAGGAGATGGAAAATGTCAACAACATTTCATATAGGTTATAGTAAATATCAAGTTTTTCGAAAACATGAAATCGCAAATCTTAGAAAAATTATTCTGTCATGCGCAGAGTCCAGAATATAACACATAACTTGAAAATGCTGAGATATACAGGCAGTCCTATAAATAATGCAGTTCAGGTTATACATGGCGTCCCAATTGTCTATTCAGTCGATATCACCATTCCATTACTCGTAATGTAATAGCCAGATAGCTTAACGCAAATAGTCGCAAATCAAGTATTAGAGATAGCAAAAAATTATTGAATACAAAGTTGTAGAGGATCAAACAAGGCACATTTTAACAATGCAATCCTGTATACAGGCTGTCCCACGAAGAAGTAACAGCACAAACGTAGTTTTTTTTTTAATAGCACGTCCTGCAAGTAACATTCATTAATCATGTTTTCATCTGAAGCGAATTGTTTAGAAGATATTGACAATTGGGAAAAGTTACTATTGCAGAACTTTTTTTGAAAAATCACCCAACAACCAATTATCTATATTTAGTTTTGGAAATTTAGCATGTCATCAAGGAAGGTTTGGGCTATACTTCAAGCTCTTGAAAACGCTTTTAGCTTCTAAGTTCGCCTCCAGTAACATTATGAATATAAATTAAAGCTTTCATTTCATATAACATTGTTATCCCTATATCCAACTTTAGTATTTTTCGTTTTATTTAGTAAAACACCATTTTCATCGTTGTCTCCCTAATGCGTAACGTGTTATTAGCCGAATAGGCATCTTGCATCAATTTTGTTTTTGATGTTAAATTGAAGTTCAGGATATATTTGATCCTTCCAGATACCTTAAGTTCCAATATCTTGTCCGTGGAGCTCAAAAAAAAATGAGAAAGTAGCATTTTCAAACTTCGCGCCAAAAAACCCCCACAGCCATTCGAACTCAATTTTCTTACATGTGACAACGTCGCTGTCTAACTTGACCCGTCGTCTTTCATTCATAAATCTTAAATATTTTATAGTAGTCACCAGTACTCATTACCAGTGGGTACAAAGGTACAAGATGCCAACCCAAGCAACTAATAACATTCTACTTACCGCCTTTTTCAACGTTAGAGGTTACTTTTGGCATACTTTTGGCCCCTCTTTTTGCCAACTGTCAAGGTTGACTTTTCAAATTAATTACTAAACGTCACCCTCAAATAAACTGTTGTCAGATTGCATCGGCTGTCCGATTTATGACGTCACAAGTCGTACAACGGCGTTTCTGAATTATTTATTTATTTACAAATAAGCAAACGTTTTTTAAATAAAATTGATGTTCGCGGACGATTCCTTGTATCTTTATTGATGCATTTACATTACAATATCCCGAAATTAGGAAATGTGCAAGTAGCCTATTGCAATTTTCATAGATCTAATATGTACCTATTTTAAGGTTGCGATTTTTAATTTGCCCTTATTAATTAGAATCTAGCATCTTGCCCACTCTATTGTCTTTGGGCTTCAAACAGGATCTGCAATAAAGACAATAAATTATGTGTCTGTACAAACGATGCGGGATTATTACATTTCACTATCACTAGAAATACCCTACTACACCGAAAAATTGATTTTCCCACAAAATTGCCGGAGAAATTGCTAATGTCTTCTAAAGGATTCACTTCAGGTGAAAACATGATTAAATGAATGTTACTTATAATCATCATAGAATCCAATAAAGACTTGCCATTAAAAAACATGTTTGTGTTGTTACTCCTTAGTGGGACAGCCTATACAGGGTGGGTAATTTTTCGATGCTCACCATTGGGATCTCCTAAACGGTAAAAGATACGAGGTCGGTCAAATTAGAGAAAAGTTGCGCTATTTTTTGGTGATTAAGAATCTGAAGAGAATTCCCCGATATTTTGATTTGTTCCTGAGTTATCACAAAAAATCTGAAAATTGACGATTTAAAGAAAAATTAATATTTTCCAAACTATGATTAGATTGATGTTAAATGAAACTTGGAACTTTTATATTTTTGACAGCTGTCAATTGAATGGCATTGACAGAATTTTTCTAGGCCTTCTGGATTTTGAATGAAGGTAGTCAACTTTTCTTTTTCTTATGGGCGCCATATTGAATTTTAACACCGCCGGATACACAGAAAAATTAGTTTCTCAAAAATGTAACCAACATTGACGTTTTTGAAAAAATATGTGAAAGCCTGACTCACACGACCGCAAGACGTAATTTATTACTGTTGAATTCATTGTTTTCACGTGTTATAAGAGATTGAAGAAGTCGCCGTACTTTTTTGCAATTGTTTTTTGTCTAAGTTTAGTCTGATTTTACAAATTATTCAGACTAATTTTCAAATTCTGACGTCTGTCAAAAAAGTTCATGTTGACTACATTTTTGAAAAGCTAATTTTTTTGTGTACTTGATGCTGTCAAAATTGAATATGGCGGCCATAAAAGAATCAAAAGCTGACTGTCGTTATTCAAAATCTAGAAGGCCTAGAAAATTTCTGTTTATTCCATTCAATTGACAGGTGCCAAAAATATAAAAATTCCAAGTTTCATTTAAATAACATCAATCATTAGGAAGCTATTAAAATATCGGGGAATTCTCTTCAGATTCTTAATCACCAAAGAATAGCGCAACTTTTCTCTAATTTGACCGACCTCGTATATTTTACCGTTTAGGAGGTCCCAATGGTGAGCATCGAAAAATTACCCACCCTGTATACCTACGAGATTGCATTTTCAAGATGTGCCTTGTTTGACCCTCTGCAACTTTTTATTTTGACAATTAATAGAAATATGGACTGAATACAGACAATTGGGACAGTCTGTAGGTGTATGTGTGCCATGTTACGCCGTGGCAATGTTTAATTCGAATAACAAATACGGAAAAGGGGGGATGAACTTTCTTTGTTGTCAGCAAACTATACGCCATAGAAGATCGAGACAAAGATGCCGCACCGATTCGACCAATAATAAAAGTTTTACTCGAGCAACTACGATTTCGAACTCGTCATATCATATGACGATGGCAGTTGACAGATGTCACACATCTGATCATCTAGCTATGGCAGTTTATTTATGCAGGGGTGTGCCACTTTACCGACTTTAGTTAACTTTAAGCGAAAGTTAAAATGACAAGAATAAAGAATTACATATTTCCTATTGTTTTAACGTCAAACGCCATTCTTGTCACTTTAACTGCCGCTTAAAGTTAACCAACGTCGGTGGAAGTGGCCATAAAAATATATAGGAATTTTTTAGATTCTTTTTTATGTTTCGCCCGTTTTTTTAGTAAACTGTTCGCAGTATCTAGGCGCAAATTTCAAAAAAAAAAAAGTGACGGAGGGTAGTACATCTATTAAAACTCTCAAATGTGACAGTGTGCATTCAGAGGATTTATAGGTTTGGTCTCAACAAACTGTAGGTGTGCTTTACTTAATCCAATTAGACCAATGCGTTGAGAACCTTAATAATTACGTCGGGAACGTGCAAAAAAAACAAAAAAGACAAATTCAAATTTTTTGTACTCCCTGTAAATTGAAAACTAAGCAGTTTAAGTTGTCTTAGAATAAGGCGAGGAGGAATCACCCCCTAAAATTTGTCGGTGAGCCTGTAGAATCAGGGGGAGTGTATAAATTTTTTCTAAGGAACTATTTTGGCGAGTTTAAACAGATTTACTGAAGTTTATTTACTCTTTCATGCGGTTTTTACAAAATTTTCGTCAAAAAAATTAATTTCAATTAATGCGAAGCCCACCGAGGATGAATTTTTTTTTGGATCAGTTTGATGCAGCGGATGGACATAAAAATAGCAAAAGAGTACATGCGACGTGCCTTGTTCTCTATATCTAACTTGCTTGTTATTGCGGTGCAAAATTTTCTCATTGTCGGTCTTAAGTGGCCTTTGAGAGTGCCCCACAAATTAAAATGGACAGAGATGGCTTTTGTTATTTTTTTGACATGGTTTTTTGATCATTTTGTCTCAGAGGTAGAAAGATGGAAAAAAAAACTATTATGCATTTCTACAGGGTGAGTCAAACGGAACGCGCCACCCTCCATAACTTTGTTCATTTCCTGTGGATCGAAACCATTTTTGGTGACGTGATATGACTGCTTCTGAACTACATTTCGACCGCATCTATGGTCCCAAAATGTATTTGGTTCATTGGCTAACGACATGTCACTTTGTTATTTTAAATGGCACCCTGTATACTTCTTTACTGTATCAAGTAGTATTTTCGATTCTCTTTACAACGGTGTAATGAAATCATACTGTTACATAATGTAAATTTAGAGAAAATGTCAACTGAATCTATGTTCCTAAAAGTATGGATCTATCCCTTTATTTTACAAACTATTCACTTTATTAAAAATTTGTTCCAGTAAAAGTTAAAAGGTAAATTTTGGTGCATCTTTTGATGCGATTCACTTTATCTTGATATCTTCTTCACCGAGTCTCACTGAGTAATTACGTCATACACATTTTTTTATTACAAGATTATGTCGAGTTAATCACATTAACAGATGCTTCTTAACTTACCTTTCTACTTTTATTGGAACAATTTTTTGATAAAGTGAATAGATTGTAAAATAATTGACATCTTCTCTAAATTTACATTATGTAAGAGTATGATTTTATTACACCATTGTAAATAGAATCAAAAATGCTACTTGTTACAATAAGAAAATATACAGGGTGCCATTTAAAATAACAAAATGTGACATGCCGTTAGCCAATGAAATAAAAACATTTTGGGACCATTGACGTTGTCAAAATGTAGTGCAGAGGTAGACATATCACGTTACCAAAAATGGTTCGGATCGATCGAAAACGAACGAAGTTATGGAGGGTGGCCCTTCTCGTTTGACTCACCCTGTATACAGCTCGATAAAAAAGTGCTACAATAATGGGGAATTACGGTGCCTTGGAATTATTGTTCAAATTGAAATGAGCTGTGACGTGTTTTTGCATTTTCGAAAATAACCAGCCCAAAGGCCATAAAATGAAATAATAATTTTAATGACGTACGAGCTAGGTTCTCACGAAAAGCGTCAAATTCAATCTTTTAATGGAGAAAGTGACATAACTACTCGTGTGTTTTTATACCAAGAAATTGTACGGAAAAGTGAGATCGTTAGCACATACGACATCATTTAAAAAATGGTTTTTTAAGCGAAATACTTAATAAAATATAAAACAACAACGATGGATTTCAATCAAATTTCATTATTTCGAATTATACCAGTAATAAGGAAGTTTGTAATATTCCGTAATGGCCCACTGTACATAGTAGGCGTAATCTGCAATGATTTTATTAATCGTAAGACAACAATACTGTCAAATTGTTTGATAATTAAAACTTTCGCTTTATTTCTTAGAGTTTCTTGCTTATTTTGCGAAGATTGTTGACAAAATTGGAACTATTTTTAATTTTAACTATTTTAAATAAAAATTATACAATCAACTCGACGACGAAACCGTTATCTCTGATTCGGATAAGCATATTATGCAGTGAAATTATAGCAAAATATGCGCATAAAAATGAAGCTTTTTGGTAAAATATGCAACGAGGATGAACAAATAAATATGCACTAATATGCAGGAAACATAATTTTTTCTTCTGTCTGAGAGCACAATTATGTTTATGAGAGGCAAAATATACGTATATGCAAAATATGCAGTGATTAATTAGGGCAAATCAGGTTCAAACTATTCAATTCATTCAGAATTATTATTTGCTGATAGAATACAGGGTGATTCACGAAGACCTGACATTAGAAACTTTTGGGGATCCACTTGTAGTAGAATTTTGAAGTTTGGTACTATACCATAATCGCCCACGGACACGAAAAATAAAATATTTCCAACCCCCCAGCACTTCCGGGTTTGTTATTTTAAATGGAAACCCCTCGTTTTGATTTTAAATTCGGATTCGTCTCTTAATTGTCAGTTTATCGCACAAACTTTTTGCCCAACTCACTGTCACCTGTTTGACATATGTCAAAATGTCTTCCGAACGGGTGAAGATTAAGGAACCAAACTGGGAGGGTTGAAACTAGAAGTTTTTAGCTTTCTTTTGATTACTCAGTTGTTCTTGTTGACGTAACAATATGGCGCGAATTAATTTTCAAAAATCGGCGGTAAGAAATTGTCCTCAACTCTATTTTTCCAAAGGCGAGTACCATAATTTTATGCAGCACCAAAAGATGCAAAATAAAATTTATTTATTTTTATTTATTCCCTATACCTATTTTCAAAGGTATTAAAAATTAACACGTTTTAAGGTTTAAACAATGTAACTTTAGGAGCTTTAGAAAAGAAAAAATGTTCAAAAAGTTTTTCCTGTCAGTGAAAGGAGGAGATGAGAGAAGAAGTACTACTAAAGGCATATAATTTTGCCCTTTGTAAATATCTTAAACACGAAAACACGTGACAACCAATAAAAATCACTAGGAACCATATGTGCGAAAATAAAACTACTGCGCACATTTTGGAGTTGATTAGTGTTGGCAGCAAATTTTTGGGATGCGTCCCAAATAATTGCCTGCAGTCTCATTTCTGTTCCAATTATTGGGCATCTGATTGTATGCGATTTAGTGAGAAAATCAGCATTGTGTCAAACGAATCTAAATCAGCTAAATCGAATTTCCATTTACTGCTTAGAAGTTATCGTATACAGGATGTTTCTATATTCATAGTCCTAACTCCGGGACGTTATTCCTTACATCTTTCTAGGAAGAAAAGTCCCAATGGACATATGTCCGGAAATGCTTTATAGGGGAGTTACGCCCCTTCAAAAGGGTACTCAAAAAGTAAAATTTTTAAAAAATTTTATAAAAATGTTAAGAATATAATTTTGAAATTTGGAACAATCGTTAGTGTCATAAAGAGCTTTCGCTTCACTTTCTTTCAGAATTTTAATAACATCACAGGCGTACGTTCTTGGAGGGCCTTACACATTTTTTTACATTTTCTTTTGTTATACCTAGTCATTTTTGTCATCAAATAATAATAAAATCTTAATCGATGGTCGATTCTACCCAGAAAAAAAAGCTTTTGTTGAATGTCGCTAAAACGCACCCTTTTCGATTAAAGTGACTTTGTTTGGTTCAGAGCGCGAAAATTTCTGTTGTAAGATTTATTTTATCTACCTACTTAGTGAAAATAATAATGATCATTTTAGAAAGAAAAGTTCATATGGACATGTGCCGGTAAATAATTCCTAAGGGGGCTCCATTCGAAGGAAACATTTTCTGCCATATCTTAATATGAACTTTTCTTCCTAAAATGATGTAAGGAATCATCCTCCATCTTTATTTTCACTAATTAGGTAGATAAAACGAAGTGCTAATCACAAATTTTCGCCCTCAAAACTAACTGGAATCATTTTATTCGAAAATGGTGCGTCCTAATTACATTCAACAAGAGCATCTTTCTTATGTGAAATAGACCAGAGATTACTATTTTATTATTAAAAATATGTAAGGCCCTCTGATGTTATTAAAAATCTGAAAAAAAATTGAAGAGAAAGCTCCTTATAGCACTAACCATTGCTCTGAATTTCAAAATCCTGTTGTTCATATTTCTCGAGAAATTTTCAGAAAACTGATTTTTTGAGTACCCCTTTGAAGGGGCGTAGCTCCCTTATAAAGCATTTCCGGACATATGTCCATATAAACTTTTCTTCCTAGAATGATGTAAGGGATAACGTCCCGGAGTTAGGACCATGAATATAGGAACACCCTGAATACCACACACACACACAGTAAATGTCAAAAATAAATTTCCGGAAATTTTAGGGAGGGGTACTCATGGAGAAAATTTCACTTAAGTACAAAATCCTGACAGTAGGAATCTGACAAACAAATTTTCGATACAATTTTTTCTTGATTGGCCAGAATCCGTCGTAAAGAATCCTCATTCGTAATTGGATCAAATTTTTAAAGTGAAATTTTCAATATTCAAGCGAGAAAAAGTTACAATCCTGCATAATAAATAATATATTTAAGTTATTTATTAAACATGACGATAAAAATAATCTTTTTCCCCAATAGTCATTAAAATTGCATTTTTACTGCCTCTTTTGCGGTAGTCCTGCCTAGGCAGTAGAATCGGTTTTTACTGCCTAGGTAGTAAAAATACACCTTTTTAATGACAATCGGCAAAAAAACAGATTTACTGTGTTAGGGCGGGATTTTAATAAGATTATAACTTACAACCATGATAACTTAGTTATCATTAATGCCTTGTGGTGGCGCTACCAAACTGATGGTATGTACCAACTAGAGATGCAACGGATAGTGATTTTGGCCGGATACCGGATACCGGATATCCGGCCGAGGCTCTGGCCGGATATCCGGCCGCCGGATATCCGGTCAACTATACTGTTTGAATTAAGCGCGCAAAAATATGTGAACTCGAGGCATGAGTAGGTAGAGTACAGCCGGCGCAGCACGAGATAACACGATGCAACTCGATCGGGTGAATCGTGTGTGGTGAGCAGGTTAAGCGGGTAATCCCAGCCCAGTTGTCCCTGAGAAGGAAATGCTGACAGGAGTAACAGGTGATAAAGAGAGTAATGGTCGTGCGTGGTCACGTGGTGGTGTCCAATACAATTTTATCTAAAAACTCCAGAAAAGTGTGCAGTGTGCAATGGCATCGCTGAATCATAAAAATTTTATCTATCATAATTTGCCACTATTAAATTTCAAATATTAAAATTGTAAAATTAAAAATAAAAGGGACCCCGCACCATCCTTATGGAAAATGGCTTTCTGTGGATTTGGCTGAAATTTTAGTATATTGTAGATTTCGACCTCCTGATCAAATGTTATCATTGCCCCAAAGAAATCGTACGGGCAGTTTTTGATATAGAGCCTGCCGAAGATAAACTTTTCCCCATAAAGGTCATACACATTTTTGAGACCGTCGTAAACCTACTTTTTTCAGCATAATAAGCAAACACACCCATAAGACTCCTGTATAAAAGTATGTTAAAAATATACGAAAAAAGTGCCCCTGGATTTATCATGTGCTATTAAGATGGCAAAAATGCAAATAAATTTTCGCTGCATGTAATTCTTGTGGGAAAATTTTATCTTCGGCACCCTCGGGAGCAAAAACTGTCCGTACGATTGCTTTGTGGCAATGATAACTTTCGATCAGGAGGTCAAAATCTACAACATACTATTTCAGCCAATCCGACAGAAAGTCATTTTCCCATAAGGATGGTGCGGGGTCCTTTTATTTTGCAGCCTTCTTTATTTTTGAAGTAACTATCCGGCTTCGGCCGGATATCAGGTCACTATCCGGTATCCGGCCGGATAGTAAAAAAGTGGCCGGATAGGCCGGATACCGGATAGTAACCGGATATCCGTTTCATCTCTAGTACCAACCACACCTGGCAAAATGACGAGATCAGCTGTCAGTGATCTGTCATCGTACTATTTGCGAAAATTAGAGGGTGCATCGAATTTGGCCCTTTTAGTTGATTGACAGCTCGACAGACGGCAGGTGGATTATTTCGCTATAGGTTGGTGAGGTGGGTACCCCCAGTTTGGTAACGCCACCACTAGAGATTAATGATAACTAAGTTGTGCCAGTATTAAAGATAAAATCTTTTAAAATCTCACCCTTATTAAACAAATAACTACATATTATCCGTTAGTGATTGAGTGAGCATCTTTCGTCGGGTCAATAAAAAAATTTTATACAGTTTTGCCACTGATTCTTATATTAATTAAAAAATGTCTGTTTAGCTTGTTCGCAATGGCCACGACAAAGCGGATCCCTCCCAGTTCGAGTTGCTCAAAGTGCTGGGGGAGGGTTCGTTCGGGAAAGTTTTCCTGGTCAGGAAAGTGGTGGGATCCGACTTCGGGACACTCTACGCCATGAAAGTATTAAAAAAGGCCACTCTGAAAGTGCGAGATCGGCACCGAACTAAAATGGAGCGAAACATCCTCGTGGAAGTCGAACATCCCTTCATAGTCAAGCTTCATTACGCATTCCAAACGGCTGGCAAGCTTTATTTAATTTTAGATTTCCTGAGAGGGGGTGATTTATTTTCTAGGCTTAGCAAAGAGGTAACGTTTCCTTTTTTCACAGGACGATCCTTAATCCCTCAAATTTCAGGTTATGTTTACGGAGGAGGATGTAAAATTCTACCTGGCAGAGTTGGCTCTCGCCCTCAATCATTTACATACGTTAGGAATTATTTATAGGGATCTAAAACCGGAGAACGTTCTCCTCGACGCCGAGGGTCACATCGCTTTGACGGATTTCGGGCTGTCGAAGTTGCCGCTGGACGAAGAAAAGGCGTACAGTTTTTGTGGCACTGTGGAGTACATGGCACCGGAAGTGGTGAACAGGAAGGGTCATTCTTTTGCTGCGGATTGGTGGTCGTTTGGGGTTTTGATGTTTGAAATGTTAACCGGAACTCTGCCCTTCCAAGGTGGCAACAGGAGGGAGACCATGACTCAGATATTAAAGGCCAAATTGGGGATGCCCGCCAATCTGAGTTCGGAAGCTCAGAGCCTGCTGAGGGCTCTGTTCAAGAGGAATCCTACCAATCGGCTGGGGGCCGGACCTGGCGGAGTTGAGGTAAGAGAACTGTGTGGCGGTTATAAAAAGAAGATTTGCCAATTTCCGAAATGACACTGATGACAGTTAATTTCAAATTTTGATTTTTGATTAAACTTTAGCTGATTTCCATTTCATTTGCACATTTAACTGAGCAGCCTCAGTTAATTTCAGCAATTTGATTGGTTCATTTGAATATTGGCCAATCAAATTGCTGAGAATAACTGAGGCTCCTCAGATAAATGTATAAAAAGAAAGCGACTTTTAGCTGCATTCCATTTACACATTTATCTGAGAAGGCTCACTTAACTCAGCAATGTTATTGTAGTCCAGTCAAAATAGGAAAAATGCTTGAACAAATTCGGAAAGATTTGAAACTTTGCAGCATTGTTTGGAAGGGTCTAGTAATGAACAGACTAAAAGTCCTAACACCTAGAGGGTGAGCGCGAGGGGGGAGACCTCAAAATAGGTCCCTCTTTTTGGTTTTTCGTTAATATCTCCGAAACTAGGTAATACGAAAAAAATGTTTCACACAAAAAATAAAGAGGACTAAATTTCCTACAAAAGCGATTCTATAAATTTTTTGAGTAGAGTTGGTAGTTTACGAGATAATTGCGTTCGAAGACTGTAAGATTTGTCAATTTGTCAGAGACGCTCCTCGGACAAGTCTAACAGCTTTTACTAAATTAGTGTGGGGGTGAGTTTGATGAAATAATGAACAATTATTATAAGAAAAAAAAGAGGTCTCCCCCCTACCGCTCACCCTCTAGGTGTCAGGACTTTTAGTATGTTCATTACTAGACCCTCCCAAACAAAGCTGCAAAGTTTCAAAACTTTCCGATTTTGTTCAAGCATTTGCCCAAATTTAGCCTTCCTTGACTGGACTATTGGTCAATATTCAAATGAACCAATCAAATTGCTGTGATTAACTGAGGCTCTTCACATAAATGGGTAAAAGGGAAGCGCCTTTTGTTAGTCTATTCCTACAACATATTGCACTAAATTTACCTGCCACCGATTACCTATAGTTTATTTTTATTTTTTTCAAAAACGGCTCTTCACAATGAAACAATGAAATAGGACGATTTTGTGCAGTTTTGACCATTGAATAATAAATACGAGTCATACAGGGTGCTCACCATTAGTATCTCGGAAACCATAATAGATGGAGAGTAGTTTAAATTGGAGAAAAGTTGCGCTATTTCTTGGTAATTAAGATTCTGAAGAGAATTTCCCGATATTTTGATTCGGTCCTGAGTTATCACAAAACATCTGAAAATTGACAAATTAAAGAAAAATTAATATCTTCCTAACGTTTGGTGTTATTTAAATGAAAGTTGGAACTTTTACATTTTTGACAGCTGTCAATTGAATAGCATTGACAGAAATTTTCTAGGCCTCCTAGACTTTGAATAACGACAGTCAACTTTTGATTCTTTTATGGCGGCCATATTGAATTTTGACACCATCAAATACCCAAAAAAATTGGCTTTTCAAAAATGTGTCAAGATGAACTTTTTTGAAAGATGTCAGAAATTGAAAATTGGTATGAATTTTTTCTAAAATCAGCCTTAACTTAGATGAAAAACAATTGCAAAAAAGTACGCCGACTCCTTCAATCTCTTATAAGATGTGAGAACAATTGAATTCAACAGTAATAAATTACGTCGTACGATCTTGTGACTCAGGTTTTCACATATTTTTTCAAAAACGTAAATATTGGTCACATTTTTCCGAAGTTAATTTTTCTGTGTATCCGACGGTGTTAAAATTCAAGATGGTGCCCATAAGAGAAAGAAAAGTTGACTGTCTTTATTCAAAATCTAGAAGGCCTAGAAAATTTCTGTCAATGCAATGCAATTGACAGCTGTCAAAAATATAAAAGTTCCAAGTTTCATTTAAATAACATCAATCGTTAGGAAGATATTAATTCTTCTTTAAATTGGTAATTTTCAGATTTTTTGTAATAACTCAGAAAAGAATCGAAATCTCGGGAAATTCTCTTCAATTCTCGCCAAGAAATAGCGCAACTTTTCTCTAATTTAACCGACCCCGAACCTTTTACCGTTTAGAGGATCCTAATGAATGGTGAGCATCGAAAAATTACCCACCCTGTATATCTTGGGAAGTATAAAAAGTTACTGGTTTGAATTTTTGCCATCGTCAACAGTAGGCAGATACCGCGATTTAGGAAAGTTAACATAATATTTTTTCTCTTCCGGTTTAACCGGAAATGGTCCCAATTTAATTTGATTTTCTATACGACGTGAAAGTTTGGAGAAATTATTTGTCTTGATAGTAAAATTTTCAGTTTACGTCAGAGACCTCTTTATGTGGTAGAAGCGTATAGCAAGTTTCAACAAAATAACTTAACGCGTTTTCAAAATATGAGGAAATTTTTTTTTAAATTGCACGCCCTGTACCTTGGAAGCTTAGGGGCCAATTTCAAGTTGAGTTGCGTCGATGCAAAATTATGGCGCAACTCAAATAGCCTGTTGAAATTGGCCCCAAAGCACTTTAGGACATAATATGTCCATAGGAAGTTTTTGTCTTAGAATTATGTGAGGAATCGCCCCCTACGCTGAAGTCTGGCAGTGTACTTAGGGAACATCCTGTATGTACATAAAAACCTGCCCAAAAAAAGGGAACGATTAATTTTTGGCTATAACTTTATTATTATTTAACCGATTTTGCCCAGTTTTGTACCGGACGTAGTTTAGACTTTTAAGGCGGGTTGCCAAGTTTGGTGATTAATGCACTACATGTGGTGCTTTTGGGCGCTTTCATCTCATGACATTTTGTGACAAATTATTTTTGTTAGTCGTTATTTGACTTTGACACTCTTGTGTCACAGCATAAGGCTGGTCGCATGAAATTTTTGTTAATGAGATGTAACTAGTACTATATGAGTGTCAATAAAGTCTCGACGTGGCATTACAATTTCAATTTGTTGTTTAAATGGTACTTTATCAAGTTCTCTGCTCCTAGATATCTACTATTTCTCTTTTTTCTTTATTAAATGAAAAATAAAAAATTTGACAGGAACACTCTTGACACACATTAGTTCTTTAACGACTGTTAACAGTGAGGCCATATGCTTCAAGGGGAAAAAGAAAGTATACTATGGATGTAAATACTTTAGCCTTGTTCACATCCGCGTAACGTAACAAATTTTAACAACCGTTCAAAAGTAATTTTATCGAAGGTCCAGTCGCCCTCCATAGAGCCGTAGACCGGTTTCGGACTTATTAGTCCCCAGTGCTCGTCTGTAAGGCATACTCCAGAAGGTGACTCGACCCACGCCCAACTCCGATTATATCGGAAATAATAACATATCTATTAAAATTAACATATTTTACAAAAAAAAAACCAAGATAGTGGCCACAGCCAGGATGCGAAAGCTAACTTATTGGCTAGACACGAAAGCAAATTTTTCGTGGTTAGCTGAAAAAATTAATATTTATACTGCATGCAGAGAATCATCATGTTAGTGTAGAAAGAAAAATTTGTTCTCATTGGCTGGAGGAGTGGCAAATCCTTAATGACCTTTTCCTTTTCTTCTCATTTATGAGATAATCGAATGTTGTAGGATCTTAAAAAGCACGAGTTCTTCGCGACAATCGACTTCGAAGCACTCCACGACAAGAAAATCAGACCTCCCTTCCAACCCGCCGTGTGTGGGCCCGAAGACGCTTATTTTGATTCGGAATTTACAAGTAAAACGCCGAAGGACTCCCCCGGCATACCAGCAAGTGCCAATGCTCACGAACTTTTTAGAGGCTTTAGCTTTGTCGCTCCGTGTTTGCTCGACAATGGTACCGTTTCGAAAAAAAGTGAAATTCCATCAAAGACCATGAGGACGTCCGAAAGGAACTTTTCCGATGATTACGTTCTTTTGGAGAAACTGGGGGAGGGCAGCTATAGTGTTTGTAAGTTGGCAAGACACAAAACTACCGGTCAACAATATGCTGTCAAGGTAAGTAAATAGCGCAGATGTAATAAAGAACGAATTAGAGTTGGCCATGGAATAGTCCGTTACGTTGGCTAAACTGATCTGTCACTTTTTGATAACGAAGGCTAACACTCTTGATTTCATTTAAATCATTAATAGTCATTTATTCTTGTAGTTAGTTATTATTAAAGTCCATTGCCTTTTATTTGGACTACAGTATATTTTTTTTGTCTAAAATGATATTGTGAAATGGACATTATTGTTCCTTTTCTTCTATTCGCCACGTTGTTGACCATTTTATCGGATAATTACAGCACTCGCCTTTGGCTCGTGTTTCTTCGTTTCTCATATACGCAAATCTTCAACGTTTAACTTGATTTCTAAAAGTACGTACCTCAAAGTGGGTGTAAGGTTGGCCACACTGCTTAGAACAGTCGACTGTCATAAGGTTGACGATATTGGATGACCTCAAGTAAAAATTTTAATTCTTGATTTGAGGTCAGCGGGACCAACATTAAACGTGAAGCAGAAGTTAGGACCAGTGTTGCCAATCACGAATGAATTGAACATGAAAAATAGCTTTTTTATACTTCTATTTGGCAGTACTGCGCTGAAGATACGTAAAAATAAATTGTCATGAGGTGCTTTAGGTTGGTAGCTTTTTACATAGTCTTTACAAGAAAACTTGAGATGAAGAGGGCCGTGAAATTTTAATAGCACGTCGACTCGTCGAGACTTTACTGATACTCACATACATATTTACATCTCACTAATACTAGCTGAAGCCGTGTAGAATATAAAGTGTGTGGCGTAACATTTTGTTAGTGAGATGCAACTATGTGAGTAGGTTATTATCAGTAAAGTTTCGACATGCCATTAAAATTTCACGGCCCTGGTGATCTCATGTTTTGTTGTTCAAATGGTAGAAGTTTTTACGAATTTGTTTGTACCTTTTGGGTTCACTTTTGTTAAGTTGGTACTATCACCTAACAGGTAGTAATTACTAATTAGTAGTATTACAGACAAAAAGCAGTTTGACTAACTTAAAATTTGTCTCTTATGGAAGACCATTGATCAATTATCAGTGTTGCCAACCAAATTTTAGTTTGTTAAAATTACATTTGTTAGCTTGTAATAATTAAAAAAGAACTACACTCAAACTTTTACGCATCGCTTTGATTTTTGTCGTGTTGGCAACTGTGTTTTATTTATTGCATCTAAAACAAGGTTAGAACAGTTTCCCTGAAACGTGATAGGATAAACCTTCAGCTTTGCCACCCTAATTTCCAAATTTGCAATTATTTAAGTTTTCTTGTTCCGAAATCAGTGTTACCAATCTTCTGTTAAAAAGATAATCATAAGATAATAAAGCTGCAGGGAAATTATTTCTGATGATTTACAAACTAACAGTGTTGCCACTGACGAATTTGTTAATTTTAATCTTAAATTTAAACATCTAAAAACTAAAACTGCGGTAGACTTCTGCATCAAATTTTAAGTTGGTAATACTGAGTCAGAGTATATTATCAATAACCTACAACTTTTGCATAAGTGGCTATAATTCTAGGAATTTTCGAAAAACAAATGAAAGTTGCTCGTCTAATTTGCAAAACTGATCCATTTCTTTTTTATTTATCGTTCTTTATTTTTTGGATTTGATTTTGTTACGTTGGCAATCATAAGAAGCTCTCCATATAATCAATATCTTCTTAGGTTTCTTTGTTAGCTTTACAATTTTTCGTTTTATAACGTTGGCGACAGTGCATGATATTTGTTAGTATTACTCATATATGTATTAGAGGTATATGGCTAACTCCCTATTTCAACCCATTGAATGACCAGGAACCAAAAGAGAGGGACATGTTCGTCTCCGTCTAATGCTTTTTGTATCAAGGATTGCATACTTAGCTTGATTATGATGGGGTCCCTCGGGTATCAAACATAGTGGCGCGCATTTTAAATTCAATCTCAAATTGGCACGCATTTTAATCGCAGCTAATTTGGGCAATTTTTACGGAGTTGAGATGGTGCAGTCGTAATTTGATAAATAATAAAATAAATAATTGATAAATGTCATTTTGACGGTTCACTCTGTGGTAAAAGTCATTCTAATAACCATTTTCGCCTTTTCGTGTGCAATTTAGCAAATTGTTTGCTTCTAAAATGAAAATCAGCTTTCATTTTCTAGGTGGTGATGTAAACTATCATACATTAATATAATTCTGTCAGTTTAGCACATAGGTATCGATACTGATGGTAATGTTTATTATTTTCTGAAGAAGAAGAGTCTTGTAGGTAATAAAGCTAAGTACAAAGTAGTTTTTTAGTTAGGAGGCCCTCGAGTGGCTACAGGTATAAGTAAGTAGGTACACGTACTTACGCCTTTCAGAATTGCGTCCCACTTAACTAGAAAAATTGAAGATTTTTGTCATAATTTTTTGCTTTTGTGAAGACCTAAGAATCATGAAACTTAACTGAATCTTTATTATTTAAATGTACACGATCTACTACATATTTAGGTACCTAGGTACTGATTGTCTAAAAGTTTTCCTCATTTTATTTGTAACTCGTTTCTGTAACCTTCGATTACTTCCTTGGACTTAACTGCTGCCATAGACGAATCATCTGCTGCTTAATTCTTTGAGACTTCATCTTATCTGCTTCTTTGGTAAATTGAATGGTCCTTTTTGCCTTTTTAGGTGAATCCAGATCTAAAACATCAACTTCACTTATAAATCTTGGATTTGCAAAGGACCCTTTCGAATTTGGCCGGTTTTTGGGCCAAAATTGAGATTTGCATTAATTTTTTTTTTGTAAATATGGCACTAATATAATCGTGACCTGCCCAACACTAAGTCGGCAGTACCACATAATATGAGTTAAAAATATTTACACATTGTTAATCTTTTTCATTCCACAGCGCGCCTCATATTTGTCATTAGAAAGGCACGCGAAAATGGATATGTTTTTGGGCCAAAAAAATAAAACCCATCAGTACGTTCGTGGGTTACCATTGAGCATTTATGTAATTACGGTTTATCAAAAATGAAGATGTACGCACTCTAACTTGGCTTTTGCAAATAAATGAAGCACAATATTTTTGATGTCGTCTTAGCGTGGTGTTTAAATTGAAATAAGTCACAACCCTTCATGTCATTGTAGCGTGGTGTGTTGGTGTAGTACTTGGCTACCGCTGGGTGGCCCCGGGTTCAAACCGCGTCTGCGGACATCGTTTCTTTCACTTTTTTTTGTTTTTCTTGAGAAGTATTTTGTACTGAAAAATCTTCAATTCAGTTCTAGTTTTCTATTGGTTGCTGAACACTACAGTGTCGTACCTTAATTATTAATGCATTGATTGTTATCGGTATTTTTTTCGATTGCTGTCCAATAACATATGGGCTAATTACTTTATTAGAATGCATGAGAAAAAATACCTGATGCAATTCAATGCACGAACGCGAAGGAAATTCACAAGAAAATTGTATACAACACAGAAAATATGGTAAGTAATTATTTACAGCAAAATTCGCTATCAATATACTACGGAAGCGCTGAGGGATCAGTCGGTATAGAGTTTTCTTTTCGATTATTGAATTCTTGACTTTTATCTCAAGATCCAAGATCTTGCCTTTGTCTCAAGATCTTGACTTTTATCTCAACATGTTGCCTTTTATCTCAAGATCTTGACTTTTACCTCAAGAATTTCGATTTTGCGCATGCGTGACTTATTGAAATCATTGCATCATTGATTATTTACAGTTTACTTTTTATTGTGCTTTGTACCAATAAGTCTTCTTGCCTTGAAAATGTATATCAATGCGATGTGCATCCCTGTAAATGTTAATTCACCGTGAACGATTTTTAATTCAGGGGGGGCTTGGTTAGTTACTTGGTTGAGTATAGACATGGTTAGCCACTCCGCACATTTTGGTAGTCACTGTATATATACATGGGGCGAGATATCCTTTTTTGACATGTTAGAACTCTTTAAAATGTTTTGGCTCAGGGTTGGTCCCTGGGAATGTCTAACCATGTCTATACTAAACCAAGGTAGTCAAAAATTATCTGTAAATTATGCCTGTTGCTGCAGTAACCACTCTCAATTCTAGTTTTCCATTGGCTGCTGAACAGTGGAGTACAATAATCAATAGTAATGCGACGAGTAGTCTCTTGATTGCCGCGGGTTTTGACGTCCGAATGGTTGTCAACTACGAGTCAAAATGGTAGATTTTTTTAGACTAAAAAGAGGACGAGAGCTTGCTCGAGTCCTGTTTGGCCGAAAAAAATCACCATTTGACGAGTAGTGCATCCATGAGGACTCAACGAGGCAACCAAGAGACTACGAATCGTATTTTGCAGATTATTTTATAAATTAAAGAATTGAGTAAGTTATGAATAAAATAATCACTGTAATCAGGATTTGATTGGTTACTGGTATACTAAATGCTGCTTTGGATTGGTTCAATACTTAATGTATAAAATAATCATTGTCCGTTTTTGAATTTCGGCAATTTTTTGACATTTTAACGATACGGATTAATGCAGTTTTATTGTCATATCCTTTTGCCAGCTAACAGTTTATTTGTTAATTGTCTGTTTTAGTTGTTTATTATTCTTCGGAAAATAAGGGAAACATGTAATTTTTTGTCGAATTTCTTGAATTTTAGTTGTAAGTATTCCATTTTTAACATCTACGCTCGCGAAGCAGTTGCTACATTTTTTTCTATTTCGGATAAGTACCCAAAACCAGCTAGAAAAAAATTGGTTTTCCATTTTCATAGACAGGTCAATGTTCACTTGACAGTTGGCGATTGTTGGACGCAATCGTTGTCTAGGTTACGATGTAAACAAAAGCCGTGCTCTAATAGAGACTGACTGGAGCTGAACTTTGTAAGGTAATGCTTGTGGCGAGCATTACATTACAAATACAAAATTTTTAGCGGTCCGAATGCTCATTTTGAATGCTTCGCTCAACAGTGCTCCACTACTTGTTGTCAGTCTTGCCAAAATGTCGGACGTAGAAGTAGCTAGTGCTGTGTTCATTGTGATGGGATATTGCTACAAAATGCTGAAGAAGAAAAAACCAATCCTGGGGATCCCACAAGATTGGTTTCTTGCGGTATTGTTCAATAAAGAACAAAACCTTCTCTTGCGACCATTCCATTTTCAAGCACACACACATCTGCCCACATCAAGGTCCTTTGCAGACTAAACGCAAAATTGAGGTTTTGGAGATGCGTAGGGGCGCAAACACGTATGCTCAAAGTGAACATGTCACCACCTGTACTGATCGGTAATGTAACAATCAAAAGGATTCGCGAAAAAACCGACAGCATGGCTCGGTTCGCCGCTCGCTTTCCTGAACTGACCGCCGAATGCTCGCGTTACATTACATCGTTTTGTTACAGGTCAGTCGCCGCCTTAGAGAACGCGTTTGGGTGCTATAAAGTGTTCATTAGGAAACCGAAATAGAAAATAGTATCGGGTGTCCCAAAAAAAAACGGCCAAAATATTTTTGGGAATAAGTCTACCATTTCTCAACCGATTTGAATGAGCGTGGTCTTCAATTAAAGCCAAAGAATCAGGCTTTCGACTGTATGAGAAACTACGGCAGATGGCGCTGCCGTAGTAGTCATTTTGATACTTGCTTTAAAGGTTTATTTTAGCTGCATGGGGATTGGTCAGTCAACGACTAATCGGTATGACACTCGAATAGCCTTGAAGATCTTTCTTTCTTGTTCAAAAATCCTTTTTCAGAAGTCGATTTGGCTTAAGCATTAATTTTCTGTAATTTTTAAAAAAAATGTGTTTTTGAGTATTTTCACGCATTAATGGCTATGACCAAAGAACAGTAATGCATATAACTCTTATGGACCTCTGAAAAAAGATTTCTGAAGAAAAAAGAAAGATCTTCAAGGCTATTTGGGTCTCATAACCATTGGATGTTACCCGACCTATCCCCACGCACCTGAAATAAGCCTTAAAGACAAGTATCAATAAGTTCGAAAGCCTGATTCTTTGGCTTTAATTTAAGACCAAGTCTATCCAAATCGGTTAAGAAATGGCTGACTTATTTCAAAGATTATTTTGTCCGGTTTTTTTTGGGACACCCGATATATTAAAAAACACGTTTCATAAGGCCAATTATTATCGCACGAGGATGTTTGGACAACGAGGGCGAAAAGCCCGAGTTTTACAAAATCCGAGTGCGACAAGAGCCTTATGAAACACGTTTTTTATACAATTTTTTCTATTTCGAATACCCAACTTGTTAGAAAAAAATTAGGTTTTCCATTTTCAAAGACAGGTCAATGTTCGCTTGACAGTTGGCGACTGCTGGACACAATCGTTGTCTAGGTTACGATGTAAACAAAAGTCGTGCTCCAATAGAGCACATTAGAGAACATTAGAAAACCGAAATAGAAAAAAACGTTTTTTAAAATTTTATTAGAGAAGGGTGTATATTAACGTCAGTTGCTGTACATTATTTACAAATTATGTGAAAAAGTAGAACTTTTTACCGTCTGCGAGATTGCCAATTTTTTTATAATGATTATTTTATACATTAGGTATTTAGGTATTGAACCAATCCAAAACAGCATTTAGTATACCAGTAACCAATCAAATCCTGATTACAGTGATTATTTTATTCATAAGTATTGAACCAATCCAAAACAGCATTTACTATACCAGTAACCAATCAAATCCTTATTACAGTGATAATACTACAACAACTTGACACTACTTACTCAATTCTTTAATTTATAAAATAATCTGCAAAATACGATTCGTAGTCTCTTGGTTGCCGCGTTGAGTCCTTATGGATGCACTACTCGTCAAATGGTAAACTCGAGCAAGCTCTCGTCCTCTTTTTAGCCTAAAAAAATCTACCATTTTGACTCGTAGTTAACAACCATTCGGACGTCAAATCAAAACCCGCGGCAATCAAGAGACTGCTCGTCGTATTACTATTAAAAAATTCGTTTTGTCTTTACTTAATACCATAAAAGTGAGTACCTATACTTACTAAATAAATACTTGACGTACAGTTCGAATAACCACACAGGAACAATATTTAATAGATTGAAAGATAATTGTCGGCAAAAATCACAATTATTGTCTGGGTTCATATTATTTACAATTGCCGGACAATTATGCAACCCTAGTCCATGAATAGTCCTCACATAATTTTACTGGCCAATAGTAAAGTATGAATGAAAAACATGCATATTGTGCGTTTTTATTAGATACTGGTACACTTACTCGCAAAAAAATCGGGACAACCGAAAAAAAATTCAACCCCAAAACTCACCCCTTTCAGCCCCCAAACCCAAAAAATGGACATAGAGAAAATTGAGTGTCCCGATTTTTTTGCGAGTAAGTGTACTGCATATCCTTTGATTTTGGATTCCGGATGAATCCCGTATCAAATGGTTTAGTCTTACCGACGTTTCGTACACCATTGCACGTGAAATCTTCAGGGCTAGATTGGCGCTAAACTGGTGATTGCTGGTGGAGTCTGGTTATTTATACCTGTGAGTTTTTGGAGCGTTACGCTTGGTCGCGTGTCACGGACCCGGGTATATGATTGGTGGAGGCGTTTTTCCGGATTAAGGACTGAAGAACAGTTTTCCAAACATTGGGGAGGGTATAACTGGAATCTCTATTGATATTGGTGGGTTTTTAAGGATTTCAATGGACTCTCGAATTTTTCGCTGTGAGAAGACGGGGCAAAGATTCACAAACCAAATGCCCTACTCCGACCCATCGTCAGTGCCATTGGTTTAGTTTCTCACAAAATCTTTAGGTATCCAGCAGATCTTCTAAAGACTCTTTCAGGCAATACGGACAGCTTCATCCTAAACTCCAAAGAGTTTGTGAAGAAACTCCACGATCTTCATGTCGCCCCCGAGGAGTTGCTCATCAGCCTCGAAGAATCACTATTCACCAACGTCTCTATTCCAGATACCATGAATATTCTGAAGTCACTTTTCCCCAACCACAACATCTCAATGGATCTTCTGCCAATCATCAAAAAATGTCTATCTTCAACTTACTTCCAGTTTCAAGGTAAATTATGGCTCAAATCTTCATGGAAAACTTCGAAAGACAACCTTGGATTCCGCCACCTTAAAACTCAAATGTTGTTTTAGATACGTCGATAATACGTTTGTAATTTGGTAACATGGTCGTGAGTCATTAAACCTCTTCCTAGAACACCTCAATTCGATTCATCCAAACATTAGGTTCACCATGGACCTTGAATCCAACGGCTGCATCTCCTTCCTGGATATTTCCGTCTCCCGGAAAGCAGATGGAACACTAGGTCATTCCATTTATCGTAAGCCCACCCACACGGACCGTTGTCTGAACGCCCAGTCGCACCATCATCCAGCTCAAAAAGCTTCCGTTCTCAACTCGTCAGTCCACAGAACCTTCTCCCTGAGTGAACCCCAACATCTCCATAAGGAACTAACCCATCTAACCAAGGTTCCTCAAGCCAACAATTTCCAACCAAGAGATACCCAACGAGCCATTCAAAGACGTGCCTTCCTTCAACCCAGACCCAACATTGAAAGGGCCCCACCAATTGCCACCACTATTCTACGCTATATCGAAGGTGTCACCGATAAACTCAGCAGGATCCTTTGAAAGCAAAACGTCCTCACAAGGTTCACCACCCTCCCAAAGTTATCCCAGTTCTTAAAACCTGTGAAAGATGTCATTCCCCTGCAGTCAGAAGGGAAGGGGTGTATAAAGTTCCTTGTTCGTGCGGTCTGTCGTATATTGGTGAGACCGGATGTACACTCAGAACCCGTATTAAGGAGCATGAAAGGTGTACTCGTCTTCAAAGTACTGCTTCAGCCATTGCGGAACACCAGATCAACAGATCGAGGTCATCAAATCCTGTTTGATAAAACAAAAATCATAGCCCCAGCTCCGTTATTCTTCTTGCAGCGAAAAATTCGAGAGTCCATTGAAATCTATAAAAACCCCACCAATATCAATATAGATTCCAGTTACCCTCTCACCAATGTTTGGAAAACTGTTCTTCAGCCCTTAATCCGAAAAAACGCCTCCACCAATCATAACTACCCCTTGTCCGTGACGCGCGACCAAGCGTAACTCCCCAAATTCACACTCCACCATCAGCAATCACCAGTTCAGCGCCAATTTAGCCCTGAAGATGTCACCTGCAACGGTGTACGAAACGTCGGTAAGACTAAATCAAACAATCAATTTGACCCGTGGCAGCCTTTATTTAAATTATGATAATTATTTAGTAAAAAACAGTCTAGAAATTATTTATATTAAGAATTAGTTTAATACATCCCTAAAACCGTGATACATTAGTTTATCATCTTCCTAAATACACTATGACAGCAATACGATTGGTGGTCGAAGTGTCGGGGTCTGGGCCCGTGAAACGTTGGGCCAGGGTTCAAAGCCGCATCACCGTGAATTAGCTCTTTTTGTTTTTTTTTATTATTTAACAATT
This sequence comes from Pycnomerus fuliginosus, assembly GCA_963924575.1. Classification (NCBI taxonomy): domain Eukaryota; kingdom Metazoa; phylum Arthropoda; class Insecta; order Coleoptera; family Zopheridae; genus Pycnomerus; species Pycnomerus fuliginosus. The sequence continues at coordinate 30,923,914 of OZ004620.1, forward strand.
TTTCGAAGTTGTAAGCTTATTTGAAGTCTCTCACAGCTTATTGGACACAATTCGCACGTTCGCAGGAGAAAAAATTGATTTAACAAGAAAACAGAAACAGGGAGACAAAAATCTCAAGAACATAGAATGTCCACATGAGTCAAGAACAAAATTGGCCTTAAATGAAAGGTATATGTTTTCTTAATGTATCTTGCAAAAACTGTGTTTGACTCATGTGGACAAATATATTTTTTTTGTAGCCCAAAGTCTCCCTATTCTCGAAAACGTCCTTTACGTTTACCTTGATATTTATCTGGAGAAATTGTTCTCGGTGATATTAATTATCTCATTTACATTGGTCAATATCTGTAAAACATGCAGGTACATTAAATATAGAAGTCATGTTGACTTTGATGCTCCAGTTGTGACCGCCTCAACACATTTCAGTCAGTCAGTCTAAACCGCACACTTCCAACCAGGCACTATTAGTTTCAAGGTGCTTTGAAAACCTGAAAAAACAAATAATGATCCATCATAGGCATAATTAAGATAAGCAGGAATCACAGAGGTAGGGTTTGTTGTTTGACATAAAGGGAGTTATTCTTATTAAGATCAGTACTTACTTGGGTAACCGATCATGTTTCTTCAGCTCCGTTAAGCCTACGCTTTCCTGGTTTTCTATAGCACATAAAAACATTGACGAACCATGATTATCTCTTAAAGGTAGATTTTATTAATGTGGAGAAAAAGCAACGAACGAACGTGAGGGCGATAATGACAACACTTTGGACAAGTTGTCACTGAAGTAAAATGATAAGTAAAACGCGTTGCTTATGCAACACCACAAGCTTCCAATGGCGATAGAACGGTCGCGTCTATCTCTCTTTTATGTTGCGGCTTCCCGGACGTAATCAGCAATATACCTCTAATACATATATCGTATTACTGACTACTTTTTATGAGTAGGTAGTAAACAAAGTCTTGCCACAAATTGATATATCAATTTGTGGCAAGACTTTGTTTACTACCTACTCATAAATATTACAAGCCACTTCGAGGATGGACCTTTTCTTTAAATTAATGACTACTTTTTGTTTTATGCGGTTGGTTAAGCTACATTCTTTGTGTAAGTCAAGTGTCAGAAATAAGAAAACCATTCTATTTTGACAGACACTTCTCAGGGCTCCTCCGTTCAAAAATGTTCCTCTTACCAGGTCTGAGAAGAGACAGAACATAGCGTCTCTAAATAATAATCGTACGTTCTAGGGTAAACTGAAGCGAGATAGAAAATAACTTCTTTGAGGATAAAACGAAAACATCAAGAAGCAGTTTGGCCAACCTAAAATTTATGTCTTATATCGATTCTCAGTGCTGCCAAACATATTTTAGTCACGTGATGTTTCTGGTTAGTTTGTAGTATAATCTGTCCGGGATCCACACGACCGAGATTCACCCGATTTCCATGGCGATTCATTGTTGACAACAATGATTCGCCATGGAAATAGGGTGAATCCCGGTCGTGTGGATCCCGGACAGACCATAGTTGTAATCTTACAAAATTGAAAATTGCTTTCGAGCAGTATTGCCAATGTTAAAAAAGAACTACGTTGATATTTCTTGGCATATTACTTTGTCATGTTGGTAACAGTGTTCCATTTGTTTGTCTAATTTACTTACATTATGTACCTTATTAATAATATACTATTTGTCGACGAAACTTCCAACAGTCGGTAAAAACTGTAAAATTAAGGCAATTCGCCATTCTTAAGGGGTGCACCACCCTCATGTCGCTAGTTGCGTGACGTCATAGAGGGGAAAAGAACGAATGAGAAACGTTGAAATGATGACAAACGTCACATTTCATATTCAGTCTTAAAAATTAAAATTACGAATGTCTGGTCTAATAATAAGACGCTAACGGATGTAATTTTGAAAAAAAAAATGGTAAGACTTACTTGGTTTGAGAAATTGATTGTGGTTTGATTTAATTTCTGGAATTTTTTGTAGTGTTGTGAATGATTATACAGGGTGTTCCAATGAAAAGTAGCCACCCCAAATATTTCGTAAACCGAATAAAATATGAAAATTCGCTCGGACAGGTATTTGAGGGGGAGACTTAAGTCCATGCTTGGCGAAATTTCAAAACTCACCCCCTAACCCCCACCTACTCCTACTTCAAAATTTTAAATGGCAACCTCCCACTTAAATGGCAACCTCCCACTTGTGATGCATCATTGGAAAGCTAATTTCATTGCCTATCTAACGCTGTAATAATTTTTAATATTTGTTCAACTCTAGCTCCCTCGGTGGTCAAATTTTAAATTACATTAGGGCTCTTTGTGATACACGATTTGAAAGGGTTTGAAATTCTCTGTAAATTGATGCAAGAATTTTTTTAATCCATCCATTCGTTCAAAAGTTACAGCCTAAACTTGAAGGATTTCTAGGCCCAGAACCAGCTCATGTCTTTCAATGTAACTTTTGAACGAGTGGATGGATTTCAAAAATTCTTGCATTATTTTACAGAGAATTTCAAACCCTTTCAAATTATGTATCACAAAGAGCCCTAATGTAATTTAAAATTGACCACAGAGGGCGCTAGAGTTGAACAAATATCAAAAATTGTTACAGCGTTAGATTGGCAATGAAATTAGCTTTCAAATGGCGTATCACAAGTGGAGTTTTGCCATTTAAAATTTTGAAGTGGGGGTAGGTGGGGGTTAGGGGGTGAGTTTTGAAATTTCGCCAAGCATGGATTTAAGTGTCCCCCTCCAAATAAAAATCGACCTGTCCGAGAGAATTTTGATATTTTATTTCGTTTACGAAATATTTGGGGTGGCTACTTTTCATTGGAACACCCTGTATTTAGCAAAATGATATATATCATATTTTCATATTTATCTGCTATATATTTATCATTTAAAGCAGTTATTTAGCATTTCACTATTAGTTTGAGTAACATAACAAGTGAGGAGAAAGTTGAAGGTAAATGATTAGTATCATAAGAAATGCCTTTCAAATTAACATTTTATAGGTTGCAAAAAAGATTTCGGACGTAAACATTTCAGAAAATATAAGAAACACACAAGAAATCTTTCTTAGGTAATCCAAAGCAAATGGAAAAATATCATTTAAGGGTGCGCACGGATTCAACGAAATGCAACCAATTATACTTATACATTCTTCTTTCATTTAATCCTATGTATTTTTAACTTCACACAACTATGCCTTACGAAGACAAATTAACTTAACAGCAAATAGAAGAGCAGTCTTTACATTGTTTATTGACTATTTCAAATTTGCCATTTCATTGAAATAAATTAAAGAAAAAAATTAAGAAATCGTGATATGTCTTCATTTTTTTTCTTTAATTTATTTCAACAAAATAACAAATTTTGAATAGTCATTAAATAACTTAATTACTGCTCTTCCATCTGTTAATTTTTTCCGAAGTTAATTTGTCTTCGTAAGGCAGATTTGTGTGAAAGTAAAAATACATAGGATTAAATGAAAGAAGAATGTATAATTGGTTGCATTTCGTTGAATCCGTGCGCACCCTTAACGGAATGCAAACGCAGTCTAAAATAATTTAGAACACTTTTTGACGTTGTCTTCCAACCCCTTCTACCGACAAGTTGTAAAATAGAATGAAAATGACTAAAAATCTAAAATAAAAAATATAGAATTAATTATTTGGCATCAAAATGCTCAGAAAGTGACAAAAGTGTCGTTGATGGTAATTAAAGATAAATATGTTTTTAGCAATATCTTGCTGGTAGGTACCAGGATATGGGTATATCTTGCTATATATCACCGGAAAATAAGTAGCACGCTATTTTACATAACTAATTTTTTGTTATTTGCTGGGGTAATTTTTCGGTAATTTTTTAATTTATTTTCGGAAAATAGCACTAACTGACTGTACCATGGCCCACTCTTACGTTTTTTATTAGATCTTACCCGAAAAGTGAATATTTTCCGGGTAGCGAAAAACAACTTTCCATTCGAGCTAAAGAATTAATTAAGAAGTGTTTTGCCTACTATTCAAGGTTTAAAAAAAAAAAATCTAGAACTCAACACCTTGTCTTTTCCCTTAATCTAAAATAACAGCGTGAACCGCAAAACTGCATAGCCTGTTGGACCAAAATTTAGACTTGAAATATAATTAGCTGTCTTCCTATTAAAATCATCGATAGCTAAAGTTTGTAATTCATTTTCTATTGGATCCGACCCTAGTAGTTCGTCAATTAGTTTGCGTACCTAAGAGGAAAAGTGAATGTTTTCCGGGTCGCGAAAAACAATTTTCAGTTCGAGCTAAGGTGCTAACTAATTAATAAAGAAATGTTTTGCTTATTTATTTTCTTGACTAGCCGCGATAGTAAAATTTCAGCGATAACTGTGAGAAACGGTACTTTCGCAGCCTTCTATAAGCACGAAAATATCATTTTGTTTTTGTTGTCGTAGATCATCAACAAGTCTTCGCGCGATTGTCGAGAAGAAGTAGAAATTTTAATGAGATACGGCCATCACCCCGGAATTGTCAGTTTGAAGTCGGCTTATGAGGAAGGTGCTAAGATGTATTTAGTGCTGCAGTTGCTGAGAGGTGGAGATCTGTTAGATTACATGATCCATAAGGTGAGTTACATTCAGCGTTTGAAAAATATTTGAATAAGTACGAATTGATTTTTTTTTTTAGAAATTCTTGCCGGAACAAGAGGCGGCGGCTATTTTGAAGACCCTCGCAATTACAGTTTCGTACTTGCATGAAAACGGTGTGGTGCATCGGGATTTGAAACCTGCAAATATTTTATTTGCTTCAGAAGACTGTACTCCTGATAGTGTAACAATCTGTGATATGGGATTTGCCAAGCAGGTGAGAGCCGGGCTTAAACACTCGTTTTAGGTATCTCGCGTTTAAACTTTTGCACTTTAGGTACCTAAACTCCATTCATTTTTTATTGAAGATCTAAAATTTTTCTGGAACTGTACAACCCTAATTTGTAAGGACCTGTACTTTTGACAATTTGATCGAAATTTGGCGGGATAGCAAAAACATTACGTGACCCAAATCTTCTAGGGTTTATTTTTATTGTTAGCAGCAGTGTCACAGATAAACGTACCTGATGCTTTTTCGTGAATATTTTTCTTTGCACTTTTTCCCAAAACTGCACGCACACAAAGGCCATTTTGGGCCAGTTCAGAGCAGTTGCAAAATTTTGACATTCGTCATGTTTTCTGATGTATCGCATTGAAATCACTTCTATCAACTCACGTGTTAGTAAAATTCCTTGCAAAATTTCCTCATACCAATCTAAAATTAAAATTTTGACGTTATGTCACTTCAATAGAAAATGAATGGAGAGTAGGTCTAAATACATTCAGCTTCAAAATTAATCATCTCGAAAACGGTAGAAACTTCTACCAAAATCAGCTCTTCCGTAGATCATACGACGTACACCCAACCGCATTAATAATAAGCGGGCTGATAGAGACAGAAATAGCAGACACGCATTCTAATCGTATTTCCCTCTTTATCTCACCCGCTTAATACTAATGCGTACACATACCAAATTTCAGCCAAATCGGTCTGTCCACAGACAGACATTTTTCAGAAACCACTTTTTTGGGTTCCGGGGACTCTGATGTTTTGTTGATGTTTTTGGCGATTCGATTTTTCGATCGATTCTAGTAATTGCTCCCCGAGCGTAGAAGTTAAAAAGCTTCGTACTTACCAGCTTCATGTTTAACTTTTACTTAATTTTGTTCTTCACATTATCTTGTAACTGTTTTAGAAGCTTCATTGTCTTTTTTTGTGACAAACAAAGTTTATGATCAAAAAGGTCGTGACAATGTAGCGGCACGTCACTGATGATTAGCTTGCCATGATTAGTTCGGGGTACGCAGGATAAAAAAAAAATTTTATAGTTTTTTTTTACAGTCATAATTTAAATTTCACAATGAAAGTTGAATATTTGGGACCTCAAAGGGGCTGATTCTAAGTAGATTCATGTCATGACGCCACGACATAAGTCTGCTTCGGTGCACAAATCATGAGATGGCGCTAGCAGTACACTCAGGAGATAAAATAATGGCCCTTAGACCGTCACAATGTGGACAGATTCTCACAAGCTTTATCAAAAAAATTAAAATTGAAGGTGAAATCCTCTTTATTAAAACGACTAGAGTGGGATACAAGCCTTCACAAACCTATTTTGAATGTCTTTTCTAAGAAACTGTCGACATTGTTCGCGGTCGAGGGCCAATATTTTATCTCCTGACTGTACGATTTTGCAGATTCACAAATCACGAACTGGCGCCAGCAACAATATTTATTGAATTTCACTTTCTCACTATCGAGAAGTTTTATGTTTTAGTGTCCTCGGTATGCTCTACCGAAGATACTCTGTTTCAGCATAAATATCCTCCATAGTGGGATGTAATTATTGTTGTTGGCGCCATCTCGTGATTTCTGTACTTCAGCGACTTGTGTCATGACGTCGTGAGATACATCCACTTAGAATCAGTCCCTAAGTATGAATTAATCAAAGACAGTTCTTGTTTATATGGATTACTCTTAAGGGAGTTGCGATGGTACAGCCGGATAAATGTCATTTTGACGGTACACGTTCATTCAAAATCCTTTTATTATGTGCAAATTATCAAACTGTTTGTCTCAAAATCATTCTGCAAACTTAAAATCAGCTTCGTCTTTCTAGGTGTTGAAACTGTAGAGATGGGTAAATTCCCATTTAATGAAAATTCCCGGAAAGTTTCCATTGAAAATTTCCGAAACTTTCCGGAAAGTTTTCGGGATTTTTCGATTTTGCTTTAAATGAATTCTAAGCCGAGTTACCTTCTCAAAAATAGCAAATATATCATATTTCTTTCCACAAAAATGTGTAAATAAAGTAAATTAAATACAATAAGAGCCTGAAAAAATTGGATAGAATGTTCTGTTTTTACCAAGATATGACCAAATATTTCGCACTTCTCGTAAGACTGCATGCACCCTTAATTTTACTTTTGCTATTTATTTTTCGCAATAACACGCTTCCTAAATCTATATCATCATAAATTCTGTATGCTATCAAGATTTTTTTAATTACTTGATTACTTCTAAAGGACCCCGCACACTTCTTATGGGAAATTTAGATCGATAGATTTTTTTTGTTTTTTAATATGTTGTAGCCAGAGCGATGCTGATTAAAACGTCTCACGGGCACAACCCACGGTTTGGCCTTTAGAGCGTCCCAAAGACAGGGCCGAACTCCGTGACTCAAATAATTGAAAAATCCATATCTCGGCTATCTTTGGAGATAGAGCCTTCGTTTAAAAAGTCGTTGGTAGACCTTTCGCCAAGTTCTCTTGTCATGGCAAATAGAAAAACAAATGACGGTATTTGACAAAAAAAGGCAATAATGTATTTTTTAAAAAGCGTTGTATATTTCCATGCTGGACGTTTGGCAGGGAATAACTTCAAATAGACCAGGATTTATTTGAAGTTACCTCCCTTTATTATCGTAATATATCAAACATATACAGGCCGGTTCCTTTTTCACTGCTCACCATTGGCATCTCCTAACCGGTAAGAGATACGAAGTCGGTGAAAGCAGACAAAAGTTGCGCTATTTTCTTGTGATTAAGAATCTGAAGAGAGCTCCTCGATATCTTGACTCGTTAATGAGTTATCCCGAAAAATCCTAAAATTGCGAAATGAAACTTGGAAATTTCCCATTTTTGACAGCTGTCAGTCGAATGACATCGACAGAAATCTTCTAAGCCTTCTAGACTTTGAGCAATGATAGTCAACTTTTGATTCTCTTATGGTCGCCATATTGAATCCTTCGGATACAAAAATGACTATTATTTTGTCTTGTGCAGTTTTATAACCTGACGTTAAAAAATTAAACAATCTTGTTATCATAATCTTAAAGGCTCAAAATAACCAAATAACCACATTATGGACAAAAACTATTAATTCTTTGTACCTAGCTATTGTGACTCCTGTGGAGTCATATGTTTGGTAAAATTAAACATCCAACTTCATCTGAAAGGCTTCTACTAAGTACCCAGTCACCATGCAAAAAATTCAAAACTCTAATATAAATGTAAAGTGTTATTTTGCCACTGGAAACAGATGTTGGACCACTCTGTATACCGAAATGCATATATTCTTGATACCACCACGCTAATAAAGGAGAAGAACTTCAAATAGAGCCGGCTAAAGTTTCCGCTTGGACGTAGTCATATGATGTATGCAACCCCTTTTAAAAAGTACATAAATAAAAGTTAAGTCCTCTTATCAAAGACCCGTCATTTGTTTTTCTATGTACATGACAAGATAGTTTGGCAAAATATCTACCAAAGATTTTTGAGCGAAGGCTCTAACTTCAAAGATAACTGAGATATCGATTTTTTAATTATTTGCCTCATGGAGTTCGGACCTGTCTTTGGGGCGCTCTACCGGCCAAACCGTGGGCCCCACAAGGTTGCACCCGTGAGACGTTTAATCAGCATCGCCCTGGCTACAACATATTAAAAAACAAAAAAAATTATCGATCTAAATTTCCCATAAGAAGTGTGCGGGGTCCTTTCATTGGCTGGTATGAATAAAATGTTACAAGATGCTCATACTTGCATTAATAAAGGATGTAAATATAAGTTTTTCGTGCACGAGAGAAGGATAGAACTGTTAGCGAGAGCTTTGTTACCGTTTATTCATACCGACCATTATCTCAATGCAAAAACCAGCAAGTCTTCATTAGATGGAACAAATTACTAAAAGCATACAATTTGATTAACAAAATTTAAGATCACGAAAACCGTGAACCGGGGTACCAACCGAGATACTCATATACTCCGTTTGCGACCAAAACGGACGGCAGTAGGCTTTGTTAGGGTGACATAATTCACTGGGTATAGTATTTATGACATTTGTCAAATTGCATGTCACCTTCAAAATTGCTTTCAAAATTGATCCATGTTGCCAAGTCGCAGAGAGTCTAATAATGTCGAAGAAGTGCTTAAAGATCTGAGAATTCTCCTTTTACTGAAGACTGACGAAAGACGCAATGGTTTTATGCCTTCGTGTACGCATACCCTGTGGTGTTGGATTTGTGATCATTTTAACTTTGTAGGTGTACCTACTCACTTGTGGATTCAAGTGCTTCAGTTAATTTTTGTAATTGATTGAAGATGCGAAAAGGAAACAAGAAATTATAATTTATTTGAAGGAAATTGCTTACAGAGATTGTAAAGGAGGTACCTTGTTTGCTTTAGAATTAAATGTAATATCTAAACTGCTTTCCTAGATTCCTAATAAAAATTGTTCAATATTTTTTCTGATAATTCGGAAACAAAAAAATAGACGTCTTCATTATTAGGTACTGTTCTATACCTTAAAAAGTGACATTATAAAAACGCCTCCGTAAAAAGGGAAATATCACCCACCTGCGAACGTCTGCATCATTTAAATCTGGGCGATTTTCTTTGATTTGCTTAAAGCACCTGTATCTGCTTTTTCTGTTCGACGCTAATAGTTTTGGCATTTGTGCGTCAAAATCAACAATTAAATGTAAAATGTGACAACACGGCTAAAAGGTTCAGTGAGACAACAGTTCAGTTACTAAATAGTGACCAACTTCGAAAAACCAAACGACAGCCTACTGCCGTCCGTTTTGGTCGCGAATGGAGTATACAGTTACATCTCACTAACAATAATTTACCTAACCTAGTTTATTTTTCACTCCACGTTCAACTAAACTGCTCAACAATTCAATTGGTCCACCTGGAAATTTGAGTCGAATTCAAAATGCCCTAACTCCTCAAGCAGTTGATCGATTTGAATGAACCTTTTTTCCACGGATAGCCCATTTAATTGGCTACGACATGACATGTTCCGCTTTTTATGCAGGTCTCCCTTATTTGATATACAGGGTGTCAGAGCCGGGTACTGCAAAATGGCGAAAATTTAAACCACCCCCGATTCTGAAAGAAATTTTTCTAATTTTTTGTGCCTGGTTCAGAAGACGTCTCAGGTCCATACCTCCAGACGTTTTTTTGAAACTTGCTCCATCTCCTCTAATTAAGGTGCAGGGCCAAAAAAACTGTTTTTTTACCGATGGTTAATAGCGCCTTTACTTGTACACAAATTTTAATTTCCTGGGGGTCCTTGTAACGCAAGAACTTCACTCTAAATTGTCATAAATTCAAAATTATGATGATATAAAATGTCACAGAAAAGGGGGCCCGCTGAACTAAACCCCAAATTATTCTGCGTCTGAAATGATCTTTGATTAAAGACGGACCAAAATTGAAACGATGCCGTCATAGAGCCATTCATCCTGAACATTTTAAGATGCTCTTTGACTGAATTGGATCACATTTGGCGGTGTTGATACCAGTACTTTGGCTGACGGGTTTCGGACAAAAGCAGGCATTTCGCACATCTGTAATTTCCTGAAACCAAGGTGACAAAAATTTTGACAAAGCCAGAAGGATCATTACCTTGTCAACGAGATGTGACTCTTTGTTTTAATTTTTGTTACCTTGGTTTCACGAATTTAGGGGGCTGTATTTTGTCTGAAAACAGTCAGTTGAAAAGTTGGTTTTAGCACAGGTGATTGTGATCCAATTAAGACGAAGAGCATCTTAAAATGTTCAGGACAAATGGCTCTATGAAAACATCGTTTCAAATGTAGTCCGCCTTACTTAAAGATCACTTAGGAAGCAGAATAAAATTGGGCCCATTTCAACGGGCCCCCTTTTATGGGACGCCTTGTTTTAGATTAATTTTGACCTCATGGTGTCCTAGAGTAAGGTTTTTGCCATACATAGACCTCAAGAAATTAAAAATTGAGTAGAAGTCAAAGAGGCTATTAACTACCGATGAAAAAACAGTTTTCTTGGGCCTGCACCCTAATTAGAGGAGATGGAACAAGTTTCAAAAAAACGTCTGGAGGTATGGACCTAAGACGTCTTCTGAACCAGGCACAAAAAATTAGAAAAATTTCTTTCAGAATCGGGGGTGGTTTAAATTTTCGCCATTTTGCAGTACCCGGCTCTGACACCCTGTATATCAAATAAGGGAGACCTGCATAAAAAGCGGAACATGTCATGTCGTAGCCAATGAAATGGGCTATCCGTGGAAAAAAGATTCATTCAAATCGATCAACTGCTTGAGGAGTTACAGCATTTTGAATTCGACTCAAATTTCCGGGTGGACCAATTGAATTGTTGAGCAGTTTATTAAACATGTATAGATTTGGGTATCAATTGAGGTGTCGACTAGAGATGTGAGCGTGAAAAGTTTCAAAAACTTTTCATTTCATTAAAAGGTTTCAGTCTATGTTGAAACTTTTCACTTTTTTTGAAAAGTTGTTGAAAGTGTTAATGCGGTGGTTAAACGTCCACCGACAGCGCCGCCAATACTAGTCGTTCTAGTATCCATTGAGCATGCGTGGCGTGCGCAGTAACAACACTGACAGCCTCGGTTCGATCCTTCAGTATTTCACGCGGCTCAGCTGTTAAAACTGGAAACAGTGAAATGAAGTGAAATACAACTTAAAAGATGAAAACAACGAGGAATATTTAATGCTTTTATTTTGACTTGTTTATTTTTGTCATTTAATATTATATTATGTTCCCTATTCAGCTGTTGTAGACTTATTTAATTCTCATATATAATACTACTAGTAAGTACAGAATTGTCGACAATTCCGTGATGCTTACCTGGAAACGACTGCGTACTGCGACGAGAATTGGACGAGACCGTAGGTCGAGTCCAATTCTCTAATCAGTATGCAGGAGTATCCAGGCATCACGGAAGTCGACAATTCTGTACTTACGAATAGTATTCGGAGGACAATTCGCCGAGTTAATATAAAAATTGCAACATTCCATGGAAATTGTGACAGCTATCAAAATAAATTTCAGCGGATGTTTGAACTATGGTGAATTGGGTGAATCTTGGTCGTGTGGATCCCGGACAGAGTATAGTACAAAATTGTCGCTGAAATACAGGTGCTGATTGTTGTGGTTGGTCAGAAATTCGTCATTTGCTCTCTGTCATTGGTCAATTTCAAATGAGTCGAATTGTCCAAAATACTTTATACTACCGTAGGACAATTTTTCATTTTTTTTTAAATTTCAAAATTTCATGAAAAGTTCAACAAATGTACTGTTCATGAAAACTCACATCTCTAGTGTCGACGTGCTACTAACAATATACGGCCTTCTTGATTTTAAATTTTCGTTCAAATCGTTTATAATATACTACGAATCTAAATTGTTACAGTTGAGGGCTGGCAACGGTTTATTGATGACGCCATGCTACACAGCCAACTTTGTGGCCCCGGAAGTCCTCAAGCGCCAGGGCTACGACGCCGCCTGCGACATCTGGTCACTCGGCGTCATCCTCTTCATCATGTTATCGGGCAGGTGTCCGTTCAGTTCGGCCCCGAACGACAGCCCTCAAAAAATTCTGCATAGGATTAGTGCCGGAAAACTAGATTTATATGTACGTTGCACCCCCTGAATCTCGTTTCAATTTTTCTTAAAAAATGTTTTTAGAACGGCGCCTGGTCGAACGTATCTCAAGAAGCCAAAATGTTAGTCACAGATATGTTGCACATAGCGCCCCAGAGGAGGCCCACAGCCCCCCAACTTGTGAAACATCCGTGGGTCATGTCGGCAGCTCCAGCCCTGTACCAAGCACAGAGTCATCGATTGCAGTTCCAGAAAAATCAAAACAGCACAAGTGAACATCAATCTGGGGGCACTCAACTCAAGGAGACGGTGGCTGCCACTTTTAGGGCCATCGCTACGTCTCCTCAGGTAGCCCATTTAGGACCTGTTGCCATGTCTGAGTTGGCCAGGAGGAGGTTCAGGGATAAGGCGTTGAGTCGGATTCAGAATAGTTCGTAAAGGTTTTGTGATATGATTTCATGTATAATAAATTGGAGTTATGTGCAGTTGGGAATTGCAATGGCCTTGTTGGCCGAAGGATAACGGGAGGAATATTCGTTTCAGGTTATTACGAATGGCTTTTATTTATTTTGTTATCACGAGATCGGAATTACAAGTTTTTTTGCGACTAAATTTCATTCCAAGTTGTAGTGATCTTTTTGGGGTGCTCACATTACATCCGCTTTTTTACTCATTACTCTTGTAAAAGCATTTTGGTAAGGAAACATAAGATGCGTGAAGTTAGCAATCAGGTGTAAGCAGGAATGTTGGGAGCCAGCAACACTAACCGTTTTCGAGATATTTTGAAAAATATTGTTGCTAACTTCACATCTGGCAACAACGTATAAGCAGGAATCTAGGAACATGTTCCTGCTTGTGTTGCTATATTCCTGTATTATCCTGCTGAAAGCCACAACTCAGCAACACCAACCGTTTTCAAGATATTTCAAAAATTATCTTGATAGATGACGTCACTTTTGGCAATCTGCGTAGAGTTAATCAGTTTTCTTGTTTTATATTAGCAATACAGTCGGGGACTTTGAAAATGCCCACCCCACCGCGACGATTCTCTTGGTCAGCTGCACTATACTGCCATTCGATTGTTATTTATCTGACAGGTCGGCAAATATTGAGCACGTTGTCAACCAAGTAAATCGTTACCCTGTAACAAAACGTTATAACTTTTCAGTGTGGAATGCGGATTAACATCTGAAATGAAATTCAAGATATCTGATAGTCCCTGAAATATTCTCTGAAAAAACTTGTTTATCACTCAACTTTGATTGTGTACAGCCGGGGACTTTGAAGATGCCCACCCCATAGCGACTACTCACTTGGTCGACTGTATCGCAGCGTGCTAAATGTTTGCCAATTTATGAGGCAAACATTAAACGAATTTTAGCGATGCAGTCGACCAAGTGGGGTGGGCATTTTCAAAGTCCAAGTTGCCAAGAGTGACGTCATCAACCAAGGTAATTTTTGAAATATCTTGAAAACGGTTGGTGTTGCTGAGTTGGGACTTTAAGCAGGATAACACAGGAATATAGCAACACAAGCAGGAATATGTTGCAATATTCCTGCTTATACATTGTTGCCAGATGTAAAATTACCAACAATAATATTTTTCGAAATATCTCGAAAACGGTTAGTATTGCTGGCTCCGGGTTCTCGGCAGGATAAAGCAGGAATGTAGCAGCAAAAGCAGGAATAGATCACAACATTCCTGCTTACATCTTGTCGCTAACTTCACGCATCTGGAAACACGCCCCTCTTAGCACCCGCCTTTTCTACGTAAGGAAACTCATGTCTTAAAAAAGTGTCCTAATTTGTATCTACATCGGTGAGTCATTGATACAGTAATGAAATTCATGCAATTTTTGGTTTTGCCAGAAGTATTTGGACTTAACATAATTTTCTGAATCCATACCTTATAATACATAATTATTACAGGGTGTTTTTTTTTAACTTCCCCCTTAAATATCTTTGGACGTAAAAAAGATGTTGAGTTGAAATAAACTCTGGTCGTCACAGCGCGGAGCCGGACACCTGCGCGTATATTGAGGGAATTTTTTCCATTTCCGGTTTAACTGGAAATGACCTTAACTTTATTTTTTCAAATGGAATGGTAGTTTTTTTAGCGGATTCGGAATCTACGATTTTTTCTGAGTTAGAAACAAGTTTCATACTTGACAGGAAGCGGAGTCACTGCCACCGTAGATTTTCAAAAACATCGAGAGAATCGGTGCAAAAATGAGATTGTCAAAAACGCGAAACACGTCAAGCTAGTTTTTTTGAAGATTATTCCATCAAATACGTTTCTAAAATCTAGAGTAAACCTGTTTTTGCGATTTTCAAAAATCTTATTAACTTCGATATTTTTGAAAATCTAGGGTAGCCGTGACTGTACTTCCGGTCAAGTATGATACTTGTTGCTAACTTAGAAAAAATAGTAGCTTCCAAATCCGTTGAGAAAAAACTATAATTCCATTTGAAGAAACAAAGTTAAGGTCATTTCCGGTTAAACCGAAAGTGGAAAAACTTCCCTCAATTCAATATCTTTTTTACGTCCAAAGATATTTAAGGCAGGAAGTTAAAAGAAACACCCTGTATGTATACAATTTGACGCTCGCACTTCCTTTTAATGGAGAATTCAGCATTAAAAATAAGTACTAGTTTTCGAGAAAAAAATTCGCGAAAATTGCCATTTTCTCGGCCGAAATGTATTTAGAGCCACATGAAAATATGACCGCCGTGGAAAATTTCTATATATTTGTATTCAATCTTGTAAGAACACTTTATTATACCTCCACGACAAAAATCTAAGTTTAGTGTCGTCCAGATCCTGATTTTCAATCTATTTCCTGGGACACTATCGTAGGGTCCTTTTAAATAAATCTCTTTTAATATTTCAGCTCTGTCTATAATATCAGAAAATCTGGTTGGAACACCAAAATGTAGTCTTGTAGTCTTTTAAAGCATTATTCATGAATATTTATGTTTCTAAAGTTCTAACATTGTAACACAATTTGAAAGTAAGGGAGAAAGAATAATGGCTGATATGAATAAAGTGTTACAGGATGCTCATACTCACATTAACAAAGGATGCAAATACACGTTTTTTGTGCACGAGAAAAGGATAGAACTACAAGTAAAAGCTTTGTTACCGTTTATTCATAGCGGCCAATGTTTAGGAAATGATGGCAAATTGTTAAATAAGTATTAAATAATTATTGGTCCGTACAAAAAACGTTGTGTATACCTCTGTTGGAAAGTATGTGCCCTCAGGCAGCGAATTCTGGTTGCGGTCTGCAAACATCTTCTTTCAAACCTTGGTATACAAAATACAAATAACTATATGAAACAACTCGGAGCCGAAATCTGATTGGTAATCTTTAGTCTCATAATTGGAGAATATTGGAACCTGGAAATTTTCAAAAGCACGAGTCGACTAAGAATTTACTGCTGAACACTCTAATAAAAGGATGTGCGAGCGTTCTGGGACATCCTGTATGTATAATAATAATACCGCAACTGTCAAAAAAAAAATTGCCTAAGAATCCTAGGACCTATTAAAATAATAAGGGAGAGGTTAGGACCCTCTAGATTAAAGGATAATAAAACGTACATGACAAAACAAAAAGTTAAATGTTCCTTGTATGACCAGTTCTGTAGTTACAGTCTTTGTAAAGTACTATTACGTTTTGGACGGGTATGAAAAAAAAATGCATTCGTTATGAAATGGCAGTAATAACAGTTTATTTTGGATTGACTACTGATATTGGCTGTCAAAATGTATTCGTCATTCTTGTCAGAACCAAGAATAGATATTTTATCGGTACATCTAACAATTATTTCTTTATGCTTCTATCTTTTTGTCTTCCAGAAAAAAACGCGAATCGCCAACTTTATACAGGATGTGCCCTAAGTACACGGACAAACCGTAGAGGGTCATCCTTCGCCTTATTCTACAACGACCTATGGATATATGCTTTAAAGTGCTTAATTTTCAAGATGCAGGGTGTAAATATGTACAGCTCGTCCGCTTTAAACTGAAGCACTAAAATGCAGTTATTTAATCTCGCACCCTGTAGACATGGGAAATCACTTGGTGCATTAATTTTTTGGGAGGAAACTTTCGTTATCGAATAAATTCGTTGAGTTTTACGAAAACTTTTTTTTGTTTGACCATTTTAAATTGGGATATTTGGTCGATCAAAATCTATGGTTTCGTTGTATTTGATAGGAATATTTCGGAACCATATTTACTTGGGTTTGTGATCTTTTTGTCTTCTATAACCGGGAAATGTCATTTTGATAATACAAAACGATACGTTTAATCGAGATAAACTCTTCTGATTGGGTGAACTTTAGGGCTACAATTGGTTAAGCGAATGAATTTCATAGGTGATGGAAATAATTGAACTTACCTGCCTCCGATTAGTTTTTACCTGTTTTCTCAAAAACGACTCTTTATAAAGGAAAAATGAAATATTTGAAATATTTGCAAAAAAACCCTTGACGGGAAAATTATTCACATGTTTACCTCGACCTGGTACAATCTTTTCTGTACACTTCGCTGATTGCTGCATATGTGATATACCAAATTTCATCAAAATATGAATCTTAAAAAACGTTTAAAATACTACCCAAAAAAAACATTTTTTGTTTCAAATTTACGCACCCTATACCTTAGAAACTAAGCACTTTATAATATGACCAAAGGAAGTTTTCGCCTTAGAAGTTTGTCGGTTTACTTAGGGAACATCCTGTATTTAAAACTCATCACAACTTGGAATGAATATTGGTAACTTAAGATTAAGACACATTTTTAATAATTATTTACTTTGTGCGTATGTGGAATGTTAAAATTGTGTGTTTCAGGTTTTATTTGAATGTGATTATCATAAATACACAATTTTACGTTATCATATAAGAGCACCACACATTTTACGCCACGTCAACGTCGCGTCATTTTTATTTTACATGGAGAAAATACGATTTTGACGGTCTGTGACGTTGCTGGCATGTGTGAACATTACAATGTAAAATGCATTGTCGATATTTTGACGTGATTATAAAAGTGTATCTTGCATAGATATATGTTTATTGGGGTTACACTTATAACAAAAGAGTTACTTCCAAAGCGATTTTTTTATAATATTAACAACCTGAGTAAGAACGTTACATTGTCTTAAAAACCTCAAACTACTTTTTTATTATTATTATTTATTACAAACAGTCGTGATTTGAGTAACTTCAAAGAGTCCTCCTAATGAAGAATTATGAAGAATAAAGGATCTTAGTTAAAAAAAATTTCAAATCGATTAGGTCGGTTAAGGTTGCTATGCACAACAGGTGATCGGAATAATAATAGTTACCTACAGTGAAAACTATTTTGATCGCTTGATGTAAGAATTTCTGTGTGATACTTTGCAGGTGCCCCAACAAATTGACGTAATTATAAAAAGTGATCAGTATAAAGTTTTTTAAATACTCAAATCTGGTTCGGTTCTTTGCTTTTGATCCGTTATGTGTTCGGCGAGTGTACAGGGTGTCCCAACGATCTTACCTGTTCAAAAACATTGCAGGCGGCCTCAAAGAGGGATTTCAAGAAACAAGCGTATTTAAAATTAGTTTTTTAGGCGCTCGACCGGAAAGTTGACCGGAAAGTTAACCTTTCCGGTCGATTTTAGGACCGGAAAGTGGCCTTTCCCGGACTAGTCCGGGAAAGTGAAAAATTAATTTTCCCGGTCAATTTTAGGACCGGAAAATCAACTTTCCCGGACTAGTCCGGTAAAGTCGAAGTCCGAGAAAGTGACATTTCACCGGAATATTTTAGAAAGTGAAATTTCACCGGTATGTTATGGATTTTGATATCGTGTTAATTTTTGTTAGGCTCCTCACATTTTTCAGTTTAGATAATTTGAATTAAAATATTTAATTTCACACCAGAAAATATGTTGCGAGCACCTAAAAAATTTAATACGTAACTCACATGTAAAGTGTCTTTCCTGGACTCGCAGGCTTTCAGGCTTCCGCCTACGGCGTCAGCCTGAAATCTGCCTATTCGTCCAGGAAATTACTTTTTCATTTTTATAGAAAAAATTTGAATTTACTTTTGGTATTGGCCGGATTTTGATAAAAACATCACACCTGAACTTTTTTTCAGTATTTTTCGCAAAATTTCCAGCAAAACCAATTATTTATCATTCAAACCGTTCTAGTTTGCATAAACCAACAGATTAGAAGTGCTGCCACCTAAGATCGTTGGACACCGTGTATTGCCATCCCTGTAAGAACATAGATTTAAGAAACAAAAAAGGCGATCAACCGATTTTAAATGTTTTTTATTGATCGCCTAGTAAGAACAAAGCCGCCATGAAACAACCCCAGAATCTTTCCATTAACATATCAGAGTTTGAAACAGTATTTTCATCGTACAGCCCCAAACCAGTCGTAATTTTCTTTTAAAGTACAATTATTTCTAGTTTTTATAAGTTTTATACATATAGTTTATTTAATGTAAATCTTTTAAGTGTATGTTAAACCTATTATTATATACTGAGGCGTGTGATTACGAAACGTCAATTTTATATATGTAATCAATTAGAGATAATGAACTGTTGCCATATTGTTCGTTCCTGATGTTGTGTGGTTTATTATGAATACTGCATATCACTGTTACACTGTAATGAAAGCGAATTTCATTAGCATTTAGTTAACGCACAAGTTATCCAGCACGTTTTTTAAACCGAAACAGTGTCATAGAGCTTCTTAGCACACCAAAATAGTCAGCTTTGACAATACTGAACGTTGAATTTTAGGGGTTTTATAGTTTAACACCAAAGTGTCTGCTGGAAATTTTTGCATTTACTCGTCGCGCTATGTTTATTATAACCAAAGACTGGATAACATTTTCTGTATATAAATCTTTTCTAGTTGAATATTGAGAGTATACTGCGATGTTACTCAAAGGTTAACAGTTACGCTTTTTGTGTCGCTTTTCATCATGTTTCATTTTGTCTTGTAGATATTCATCCGTCGTTTTTTTCTCAAATACAAGTTACATAGAATACTAAAAATTGGATGTCAAAATCTACTTCTGTGCATTTATGTTTGAGAAACGTCTTTTCAATAGAATTTTTTGAATTGTACCAAAAGTGGTTGAAAACCTCGCAGAAGTAGCGTTTGATGTCCTCTCTTAATCGATGACACTTAGTTGAGCAGCTTTTTGTCTTAAATTCCAACGACGATTCCAACAATCATTGCATTGCTACAATCGTCTAGAAGTCATATTTTTCTAAACTATAGAGTAGATTGTAAGTATCGTTTTTCTTATTGGTCAGTAGTCGTGCTCTAAGCAAAAGTAGCGATTTCTTAAGAGACTCTAAAATTATATGTATCTTTGTACGTGATAAAGTAGGTAAGGTGTACATCGCTGCGGCCTATCTCATCTAAAAGTGTAATATTTTAAGAAGTATTTGATGTTCATGTTGAAAATTGAAGTACCTTGATATATTTCCTTATAATGAATTTATTTTATTATCAGTATCACTTGTACTAATAAAGTTATTTTGAAAGGTTTATGACTTGCTTAAATATAGATACCCTATAATCTTTGCCTCTTTTTCAGTAGCCTCTAAAGGTTACTATTACTATTATTATTATTGGGGTCGAATTGGCCACTTTTCAAGTTTAAAAGACTGTAACTTTTGTCACAGTTGGCCGATTTATTCCAAATTTTAGTTATATACGGGTCTCGATGCGTACTTTCAGACTGTGCTATGCATATTTTAACTTATTCAATTTGAACAAAAATATTCTAAAAAAACAGGGTGGCCAATGTTACCTGGCAAGTGGGGGTCAAATTGGCCACGTGTTCATTTTGCATGTTAAATCAATTTAAACCGTGTTAGGTTTAAGATTGGCCACAAAAAAAATTTTTTTTTTGCATTTGGCAGTTTTTGTAGGGTATAAAACCCTTGTAACGCATATTTTCTGTGTGACAAATGGATTATATTCTATTGAACTTCAAAAAGATACTTTATTTATAAAAATAGACAATACCTATTCATATAAAAACAAACAAATTTCTCTCAAATTTCATTCCCAGCTTCTGTCTCAACTTCACTAAATAAGTGACTGGAGCGGAAATTCTTCACCGCCCTTGTAATTGTACATCTTTCCCCTTGTAGTACCACCCAAATTTAGTGGGGGTAAATCACCCCCTGGCCAAACTTACCCTCCCAACCTGTAAAAATGTCGGTCTAAATTTGGCCACCCTCTAGGAGCCAGGAGGGTGATTTACCCCCACTAAATTTGAGTGGTACTACAAGGGGAAAGATGTACAATCACAAGAGCGGTGAAGAATTTCCGCTCCAGTCATTTATCTAATGGGGGCAGGAGAAGTTTTTTGACCTTCAATTTTGGTAGAATTTTTGTAGTCTGAAAAACATTTTTTTTGCAATAGCCAAGCAATTGATTACGAAAAAAATTATACTGGAGGTAAGAGGAAGGTTTCCCCTATATGTTACAATATTTTAAACTGCCAAATAATAAACATCAAAATTGTACAGAGCGCCACTAACAAATTCTAAAAAGGGGCCAATCCCACACCGAATGCCAAACCCACCCCACTTTACGGCACTTCATTAAAATCCTAGATAGTACTCAAAAGTTTCTTTTATTTTATGTGTCACCTGGGATTTTGAATTTTGTCGGAGCTTATTTATTAATTTCAGTGTTAATATTGGACGTTCATGAAGAATGTTGGATTTATGGACTTATGCTGCCTATAGAGTGCAGCAGCTCAAAAATTTAAAAAATGTATAATGCACAACACTAAACTACATTTAAAAGTCAAATAATAAAAACGGGCTTATTCGGTGCCTACTTCAAGAAGATTAGCAAAAACACCCCTTACAAAATAACAAATATCACACGGGATGGCAATTCCTTTTGAATTTGTTCTTCTCGATCGGAAAATACTTGACTGACTGCAAGATGATATTTGAAAACGAAGCAGAGATCGTGAATTATGATACTTTTAACTAGAGATGCAACGGATATCCGGTTACTATCCGGTATCCGGCCTATCCGGCCCCTTTTCTACTATCCGGCCGGATACCGGATAGTGACCTGATATCCGGCCGAAGCCGGATACTTACTTCAAAAATAAAGAAGGCTACAAAATCAAATTTTTATTTATAATTTTACAAGTTTAATGTTTGAAATTTAATAGTGGCAAATTATGATGATAAAATTTTTATGATTCAGCGATGCCATTGCACACTTGTACACTTTTCTGGAGTTTTTAGATATGATTGTATTGTACACCACCACGCACGACCATTATACTCTCTTTATCACCTGTTCTGCCGTGTTAATTTGAAAGGACGGCGTATCTGAAAAATTATAGATTTGTGAATTTATGAATTTATATGTATAGATTTCCCACGAAGGCTTCAAATAATCACCAAAGTGTTAAGTAATATTTTACAAATTGAACTTAGACTGAATTAAACAAGCAGGCAGCCTTTTAAAGCTGAAAAATACTGTCAAAAAAACACAGCAGATACGCCCTTTCAAATTAACACGGCAGTGTTAGCATTTCCTTTTCAGGGACAACTGGGCTGGGATTACCCGCTTAACCCGCTCACCACACACGATTCATCCGATCGAGTTGCATCGTGTTATCTCGTGCTGCGCCGGCTGTACTCTACCTACTCATGCCTCGAGTCCACATATTTTTGCGCGCTTAATTCAACCCGTATAGTTGGCCGGATATCCGGCTATCTGGCCAGAGCCTCGGCCGGATATCCGGTATCCGGCCAAAATCACTATCCGTTGCATCTCTACTTTTAACGTACTTTCAGAAAATACTGGTTAAAACAAAATTGCAATATTCTATTAACAAAATTAGGATTTTCTCAAATACATAGACCATATCAGCTTCGGCTTCTTGGTTTAAATCGTAAGCGAACTAAAATAAACTCATCCTCAGTGGGCTTTGAAGCTGCATATGTCGTTGATTCTGTCAGAAAAGCATTGCTTTGCGAAAAAGCGCTTTCGATTTGCACATTAATCTGCAGACCCTCAATCTCACAGTTTGATTGATTCAGATGAATTGTGACCAATCAAATTTTAGGGGTTAAGTGAGATATTCCTCAGATAAATGTGCAAATTGAAAGCGCCTAAAATTATTGACACAAATTCAACGAAAAATGGAACAGTTTCAATTACAAAGCCCACTGGAGTGGAGGATGAGTTTATTTAGAACCGCTTGGTATACTAACACAAATCAATTCCTATACATTTTAGGGTGATGTTCCCCATCACGTCAATAATATTTGTCCCACGGGTATTTCACTACGACCATCCATAAAAATACTACCAATTTGTGTAAGAGCCGTGCGTGATAACATCTAGGACGTAAATATTAAATTGCCCTTTGTTATAAACCTTTGGATCGCGCCTAAAAATGAAAATCGTACTATACACAATACAATACCTATACAAATACAGCATAATGAATTGAGTTGAGAGTGAACTCATCAGTCAATTAAAGAATGGTATTAATTGACGCTCTAAATTTAATGCCTGCGATCTATTGTTAAACAACATGTAAAAATTGGTCGAAGCTTTAATGTGCGCAGAATCAGTTTTCAGTTCAAGACTTCAAGAGACACCAAATCTTTCATCTTTTATCTCTTACTAATATACGGAGAGGGATATAGATAGAGTAACATTGAAGCGTCCGCGCGCTGCGTCTGTCGTCTTGACAGCTGTCAGCTGCGTGTTGTGCAGTGTTTTCACTTTGTTTAGGAAACCACAAGATTCAAGAGGATACAGATTGACAATAAGTACTACTGAAATTGAAAAACGTGATTACGATTTGTTTATCAAAAACAAACCAATTCAGTGTCTGCTGAATAATAATTATCGTGAGAGCAGGCTATGAATGGACCTTTCCAATTTCAACAATTTTTGAAAATAATAAAATAGTAAACACCTCCTCGCAGCAAATAAAATTTCTTAGTTTAAAAAAAAAGCATCTTTACAATTCTAAGTCATCACATACGACGTAATATTTGCTGACATAGCCGAGAACCTACTCGAGCCGATTTCGACCTGTCTCCGTGTTTTGCATTAGATACCTCACCACAAGAGAAAAAAGGATGCAGATACTGCCGGGCGCAGCGAAATTACTGCTGTTGGCAGTATCTGCATCCTTTTCCTTCTTATGACGATGGTTACACACGTAACACGAGATAGATATACTGCAGCTGCAGGCCAGCCCGAACGTGCTATCAGTGATATTGGCTTCATCTCTGTCGATGCGGGAGAAAAATGTTGCATTTAACTTTAACCAATTCAGAATCTGTGAGTCAGAGGCGTGCGGGCGGTTGTCGATCGCTGATGCTGCCGTGCGCAGTTACTAAAATCTAAAATACAAATGTTTTTCACCCCTAAAATGACATTTTTTGAAAAAATGGCAGTAAGGTTTTCGATCCGGTAATGCAACGGCTTTCGAACTGGATAATAATAATTGCTCTTTTGCTAAGGAAAACTCAAAAAGGGGCCTTTTTGCCTGTAAAGTGGCAATTTTCGAAATAGGGCACTAAGGTTTTTGATCCGGCAATGCAACAGCTGCTTATTTGTAAAATAAATTCAAAAAAGGGCCATTTTGGCCAAAAGGGCACCATGTGTGAATACATTTTCAGAAGCAGAATTCGAAGAGCTTTCATATGGTGAAGCAAAAAATGGGGGTTTGCATTTAATTTTGTAATGTTGATGTGCCCAAAAAGGGAAAAAGGCACTTTCCATGAGCCGATGTGGCCCAAAATCTAATCAGCACCTAGAAATTGCCAACTGAATATGTGTATCAAATTTCATCTCCATACGTTCACTAATAAAAATTTGATGTTTTTGGCGATTCAATTTTTCGATCGATTTTATCAACTTGCTGCACTGAAGTGCAGAAGTTAAAAAAATTTGTCGGTTCTTTGGAAATTCCAATAAGTTGTTAAAAAATTTGACGACTCCGTTCCTAGTTGGTAACATAACAGCTTACTGAGGCAAAAGATTAGAGAAACTTGTAAATACAGGATGTTCCTAAATTCATAGTCCTAACTCCGGGACGTTATTCCCTACATCATTCTAGGAAGAAAAGTTCCTCTGGACATATGTCCTTAAATTCTTTATAAGGGAGCTGCCTGCGCCCCTTTAAATGAGTACTTAAAAAATCAGTTTTCTGAAAATTTCTCGAAAATTTTGAACAATAGGATTTTGAAATTCAGAGCAATAGTTAGTGCTATAAAGAGCTTTCTCTTCAATTTTTTTCAGATTTTTAATATCATCAGAGGTGTGCGTTCTTGGGGGGGGGCCTTACATGTTTTTTTACATTTTCATTTGTTGTAGGCGTTTTTTTGCCAAATAATAACAAAATTGTAATCTCTGGTCTATTTCACATAAAAAAGGTGCTCTTGTTGTAGGGCGCACCATTTTCGAATAAAATAATTCCAGTTAGTTTAGGGGGCGAAAATTTGTGATTAGCACTTTGTTTTATCTACCTAAGTAGTGAAAATAAAGATGGAGGATGATTACCTACATTATTTTAGGAAGAAAAGTTCTTATTAAGATGTGGCAGAAAATGTTTCCTAAAAGAGCTATGGTCCTTCGAATGGAGTCTCGGAAAACATATTATTCGAAGGACCATAGCCCCCTTAGGAATTATTTACCACCACATGTCCATATGAACTTTTCTTTCTAACTAAAATGATGCAAGAAAATCATATTCTGAGTTTATTTTCGCAGAACAAACTTATATTTTGTTAAATGGAACTCCCCATATATCAGTGCATTTTTGTTTCCTACGTCATTTTCTGCAAATTTTGTTGGGTGTGTCCTAGACTTAAATTCAACAGTTCTTGAGTTATTTAATAAAATGTCTAGAATTTGTCGAAAATAAGATTTCGGTGAAAAATTGATATTTTTGACATCTTGAAGTTTTTCCTCTTTCGAATTTTTGTCGTGTCCGGATGCATCCTAAAGAAGGTTCACGGCTACCTAGTGGACGTTTAGTTTCCAAATTTCGTGTACAAGGCCCCGCGTAAATTTCAAAAGTAATTGACTCAAACATTTCAATTGAAATTACTTTCACATTTTTTCGCCGTCTAATAGAGAATGAAATTGTAGGTCGACTTTCTTACAAATCCATCTCTTACAAAATTTGAAAATTTACCCTGGCACCGCACGAAATTTGATATTTAAATCTGCACTAGGTAGCCATGAAACTTCTTTAGGATGTGGCACAAATTTGGTAGAGAGAAACTTCAAGGCGTCAAAAATTTGAATTTTTGACCGAATAAGTTTTATTTTCGCCAAATTTAAGTATAGGACACATCTGACAAAAGTTGCAGAGAAGGACACGTAAAAAGCAAAAATGCATTGACAGATGGGGTGTTTCATTTAACATAATTTACTTTTGTGCTGCCCCCCTCGACGGCAAGCCGCCCATGTGATATCATAGTATTTTTAGATTATGTACATTTTCAGTCACTAACGTTTGGCGTAGACATAAATGGACTTTGACGCACCGTTGGGACAGCCTGTATAAAACATTGAAACAAATTGACCGCCAAAAAATAACTTGAGTACAATAAACCCGCCGAAGGTTATTTCTATCTACCAGGTAGGTACTTATGTGGAGATTATTTTTGCTTAATTGTTCAGAATTATTAATCAATGTCTGTTAACTTTGAGTATACAAACACTCAAACGCGACCAATTTTTTATCAGTGCTTACTTATATCTCGATCTCCTTGATGCGGTACTATACGCGTATATTGTATTCATCATTTAAAAATAAAATGGCCCCGAAAATTGAAGCTGTCACTGAAGCAACAGTTTTGGGAGAAGCCCCGCATTGGAATGTTGAAAATAACACCCTATACTACGTGGACATGATCGCTAAAGCAATTTTTAGATACACTCCCTCTACGAAGAAATATGCAAAAGCCAGCTTGGGTACGTTTTCATTTTCTCTAACTGATTTCTAATTATCCATTTCAGCTCCCAAAAGTCCGTCATTTATTATACCAGTTTCTGGCGAAAAAGATAAGTTCTTGGTTTCTTTGAGTGGAGAGCTGGCAATAATTTCTTGGGATGGAGAAAGCGATAATGTGTCAACTGTAAAAACTTTGGTCACTCTTGGAAGTGATGACGTGAGAAATTTCAATGATGGAAAACTTGACCCAACTGGAAGACTTTGGGCTGGTACGGGGTTGTTTCAAAATATTGTAACATCGTTGCTAGCTTTGAAAACGAAAGCCAAAACGGGAGATGTATATCAATGCGATGTGTATCCCTGTACCGTGAATGATTCATATATCGAGTGGGACTTGGTGGTTTTGGGTGCAGATGTAATCTGCACCTAGTAGTAGTGCCGAAGCATATGCTCATGATAAAGAATTCGTGGGGGTGTATCAATTGATGAATTTTTTGCGTTCAATTAGT
This sequence comes from Pycnomerus fuliginosus, assembly GCA_963924575.1. NCBI lineage: Eukaryota > Metazoa > Arthropoda > Insecta > Coleoptera > Zopheridae > Pycnomerus > Pycnomerus fuliginosus. Next base: position 30,950,875 of record OZ004620.1, read on the forward strand.
ATCTTCCGGTTGTAAGTCAAGCATCAAATGTCCACCAAGTCAATTTTTGTGTTGGGGGTTGAAGGGGGTGCAATTTTTTCCGTTCAATTATTATCCTCAGGGGTTGAAGGGGGCGCTTACTTGGTATCTATCCTCTAATAACAGTGGTCCAAATCTTAAATTCATTTGCGCTCAATTAGTATCTTCCAGTAACAAGTAGTCTAAGGGTTAAATTTCCACCGAGTCAATTATTTATGTTTGTGAATTTTTCGTATTTGGGGGTTGAAGGGGGTGGTTTTCGGGGTTGCAACTTTTTGCGTTCAGTTAGTCTGTTTCTGTTGTAGATAGTCCAAGGGCTCAATTTCATCCAAATCAATTATTTGTGTTCGAGGGTTGAAGACTGTGGGTTTTGGGGGTACAATTTTTTGCGTTCAAAATAGTCTCCTACGATAATGAGTGGTAAAAGGATTAAATTCCATCCAAGTCATTTTTTGTGTTTCGGGGTTGAAGGGGGTGAGTTTTAGGAGCGTAGTTTTTTGTTCAATTCAACTCTTTCAGTTGTAGGCGGTGCAAGGGTTAAATTTCCTCCAAGTCAAGTTTTTGTGGTTGGGGGTTGAAGGGGGCAGGTTTCAGGGGTGAAATTATTTGTGTTCGATTAGTTTTCTCCGGTAGATAAGATAAGATAAGATATTTATTTTTTACCACTTTTTTTGCATATATATACATAAAAGAATATATATTTATGTGGCAAGTCAAAATAACATTTGAAAGAAAATATATTAGACGTATACATAGAATATACTTAGCTATATAAAATAAAAATAAAGCAACAGACAACAGAAAACATTAAATGCCTAATTGACAACAGAAACAAATAGGTATGTGGGTATTTTATAAAACAGTAACAGATACTTCAAAAAACTCGCCCATAGAATAAAAACAATGAGCCAAAAGATGCTTCTTCACAATCAATTTGAATGCAGCCGCAGACAGCTCTCTAACCTTCAAAGGGAGGTGATTATACAATTTCATGTTTAATGAATTTTTCTGAGAAACCGCTAATCTATGCCTGGGCAATCTAATTGTATTTGCAGATCTTGTCGCGTAGCCATGTACATCTGATTGAGTTTCTAGATCTTGGGAATGAATTTCCAGCAATTGATAGTAAATAAATAGAGAAGGAAGTGACATAATTCCAAGACATTTAAAGAATGGCCTACAGTGGTCTCTGTATCCTCTGTAATAGGTGGTCCAAGGGTTACATTTCCTCTACGTGAATTTTTTGTTTCAAGGTTGAAGGGGTTGAGTTTTAGAAGTGCAACTTTTTTCTCTTGCCGGCGTAGGTGATCTAAGGTCTAAGGACTAAATATAGGCTCCAAACTTTTTCTGGGCCATTGATTAAAAGTTATCGATTTGCTTAAATTTCAAGCAATACTTATGTGAAGTTTTGACTTTCAACCCCCAATTTGCACCCCTTTCTATTTCATCTTGCAGAAAAAAACCATCCTCTATCAAATAATATCAAAATATATGTGGTTTCAGACCTCCATGTGCAAAGTATTTGAGAAGTTTTCGTATTTTTGTGATTTTTAACCCCAAAATTGACACCCCCTCACCTTCAACACACTTGTACGTCAAAAACGCATATCAAGTTTCAGTAAAATATCTCCACTGGTTCTCGAGTTATTACAATGAATAGTTTTTCCGTCCCGAAAAAAACCTCGCATTCTCGCGCTTTTACTGCGAACGCTGCCTAAACGCTTGAAGATGGAGTAAAATCGTATAAGGGAGAAATGTCGGCAACGAATAGAGCTACAAAAAGTCCCCGACAGTATATAAATATCTGTTACGGATAGCGGACAATAAGCCACTGAAGCTATTTTCGTCAAAAATTAAAACACAAAAGCGATCTCGGTGGGCTACCCATCGTAGATAGCTATAGGCCGTCGCGGACTTTTTTTTGTAGGTCTTTTCATTGCCGACAATTCCTCCTTACAAACTTTTGCTCTAGCTTCATGCGTTGAAGCAGCGTTCGCGATCAAACGTCGAAAATTGTAATTTCTTTCAGTTTTTTACCCCTAACGGCACTCCCCTGGTCCGATATGGCCCAAAAACAATCCACGCCGAAATTTTCGGGGTATACACATGTGTACAAAATTTCAGCTGGATATCTGCTTTCGTTCTCAAGTTAGCCGAGCGAGCGAATTCACTAAAACTACAGTGCCTGCGCATATGCTTCGGCACTAAAAGACGGCGTTTAACAGCCAACAATCTTGCCTACGATGTTACAATCATTTGTAACAACCTTGTATACTAATTGATCTTTTAATCATAATTCCTAACAGGTGCTCATAAAATCTACCCAGGCGATGTGTATAAAACCACCCCAATTGGAAGTTTGTTCACTCTAGAATCCAACACAAGTCTAAAATCACACATTGAGGGTATAAAAATTGCGAATGGATTAGCATTTAATGAAAAAGAAAAGAAATTCTACTACATTGATTCACTCAAGAAAACTGTGGACCAATACGACATTGACTTAACTTCTGGAACGATTTGTAAAAAAAAGCTTTGAGACTTTATTTTACTGTTTATTTTTGTTTAGCAAATGGAAAGGTACATTTTTCGTTGGAGAAGAACGGTATAATTAATGGTTTTGCTGATGGTATGACCATTGACGCGGACGGAAACTTGTGGGTAGCAATTCCTGGTGGTAGTAAAGTTGTTAAGATCGATGGACATAAAGCAGAGACGTTACTTCAAACTGTCGATTTGCCTGCGTCCTTGGTAAGTAACAATCTGATATTTTTAAAACGAAAATACTGAAAAAAGAAATTAGCCCACATGCCCTGGATTTGGAGGCCCGAATTTGGATGAGTTGTACGTTGCGACTGCTTCTACAAACATTTTTGGAACAAATCCAAAACCACCTGTAGATGGAGCAACCTATAAGGTGACAGGACTGGGAGTAAAGGGTCTGCCGCCGGTTAATTTTAAATTGTAGTAATTTTTCACCGTGTCAAAAAAGGAAAATAAATATATATTTCGTCTCACCAGTGAGTAAAGAGTTATTTATGTAACAAGAGTGCTAAATGAAACATTTTTGAACGAGTAGGAAGCTTACTTCACGAGCGCCAGCGAGTGATAGTAAACCTACAAGTCGACAAGTTCAAAAAAGGCACTTGCACATGAATTACATTTACATATGTATAATATTTTTTCATCAACAGCTAAAGATTGAAATTTTCATAAAAATATGTTTAATAGTTTCAAAATTTTATTGAATTGTTATTTTAACTTCGCATCATGCACATAGTTAAAATAATTCGTCAAATAATATTGAGCCCGATTTAATACATCTTATTATAAGTTTAAGTAAGACATTATGTAATGGAAGTTTAAACGCCGAGCGGAGCGAAGCGAATTTAAATCCATACGAGTCACATAATATCGCTTAAACTCCGAATAAAATACAATATTCTACTTTCAAATAAAAAACCTTTCTAGCTTCTAGCTATTTTTCGACGACGCATTTCACCCCGAAATGTGTCAAATCGGACTTCACTCGTTAATATATAGTTTGACTAGACCAAAACCTGACCTGACAAAGATCTGAATTCCTTTTCGGTTAAAAGCCGAAAGCTCCCAACTTTTTTCGTAATTATCGGCCTCGCCTCGACGTATTTCGGCTGCTCGCTTCGCTTGCACTTAAAAGAATTCAACGAAGAAAACTGAAAATTAAATTTTCATATCACAAGAAATACATTTAGTTAGAAAATTTCATTAAACACGATTTTTGAACTGAATGTGTGAAGTTGAACTTTACACACATTTTTAAGGAAAAAAGTAATTTTTAAACGTCTTACCAGTGTGCAAAAAAGGTTATTTTTAAACGTGAAAGTGAATGCTTTCTGAGTCGAAAGCAAATTAAACAGCCGAGTACTTTTAGGGGTTTTGTTTTGAAAACTTGACAGTTAAGCTCCCAATTCATAATTTTTTCTGCACGTGTTCGCTCGAGTTACCTAAGTCTTTATTCAGAAATATGGGCAGAAGTTGAGAGCACTATCACTAGAAACGCCCCACTACACCGAAACACCTGATTTTCACTGCTGACGCATTTCGAACACAATGTGCTGATTATCAAAGCCGAAACTATACAACCCTACCTTCCAGGAAACTGAAATGTTTATAGGCTCACCCGCGTAGCTCCACCCCTCGGCTGTGAAAGTTAGACCAATCACAGGTCGAGAAATGGCCACGCGTGGGTGAGCACGTATAAATATAACGAGTCCTCCCTAAAGTAGCGTAAACAGAGATGAATATGCGATCGGGCCTGTATCGGCGTTCATAAACCTATCTCTATACTTATAAATGACGATACTTTCCATCGCATCTAGCATCTGCACCTTGTTAACGCTGCAAACTAACTTAATATTATCACTTATTCTATGGTTATTGTGGGCCTATAAATATTTCAGTTTTCTGGAAGGTAGCGGGTTGTATAGTTTAGGCTTTGATAATGAGCACATTGTGTTAGAAACGCGTTAGCAGTGAAAATCAAGTGTTTCGGTGTAGTGGCGGGGTGTTTCTAAAGGATTTTTCCACCGAAGTTGTCCAGTGTTTCCATTGAGAAGTTGAGAGAATAATTATTTTAAATCAAAATATTGACAGTCTCGGAGACGGTAGACTCTTCTACTTTTTCACAGAATTTGTAAAGGTAGCAATTAACTAACTTTAACCGTTTAACCAGCTAATTTTAAGAATTATAAAGAACATAAAACGTAGAAGTTAAAATTAATGATTAACATAAATTTGGAAATGAACTTTTCGCCGCTAAAATGTCATTTTTCGAAGAATTATAGCAGGTTGAACGGGAATTGTAATAGAATTATGATTATATCACATGCAGTGTACAGTGCGTAAAAAAAACCGAGCATTAAACCAACACCTAAAACCTCCCCGATCCGCTACCGCAAACTGCCGGTATCCGTTTAGTGGGAGATGCGCAGTCTGAGGCCTGAGCCGTATGGAGTCCCTGTCACAACACAAAGAGTTAAAAATGTTTTTCACCCCTAAAATGAAATTTTCTGAAAAAATGGCACTAAAGTTTTCGATCCGGTAATACAGCAGCTATCGAATTCGATAACAATAATGCTCTTTTGCTAAGAAAAAGGGGCCTTTTTGCCTCTAAAATGACGCTAAGGTATTTGATCCGGCAATGCAACAGCTATCGAAACTGATATTAAGAATATACTTTTTTGTAAAATAAATTCAAAAAAGGGGCCTTTTACCACTAAAATGTGATTTTTCGAAAAAATGGTGCTAGTTTTTGAATCGAAAAAAAATCAGTTATCAGCTATTTTTTGACCAAAAGGGCACCAAGTGAATATATTTTTAGAAGCAGAATTCGAAGAGCTTTCATATGATGACGCGAAAAATGGGTGCTGCATTTAAATTTTTTAAGTTGATGTGCCAAAAGGGCACTTTCCGTGAATCGATGTGGCCCAAACTCTAATCAGCACCTACAAATCTCCCACTGAATAAGTGTGCCAAATTTTATTTCGGTACGTTCAGTAGTTTGAGCTGCAGCGTGCTTATAGACAGACAGACATTTTTCAACAACCACTTTTTCGGATTCCCAGGACCCTAAAACGTAAAGATTTGATGTTTTTGGCGATTTGATTTTTCGATCGATTTTATTAACTTGCTCCGCTAAGCGTAGAAGTTAAAACAGGCTTTGCCTGACAGACGTGAATGATTGAATGAAAATCAATTTGAGAAATAATCGGCACTCGGTTTCGAACCCGAGCTCCGAATCCGCTACAGGATTGATTGGTGTTGATTGTTAAAGCCCTAACGTGCTAACAGTGCTATTCAGAAAATATGTGACAACGGGATTCTATGGAAACGTCCAAAGGACGCTTGTCTAAAGTTAATTCCCAGTTTTCATTAGAAGATCCTGAGGTGTTGATGTGAAAAATAACCAAAATATGTAAAAGCAAAAGAACTCTAGTTAGGTAAACACCATTAAATAAAAGTTAGAATTTATTCAATTGTTATTTTCGTAGACCGCCGTTTATTGTAAGAACTTATACTGGAACTGAAAAGGGCAAAAAAACCTGGAAACCACGTCCACCAATGCAAGTGGCAGTGGCTCTGGACCTCCAAGGTGGAGGGGGAATAGAGCACTGAATTCAAGGTATTAAATTAGTGAAAAACTTAAACTTAAAAAAAGTTGTTCCACGACAAAGGACAGTAGCGGGTTTTTGGTACCTTTTTAAAAAATCGATTTTTTTGCGGCCCGTCGAGTAAAAATTTCCAAGTTTCGGCGCCTTAATGAACTGGAAAACTATTATTCATTGTTCATTTTTTTAACCTCCCCAATCCACTTCACCACTTATAAAAAAGGGAGGTTACTGCAATCACTAAAATTTTCGAATTTGAGATAGCACCAGATCTTCACGTTTCGAGGTCTCAGGAACCCAAAAAAGTGGTTTTAAAAATGTGTCTGTGTGTATGTGCGTACGTACGTACGTGCGTACGTACGTGCGTACGTTTGTAAACACGCCACAGCCAAAACTACTAGACCGATTTGCCTGAAATTTGGTGCGTAGGCATCTCATAACCCAACTTAGATCTGAAAAGCTTTTGGAGCCAATCGTGCAACTAGAAATGCCATTTTGGCACATCAGCTTTTAAATTTTAAATGCAAACCCCCATTTTTCACGTCACTATAGAAAAGGCCTTTAAATTCTGCTTCTAAAAATATATTCACTCTCAGTGCCCTTTTGACCAAAAATAAAAAAAAAATGTTTTTTATCGGACTTTCAAATCGCGGTACAGCCCAAGCCCCTGAACCGATTCGGCTGAAATTTTGCACATGGGGATTGTATTGCACGTCGAAGAGCTGAACAAATTTTGGATTCAATCGGCCCACGGAATGTGCCGTTTTGGCACACCAATTTCCAAATTTAAAATTATTCACTCATTTAACCATCCAAAACAAGTTTTTGAAAGATTTATTGTCACCATCAGAAAGATCTTCAAATTCTGGTTTTAATTAAGACAAAATTCGTTCGCATTTAGTGCTCTTTATGGGTCAAAAAATCGAAATTATGTAATTACACTAAAAATACATTATAGTTCAAATTAGTGAATCGATTTGGCTGAAATTTGCTACATGGAGATTGGGTGACCCGTTGAAGACCAGAAAGGCTTTTGGAAGCAATTGGTCCACAGGAAGTGCCATTTAAGCATATCAACTTTAAATTTAAATACAAGACCTCATTTTTTATGTCGCCATTATTAATAATTCTCGTTCTAAAAATGTATTCACAGTTTCTGCCATTTCAGTGAAAAATAGAGAAAAAAATATTTTTCATTAAAAGGGAACAGGCTGACAGTGGATGACATAAAGTATCAGTTATTGTCAAAAGGGTGGCAAACTGTTAACCTTAAAAGGAACATATTGTCAAATGTGATGGGTGATGTCCGAAGTGATGTCGGTATTTGTCAGAAATTTGCGAAATTAGTCACAGATGATAAGCACAAAAAAAATTCTGTTGAATCGACTACCATCTACACAGAATACAAAGATCCACGCGATGGGGAGGTTCCAGCCGCTTCTCTGCTGCATTTTTCACTTCTATTACTGACATTTTGTAGATTTTCTTAATTCTATTTGCGACAGTACATACTTAGGCCATTTCAATAACAATTTATATTAACTTCTAAAGTTTTATAAGTTGCAGCTCTAATTCCTTATTTCCATATCCCCACTCCAATGAGAACTGTCATATTTGACATTTGCTCTTAGGACAACCATTCCATTCATTTTACGTGGGCGTAAGGTGTTTTTTAATAAAATTCTAATAATTTAATTGATAAATCGCCATATTCCAATGCATTTTGAGTGCCAAAGTTGTTCCTGGGAGATTTGCAACAGCGTTTGGCTGCTAGAAAGTTTTAAAATTTAAATTTGATTGGGTTATGGCATATTTGAGGTTATGACGAAAGTAAGTAATTATTGATAATATTGCATAATATCTAACATAAATTGAACGATAGGGCCCTCCTTTTGTGTAGTGGCACCCTGCATGCCAAGGGGCATGCGAAATGTAGACAAAAGTTTGTTTAGTTTGCCATCGGAAAAAAAATGTTTGTGGTGCTGTTACATATACAGATATAGATAGAGTAACTACATCACACAGTGTGCAGTTAGTGACAATAACTATTTCTACAGATGTTATGGGTTGAACACAGTGTTCCTTAATCTAACTATTCTTAAGATGCATCATAACAGGCATATATGCTACTTCGCTATTTCCTATGGCAAATTAAAGAAACTTTTATCTAGATTTCGCATGCCCCTATGGGAGCAGCCTACCACTGCACAAAATGAGGGCACTATCAATCAATTTATGTTAGATGTTATGCAATATTATCAATAAATTACTTGCTTTTGTCATAACCTCAATTATGCCATAAGCTATAACCCAATAAAATTTAAATTTTAAAACTTTCTGGCAGTCAAACGCTGTCGCAAATCTTCCAGAAACAACTTGGCACCTCGAAATGAATTGGAATAGGGCGATTTATCACATAAATAATTAGAATTTTATTAAAAACCACCTTAGCCCCACGTAAAATGAATGCAATGGTTGTCCTACGAGCAAATGTCAAATGTGACAGTTCTCTTTGGAGTGGGGATATGGAAGTAACGAATACCTCAAAAAAATTGAATTCCGTCCGAAAGTGATCCTGGCACCTGGCAGGGGTACATTCGGACAGGAACACCAATGAAAATTGCAGATAAATAAAGTAAACATACCAAATTGTATGTATTGATATATTAAAAACGTTATAAGCATGAAATAAACTGAAAAATAAAAAAGAATTAATAATTCACCAAGATGACTGCCACACGCTGCAGTTATAAATATATTTATAATTATTTATTTCAGATGTTACAGCAGCTGTACTTTTGGAAGCTGTGCCAATAAAAAAATTGGGGGTTTTGGAAGTTTTCCCAAGTATAATGTATTTTTTTTTAAGTCTCCGTAGATTGTCCGAAAGCACCCTGGGTTGCAATATTGTGAAAATTTTTTTTTAACAATTTATAGGTTAGGCTTTTGAATCGATCTCGTTACCAATACCCAGTATGGTGTAACATAATTGACAAGAACAAACTGGCTGAACAAAGTCAACACAAAATTACATAGGGGAAGGAGGGTATCAGTGAGACACGGGGAACAGTGAGACTTTTCAAATTTCGCGGTTTGTGTACAAGTTACAGAGTGCTACCAACCTACGCTTTAAACAGTACCTAGATCCCATACCCTTGACGTGATTTAGCGGGCTTAGCTGTGAAAGTCTTTGTTCAAGATAATGGTGACTGGTTTTTGATAAGTGAACTAAATTTCAAGACTTTGAAACTGAAGTCCACTATTCTTTAATGATACATCTTATAAATATTACACTGGCATCAACTATCAGTCCTATTTTATGGATAAATGTTGTGATGAAGTTTTCCGTATTATTTTTGTAGGATAGACTTTAATCATTTATTTTTTGTTTTATGGACCCCTGGGTAACAATGAGACAAAGTTGTGTGGGGAACACTGAGACAATGTGGGGAACAATGAGACATGCTCAGATTCTGATTTATATGTGGGTTGGCTGGCCAACAACTTGCAATATAAAGTAGACAAGTTGTCTTATAATTATTTTGAGCCTGCTGATGTACTAGTAAAAAGTTTTTATACTTGAATCTATAGTCACCACCAGGCCCCAAAAATCATTTTACGCGTTTGAATTCAATCTCAAATGTTGATATTTTTTAATTTTGCAGGTTCTAATTAATAAAAAATAAAAATCACTTATTTTTAAAGATATTTTGTAACAGCTTATACGACACGTCTCGCTGTTCCTAACACCCTGTCTCAGTCTACCCCAGGGCATTGGGGTACAGTGAGACAGAGCCCCAATCGGGTTTTAATTTTTTAAGTAAGGTTAATAGTAGCATTATTGCTTTTTTGTACCATTATTATTAAATAGTGTCTTCAAGGAAGGCGCATGCAAAGTTTCAAACGTCTAGCGCGTTTTCTAACAAAAAAAAGTGGGGTTCAAAAAAAAGCGTCTCACTGTTACCCTCCTTCCCCTACTTACCCGGACAATGAACACTTTTTCTTAAAAGTCGAACACGTTCGCATTGATGAGATTCAGACTTACGAGGCAAACTGGACATATGACATCCTCTAATTGAAAATTTCAAAACCGGGTCAAATTAGCGGCAAATTCGAAACGTCCGAATGTGCCCCCCTCTCCCCTACTCCATTGAAAGGGACATCCTGTAGTCCTGTAGATAAGGGTTTAGCATTTAAATTATTGTTAAAATCGAGAGCAAACCTTCGGCACCAAAGCGTGAATAAAAAAAATCTCGGAAAATGGAAAGCAGTGAAGCACTTCTTCCTCATCTAAAATTCAGCGGTCGGCGGCGGTCAAAGAACGGATCCCTGTTTCACGCCTATCGCCCTTATAAAGAATGGTGCGATGGTGATGGTCGATTTTATCGCATAGAAATTGTATATCAAAATGTCTGGCACGCAGCGCAAAGTCTGAGTTTCATCTGAAATACTTATCTGCAGTTTGGTGCAGTGCGCTAGATCGTAAAGCGCAAAGAAGACGCGTAAACCACCTGCTCTTGTTTCTCGCGAATATTGCACTTATCCCTGCACCAGCAACACATTTAAATTTCACTGCATGTTTCCGTATCTTATTTAAGAACATGCAATTTAACGAACCCGCCGTTCTATACGAGGAATTCTAAAGGGGCTTTTCACTTTAAGCTGCAACCGAGGAATTCTTAAGGAAACTCCACGGCGATGCTATAAAATTGCTAATAACCAGCGCTGGGCTATTTCGATAAATAAAAATTTTATGTCGAGAGATTATTTGTCGGACATCTGATTTTAAGTCGAGTGGGGCCGTAATTTTTACGCCCGCTGATTTTTACGAGTCCAGACGACATAATTCTTTCTTAGGAGATTTTTGACATTTTAATTGCGCGGGAAAGATACGTATGTTCGGATTATACAGACGTGGAGTGCGAGGACTCTGGACTCTTGCTGCTAACCTTCTCCTGGGAACATAAAAGGGCAGAATCGGAAATCTTTATTATGAGTTATGAAATCCTTGACCTTTCAAAGATTAATATTTTGTCCCCTGCAGAGACCTCGTTGGATTTTAGATTTGATGCAGAAATTAACTTTTGGATTGGAAAAAGGATTCATTTATAGGATGACTATTGACTATAAACCCGCACCGCACCATAATGCTTCCATTAGGAGCCGAAGTCAAAGTCGCGGTACCGTCAACTGTGGTGAGATTGGACAATTTTCACAGTTTTTTAACGATATCTCTTAACGTATTGCGTTTCTCGGCTTGGTGATTTTTTTAAAGTGCAATTGAAGTTTAAGCAATCAATTGCCGTTATCACCTTAATTCCAGGTTTTCCCGTTTTTTTTATATTTTTTTTTGTTTGGTGTCCAAACTCACCCGTACTTTGGGGGTCACTTTGGACACACCCTAGAAATACACTATTTTTCAATTTAACCTTCATATGGGATGAGATTGGACACATTTTGAAGTTTAAAAAAAAAAAAAAATTTATTTTGAAAAGAAAACACGTAATAAATTGAATAAGAAATGTAACAAATTCAAGAATAATGCACGTTTAGGTATAGGCACTTTGGTACAATTTAAAACACGGTTTCCGGAAATTCGTACCGGCCCCTGCGAAGTTCCTTTGGCTTCGAAAGGACGGTTATAACATCACTTGCATGTATAACCATAAGGTCCTGCACCGGGGGATATACAAAAGTACAATTTTTTGTACTGTTTGATCTTAAAAACTCTGTCTCAATTTCGTCATTGTTGATATTGACGATTTTTCCAACATATTTTCTTTCGCCTTTTATCTTGCACTTCAACCTAGTAAGAATGAAGTCACCTATTTGCAAAGAATGACCATTTTCCATATAAGTCTCATCAGTCGTGCCGTGAAGATAAAGATCATCATCCAAATAAGATCTTTGCTCGTCAAATTCATCATCCGTATTAGTTTCAGTGGCCATATCAATTTTGCCATCTCTAGCAGCCCCGTCGTCTCTTTCAGTCTCCTCGCCCTCATCAGTCTCATCGACCTTATCAGCGTTATCGTCCTTATCAGTCTCTTCGTCCTCATCAGTCTCTTCGTCCTTATCAGTCTCTTCGTCCTTATCAGTCTCTTCGTCCTTCTCAGTCTCATTAGCCCCATCGTACTTATCAGTCTCATCACTCTCATCATTTTGATCTCTTTCAGATGGTCCACAGACGCTTCTTCCTGGTGTCACAGCCAGCTTAGTTCTCTTCACTCTCGTGCGATGCGTGCTGTTTAAGCGTGATTCTTTTAACAAGTCTGTGAAGGAATTTGTCCAGGATTCGATGTCCGTATCTTCATTCTCACCATCAGGCAATTTGACCAAGACCCTTTGGGGATTTAAAGGGTAAATTCGGCATTCGCTAAATCCTGCCACCATGTTCTCCGCTCCTCTAGGTTCAATCTCTTGAAGAGTTTCGTTTAGAAGTTTTGGGAAGATATCTTTCGCCAAAAAGCCCCGATTGCGTTGCTTCCACTTACTTAGCTGTTTCCTCCAAGCTCCTTTGAGGGGCTTAAAGTACGCAACGTCAAGAGGTTGAAGTAAATGGGTACTGTTGGGCGGCAACAATACGAAGCTTACATTGTTTCGCTTACAGGCATTTATAACATTTATGGACAGATGAGAAGACACATTGTCGCAGATGAGAACTTTTTTCCCGGGTTTCTTTAAAAGGGATGGGAGGAGGAGAGTTTCAAACCAGTCTTCGAATATGCAGAGGTCGAACCACCCACTTCTGGATCGGTTGTACCGAGCACCTTTAGGGCCATTTTTCGTCCACGATTCCCACATATGTTCTGCTTTGTAGCAAACATAAGGTGGTAAAACTTCCCCAGATGCAGTTCCCGCCATCATCACAGATATAGAAGTCTTTGAACTATCGATAATGCGGTCAGCATGCTTGCTCGATCGCTTTACAACCACCTTCTCCCGTCCCGGATCATCAGTAAAGTTTGTCTCGTCAAAATTATAGATGTTGCTGGACTCCACACCATCTAATGTTGTTGTCAATTCTTCAAAATACTATTCGACCATTTGCTTGGAAACCGCGGCCCTAGCACGTTTGATGTTTTCTGCCAGTCTTATTGACAGTACATTTAAATGGCGCTTGTAGAAGTGGTTAACCCATTCACATCCAGGAAGGTTGTTCTTAAATTTTCTGACACGTCGTCCGGCATGATCTAAATAACCTTTTACTAGCAATCGAATGTCCAACTTAGTTAATGGAAACCCCCATTTTGAGCATTCCAAAATGCCCTTGACTAGCTCTTTTTCTTCAGCACTTTTCAAGGTAGTTTGACCTCCTGATTTTAAAGGGTGTAGGTGTCTTATCTTGTTCGACAGTGTGCTTTTTGGTATGGCATACCTTTCGGAGGCCTGTCTCAGGGTAAGCTGTTTGGTTTTAACGGCATTAATGGCCCTTTCAAGGTAACATTGTTTGTAATTTGCATAAGGCCTGCTTCCTAGTGATTTTTTATACACCCGACCCATTATGTCCAATTGTCCAATCTCGCCACTCGAAGTGCACTACAATTACAAAATAATTTTTATTAATTAACAGTGCAAAATTATTCTATAACAAAACGTAACCCCAAATTGGCAAAGAATTGAAGAATGATGTAGTGTGGTTAATTGGCGTAAATACCAACAGATTTACTGTTGGGGACGTGAAGTTTACACCCTATTGTAAAATTGCCCAATTCTTCACCTTCATTTGAGATTTTTAACCTCCCCAACTCCATCACAATTTAAAAAAAATGGGAGGTTACTGCAATCACTAAAATTTTCGAATTTGAGATAGCACCAGATCTTTACGTTTTGAGGTCTCAGGAACCCAAAAAAGGGGTTTTTAAAATGTGTCTGTGTGTATGTACGTACGTTCGTACGTTCGTACGTTCGTACGTTCGTACGTTCGTACGTACGTACGTACGTTCGTTTGTAATCACGCCACAGCCAAAACTACTAGACCGATTTGGCTGAAATTTGGAGCATAGGCATCCCGTAACCTAACTTAGATCTGAAAAGCTTTTGGAGGCAATCGTGCAAGCGGAAATGCCATTTTGGCACATCAACTTTTAAATTTTAAATGCAAACCCCCATTTTTCACGTCACCATAAGGAAGAACTTCAAATTCTGCTTCTAAAAGTGTATTCATTCTTAGTGCCCTTTTGACCAAAAATAAAAAAAAAATGATGATTTTTATCGGACTTTAAAATCGCGGCACAGCCCAAGCCCCTGAACCGATTTGGCCGAAATTTTTCACATGGGGATTGTATTACACGTCGAAGAGCTGAACAAATTTTGAATTCAATCGACTCACGGAAAGTGCCGTTTTGGCATACCAATTTCCAAATTTAAAATTATTCTCTCATTTGACCATTAAAAACAGGTTTTTGAAAGATTCATTGTCACCATCAGAAAGGTCTTCAAATTCTGGTTTTAAATAGGACAAAATTAATTCGCATTTAGCGCTGTTTGGTTCAAAAAATCGAAATTTTATAATAACAGTAAAAATACATTATAGCCCAAATTACTGAATCGATTTGGCTGAAATTTGGTACATGGAGGTTGGGTAACCCGTTGAAGACCTGAAAGGCTTTCGAAAGCAATTGGCCCACGGGAAGTCCCATTTAAGCATATCAACTTAAAATTTTAAATACAAGACCTCCTTCTTTATGTCGCCATTAGAAAGGCGATAAAATTCTGGTTCTAAAAATGTGTTCACAGTTTCTGCCATCTCAGTGGAAAATAGAGAAAAAACTCTTTCTCATTAAAAGGGAGCGGGCTGACAGTGGATGACATAAAGTGGCAGTTATTGTCAAAAAGGTGGCAAAAGATTAACCTTAAAAGGAACATATTGTCAAACGTGATGGGTGATGTCCGAGGTGACGTCGGTATTTGTCAGAGAATTGCGAAATTAGTCAAGGATTAAAAAAGTTCTGTTGAATTGACTACTATCTACACAGAATATAAAGATCCACGCGATGGGGAGGTTCCAGCCGCTTCTCTGCTGCATTTTTTTTTGGCAAAAAACTACTTACTTGAGAATAATTTTGAAGTTGCTTTGTTTGACATTTGGAAAGTGGGAAACCACCTGATTAATTTTGTGAGGTTAGGTTGAGAAACTAAATGTCACCAGAATATTTTGTGCGCCAAATACAAAATGTCCAATCTCACCCTGCTGTCCAAAGCGACCACAGTTGACGGTACCTTATTACCTCGCAAACGTAGGTACCGTCATGTGGGGTGAATCGGGACATAGGGGCGAATCGGGACAAGCTTATATGTGTTCTGTTAAACTTTTCTGTGTTGGTAAAGCAGAAATCTATTAGGGGATACTAAGGCCATACCTGAATGGATGAATTAGGTTCGAAAAAGGTAAGTACATTTTTCACAAAAAATATCAAGTACTGCCTATTTTCAAATGACAATTTGTTGCCTGGTAAACTTTGGTTCCACGACCTTGTTATAGAACTGCTGTCAATTTCTCTCATGGCATATATTTCACGGGTAAAAATGTCTAGTTGAGGTTATGTAAACTTCCAGTTAAAAAAAGCATTCTTAAAGGGGGTGTGAACCAAAAAAACTTTTTTCGTTTAAAAATAGTTAACAAATATCTAAGAGCTGTAGTGAAAACCTAATTTTTCTAAGCGCAAAAATTTCAGAGATCTGAGCATTTTAAATCAGCAGTCCCAACATTGTGACGTTATACCAACACGGGCATACTGAGCCAACACGTATTAGCCCGGCGTAAGAAGTTAAAAAACGTTCATTACCCAATATTCGGGTATAGAACTAAATGAGTGATACCTCAAATTGTTCGTCTTGCATCCTTCTATACGTGTGACGCTTTTAAACATCTGCTTGGTGGTAGAGACAAAGGTTATTGCAAAAAGAAACAAAAAAAAACCCTGATGACGGAAAATTGTACTTAAATATTTCTAATTATTTCTCGGGAACCAATATCACTTCCAAAATTGCACTTTTTTCGCGCATAACTTTGTTATTTCATTGCCTTCAACTTTGATAATGACTCCTCGGAGAGAGCAGTAATAGGAACTTTGAGACAATCTTTTTTTGAGGATAGGGACCTGCCGATTGATAGAAGTTTGTTTTAGTGGTTACTTATTTGTAGACGGTTTCGACTTTTCATTGTTCTTTTCACTTTTCACTTTTTTTTGCGATTTTGTATATTATAATACCCTTTAGCATAAAGTCTGTACTAAGTCCTGTTAGCACCAGTTTTCATAAGTCCTGCCAAATGATTATCATCGTTGGCACTAAGACGAAAGCCAACGACGCCGGCCAGGTGGCGCGGGCATGCACTTCCCCAGAAAATTTGAATGAATCTAACATACCGCCAGGTTCAATTGAATGCAAGGTCGCATAAGCGCTAGGCGCTCCAATTTCATGGCACAATCGCAATAAATAGGCATTTTTCCGCGTTACGAGTTCACATTACCAGTTAACTTGTTGATTTGCTTTCCTGGTCATATTGGCATGTTGTTACAGAGGGATGTTATGAGCAAATTTGAACAGGGATAATGCGACCGTGAATGTCAGGTCAACGCCTAAAAGCGTTGTGTCAATAAGTTACTTATTTAAAGAAAACAAATCATCGGAGAGTAAAATGGATTTAATTTTAATAGATTTGATGCAATTGGACCACCGGAATAGGACGATAAAAACTATATCCAATTTGTTTGTCCTCAACATAAGGACTCCAGCGCACTGGCTCCTATAATGTCTTTTAGTGCCGGAGCAAATGCGCAGGCACTGTTGTTTTAGTGAATTCGCTCGCTCGCTCGCTCGGCCGGCCGTCCGTCTACTCTGTCCATCGCATAACTTGAGAACGAAAGCAGATATCGAGCTGAAATTTTGTACACGGGTGTATACCCGGAAAATCTCGGCGGGGATTGCTTTTGGGCCATATCGGACCAGGGGGGTGGGAGTTAGGGGTGAAAAACCGAAAAACTATTAACTGCAATAAGTCGAGAACTAGTGGAGATATCTTTCTGAAACTTGGTACGAGAACTCAAAAACTACTCGGCGTATCAAGGCAGAATTTGGTGTATGAATTTCCAGTAACATTATAGGCGAATGGACAAATTTTCAATAATATCTAACAAGGGGGATGAAATTTAAGGGTTAAAACTTGAAATTTCTTCAAGTAAATGGTAGCCTAAAATTACGGGGTTCGATTGATTTCGGTCAACTATTGAAAAAGGTCTTATGAGTTTTCAACCTAAAACCAACCCCTAGGCTATTAAACACCCCTAACTCTTTGCAAGCGGATAAATATATTTTATTAATTTTTTCTGAAAACCTATTGATTTATTTATAAACAACTGAAGTCAGTAAATACGCAAGGAGTTATGTAACACCGGAAAAATAAACGCACCCCTGTAAATCATAAAGGGATGAAACCATGATGGGTTGAAAACATGAATGTATAAATCACCTTAATTTTTCAACGAATTGGGTTAAGGTGGTGAAATTGAAAACACAACTTCCTTTAGGGCATGTGGGGGTGGTGAAATAGGGGGTTGGAGTTTAGGGGTTGAAACGTCCATAAAGCCCTGTAATTTGACACAGAGAAGCAATATCTTCTGCAAAACTGTGACATCTTACACACTGCATCTTCGAGAAGGGAAGAGTGAATTTTAGGAGAAATTTATTGAAGGGGGTGAAAGTTAGGGGTGGAAACTCGAATTTTTACTGAATAATGTAGGGTTGAAATTAATACCATTCGATAGCTTTCTATTGATGGTACAAAAAAGGTCTTATTCATCATTCGCGAAAAACTACCCTTAAAGGCGGTACAACCCCTTAATATGCCGAAACACAAAAATGCGAGAACTCAAAAACTGCTCAACGTATCAGGGCTGAATTTGATGTGGTAGTTTACAGCACCACTGTAGGCGGATGGGCAAAGGGGGCAAAGGGGGATGAAATTTAAGGGTTGAAACTAGAAATTTTTTCATGTAAATGGTGGAATAAAATTATGGGATTCGATAGATTTCGGTCAACCATTGAAAAAAAGTCTTCAACCTAAAACCAACGCCTACGCTACTAACAACCTTTAAGCCCTAGCAAGCGGAGTAAACACATTTAATTTTTTTTTTGCTTTCTTCTGATTTGTTAATAATTCAAAGTCATTTTCATTAATTTTAACCCATCCACAATTTTTCAACCCCTTTCATGATATGTGAACCTTCAAAGAGCAAAATTTACCTAGACCGCTTCTTTTTCGTGTGATTTTCGCTAGTTCTACTTAACTACAGTTCATTTTTACCCCTTTTGATTTTTCATCCCCCTTAACAATTTTTCATCTCCCCGAGCGTTAATTTTGTAAAATTCGCGGAGTTTTGCCTTTTTTCGGTAATAAATTTTACCGAATTTTACTCATATGGATTGTTCTTGCCTTTTTCACTTGTTCGACCCCTTCGCAATGTTTCAATTCAACCCCCAAAAGTCAAATTTGCATAATTGGTTTATTTTCGTGTTATTCTTTGTAATTCTATTTAATTACGATTAATTCTCATCCCCTTTAACTTTTCATCCCCCTTTACAATTTTTCAACCCCCAAAGCGTTTATTTTGCAAAATTCACGTAATTTAGTTTTCCTTCGGTAATAAATTGAACTCATTTGGATTATGTTTATCTTTTTCACTTTTCCAACCCCCTTCGCAACATTTCAACCCCCAAAAGATAAATTTACATAATTGGCTTACTTTCGTGTTATTTTCAGTAATTCTGCTTAATTACAGTTAATTTTCATCCCTTTTGACTTTTCATCCCCCTTTACGATTTTTCAACCCCCTAAGTGCTAATTTGGCAAAATTTGCGTAATTTCGTTTTTCTTCTGTAATAAATGAACTCATTTGGATGATGATTAAATTTTTCACTTTTTTCATCCCCTTTGCAATGTTTCAACTCTTCAAACACTAAATTTACATAATTGGGTTATTTTGGTGTTACTTTCCGTAATTTTACTTAGCCACGGTTAATCCTCATCTTTTTTGACTTTTCATCCACCTTTACGATTTTTCAACCCCCTAAGTGCTAATTTTGCAAAATTCGCATAATTTCGTTTTTCGTCGATCATAAAATTGAAAGCATTTCGGATTCAGTTTACCTTTTACAATTTTTCAGTTTCCTTCGCTAGGTATAAGTGCATAATTTGGTTATTTTCGTGTTTTATTTCGTAATTCTACTAAATCACACTTAATTTTCATTTCTCTTGACTTTTCATCCCCTTTCACAATTTTTCAGCCCCGAGTGTTAATTTTTCAAAATTCGCCAAATTTTGTTTTAATTCCGGTAATTCTTTTCATTTACTCAGTCCTATTCATTTTCTATTTTTAAATTTTGTAAAAACAATTTTTTTACACTTCGCCTTTTTGACACATCTGTGCGTTTGCGGAGGCACTACTACTAGGTGCAGATTGATAAAATCTGCACCCGAATCCACCAGTAAGACCAGCCGTCCCTACATACACATTAACTTGTTAAACGTCTACCGAGATATACATCGCATTGATATACATCTTCCGTTGGCTTTTTAGTTCTTTAAGGAGGCGTAAACAACTCGGCAAGTGGACAATTTAGGAGGATTTCTTCTGCGCGAGTAACAGGAACGCATGAGGTGAAAGTATAGTGAACTTGACTTAAGATGTTTTGACTGTCACACAAAAACGTGTACGGAGCTTGTACGGATCTGAGTTCTTTCCTTTTCTAGAGTCAATTCGAAGTCCTCACTAACGATTTTCACTATTGAAGCAATAGGAACTGGTGGAATAATTTCCAAAATTTTTATTCTTGATCACATTAGAATTTTTCTATAAATCTAGAGCTCTATCTCTTCGTGTGACTTGCCTGAAATGTAAGAGAGTCCTTTCGTGCAAATTGAGAGTCATTCGGATGAGTAAATTACTCAATTATATAAATCTTTTGAAAAATTGTGCTAGAGACCGGTAATATTAATAGATTTGGTCTCTTCAAGAAGAAGACAAATGATTACTTGTCCAGATCTGTTATCTATTCATTAAATGAGTATTATGTGCTGTAATTGAGAATCTGCATAAACTGAAATTCAATTGAATTTGTGTCTATATGTTATATGTTCATCAATATGTATTTGTATGATTATGTCGTATTTAAGTTACATTTCAAATATGCAAAAAATGTATCGAAAAAGGACAATATATTCTATTCTATTCTATGCCCATATTTCTTTCCGATTTTCGACGAGGGTCCTTCTTAGTGGTTCAAAAAGCGTTATAATTGACAATTTTAGCACCCTGAACTTAAGGCGAACAATAAGACGGTCCTACTTCCTGACTGGAATTAAATTGATTCTATGGTCTGTCCGGAATCCACATGACCAGGATTCACCCTATTTCCATGGCGAATCATTGTTGTCAACAATGAGTCGCCATGGAAATTGGGTGAATCTTGGTCATGTGGATCCCGGACAGAGTATAGTAGCAGTCAAAAATAATTGGAATTTTCGAAAATTAGTACTTTATTTTCAGTCACGTCGACTCCTTAGCCTAAACGATGTATTCTAAGTTCTTTAATTTTCTCACACGCAATGAGAAACTTATTCTGAAGTCCCTAAGAGTCAATTCGAAGTCCCCATTAACGATTTTCGTGTGACTTGCCTAAAATGTATCATATAAATTTTTGAAAAATTATAACTAGAGACCCGTCCTCAATATATCTTTTCGATTATCAACGAAGATCCTTCTTAGTGGTTCAAAAAGCGTTCTGTTTATAATTTTGAAAATGTTTAGCCCTCTGGACTTAAGATGAATAATTAAACGGTCCTAATTCCTGACTGGAATTAAGAAGATTCAACCAGCAGTAAAAAATAATTGTAATTTTCGAAAATTAGAACTTTGTTTTCAGTCACGTGGACTCCTTAGCCTAAACGATGTATCGGCAAATCACAATTTCAAACTATATTCAGTATTTTGTAAATTTACTGTGAAAATCTCCAACCAAAGCTTATTGAGTGTGGTAAACGTGTGCCGAGCTTTCTACGGGTTCCAAGTTCTTTCCCTTTCTAACACGCAATGACAAACCTATTTTGAAGTCTCTGAGAGTCCTTTTGAGCAAATTTAGAGTCATTGAGA
The DNA here is from genome assembly GCA_963924575.1 of Pycnomerus fuliginosus. Lineage (NCBI taxonomy): Eukaryota > Metazoa > Arthropoda > Insecta > Coleoptera > Zopheridae > Pycnomerus > Pycnomerus fuliginosus. The sequence continues at coordinate 30,972,194 of OZ004620.1, forward strand.
TAGGTAAATTACTAAATTATATAAATTTTTGAAAAATTAGAATTTAGAGACCGGTCCTCAATATTTCTTTTCGATTTTCCACGAGGACCCTTCTTGGTGGTTCAAAAAGCGTTCTATTTATAATTTTGAAAATTTTTACCCATCTGGACTTAAGATGAATAATTAAACGGTCCTGATTCCTGACTGGAATTAAGAAGATTCAACCAGCAGTAAAAAATAATTGTAATTTTCGAAAATTAGGACTTTATTTTCAGTCACGTGGACTCCTTAGCCTAAACGATGTATCGACGAATCACAATTTCAAACTATATTCAGGATTTTGTAAATTTACTGTGAAAATCTCCAACCAAAGCTTATTGAGTGTGGTAAACGTGTGCCGAGCTTTCTACGGATTCCAAGTTCTCTCCTTTTCTAACACGCAATGAAAAACTTATTTTGATGTTCCTGAGAGTCCTTTTGAGGAAATTTAGAGTCGTTCAGATAGGTAAATTACTAAGTTATATAAATTTTTGAAAAATTAGAACTTAGAGAGCGGTCCTCAATATTTCTTTTCGATTTTCAACGAGGATCCTTCTTGGTGGTTCAAAAAGCGTTCTGTTTATAATTTTGAAAATTTTTAGCTCCCTGGACTTAAGATGAATAATTAAACGATCCTAATTCCTGACTGGAATTAAGAAGATTCAACCAGCAGTAAAAAATAATTGTAATTTTCGAAAATTAGAACTTTATTTTCAGTCACGTGGACTCCTTAGCCTAAACGATGTATCGGCGAATCACAATTTCAAACTATATTCAGGATTTTGTAAATTTACTGTGAAAATCTCCAACCAAAGCTTATTGAGTGTGGTAAACGTGTGCCGAGCTTTCTACGGGTTCCAAGTTCTTTCCTTTTCTAACACGCAATGAAAAACCTATTTTGAAGTCTCTGAGAGTCCTTTTGAGCAAATTTAGAGTCATTGAGATAGGTAAATTACTAAATTATATAAATTTTTGGAAAATTAGAACTTAGAGACCGGTCCTCAATATTTCTTTTCGATTTTCAACGAGGATCCTTCTTGGTGGTTCAAAAAGCGTTCTGTTTATAATTTTGAAAATTTTTAGCTCCCTGGACTTAAGATGAATAATTAAACGGTCCTAATTCCTGACTGGAATTAAGAAGATTCAACCAGCAGTAAAAAATAATTGTAATTTTCGAAAATTAGAACTTTATTTTCAGTCACGTGGACTCCTTAGCCTGAACGATGTATCGGCGAATCACAATTTCAAACTATATTCAGGATTTTGTAAATTTACTGTGAAAATCTCCAACCAAAGCTTATTGAGTGTGGTAAACGTGTGCCGAGCTTTCTACGGTTTCCAAGCTCTTTCCTTTTCTAACACGCAATGAAAAACTTATTTTGATGTTCCTGAGAGTCCTTTTGAGGAAATTTAGAGTCATTCAGATAGGTAAATTACTAAATTATATAAATTTTTGAAAAATTAGAACTTAGAGACCGGTCCTCAATATTTCTTTTCGATTTTCCACGAGGACCCTTCTTGGTGGTTCAAAAAGCGTTCTATTTATAATTTTGAAAATTTTTACCCATCTGGACTTAAGAAGAATAATTAAACGGTCCTGATTCCTGACTGGAATTAAGAAGATTCAACCAGCACTAAAAAATAATTGTAATTTTCGAAAATTAGGACTTTATATTCAGTCACGTGGACTCCTTAGCATAAACGATGTATCGACGAATCACAATTTCAAACTGTATTCAGGATTTTGTAAATTTACTGCGAAAATCTCCAACCAAAGCTTATTGAGTGTGGTAAACGTGTGCCGAGCTTTCTACGGTTTCCAAGCTCTTTCCTTTTCTAACACGCAATGAAAAACTTATTTTGAAGTTCCTGAGAGTCCTTTTGAGGAAACTTAGAGTCATTCAGATAGGTAAATTACTAAATTGTATAAATTTTTGAAAAATTAGAACTTAGAGACCGATTCTCAATATTTCTTTTCGATTTTCATCGAGGATCCTTCTTCGTGGTTCAAAAAGCGTTCTGTTTATAATTTTGAAAATTTTTAGCTCCCTGGACTTAAGATGAATAATTAAAAGGTCCTGATTCCTGACTGGAATTAAGAAGATTCAACCAGCACTAAAAAATAATTGTAATTTTCGAAAATTAGGACTTTATTTTCAGTCACGTGGACTCCTTAGCTTAAACGATGTATCGACGAATCACAATTTCAAACTATATTCAGGATTTTGTAAATTTACTGTGAAAATCTCCAACCAAAGCTTTATTGAGTGTTGTAAACGTGTGCCGAGCTTTCTACGGTTTCCAAGCTCTTTCCTTTTCTAACACGCAATGAAAAACTTATTTTGAAGTTCCTGAGAGTCCTTTTGAGGAAATTTAGAGTCATTCAGATAGGTAAATTACTAAATTATATAAATTTTTGAAAAATTAGAACTTAGAGACCGGTCCTCAATATTTCTTTTCGATTTTCCACGAGGACCCTTCTTGGTGGTTCAAAAAGCGTTCTATTTATAATTTTGAAAATTTTTACCCATCTGGACTTAAGAAGAATAATTAAACGGTCCTAATTCCTGACTGGAATTAAGAAGATTCAACCAGCAGTAAAAAATAATTGTAATTTTCGAAAATTAGAACTTTATTTTCAGTCACGTGGACTCCTTAGCCTAAACGATGTATCGGCAAATCACAATTTCAAACTATATTCAGTATTTTGTAAATTTACTGTGAAAATCTCCAACCAAAGCTTATTGAGTGTGGTAAACGTGTGCCGAGCTTTCTACGGGTTCCAAGTTCTTTCCTTTTCTAACACGCAATGACAAACCTATTTTGAAGTCTCTGAGAGTCCTTTTGAGCAAATTTAGAGTCATTGAGATAGGTAAATTACTAAATTATATAAATTTTTGGAAAATTAGAACCTAGAGACCGGTCCTCAATATTTCTTTTCGATTTTCAACGAGCATCCTTCTTGGTGGTTCAAAAAGCGTTCTATTTATAATTTTGAAAATTTTTAGCCATCTGGACTTAAGACGACTAATAAAACGGTCCTGATTCCGGACTGGAATTAAGAAGATTCAAAACCAGCACTAAAAAATAATTGTAATTTTCGAAAATTAGGACTTTATTTTCAGTCACGTGGACTCCTTAGCTTAAACGATGTATTGACGAATTACAATTTCAAACTGTATTCAGGATTTTGTAAATTTACTGTGAAAATCTCCAACCAAAGCTTATTGAGTGTGGTAAACGTGTGCCGAGCTTTCTACGGGTTCCAAGTTCTCTCCTTTTCTAACACGCAATGAAAAACTTATTTTGAAGTCCCTGAGAGTCCTTTTCAGGAAATTTAGAGTCATTCAGATAGGTAAATTACTAAATTATATAAATTTTTGAAAAATTAGAACTTAGAGACCGGTTCTCAATATTTCTTTTCGATTTTCAACGAGGATCCTTCTTGGTGGTTCAAAAAGCGTTCTGTTTATAATTTTGAAAATTTTTAGCTCCCTGGACTTAAGATGAATAATTAAACGGTCCTAATTCCTGACTGGAATTAAGAAGATTCAACCAGCAGTAAAAAATAATTGTAATTTTCGAAAATTAGAACTTTATTTTCAGTCACGTGGACTCCTTAGCCTAAACGATGTATCGGCGAATCACAATTTCAAACTATATTCAGGATTTTGTAAATTTACTGTGAAAATCTCCAACCAAAGCTTATTGAGTGTGGTAAACGTGTGCCGAGCTTTCTACGGTTTCCAAGCTCTTTCCTTTTCTAACACGCAATGAAAAACTTATTTTGATGTTCCTGAGAGTCCTTTTGAGGAAATTTAGAGTCATTCAGATAGGTAAATTACTAAATTATATAAATTTTTGAAAAATTAGAACTTAGAGACCGGTCCTCAATATTTCTTTTCGATTTTCCACGATTACCCTTCTTGGTGGTTCAAAAAGCGTTCTATTTATAATTTTGAAAATTTTTAGCCATCTGGACCTAAGACGACTAATAAAACGGTCCTGATTCCTGACTGGAATTAAGAAGATTCAACCAGCACTAAAAAATAATTGTAATTTTCGAAAATTAGGACTTTATATTCAGTCACGTGGACTCCTTAGCATAAACGATGTATCGACGAATCACAATTTCAAACTGTATTCAGGATTTTGTAAATTTACTGCGAAAATCTCTTATTGAGTGTGGTAAACGTGTGCCGAGCTTTCTACGGTTTCCAAGCTCTTTCCTTTTCTAACACGCAATGGAAAACTTATTTTGAAGTTCCTGAGAGTCCTTTTGAGGAAATTTAGAGTCATTCAGATAGGTAAATTACTAAATTATATAAATTTTTGAAAAATTAGAACTTAGAGACCGATTCTCAATATTTCTTTTCGATTTTCATCGAGGATCCTTCTTCGTGGTTCAAAAAGCGTTCTGTTTATAATTTTGAAAATTTTTAGCTCCCTGGACTTAAGACGACTAATGAAACGGTCCTGATTCCTGACTGGAATTAAGAAGATTCAACCAGCAGTAAAAAATAATTGTAATTTTCGAAAATTAGGACTTTATTTTCAGTCACGTGGACTCCTTAGCCTAAACGATGTATCGACGAATCACAATTTCAAACTATATTCAGGATTTTGTAAATTTACTGTGAAAATCTCCAACCAAAGCTTATTGAGTGTGGTAAACGTGTGCCGAGCTTTCTACGGATTCCAAAGTTCTCTCCTTTTCTAACACGCAATGAAAAACTTATTTTGAAGTCCCTGAGAGTCCTTTTCAGGAAATTTAGAGTCATTCAGATAGGTAAATTACTAAATTATATAAATTTTTGAAAAATTAGAACTTAGAGACCGGTCCTCAATATTTCTTTTCGATTTTCCACGAGGACCCTTCTTGGTGGTTCAAAAAGCGTTCTATTTATAATTTTGAAAATTTTTACCCATCTGGACTTAAGATGAATAATTAAACGGTCCTGATTCCTGACTGGAATTAAGAAGATTCAACCAGCACTAAAAAATAATTGTAATTTTCGAAAATTAGGACTTTATACAGGGTGAGTCTAGTTGGACAAATCAGTCGCTGTAGCGTTTAAGATATTGACACTGGAAATTCAATTTTTGGATATGTTGTAGCTGAAATGGTCCCCTACGCATGGGACCCACAAAGAAAGCTCCAGTTTTATTCAAACCCAAATTATTAAATAAAAACGAGGGCCTAAAAATTTTTTTTTCGATATTCTTCAATTTTTTAAGGTTATTTCGTTAGAGAATTATTTTCTCTTTATGGAAACATAATTTTTTTAAGAAAAAAGTTAATAATAGCCGAGAGATAAATTATTTAAATAATAAAGATTGTTAATTATTTCCTAAGAAAAACCACGAGCGCCGTGATTTTAACAACTGAAATGCAGTCTTGCTTATACTGCAGACTGTACCCAGAATGACAAGTGTCAGTTGGAAATGTCATTTGGCGTCGTTTGTGGAAAAATAATGCAAAACTGCGAGTTTTTGCCCTTTTCTTCACAGATAATTAGGTAATTTTTATTGCCTGATGGATTTTTTGATAAATTCGCCGAATACAAATGAGTACACTGCTGTCAAATAAGGTGATTTTGTTGTCTTGTTAAAAAGTTAATCCTATTTCAGCCGTTAAGTTTTCACACTTACGAAAAGAAGATTTATCATCATCGGATGTTGAGGGGTCTATTCATATTCCATGTAGCAAATGTTGAGACTGTTGATATAATGAAAAAAAGACAAAGAAGCGTTGAGCAAAGTGAAACTAAGAAAATTCAAGACGGAGGGTGTAAACTGGGATAGGTATGCAATTCAAAAGGCAGTGCACAGATGAAATATGAATTGATGCAACGAAGGTGTATGTAGCAGTTACATCACATGAATCGAGATTAGGAACAAGTTTGATGTCGAAGCAAAATGGCTTGATTGTGGCTAGCGAGTTATTTCGGGCAGTGGTCATCAATGATGCTTGCGAACATCCAGAAATTACAACATGAAAAAAAACAGCACAGGAGGATGTTTCAAGTGAACGTTAAAATTGGACGGAGACTATTGTCACCACATTGTTATTTATTTCTCAGTACATTTAATGTTGCAACATTTATGTAAACCTCTATCAATTGTAGTCCACTGCATTTTAATCTAAATCACGTTTCGTTAAGATCATATTTTTTCAAGTAGGTACCTACCTTTCTATTAAAGTTTGTACTCTTATTAGAAAGTGACGACAGAGGCTTAATGTTTATTTGAAATTTTGTCACTGTTCCTTTCTGGCTGACGAGAATAGCTTTTCTTGGTCAAACCATTCGACTCCAATGGCAATGTAAAAAAACATCAACCCAAGACACTTGTATTCGGCGAATTTAGCAAAAAATCCATGAGCCAATAAAAATTACCTAATTATCTGTAAAGAAAATAGGGCAAAAACTCCTAGTTTCGCATTATTTTTCCACAAACGATAGCACATGACATTTCCAACCGACGCTTGTCATTCCGGGTGGTACAGTCTGCAGTATAAGCTAGACTGCCTTTCAGTTGTTAAAACCACGGCACCCGTGGTTTTCCTTAGGAAATAATGAAAAATCCTTATTAGTTAAAATAATGTATCTCTCGGCTATTGTTAACTTTTTTCTTCAAAAAATTATGTTTACATAAAGAGAAAATGATTCTCTAACGAAATAACCTTAAAAAATTCAACAATATCGAAAACAAAATTTTTAGGCCCTCGTTTTTATTTAATAATTTCGGTTTGAATAAAACTGGAGCTTTCTTTATGGGTCCCATGCGTAGGGGACCATTTCAGCTACAACATATCCAAAAATTGAATTTCCAATTTCAATATCTTAAACGCTAGGCGACTGATTTGTCCAACTAGACTCACCCTGTATTCAGTCACGTGGACTCCTTAGCATAAACGATGTATCGACGAATCACAATTTCAAACTGTATTCAGGATTTTGTAAATTTACTGCGAAAATCTCTTATTGAGTGTGGTAAACGTGTGCCGAGCTTTCTACGGTTTCCAAGCTCTTTCCTTTTCTAACACGCAATGAAAAACTTATTTTGAAGTTCCTGAGAGTCCTTTTGAGGAAATTTAGAGTCATTCAGATAGGTAAATTACTAAATTATATAAATTTTTGAAAAATTAGAACTTAGAGACCGATTCTCAATATTTCTTTTCGATTTTCATCGAGGATCCTTCTTCGTGGTTCAAAAAGCGTTCTGTTTATAATTTTGAAAATTTTTAGCTCCCTGGACTTAAGACGACTAATGAAACGGTCCTGATTCCTGACTGGAATTAAGAAGATTCAACCAGCAGTAAAAAATAATTGTAATTTTCGAAAATTAGGACTTTATTTTCAGTCACGTGGACTCCTTAGCCTAAACGATGTATCGACGAATCACAATTTCAAACTATATTCAGGATTTTGTAAATTTACTGTGAAAATCTCCAACCAAAGCTTATTGAGTGTGGTAAACGTGTGCCGAGCTTTCTACGGATTCCAAAGTTCTCTCCTTTTCTAACACGCAATGAAAAACTTATTTTGAAGTCCCTGAGAGTCCTTTTCAGGAAATTTAGAGTCATTCAGATAGGTAAATTACTAAATTATATAAATTTTTGAAAAATTAGAACTTAGAGACCGGTCCTCAATATTTCTTTTCGATTTTCCACGAGGACCCTTCTTGGTGGTTCAAAAAGCGTTCTATTTATAATTTTGAAAATTTTTACCCATCTGGACTTAAGATGAATAATTAAACGGTCCTGATTCCTGACTGGAATTAAGAAGATTCAACCAGCACTAAAAAATAATTGTAATTTTCGAAAATTAGGACTTTATTTTCAGTCACGTGGACTCCTTAGCTTAAACGATGTATCGACGAATCACAATTTCAAACTATATTCAGGATTTTGTAAATTTACTGTGAAAATCTCCAACCAAAGCTTTATTGAGTGTTGTAAACGTGTGCCGAGCTTTCTACGGTTTCCAAGCTCTTTCCTTTTCTAACACGCAATGAAAAACTTATTTTGAAGTTCCTGAGAGTCCTTTTGAGGAAATTTAGAGTCATTCAGATAGGTAAATTACTAAATTATATAAATTTTTGGAAAATTAGAACTTAGAGACCGATTCTCAATATTTCTTTTCGATTTTCATCGAGGATCCTTCTTCGTGGTTCAAAAAGCGTTCTGTTTATAATTTTGAAAATTTTTAGCTCCCTGGACTTAAGACGACTAATGAAACGGTCCTGATTCCTGACTGGAATTAAGAAGATTCAACCAGCAGTAAAAAATAATTGTAATTTTCGAAAATTAGGACTTTATTTTCAGTCACGTGGACTCCTTAGCCTAAACGATGTATTGACGAATTACAATTTCAAACTGTATTCAGGATTTTGTAAATTTACTGTGAAAATCTCCAACCAAAGCTTATTGAGTGTGGTAATCGTGTGCCGAGCTTTCTACGGTTTCCAAGCTCTTTCCTTTTCTAACACGCAATGAAAAACTTATTTTGAAGTCTCTGAGAGTCCTTTTGAGCAAATTTAGAGTCATTGAGATAGGTAAATTACTAAATTATATAAATTTTTGGAAAATTAGAACTTAGAGACCGGTCTTCAATATTTCTTTTCGATTTTCAACGAGGATCCTTCTTGGTGGTTCAAAAAGCGTTCTGTTTATAATTTTGAAAATTTTTAGCTCCCTGGACTTAAGATGAATAATTAAACGGTCCTAATTCCTGACTGGAATTAAGAAGATTCAACCAGCAGTAAAAAATAATTGTAATTTTCGAAAATTAGGACTTTATTTTCAGTCACGTGGACTCCTTAGCCTAAACGATGTATCGACGAATCACAATTTCAAACTATATTCAGGATTTTGTAAATTTACTGTGAAAATCTCCAACCAAAGCTTATTGAGTGTGGTAATCGTGTGCCGAGCTTTCTACGGTTTCCAAGCTCTTTCCTTTTCTAACACGCAATGAAAAACTTATTTTGATGTTCCTGAGAGTCCTTTTGAGGAAATTTAGAGTCATTCAGATAGGTAAATTACTAAATTATATAATTTTTGAAAAATTAGAACTTAGAGACCGGTCCTCAATATTTCTTTTCGATTTTCCGCGAGGACCCTTCTTGGTGGTTCAAAAAGCGTTCTATTTATAATTTTGAAAATTTTTACCCATCTGGACTTAAGATGAATAATTAAACGGTCCTGATTCCTGACTGGAATTAAGAAGATTCAACCAGCACTAAAAAATAATTGTAATTTTCGAAAATTAGGACTTTATTTTCAGTCACGTGGACTCCTTAGCCTAAACGATGTATCGGCGAATCACAATTTCAAACTATATTCAGGATTTTGTAAATTTACTGTGAAAATCTCCAACCAAAGCTTATTGAGTGTGGTAAACGTGTGCCGAGCTTTCTACGGTTTCCAAGCTCTTTCCTTTTCTAACACGCAATGAAAAACTTATTTTGATGTTCCTGAGAGTCCTTTTGAGGAAATTTAGAGTCGTTCAGATAGGTAAATTACTAAATTATATAAATTTTTGAAAAATTAGAACTTAGAGAGCGGTCCTCAATATTTCTTTTCGATTTTCAACGAGGATCCTTCTTGGTGGTTCAAAAAGCGTTATGTTTATAATTTTGAAAATTTTTAGCTCCCTGGACTTAAGATGAATAATTAAACGGTCCTAATTCCTGACTGGAATTAAGAAGATTCAACCAGCAGTAAAAAATAATTGTAATTTTCGAAAATTAGAACTTTATTTTCAGTCACGTGGACTCCTTAGCCTAAACGATGTATTGACGAATTACAATTTCAAACTGTATTCAGGATTTTGTAAATTTACTGTGAAAATCTCCAACCAAAGCTTATTGAGTGTGGTAAACGTGTGCCGAGCTTTCTACGGGTTCCAAGTTCTTTCCTTTTCTAACACGCAATGACAAACCTATTTTGAAGTCTCTGAGAGTCCTTTTGAGCAAATTTAGAGTCATTGAGATAGGTAAATTACTAAATTATATAAATTTTTGGAAAATTAGAACTTAGAGACCGATTCTCAATATTTCTTTTCGATTTTCATCGAGGATCCTTCTTCGTGGTTCAAAAAGCGTTCTGTTTATAATTTTGAAAATTTTTAGCTCCCTGGACTTAAGACGACTAATGAAACGGTCCTGATTCCTGACTGGAATTAAGAAGATTCAACCAGCAGTAAAAAATAATTGTAATTTTCGAAAATTAGGACTTTATTTTCAGTCACGTGGACTCCTTAGCCTAAACGATGTATTGACGAATTACAATTTCAAACTGTATTCAGGATTTTGTAAATTTACTGTGAAAATCTCCAACCAAAGCTTATTGAGTGTGGTAAACGTGTGCCGAGCTTTCTACGGGTTCCAAGTTCTTTCCTTTTCTAACACGCAATGACAAACCTATTTTGAAGTCTCTGAGAGTCCTTTTGAGCAAATTTAGAGTCATTGAGATAGGTAAATTACTAAATTATATAAATTTTTGAAAAATTAGAACTTAGAGAGCGGTCCTCAATATTTCTTTTCGATTTTCAACGAGGATCCTTCTTGGTGGTTCAAAAAGCGTTATGTTTATAATTTTGAAAATTTTTAGCTCCCTGGACTTAAGATGAATAATTAAACGGTCCTAATTCCTGACTGGAATTAAGAAGATTCAACCAGCAGTAAAAAATAATTGTAATTTTCGAAAATTAGAACTTTATTTTCAGTCACGTGGACTCCTTAGCCTAAACGATGTATTGACGAATTACAATTTCAAACTGTATTCAGGATTTTGTAAATTTACTGTGAAAATCTCCAACCAAAGCTTATTGAGTGTGGTAAACGTGTGCCGAGCTTTCTACGGGTTCCAAGTTCTTTCCTTTTCTAACACGCAATGACAAACCTATTTTGAAGTCTCTGAGAGTCCTTTTGAGCAAATTTAGAGTCATTGAGATAGGTAAATTACTAAATTATATAAATTTTTGGAAAATTAGAACTTAGAGACCGATTCTCAATATTTCTTTTCGATTTTCATCGAGGATCCTTCTTCGTGGTTCAAAAAGCGTTCTGTTTATAATTTTGAAAATTTTTAGCTCCCTGGACTTAAGACGACTAATGAAACGGTCCTGATTCCTGACTGGAATTAAGAAGATTCAACCAGCAGTAAAAAATAATTGTAATTTTCGAAAATTAGGACTTTATTTTCAGTCACGTGGACTCCTTAGCCTAAACGATGTATTGACGAATTACAATTTCAAACTGTATTCAGGATTTTGTAAATTTACTGTGAAAATCTCCAACCAAAGCTTATTGAGTGTGGTAAACGTGTGCCGAGCTTTCTACGGGTTCCAAGTTCTTTCCTTTTCTAACACGCAATGACAAACCTATTTTGAAGTCTCTGAGAGTCCTTTTGAGCAAATTTAGAGTCATTGAGATAGGTAAATTACTAAATTATATAAATTTTTGGAAAATTAGAACTTAGAGACCGGTCCTCAATATTTCTTTTCGATTTTCAACGAGGATCCTTCTTGGTGGTTCAAAAAGCGTTCTGTTTATAATTTTGAAAATTTTTAGCTCCCTGGACTTAAGATGAATAATTAAACGGTCCTAATTCCTGACTGGAATTAAGAAGATTCAACCAGCAGTAAAAAATAATTGTAATTTTCGAAAATTAGGACTTTATTTTCAGTCACGTGGACTCCTTAGCCTAAACGATGTATCGACGAATCACAATTTCAAACTATATTCAGGATTTTGTAAATTTACTGTGAAAATCTCCAACCAAAGCTTATTGAGTGTGGTAATCGTGTGCCGAGCTTTCTACGGTTTCCAAGCTCTTTCCTTTTCTAACACGCAATGAAAAACTTATTTTGATGTTCCTGAGAGTCCTTTTGAGGAAATTTAGAGTCATTCAGATAGGTAAATTACTAAATTATATAATTTTTGAAAAATTAGAACTTAGAGACCGGTCCTCAATATTTCTTTTCGATTTTCCGCGAGGACCCTTCTTGGTGGTTCAAAAAGCGTTCTATTTATAATTTTGAAAATTTTTACCCATCTGGACTTAAGATGAATAATTAAACGGTCCTGATTCCTGACTGGAATTAAGAAGATTCAACCAGCACTAAAAAATAATTGTAATTTTCGAAAATTAGGACTTTATTTTCAGTCACGTGGACTCCTTAGCCTAAACGATGTATCGGCGAATCACAATTTCAAACTATATTCAGGATTTTGTAAATTTACTGTGAAAATCTCCAACCAAAGCTTATTGAGTGTGGTAAACGTGTGCCGAGCTTTCTACGGTTTCCAAGCTCTTTCCTTTTCTAACACGCAATGAAAAACTTATTTTGATGTTCCTGAGAGTCCTTTTGAGGAAATTTAGAGTCGTTCAGATAGGTAAATTACTAAATTATATAAATTTTTGAAAAATTAGAACTTAGAGAGCGGTCCTCAATATTTCTTTTCGATTTTCAACGAGGATCCTTCTTGGTGGTTCAAAAAGCGTTATGTTTATAATTTTGAAAATTTTTAGCTCCCTGGACTTAAGATGAATAATTAAACGGTCCTAATTCCTGACTGGAATTAAGAATATTCAAAACCAGCACTAAAAAATAATTGTAATTTTCGAAAATTAGGACTTTATTTTCAGTCACGTGGACTCCTTAGCCTAAACGATGTATCGACGAATCACAATTTCAAACTATATTCAGGATTTTGTAAATTTACTGTGAAAATCTCCAACCAAAGCTTATTGAGTGTGGTAAACGTGTGCCGATGCTTTCTACGGATTCCAAAGTTCTCTCCTTTTCTAACACGCAATGAAAAACTTATTTTGAAGTCCCTGAGAGTCCTTTTCAGGAAATTTAGAGTCATTCAGATAGGTAAATTACTAAATTATATAAATTTTTGAAAAATTAGAACTTAGAGACCGGTTCTCAATATTTCTTTTCGATTTTCAACGAGGATCCTTCTTGGTGGTTCAAAAAGCGTTCTGTTTATAATTTTGAAAATTTTTAGCTCCCTGGACTTAAGATGAATAATTAAACGGTCCTAATTCCTGACTGGAATTAAGAAGATTCAACCAGCAGTAAAAAATAATTGTAATTTTCGAAAATTAGAACTTTATTTTCAGTCACGTGGACTCCTTAGCCTAAACGATGTATCGACGAATCACAATTTCAAACTATATTCAGAATTTTGTAAATTTACTGTGAAAATCTCCAACCAAAGCTTATTGAGTGTGGTAAACGTGTGCCGAGCTTTCTACGGTTTCCAAGCTCTTTCCTTTTCTAACACGCAATGAAAAACTTATTTTGAAGTCCCTGAGAGTCTTTTTGAGGAAATTTAGAGTCATTCAGATAGGTAAATTACTAAATTATATAAATTTTTGAAAAATTAGAATTTAGAGACCGGTCCTCAATATTTCTTTTCGATTTTCCACGAGGACCCTTCTTGGTGGTTCAAAAAGCGTTCTATTTATAATTTTGAAAATTTTTAGCCATCTGGACCTAAGACGACTAATAAAACGGTCCTGATTCCGGACTGGAATTAAGAAGATTCAACCAGCACTAAAAAATAATTGTAATTTTCGAAAATTAGGACTTTATTTTCAGTCACGTGGACTCCTTAGCTTAAACGATGTATCGACGAATCACAATTTCAAACTATATTCAGGATTTTGTAAATTTACTGTGAAAATTTCCAACCAAAGCTTATTGAGTGTGGTAAAGCTGTGCCGAGCTTTACACGGTTTCCAAGCTCTTTCCTTTTCTAACACGCAATGAAAAACTTATTTTGAAGTTCCTGAGAGTCCTTTTGAGGAAATTTAGAGTCATTGAGATAGGTAAATTACTAAATTATATAAATTTTAGAAAAATTAGAACTTAGAGACCGGTCCTCAATATTTCTTTTCGATTTTCAACGAGGATCCTTCTTGGTGGTTCAAAAAGCGTTCTGTTTATAATTTTGAAAATTTTTAGCTCCCTGGACTTAAGACGACTAATGAAACGGTCCTGATTCCTGACTGGAATTAAGAAGATTCAACCAGCAGTAAAAAATAATTGTAATTTTCGAAAATTAGGACTTTATTTTCAGTCACGTGGACTCCTTAGCTTAAACGATGTATCGACGAATCACAATTTCAAACTATATTCAGGATTTTGTAAATTTACTGTGAAAATTTCCAACCAAAGCTTATTGAGTGTGGTAAAGCTGTGCCGAGCTTTACACGGTTTCCAAGCTCTTTCCTTTTCTAACACGCAATGAAAAACTTATTTTGAAGTTCCTGAGAGTCCTTTTGAGGAAATTTAGAGTCATTGAGATAGGTAAATTACTAAATTATATAAATTTTAGAAAAATTAGAACTTAGAGACCGGTCCTCAATATTTCTTTTCGATTTTCAACGAGGATCCTTCTTGGTGGTTCAAAAAGCGTTCTGTTTATAATTTTGAAAATTTTTAGCTCCCTGGACTTAAGATGAATAATTAAACGGTCCTAATTCCTGACTGGAATTAAGAAGATTCAACCAGCAGTAAAAAATAATTGTAATTTTCGAAAATTAGGACTTTATTTTCAGTCACGTGGACTCCTTAGCCTAAACGATGTATCGACGAATCACAATTTCAAACTATATTCAGGATTTTGTAAATTTACTGTGAAAATCTCCAACCAAAGTTTATTGAGTGTGGTAATCGTGTGCCGAGCTTTCTACGGTTTCCAAGCTCTTTCCTTTTCTAACACGCAATGAAAAACTTATTTTGATGTTCCTGAGAGTCCTTTTGAGGAAATTTAGAGTCATTCAGATAGGTAAATTACTAAATTATATAATTTTTGAAAAATTAGAACTTAGAGACCGGTCCTCAATATTTCTTTTCGATTTTCCGCGAGGACCCTTCTTGGTGGTTCAAAAAGCGTTCTATTTATAATTTTGAAAATTTTTACCCATCTGGACTTAAGATGAATAATTAAACGGTCCTGATTCCTGACTGGAATTAAGAAGATTCAACCAGCACTAAAAAATAATTGTAATTTTCGAAAATTAGGACTTTATTTTCAGTCACGTGGACTCCTTAGCCTAAACGATGTATCGGCGAATCACAATTTCAAACTATATTCAGGATTTTGTAAATTTACTGTGAAAATCTCCAACCAAAGCTTATTGAGTGTGGTAAACGTGTGCCGAGCTTTCTACGGGTTCCAAGTTCTTTCCTTTTCTAACACGCAATGACAAACCTATTTTGAAGTCTCTGAGAGTCCTTTTGAGCAAATTTAGAGTCATTGAGATAGGTAAATTACTAAATTATATAAATTTTTGGAAAATTAGAACTTAGAGACCGATTCTCAATATTTCTTTTCGATTTTCATCGAGGATCCTTCTTCGTGGTTCAAAAAGCGTTCTGTTTATAATTTTGAAAATTTTTAGCTCCCTGGACTTAAGACGACTAATGAAACGGTCCTGATTCCTGACTGGAATTAAGAAGATTCAACCAGCAGTAAAAAATAATTGTAATTTTCGAAAATTAGGACTTTATTTTCAGTCACGTGGACTCCTTAGCCTAAACGATGTATTGACGAATTACAATTTCAAACTGTATTCAGGATTTTGTAAATTTACTGTGAAAATCTCCAACCAAAGCTTATTGAGTGTGGTAAACGTGTGCCGAGCTTTCTACGGGTTCCAAGTTCTTTCCTTTTCTAACACGCAATGACAAACCTATTTTGAAGTCTCTGAGAGTCCTTTTGAGCAAATTTAGAGTCATTGAGATAGGTAAATTACTAAATTATATAAATTTTTGGAAAATTAGAACTTAGAGACCGGTCCTCAATATTTCTTTTCGATTTTCAACGAGGATCCTTCTTGGTGGTTCAAAAAGCGTTCTGTTTATAATTTTGAAAATTTTTAGCTCCCTGGACTTAAGATGAATAATTAAACGGTCCTAATTCCTGACTGGAATTGAGAAGATTCAACCAGCAGTAAAAAATAATTGTAATTTTCGAAAATTAGGACTTTATTTTCAGTCACGTGGACTCCTTAGCCTAAACGATGTATCGACGAATCACAATTTCAAACTATATTCAGGATTTTGTAAATTTACTGTGAAAATCTCCAACCAAAGCTTATTGAGT
This sequence comes from Pycnomerus fuliginosus, assembly GCA_963924575.1. NCBI lineage: Eukaryota > Metazoa > Arthropoda > Insecta > Coleoptera > Zopheridae > Pycnomerus > Pycnomerus fuliginosus. Next base: position 30,988,346 of record OZ004620.1, read on the forward strand.
GTGGTAATCGTGTGCCGAGCTTTCTACGGTTTCCAAGCTCTTTCCTTTTCTAACACGCAATGAAAAACTTATTTTGATGTTCCTGAGAGTCCTTTTGAGGAAATTTAGAGTCATTCAGATAGGTAAATTACTAAATTATATAATTTTTGAAAAATTAGAACTTAGAGACCGGTCCTCAATATTTCTTTTCGATTTTCCGCGAGGACCCTTCTTGGTGGTTCAAAAAGCGTTCTATTTATAATTTTGAAAATTTTTACCCATCTGGACTTAAGATGAATAATTAAACGGTCCTGATTCCTGACTGGAATTAAGAAGATTCAACCAGCACTAAAAAATAATTGTAATTTTCGAAAATTAGGACTTTATTTTCAGTCACGTGGACTCCTTAGCCTAAACGATGTATCGGCGAATCACAATTTCAAACTATATTCAGGATTTTGTAAATTTACTGTGAAAATCTCCAACCAAAGCTTATTGAGTGTGGTAAACGTGTGCCGAGCTTTCTACGGTTTCCAAGCTCTTTCCTTTTCTAACACGCAATGAAAAACTTATTTTGATGTTCCTGAGAGTCCTTTTGAGGAAATTTAGAGTCGCTCAGATAGGTAAATTACTAAATTATATAAATTTTTGAAAAATTAGAACTTAGAGAGCGGTCCTCAATATTTCTTTTCGATTTTCAACGAGGATCCTTCTTGGTGGTTCAAAAAGCGTTATGTTTATAATTTTGAAAATTTTTAGCTCCCTGGACTTAAGATGAATAATTAAACGGTCCTAATTCCTGACTGGAATTAAGAAGATTCAACCAGCAGTAAAAAATAATTGTAATTTTCGAAAATTAGAACTTTATTTTCAGTCACGTGGACTCCTTAGCCTAAACGATGTATTGACGAATTACAATTTCAAACTGTATTCAGGATTTTGTAAATTTACTGTGAAAATCTCCAACCAAAGCTTATTGAGTGTGGTAAACGTGTGCCGAGCTTTCTACGGGTTCCAAGTTCTTTCCTTTTCTAACACGCAATGACAAACCTATTTTGAAGTCTCTGAGAGTCCTTTTGAGCAAATTTAGAGTCATTGAGATAGGTAAATTACTAAATTATATAAATTTTTGAAAAATTAGAACTTAGAGAGCGGTCCTCAATATTTCTTTTCGATTTTCAACGAGGATCCTTCTTGGTGGTTCAAAAAGCGTTATGTTTATAATTTTGAAAATTTTTAGCTCCCTGGACTTAAGATGAATAATTAAACGGTCCTAATTCCTGACTGGAATTAAGAAGATTCAACCAGCAGTAAAAAATAATTGTAATTTTCGAAAATTAGGACTTTATTTTCAGTCACGTGGACTCCTTAGCCTAAACGATGTATCGACGAATCACAATTTCAAACTATATTCAGGATTTTGTAAATTTACTGTGAAAATCTCCAACCAAAGCTTATTGAGTGTGGTAATCGTGTGCCGAGCTTTCTACGGTTTCCAAGCTCTTTCCTTTTCTAACACGCAATGAAAAACTTATTTTGATGTTCCTGAGAGTCCTTTTGAGGAAATTTAGAGTCATTCAGATAGGTAAATTACTAAATTATATAATTTTTGAAAAATTAGAACTTAGAGACCGGTCCTCAATATTTCTTTTCGATTTTCCGCGAGGACCCTTCTTGGTGGTTCAAAAAGCGTTCTATTTATAATTTTGAAAATTTTTACCCATCTGGACTTAAGATGAATAATTAAACGGTCCTGATTCCTGACTGGAATTAAGAAGATTCAACCAGCACTAAAAAATAATTGTAATTTTCGAAAATTAGGACTTTATTTTCAGTCACGTGGACTCCTTAGCCTAAACGATGTATTGACGAATTACAATTTCAAACTGTATTCAGGATTTTGTAAATTTACTGTGAAAATCTCCAACCAAAGCTTATTGAGTGTGGTAAACGTGTGCCGAGCTTTCTACGGGTTCCAAGTTCTTTCCTTTTCTAACACGCAATGACAAACCTATTTTGAAGTCTCTGAGAGTCCTTTTGAGCAAATTTAGAGTCATTGAGATAGGTAAATTACTAAATTATATAAATTTTTGAAAAATTAGAACTTAGAGAGCGGTCCTCAATATTTCTTTTCGATTTTCAACGAGGATCCTTCTTGGTGGTTCAAAAAGCGTTCTGTTTATAATTTTGAAAATTTTTAGCTCCCTGGACTTAAGATGAATAATTAAACGTTCCTAATTCCTGACTGGAATTAAGAAGATTCAACCAGCAGTAAAAAATAATTGTAATTTTCGAAAATTAGGACTTTATTTTCAGTCACGTGGACTCCTTAGTCTAAACGATGTATTGACGAATTACAATTTCAAACTGTATTCAGGATTTTGTAAATTTACTGTGAAAATCTCCAACCAAAGCTTATTGAGTGTGGTAAACGTGTGCCGAGCTTTCTACGGGTTCCAAGTTCTTTCCTTTTCTAACACGCAATGACAAACCTATTTTGAAGTCTCTGAGAGTCCTTTTGAGCAAATTTAGAGTCATTGAGATAGGTAAATTACTAAATTATATAAATTTTTGGAAAATTAGAACTTAGAGACCGGTCCTCAATATTTCTTTTCGATTTTCAACGAGGATCCTTCTTGGTGGTTCAAAAAGCGTTCTGTTTATAATTTTGAAAATTTTTAGCTCCCTGGACTTAAGACGACTAATGAAACGGTCCTAATTCCTGACTGGAATTAAGAAGATTCAACCAGCAGTAAAAAATAATTGTAATTTTCGAAAATTAGAACTTTATTTTCAGTCACGTGGACTCCTTAGCCTAAACGATGTATCGGCGAATCACAATTTCAAACTATATTCAGGATTTTGTAAATTTACTGTGAAAATCTCCAACCAAAGCTTATTGAGTGTGGTAAACGTGTGCCGAGCTTTCTACGGTTTCCAAGCTCTTTCCTTTTCTAACACGCAATGAAAAACCTATTTTGAAGTCCCTGAGAGTCCTTTTCAGGAAATTTAGAGTCATTCAGATAGGTAAATTACTAAATTATATAAATTTTTGAAAAATTAGAATTTAGAGACCGGTCCTCAATATTTCTTTTCGATTTTCCACGAGGACCCTTCTTGGTATGGTTCAAAAAGCGTTCTATTTATAATTTTGAAAATTTTTAGCCATCTGGACTTAAGACGACTAATAAAACGGTCCTGATTCCGGACTGGAATTAAGAAGATTCAAAACCAGCACTAAAAAATAATTGTAATTTTCGAAAATTAGAACTATTTTCAGTCACGTGGACTCCTTAGCCTAAACAATGTATTGACGAATTACAATTTCAAACTGTATTCAGGATTTTGTAAATTTACTGTGAAAATCTCCAACCAAAGCTTATTGAGTGTGGTAAACGTGTGCCGAGCTTTCTACGGGTTCCAAGTTCTCTCCTTTTCTAACACGCAATGAAAAACTTATTTTGAAGTCCCTGAGAGTCCTTTTCAGGAAATTTAGAGTCATTCAGATAGGTAAATTACTAAATTATATAAATTTTTGAAAAATTAGAACTTAGAGACCGGTTCTCAATATTTCTTTTCGATTTTCAACGAGGATCCTTCTTGGTGGTTCAAAAAGCGTTGTTTATAATTTTGAAAATTTTTAGCTCCCTGGACTTAAGATGAATAATTAAACGGTCCTAATTCCTGACTGGAATTAAGAAGATTCAACCAGCAGTAAAAAATAATTGTAATTTTCGAAAATTAGAACTTTATTTTCAGTCACGTGGACTCCTTAGCCTAAACGATGTATCGGCGAATCACAATTTCAAACTATATTCAGGATTTTGTAAATTTACTGTGAAAATCTCCAACCAAAGCTTATTGAGTGTGGTAAACGTGTGCCGAGCTTTCTACGGGTTCCAAGTTCTTTCCTTTTCTAACACGCAATGACAAACCTATTTTGAAGTCTCTGAGAGTCCTTTTGAGCAAATTTAGAGTCATTGAGATAGGTAAATTACTAAATTATATAAATTTTTGGAAAATTAGAACTTAGAGACCGGTCCTCAATATTTCTTTTCGATTTTCAACGAGGATCCTTCTTGGTGGTTCAAAAAGCGTTCTGTTTATAATTTTGAAAATTTTTAGCTCCCTGGACTTAAGATGAATAATTAAACTGTCCTAATTCCTGACTGGAATTAAGAAGATTCAACCAGCAGTAAAAAATAATTGTAATTTTCGAAAATTAGAACTTTATTTTCAGTCACGTGGACTCCTTAGCCTAAACGATGTATTGACGAATTACAATTTCAAACTGTATTCAGGATTTTGTAAATTTACTGTGAAAATCTCCAACCAAAGCTTATTGAGTGTGGTAAACGTGTGCCGAGCTTTCTACGGTTTCCAAGCTCTTTCCTTTTCTAACACGCAATGAAAAACTTATTTTGAAGTTCCTGAGAGTCCTTTTGAGGAAATTTAGAGTCATTCAGATAGGTAAATTACTAAATTATATAAATTTTTGAAAAATTAGAACTTGGAGACCGATTCTCAATATTTCTTTTCGATTTTCATCGAGGATCCTTCTTGGTGGTTCAAAAAGCGTTCTGTTTATAATTTTGAAAATTTTTAGCTCCCTGGACTTAAGATGAATAATTAAACTGTCCTAATTCCTGACTGGAATTAAGAAGATTCAACCAGCAGTAAAAAATAATTGTAATTTTCGAAAATTAGAACTTTATTTTCAGTCACGTGGACTCCTTAGCCTAAACGATGTATTGACGAATTACAATTTCAAACTGTATTCAGGATTTTGTAAATTTACTGTGAAAATCTCCAACCAAAGCTTATTGAGTGTGGTAAACGTGTGCCGAGCTTTCTACGGTTTCCAAGCTCTTTCCTTTTCTAACACGCAATGAAAAACTTATTTTGAAGTTCCTGAGAGTCCTTTTGAGGAAATTTAGAGTCATTCAGATAGGTAAATTACTAAATTATATAAATTTTTGAAAAATTAGAACTTAGAGACCGATTCTCAATATTTCTTTTCGATTTTCATCGAGGATCCTTCTTCGTGGTTCAAAAAGCGTTCTGTTTATAATTTTGAAAATTTTTAGCTCCCTGGACTTAAGACGACTAATGAAACGGTCCTGATTCCTGACTGGAATTAAGAAGATTCAACCAGCAGTAAAAAATAATTGTAATTTTCGAAAATTAGGACTTTATTTTCAGTCACGTGGACTCCTTAGCCTAAACGATGTATCGACGAATCACAATTTCAAACTATATTCAGGATTTTGTAAATTTACTGTGAAAATCTCCAACCAAAGCTTATTGAGTGTGGTAAACGTGTGCCGAGCTTTCTACGGATTCCAAAGTTCTCTCCTTTTCTAACACGCAATGAAAAACTTATTTTGAAGTCCCTGAGAGTCCTTTTCAGGAAATTTAGAGTCATTCAGATAGGTAAATTACTAAATTATATAAATTTTTGAGAAATTAGAACTTAGAGACCGGTTCTCAATATTTCTTTTCGATTTTCAACGAGGATCCTTCTTGGTGGTTCAAAAAGCGTTCTGTTTATAATTTTGAAAATTTTTAGCTCCCTGGACTTAAGATGAATAATTAAACGGTCCTAATTCCTGACTGGAATTAAGAAGATTCAACCAGCAGTAAAAAATAATTGTAATTTTCGAAAATTAGAACTTTATTTTCAGTCACTTGGACTCCTTAGCCTAAACGATGTATCGACGAATCACAATTTCAAACTATATTCAGAATTTTGTAAATTTACTGTGAAAATCTCCAACCAAAGCTTATTGAGTGTGGTAAACGTGTGCCGAGCTTTCTACGGTTTCCAAGCTCTTTCCTTTTCTAACACGCAATGAAAAACTTATTTTGAAGTCCCTGAGAGTCCTTTTGAGGAAATTTAGAGTCATTCAGATAGGTAAATTACTAAATTATATAAATTTTTGAAAAATTAGAATTTAGAGACCGGTCCTCAATATTTCTTTTCGATTTTCCACGAGGACCCTTCTTGGTGGTTCAAAAAGCGTTCTATTTATAATTTTGAAAATTTTTAGCCATCTGGACCTAAGACGACTAATAAAACGGTCCTGATTCCGGACTGGAATTAAGAAGATTCAAAACCAGCACTAAAAAATAATTGTAATTTTCGAAAATTAGGACTTTATTTTCAGTCACGTGGACTCCTTAGCTTAAACGATGTATCGACGAATCACAATTTCAAACTATATTCAGGATTTTGTAAATTTACTGTGAAAATCTCCAACCAAAGCTTATTGAGTGTGGTAAACGTGTGCCGAGCTTTACACGGTTTCCAAGCTCTTTCCTTTTCTAACACGCAATGAAAAACTTATTTTGAAGTTCCTGAGAGTCCTTTTGAGGAAATTTAGAGTCATTCAGATAGGTAAATTACTAAATTATATAAATTTTTGAAAAATTAGAATTTAGAGACCGGTCCTCAATATTTCTTTTCGATTTTCCACGAGGACCCTTCTTGGTGGTTCAAAAAGCGTTCTATTTATAATTTTGAAAATTTTTAGCCATCTGGACCTAAGACGACTAATAAAACGGTCCTGATTCCGGACTGGAATTAAGAAGATTCAAAACCAGCACTAAAAAATAATTGTAATTTTCGAAAATTAGGACTTTATTTTCAGTCACGTGGACTCCTTAGCTTAAACGATGTATCGACGAATCACAATTTCAAACTATATTCAGGATTTTGTAAATTTACTGTGAAAATCTCCAACCAAAGCTTATTGAGTGTGGTAAACGTGTGCCGAGCTTTACACGGTTTCCAAGCTCTTTCCTTTTCTAACACGCAATGAAAAACTTATTTTGAAGTTCCTGAGAGTCCTTTTGAGGAAATTTAGAGTCATTGAGATAGGTAAATTACTAAATTATATAAATTTTTAAAAAATTAGAACTTAGAGACCGGTCCTCAATATTTCTTTTCGATTTTCAACGAGGATCCTTCTTCGTGGTTCAAAAAGCGTTCTGTTTATAATTTTGAAAATTTTTAGCTCCCTGGACTTAAGATGAATAATTAAACGGTCCTAATTCCTGACTGGAATTAAGAAGATTCAACCAGCAGTAAAAAATAATTGTAATTTTCGAAAATTAGAACTTTATTTTCAGTCACGTGGACTCCTTAGCCTAAACGATGTATTGACGAATTACAATTTCAAACTGTATTCAGGATTTTGTAAATTTACAAAGCTTATTGAGTGTGGTAAACGTGTGCCGAGCTTTCTACGGGTTCCAAGTTCTTTCCTTTTCTAACACGCAATGACAAACCTATTTTGAAGTCTCTGAGAGTCCTTTTGAGCAAATTTAGAGTCATTGAGATAGGTAAATTACTAAATTATATAAATTTTTGAAAAATTAGAATTTAGAGACCGGTCCTCAATATTTCTTTTCGATTTTCCACGAGGACCCTTCTTGGTGGTTCAAAAAGCGTTCTATTTATAATTTTGAAAATTTTTACCCATCTGGACTTAAGATGAATAATTAAACGGTCCTGATTCCTGACTGGAATTAAGAAGATTCAACCAGCACTAAAAAATAATTGTAATTTTCGAAAATTAGGACTTTATTTTCAGTCACGTGGACTCCTTAGCTTAAACGATGTATCGACGAATCACAATTTCAAACTATATTCAGGATTTTGTAAATTTACTGTGAAAATCTCCAACCAAAGCTTATTGAGTGTTGTAAACGTGTGCCGAGCTTTCTACGGATTCCAAGCTCTTTCCTTTTCTAACACGCAATGAAAAACTTATTTTGAAGTTCCTGAGAGTCCTTTTGAGGAAATTTAGAGTCATTCAGATAGGTAAATTACTAAATTATATAAATTTTTGAAAAATTAGAACTTAGAGACCGATTCTCAATATTTCTTTTCGATTTTCATCGAGGATCCTTCTTCGTGGTTCAAAAAGCGTTCTGTTTATAATTTTGAAAATTTTTAGCTCCCTGGACTTAAGACGACTAATGAAACGGTCCTGATTCCTGACTGGAATTAAGAAGATTCAACCAGCAGTAAAAAATAATTGTAATTTTCGAAAATTAGGACTTTATTTTCAGTCACGTGGACTCCTTAGCCTAAACGATGTATCGACGAATCACAATTTCAAACTATATTCAGGATTTTGTAAATTTACTGTGAAAATCTCCAACCAAAGCTTATTGAGTGTGGTAAACGTGTGCCGAGCTTTCTACGGATTCCAAGTTCTCTCCTTTTCTAACACGCAATGAAAAACTTATTTTGATGTTCCTGAGAGTCCTTTTGAGGAAATTTAGAGTCGTTCAGATAGGTAAATTACTAAATTATATAAATTTTTGAAAAATTAGAACTTAGAGAGCGGTCCTCAATATTTCTTTTCGATTTTCAACGAGGATCCTTCTTGGTGGTTCAAGAAGGATTCTGTTTATAATTTTGAAAATTTTTAGCTCCCTGGACTTAAGATGAATAATTAAACGGTCCTAATTCCTGACTGGAATTAAGAAGATTCAACCAGCAGTAAAAAATAATTGTAATTTTCGAAAATTAGAACTTTATTTTCAGTCACGTGGACTCCTTAGCCTAAACGATGTATCGACGAATCACAATTTCAAACTATATTCAGAATTTTGTAAATTTACTGTGAAAATCTCCAACCAAAGCTTATTGAGTGTGGTAAACGTGTGCCGAGCTTTCTACGGTTTCCAAGCTCTTTCCTTTTCTAACACGCAATGAAAAACTTATTTTGAAGTTCCTGAGAGTCCTTTTGAGGAAATTTAGAGTCATTCAGATAGGTAAATTACTAAATTATATAAATTTTTGAAAAATTAGAACTTAGAGACCGATTCTCAATATTTCTTTTCGATTTTCATCGAGGATCCTTCTTCGTGGTTCAAAAAGCGTTCTGTTTATAATTTTGAAAATTTTTAGCTCCCTGGACTTAAGACGACTAATGAAACGGTCCTGATTCCTGACTGGAATTAAGAAGATTCAACCAGCAGTAAAAAATAATTGTAATTTTCGAAAATTAGGACTTTATTTTCAGTCACGTGGACTCCTTAGCCTAAACGATGTATCGACGAATCACAATTTCAAACTATATTCAGGATTTTGTAAATTTACTGTGAAAATCTCCAACCAAAGCTTATTGAGTGTGGTAAACGTGTGCCGAGCTTTCTACGGATTCCAAGTTCTCTCCTTTTCTAACACGCAATGAAAAACTTATTTTGATGTTCCTGAGAGTCCTTTTGAGGAAATTTAGAGTCGTTCAGATAGGTAAATTACTAAATTTTATAAATTTTTGAAAAATTAGGACTTAGAGAGCGGTCCTCAATATTTCTTTTCGATTTTCAACGAGGATCCTTCTTGGTGGTTCAAAAAGCGTTCTGTTTATAATTTTGAAAATTTTTAGCTCCCTGGACTTAAGATGAATAATTAAACGGTCCTAATTCCTGACTGGAATTAAGAAGATTCAACCAGCAGTAAAAAATAATTGTAATTCTCGAAAATTAGGACTTTATTTTCAGTCACGTGGACTCCTTAGCTTAAACGATGTATCGACGAATCACAATTTCAAACTATATTCAGGATTTTGTAAATTTACTGTGAAAATCTCCAACCAAAGCTTATTGAGTGTGGTAAACGTGTGCCGAGCTTTCTACGGTTTCCAAGCTCTTTCCTTTTCTAACACGCAATGAAAAACTTATTTTGATGTTCCTGAGAGTCCTTTTGAGGAAATTTAGAGTCGTTCAGATAGGTAAATTACTAAATTATATAAATTTTTGAAAAATTAGAACTTAGAGAGCGGTCCTCAATATTTCTTTTCGATTTTCAACGAGGATCCTTCTTGGTGGTTCAAGAAGCGTTCTGTTTATAATTTTGAAAATTTTTAGCTCCCTGGACTTAAGATGAATAATTAAACGGTCCTAATTCCTGACTGGAATTAAGAAGATTCAACCAGCAGTAAAAAATAATTGTAATTTTCGAAAATTAGAACTTTATTTTCAGTCACGTGGACTCCTTAGCCTAAACGATGTATCAACGAATCACAATTTCAAACTATATTCAGAATTTTGTAAATTTACTGTGAAAATCTCCAACCAAAGCTTATTGAGTGTGGTAAACGTGTGCCGAGCTTTCTACGGTTTCCAAGCTCTTTCCTTTTCTAACACGCAATGAAAAACTTATTTTGAAGTCCCTGAGAGTCCTTTTGAGGAAATTTAGAGTCATTCAGATAGGTAAATTACTAAATTATATAAATTTTTGAAAAATTAGAACTTAGAGACCGGTTCTCAATATTTCTTTTCGATTTTCATCGAGGATCCTTCTTCGTGGTTCAAAAAGCGTTCTGTTTATAATTTTGAAAATTTTTAGCTCCCTGGACTTAAGATGAGTAATAAAACGGTCCTGATTCCTGACTGGAATTAAGAAGATTCAACCAGCAGTAAAAAATTAATGTAATTTTCGAAAATTAGGACTTTATTTTCAGTCACGTGGACTCCTTAGCCTAAACGATGTATCGACGAATCACAATTTCAAACAATATTCAGGATTTTGTAAATTTACTGTGAAAATCTCCAACCAAAGCTTATTGAGTGTGGTAAACGTGTGCCGAGCTTTCTACGGGTTCCAAGTTCTTTCCTTTTCTAACACGCAATGACAAACCTATTTTGAAGTCTCTGAGAGTCCTTTTGAGCAAATTTAGAGTCATTGAGATAGGTAAATTACCAAATTATATAAATTTTTGAAAAATTAGAACTTAGAGACCGGTCCTCAATATTTCTTTTCGATTTTCAACGAGGATCCTTCTTGATGGTTCCATAAGCGTTCTGTTTATAATTTTGAAAATTTTTAGCTCCCTGGACTTAAGATGAGTAATAAAACGGTCCTGATTCCTGACTGGAATTAAGAAGATTCAACCAGCAGTAAAAAATAATTGTAATTTTCGAAAATTAGGACTTTATTTTCAGTCACGTGGACTCCTTAGCCTAAACGATGTATCGACGAATCACAATTTCAAAGTATATTCAGGATTTTGTAAATTTTCTGTGAAAATTACCAACCAAAGCTTATTGAGTGTGGTAAACGTGTGCCGAGCTTTCTACGGATTCCAAGTTCTCTCCTTTTCTAACACGCAATGAAAAACTTATTTTGAAGTTCCTGAGAGGTCTTTTGAGGAAATTTATAATCATTCAGATAGGTAAATTACTAAATTATATAAATTTTTGAAAAATTAGAACTTAGAGACCGGTCCTCAATATTTCTTTTCGATTTTCAACGAGGATCCTTCTTGGTGGTTCAAAAAGCGTTCTATTTATAAGTTCTTTCCTTTTCTAACACGCAATGAGAAACTTATTTTGAAGTCCCTGAGAGTCCTTTTTAGCAAATTTAGAGTCATTCATGTTTTTTTCGCCACACTGATTTTTAGAAGCAGAATTTGAAGAGCTTTCGTATGGTGACGTGAAAAATTTGAGTTTGCATTTAAATTTTTAATGTTGATGTGCCAAAATATAGCTTTCCGTTAATCGATTTGACTTGAAACCGAGCTTAAAACTTTTACAATTCTTCATTGAATGATACCTACTACTAAATGCACATTCCAAATTTCAGCCAGATCGACCTTGCAGTTTTGGGGTTTTTTTTTGGGTTCCAAGGACCCTGAATCGTAAAATTTTGATGATGTTTTGATGTGGCGATTGGACTTTTCGATCGATTTTAGTAACTGCGATGCGAAGCGTAGAAGTTAAAAATGGTTTGTCACTTCTAGGAGACTGCAACCATGGTATGATTACCGGTATTCGCCTCAAATCTGCTTTAAATCTGACAGACGACAGACGACGTGACAACTGACAATGACGTAAATGCCTTGTACTTAGTTAGGTTATGTTAGTTTATTATTTATGTAAGTTATCATCATTTAATTATACTGTTATGTGATTATGTGTTGTTATCTGTTGTAAGGTACTTAACTGTTATGAATTGGATGCTTTCTGTCGGAAATTGTGAGTGATTTGTGGGAGAAATTGTCAATCGATTAGTTTTATTTCTTTTACTCTTTATCCTCCACCCGCAGAAGTTCTGGGACTCCTGGGTAGGTACCTTAGTCTTGCTAATTCCACGTACAAATTTAATACTTTGTAGGTAAATACCTAAATTGATTTAAGTGATTTGTTGCAATACATTCTGCTTTTTCAGATGGGGCATAAATGGTCTGAACCAATCTAATCAATTGAAGAACATGGATAGAAAACAATTCATATGAATTTGTTTCCCGAGGATGGAAAAGATATTGACAGCTACTTATTTGTGTAATCACCGATAAACTGATGTCCACGATAAAATGTTGTTACGTGATGTGGTCGAAGAATAATGGATCTTCGGTAAGTACACCAAATTATTTAAATTTAAATTCAGCGGCCTAATAAACTCTAAAGTAATTGAAAAAGCAGCAGGAAAGTGGCTGGACATCCATGTTAAAGCTCCGTATAATGTTAATGACAGGACTTGCATTGTCTATCCGTCACTTGTCATTATAAACCGATGTTTAAAAATTGCAAAACCAGGGGGTTGGTCTGCCAACCTGTTTGTCATAATCTAACATGAATCACCTTTAGCATAGCCTGCACCAATTAGAAATTTAAATAAATACATCTCATGTGTATAAATGTCCTAATTTAAATGGATTTTTACTTGTACCTTAGTTTTATAACCCCTTGAATCTAAAGTTATTCAAATTTTATAAATTTTTAATGTGTCTTTTATTTGGAATGATATAAACTACATTTTAGAATTTTGCAGGGCTTCAAACGAAGTAGACGATATGCCCCGCGATACATAAAGCTGTGATGAAATCCAAGCAGGACTCCTTGAAGCCATGGATATACAAATCAAAGGTAGTACCAAGAACCAAATCATTTTAAAGAAAATCATATTTTTCAGATGTGCCCAAGGATACCTACCATGTAAAAAGTAAATCGTCCCTGGAAATCAAACTATCGAAAAGAAATGGTCAACGATGAATCAAGTAGATAACTACAGGAAGAACAATTTAAGTTTTGCCTAATCCGGATGCTTATGTTGAAGAGTAAAGTCAAAGTATGGTATGAGACCATTTTTCTTTTAAAAAGGGTGCGCAGATAGTCAGAATAAAAAAAGGATTCCCTCATTTTCATTTAGCAGATAATGCCCTTTAGGTTTTGCTGTATAAAATACATCGGCTTTGTAATAAATTCAAAATTCTATAAGTCGCACAGTACTTTTGGGATGAAGTCATTGCTATGTGCAGAAATATGAAATGTTTTAAATAATTAGTTTTTAAATTTGTAATTTGTAATCCATGTAAATTTTTTGTAGGTCCAAATACTTAACTTATTGTCGAATTTGTTAAAAAGTTAACATATTTAGTGAACACAGTGTCTAATATGATCAATTTTGTTTAAAACTTGATTTAAATGCGAATTTTGCAAGTCTTAAGTAATTCTAGTGATATCTGTTCATATGTGAAATCATATTTGCAAATATCTTCCTTCAGAGCAAAAGAATTTGCCGCTTTGTCCAAAAACTGTAAATTAGAACTCATCTAGGAGTGACATGTGCAATTTGAATGTAAAACTTTATTTTTTGAGAAAGTTATAGGCTTTGAAAAATATGCAATGTTAATCTTCCATTAAGCGGAGTTTCGCACCAATAGATGTAGTGAACATCTCAAAGGTGAATGTCCGCAAGGGACTTAGGACGAACTCGTTATTAGGCACAGGATTTAAGATGTTGCATAAGTCCAGCCAGCTTCTTCCTATTGCCGCCCGCCAAACTTGAATTAGGATTGCTATATTATTGTTGAAACAGGACTTATAACAGACTTTATAATAATAATAATAATAATAATGAAGTTTATTGTTTCTCAGGAAATACATCCTATAATTGGTGAAATTGTTGCCTGCTTTACGTCTCAGCGGTGCGTACATGGAACAGTCAAAAAATAGATGATTTAATGTTTCTTGTGAGCGAAGATTGCATATAGTGCAGTCAGTCCCTAAGTCAATACGATAAATGCAATGGTTAGCAGTTATTTTTATGAATTTAGAGTTTGCTAGTCTTAATTGTGCAACGATTCGTGTGAAACTTATCGGGATTCGTAAGAGTAGATAATTCTGAGGTTCTAATGTAGGCTGCATTGTAAAATTTTTATAAAGTAAGGCGAAGCTGGAGTGACTTAAGCGGCTAAGATCTTCTTGTCGAAGTTGTTGGCAATACGTACTAATTATGGAAGTAAGGTTTGCTTGAAGATCGTAATAAGTCATATTCTGGAAAAGGTCAGTCATTTCAATTTCATCGAAAAATTGCTTAAGTTGTGAACACCAGTTGTAACCAATTTCTGTGTGTGGGATGATGGCTTTCAGTCTTTTAAAGCAGATCTTTGGATACCTATCCTCCGGCGTATTTAAAATTCGAAGTACCCAGCTGAGTGCCCGTTTCAAAACTTCTAGTGACAGTTTAACACAGCATGTTTCCAATCGAACAAGGTAGTCGGGGGTGTTTCTAAGTAAGCAAAGTAACCTCTTAAAATAGGCAACTTGGACGCGTTCAAGTAAATCGTGATACCTTAAGCCCCAAACCTCCACAGAGTAAACAGCTGTTCCAACTACATTAGAACGATATAGCTTCATTCTCGTCTCCCAGTCATTTGTTTTTGTTCGTGCTAGTGTAGAAATGACTGCACCGATTACAGATTTGGCTTTGTCTGTGGAGAAACGGGCCATTTCTAAAACCATACCCGAGCTTACGAATGCAACCCCTAAGTAAACAAATCTTTTTACAACCTCTACAGGCTGACCCTGGTAATAAAATGCATTGTCATATTTTTTTGTATTATACCCTCCTTTACTAAATCTAACAATTTTTGTTTTGCTGGTGTTGACTTCTAAACAGTTTTCTTTGGCGTAGTCACTTAATATGCCAAGTTTCTTTTTGAGATCGGCTTCTGAGATAGCAAGGATGACCAAGTCGTCAGCATAAAGCAACAGGAGAATGTCGTTATAATTATCAATATTTATACCTTCCACCCCTTTCTGCCTAAAGTATTCCTCAATGTCGCTGATGTAAAGGCCGAAAAGAAGAGGACTTAAAGACTCTCCTTGCAAAACGCCCTCGCTAATATCGAATTCTTTTGAATAAACATTGTTTACTCGTACACGCATTGTGGCTTGATCGTAAAGTGATTTAATTATGCGGATAAACTTGGGACAGATACCCATGTTGTACAATTTAATCCATAAAGGTAAATGCGGTACGCTATCGAATGCCCGTTTAAAGTCTACAAAGGCTGCAAAAACACTTCTTCCCTTAAGTCTCAAGTTAATTTGTACAGTTGCGTTCAATGAGAAGATATTGTCAATACAGCCTCTGCTCTTTCTGAAACCAGATTGGCATTCAGGTAACAATTTACGGTCTTCACACCATGAAGTTAATCTGTTCAAAAGAATAGTAGTGAAAATCTTACTTATGCAATTTAGAAGGGCAATTCCGCGGTAGTTAGACGGGTCTACAGGCGATTGATAGAAGTTTGTTTTAGTGGTTATTTATTTGTAGACGGTTTCGACTTTTCATTGTTCTTTTCACTTTTCACTTTTTTTGCGATTTTGTATATTATAAATCAATGCTATTTAGTTGTACACTTCTCACTTTTGGATCACTTGGGCAGAATGTAAATCAGCACATGGCTGTTTCTGTCCTTTTATGCGGCATTTTATATTGAATTATGTATACTCTTAATTTTTTGGTTTTGGTTTCTTAAAATATTCTTCATGTATTTTCATTTTATTTTCTTATGTTAAAAGCCGCTTAATAAACTTTATTATTATTATTATTATTATACAATCGAATATGGAAAATCGCTACACGTGACGACATGCGGAATTTTATTAGCTGCAGATTATTCGCAGCATGTAGGGACTTATTTTTGTAAATAAAGTCGTACGGGCAGCAGATCTGTAGCAAAATCCGGCGCGCTCCACTAGTTTTGTCGTATGGCGCTACCTAAGCATGATGCATGTCTGATAAATACAATTAGCTAATAACAATTTTTTTCAATTTTTGACTCCTTTGATCGACGTAATTTTCTTTTCTGTGCTTTTTGATTCAAATTCGAATGCAAAAATGAAAAAATCTCATTGTTTGTTACCGCGCTGCTGAAATTGCAATGCTGCGCAGCGAGCCAGCGAGGCCGGGATGTTGTTATGACGTACACCCCCTTTAATTGAGAATTTTGAAAACTACTGAAAATCCGATATTTTTATACTTTTTCCAAAAAACGAACAACTTTAACTTTGCATTAGAAAACTTATGAAATGACATTTTAGAGAACTCCTGTACTAATTTAAATAGGCGGTTAACTTAAAATGACAAATCACAGCTAACTTGACTAAAACATTTCGGCCCTCTGGCGGACGTCTTTGAAACTTATGATACCTAACCTTTTTTGATATGATTGTAAAGAGAATTCAAATTTTGAATTTCTGTTTGTACACAAAATTAAAAGCGGACTATTATTTCCAGCATATCTGCAATCCGGCCTAAAAACTTTTCAGGAAATACATTTCGATCCATAACAGCAGAAACAAGGAAAATTTTATCTGAGAACTTGAAAACCACAAGAAGTCTCAAAACACGATTATACTTTATTACATGCAATAAATTACCAAATAAAGCGAGGCAATTGAATATAAATAGTTAAATATTAGAATTGAGGTAAATAAATAAATTATAATTTCCTCAGTCTACGCCCTATGTCTCTCAAGTCAGGGGCTACATAGACCGGCAGAGTTTTTGATCATTCTTTACCTACTTACATCTTAATTTTGATAAGACGCTTGTCGACAACAATCTGAGTAGCGAACGTTTAAATTGGCGGTAGATATAAAAAAAACGTCAAAACGAGTTTTTTAGAAATTTAGTGTCACCATTAGAAAAGTGCTGCTTCTAAATAAAGAAAATTAAGTACAGTCCAAACTACTATAATCGTTTTGGCTGAAATTTGGTGTGTATGTGACTCACTGAAGAGCTGAAATTCCCACTGAGCACACACACGTTAACTCCACATTGTTGTAATGTTGCCTCCGTTGAAATAACGTTTCTGGTTATAAAATTCAACCGTTGAAAAGTAGTTACTTCTAAACGGTATTTTGTAAAATTGAATAAAACGTTGTAGTTTAGTAACCTTTCCTCAACTTGTCACAAACGTTGATTTTAAGTATAATTAACAACCTTGGTCAAAACGTGTTTTACTTACGTTGATTATTAACATAACAAATCAACCCATTTTGATAATGTTACCCGACTGATTTTAAGCAGTAATTTTTCTACGTTAAGAAAACGTTATCTTAGAAACTGATTCAAGCATCGGTACGACTATGTATTACTTCAAGTGTATTGAAAACGTTGATTCAACGTTGTTTAGTAATGTTGGCTAAACTTAGCAGATCAACTATGGTTTTGATAACGTAATATATAATAATAGATTCAAAACGGTATGTTATCAATTATCATTATCAACGTTAGGAAAACGTTAAGTTATAAACTTGTTTTCAACCACGGTGCAGACATGCATTGATTTGAAAGTGTGACAAAAACGTTGAAGCTATTATAAATTCAAACTTATTCTACACGCCGGTAAGCCATGAAAATCTGGTGATATGGTGGCAACAAGATAGTTGAAGCAAAATATCCCTGGCATCTATTGATTAATTTATGTTTTAGGTTAAAAGTTCTTGTCAAAAGAACATTTTTTCTGTTAAAGGGAAAGAACGACGCAAATCAAAGGCACACTTACTCCAATTAGATTTTATTGACGTAATTCGAACGGCATAGATCTTCTAGCATAGCGTAGTGTGACATATCACTAGCATGGCAAATTAAAAAATTTTCCCCCGCAAGTTTGACAAATAAGTACTGCCATTACAGAAAAAAAAATTTGATGGCCTACTGACGTGTAGAATAAACTTGAATACAATATACGTGGTTTTACTAACGTGGATTCAACTTAACAGATCAACCAATTTTACTGTTGTTGTATGGTTGAGTTGCAGTATTTGTTTAACTTTAAGGAAACGATAATTGGTACATCTCTTTTCAACCACGGTTACAGAGGTATGCATTAATTTCAAGTGTATTTAAAACGTTGCCGCAACGTTGTCTTCCTGTCGTTGATTAAACGTTAAGAGATGTACCGACAAAGAACGTCACTGAAAGTTTATGCGTATGAGGGAGCCACTAGCCTTGAATCACTAATTATAGGTAGTTATAATATAATGTTGTGGCTGACACCCACGTCTGTATTACGGACGACTTCTGGACTTTGCTTAAATTCCATTAAGAGTTTGGTTATGGCTAATGGCTATGGGACATCCACCGTTCGTGAACGGCACTGGAGGCGGTGATGTGATGTAACGTCTATTATACGTTATTAGTCAACGTAACGTTCAAGTTGCCAAAATAACCGAATGTCAGTCTTTAAAAGACCCGTTGAAAATTGGTTTACTTGCAGAAATCGATGTAACGTATATTATACGTTATTAGTCAATGAATTATTTTAAGTTGTCAAATACCTAAATAATAGCGTTTAAACAACACGACATTGGCACGTTTATTCCATCTTTAAAATCAACGTTACCTACTTGAAAAGGGTTAGTTGTAATATAACGTTTTTTCAACGTGGTTACGTGCTCACTGGGAAAGTCATTCTGACACATCAACTCTAGAAAGATAATTAACCACAATGAACAATAAAGATAATATGACTCTCTGGTTTTAAAAATGTACCTACCTATTTATCTATTCTATCATTTGAACAGAGGATAATGAAGATTTTCAACTCGACACACGACACGCGGTGAAGAGGTTTTTAACTCAGCTATTGCATTGTCATTCCTCAAGTTAATCGCATGTCATGTAAAGATAATTAAACTTTCCTCATGTTTCAGCAGATACACCACACCAATACCTACCAGACTGCAATATTTTGACCGTTTCATAACTAATTTACACGTTTTGCGTGTTTAAACCGCTGCACGCAATACGATTCAGACAGAGCGATATTTCAGTGGTTTTGAGGTTTGCTCTATACACAATTACATCGTTGTAACATTCGACCGAGCTATTAATCACAAAAGGTGCTAGAAAGACTTTTTCGCACCACAATTTTACAAGCATTAAAGGACTTGATAAAACAGTCTTGGAATTGTTAAATTATTCAGTGAGAAATTAAGCAAATGTGCGTGTTGTGCGTTTATCGCGAGACGCAGGCTTTGATAAATAATAGATTAGTCTTGTAAATCACACAAAGTTTGCTACTAGTTTCGTAAGTGCACTTTGTTACCTAAACTCTCTCCTCCTAGCTCACCTCAACTTGTTTCAGGATTAAGCTGCTGAAATAACAGGATCGTTTGTGGCGAATACAAATAAAGAGCACCGCGTATTTGTCTAGAATTAAACATTCAACAGAACAAGTGCTGAAATAATTATAAATGAATGAAAAAAGAGATCAATACGGGCGTCTAGCAGTTTCGGAAATTATTGTTTGCCTAGATTATCATTGCACTCTCATACCTAGTTAAATATTGACAGAGTCAGTATTGAAACGACCTCTCCTGAACCTGACAAGATATGTTAGGTATCGTAGACATAACATTAATTATAGATATTTTCTACCTACAGCGAGAAGCATCATCTCGTCTGGCAAAGCTGAAATAAAACACATTTTGCAAGACAGAATATCGCAAAAATCGATAGACATCCAAATTAAAGGCAGAAGTTGAAACATTTACAATGCTTCAGGAAATAAGATGTGGTTGTCTGCTGTATTGTATCGTTGCAGCAGGAACGCGCAACTATAGAATGTTTCACTAATTCACGAGCGCGTTCAAAATACAGAATAGTAATTAGTAATCCATTTTATAGAGGAGGAACAATGGGACTTGAATGAGATTAGCAGCGTCTTATTAACTATAAAACACAAGTTGGATCCGTGCGTGATTTCCAATTTCCATACTATTAGGAGACTTGATGGCTTTCAGAACTAATCCGGGAGGGGTGCACTTTCTTATTATAATTCAGTTACATGGTTGCTTGAGACTCAGCCAAAATTTTTAATCGTGCTGCATTATACTGTAAAGGTTGAGTAACTCACTGCAAATAAGTGTTTTCAAGTAGGTAACTAATTTACTTAACCTACTATGACTTAAGTCAAATAAGTTAACTACCTACCTAACGAGATCTTCGATTGCACTTTCGTTTCAAGTTACTTGCACTTGCACAACTCAACACCGCACCATTTATAGTGTCACAATAACCGTTATGTTCACCTCCAGATAAAAGCAACTCCCAAACAATTCTTCTTTGAAATTGAAACTAAATGGCACATAATCGTATCTATGAGTTGAAAACATCGACCTTTAACTAAAATTTCCATGAAATTTGAGCTTGGAAAAGCATTGTTATTGTTAATACAGGGTGGGCCCGTAAAAGTTGGAACAAACTTTGGCTGCTAATAAAATTTTTATTTATAATCCGATTTCATCGAAGATTTGTGAGGTTGTTAAGTCAACCTTTCTACATCGAGGTCACTCATTTAATACACCAACATTCATTTAGTTTCTGAAATATTCTTCAGTAAATGAAGCGGTAACATTTAGGGTCGCTGCAAAATGAAACCAACGGTGATGGTCTGCTTTTCTATATCTTAGAATCATATTTGAAGTTTTCTGAGCAGAGTAACAACAAAAAGTTAAAACATTTTTTGTTCTTTTACTCAAAAATTAATTAATTAACATCTGCAGTTTCGCGAAAAACTCGAAGTTGTAAGTCAAGTTGCCTTTTGGAATTCACTTCTGTCACATTGTCAAGCAAATTAATCTGTTTAACATGGCTCGATTATTACTAGAAGATAAAATTTTAATCTCCACCAGCTCCACCAGCGTAATTTTGGAACCAGAAGAATCTAGTGCATTACTGCAACTTTTCTGAAGGCTCCAAAATTACGCTCTTGGCGCGTTTTGATTAAAATTTATCTTCTAGCGATAATCGAGCCATCTTAAACTGATTAAAATTTGCTTGTCAATGTGACAAAAGTAAATTCCAAGGGCAACTTGACTTGAAATCTCAGGTTTCTCGCGAAACATTGCACATTTTAGTTAAATTAGTTTTTGAGTAAGAGAACAAAAAATGTCTTAATTTTTCGGTGTTACTTCGCTCAGAAAGCTTCAAATATGATTCTAAGATAAAGAAGAGCAGCCCGTCACCGTTGATATAATTTTGCAGCGACCCTAAACGTCACCTCTCCATTTACTGAAGAATATTTCAAAAACTAAACGAGTGTTGGTACAATAAATGAGTGGCCTCGACGTAGAAAGGTTGAGTTAACAACCTCACAAAATTTCATTAAAATCGGATTATAAATAAAAATTTTATTAACGTACAAAGTTTGTTCCAACTTTTACGGGCCCACCCTGTAATTACCTATACGTAACAATTCGTAGACCATTCTTCTACGATTTTAAACGTTTTGTTGCCATTAGTGCTGGAACCTTACCATCGCGTGGGTCTTTGCTTTCCGTGTCTTGTGTTTAAAATTTTAAAGTTGATATGCCTCAAGGGCACTTCCCGTGGACCAATTGCTCCCAACTCTTCAACGGGTCATCTAATCTGCATGTACCAAATTTCAGTCAAATCGATCCAGTGGTTTGTACTACATATAACGTGGTTTTAGTGTTATTACAAAATTTCGATTTTACAACCATTGGTGTGCCGAAACGGCACTTTCCGTGGGTCGTTTGAATCCAAAAAATGTTCAGCTCTTCGACGTGTAATACAATCCTCATATTATGCAAAATTTCAGCTAAATCGGTTTTAAAGTCCAATAAAAATCTCGATTTTTTTAGTTTTTGGTCAAAAGAGCACTGAGAGTAAATGCATCTTTGGAAGCAGAATTTGAAGGCCTTTCTTATGGTGGCGTGAAAAATGGGGGTTTGTATTTAAAATTTAAAAGTTGATGTGCCAAAATGGCATTTCTGTTTGCACGATTGGCTCCAAAAGCTTTTCAGATCTTTTGGTTATGATATGAGATGCCTACGTACCAAATTTCCGCCAAATCGGTTTAGTAGTTTTGGCTGTGGCGTGTTTACAAACGTACGAATTGATATTCACTAATTTTAAAAAATCGCTGTATAGGTCCATTGGCGAAGCATTGAAAAAGATTTGGTGTTTTTTCATAACCTGCATGAAAGTAGGTTTAGTCATCATCATGCCATCTGTTAAGAAATGCATCATATTTCCACACTAGTGCGAAAAGTAAATCACAGCGCGAAAACTGAATTTCCACATTAGTGGGAAAAGTAATTAACATAAAGGTATATAATAATAATATGTATTTGCCTTCTGTGGTACAAATGAGCACATAATAATTTCGTAAATTTTTTCAGTCACCATGATCTGCATGACGATTAATTTAATTTCCTTACTTGTGTGCCTAGACGTAAGGAAATGATGTATTATACAAAGCGTTCCAATGAAAAGGAGCCACCTCAAATATATTTTTTTTTCTTTATTTACCAGAACAAATATTTATAATATAATACGTGATGAGAAAAAAAAGTGTAAAATGATAAAATATGTTGGTGGTAAATCTCAAGGGCTATGTTCAGTTCTCCCATACGAGACTACTGTTCTTCTACACAGCCCTCGGCAAAACATAAATAACTAACTATAACAAGACGGGAGAACAAGAACACGTTTGGCAAAGTGGAACAAAAATATCAAGAATTTTGAAAAAATGAAGCGCTACTTTACAGAAATAAACAGTAAAACACTGTAATGAGTTATAAATATATTCATCTTAATTTAACTTAAATATAAATAGCTGATGATTGTACTGATAGTAAATAATCTGACATGTACCTTTAAAGAGAGAGATGGACGAAAGGTAGCAGGAATTTTGTTCATTATATGAGCGATAGATACTGTACGAAAAGGAGCGTTTGAAAAATTGTGAATTGTGCAGTGGAATTTTTAAAGTACACTTACTCGCAAAAAAATCGGGACAACCGAAAAAAATTTCAACCCCAAAACTCACCCCTTTCAGCCCCCTAACTCAAAAAATGGACAAAGAGGAAATTGAGTGTCCCGATTTTTTTGTGAGTAAGTGTACCTATCTCTTCTTCTGATATTAATATTATGTATATCGCTCCTGTGCACTATTGCAGTTAACAATGCAGTTAACAATGATTTTATGGTTATACATATTCAACCAGGATAATTCTTTCAATTTATGAGAAAGAAACATGGTGGGATTTAGAAAGCCCAAAAATAAATCGAATGCACGAATTTTGAACAATTTGCAATCCTCTTTGATCTACAGCAAATTTCGTAAACCAAATAAAATATGAAAATTCGTGTGTTCCCCTCCAAATAAAAATCGACCTGTCCGAGGGAATTTTCATATTTTATTTGTTTTTACGAGATATTTGGGGTGTCTACTTTTCATTGGAACGTTCTGTATAATTACTTTTCCCATTAGTGCGGAAATGAATTCACTTTTCGCACTAGTATGAAAATATGATGCATTTCCTAACTGAAATTGGTGGGATAAATTAAATTTTTCGCTCGGGATAATGATTTTATCGCTAATTTTAAACCCTAAAGACCTCACTGAAGACAATCAGCTCCATTTTTCCGACTATGTTATCGATTTGCTTGTATTTATTAACTTTTTCTAATACTAACATTTTATACTGTTTATGATGGTGCGTTTGAATTAGCTTTCTATAAAAACACGTCGCCCATGACAACGTGTTTTAAGACAAATAAATCAAAAATTTTTGACATTTGGTCATTTGAATTGACAAGAAAATTCAAAAGAAAAGGTCGCGTTAATATGATTAGTATTAGAAAAAATCACGAAGACAACACGTGTTTTATATTATCTGTCCGGGATCCACACGACCGAGATTCACCCGATTTCCATGGCGATTCATTGTTGACAACAATGATTCGCCATGGAAATAGGGTGAATCCCGGTCGTGTGGATCCCGGACAGACCATAGTTTAAAACTCTCGACCTACTATATTTTCGCTCCTAACGTCGCTCAAATATAAACTACGGCCTCGCTTTTTAAACTGTCTATAAAACACGTGTTGTCTTAATAGTTATAAGACAACAAGTGTTTTATAGACAGTTTAAAAATCGTGGCCGTAGAATCCGCAGTTTATATTTGAGCGACGTTAGGAGCGAAAATAATATTAGGTCAAAATTATTTGATTTATTAAATTTTAAATACGTTGTCATGAGCGACGTGCTTTTACAGACTGACGTGTTTTATAGCAAACATAAGAAGCTAATTCAAATGCACCATGGAAACAATATAAAATGTTAGTATTAGAAAAATACCTATTTGAAGTGCCAAAATGAACCACCATATTGAATTTATTTAACGTACCTATGTCAGCTCTGCGGTCAATGATGCCTACAGCAAAATATTTAATCTACTACGAATTTTAACTGGGAGCTAATGGCTCAATACCTTAATTTATAAAATAATCTGCAAAATATGAACCGTCGAGTCTTATCGATTGCGACGAGGATTGCGTTGTTCAGTCCTCATGGATCCACTACTACTCATTAAATGGTAGATTTTTTCGGCCAAGCTCTCCTCTTCTTTTTAGCTTAAATCAGTTTAACCATATTCTTATTAATCAACAAAGGGAAATGTACGGTACTACTGGCATACAACGTTGGCCCTTTTGGACCTACAATTAACCATATCACTATTGATTATCCACCTAATTAAAAAAAAACTGCAATATGTACTCTATTAAGCGCTTTTCAGCCTTTTTTTTTGCTGCTAAAGTTCGATCTATGCAACTCGATCGGATGTTCTTGGCAGCAATTTAAAGCTTTCAGTTTTCGCGCGTGTAGTATAATTTATTTTGCTTTTACTCATGAAAAAAATGACTAAAACAATGTCTAAAATCTGTACTTTTTTGAGGTATCAGGTTGCAACAGTTCCCATCGCGGGTTGTGCAACATGTTATGAATTTAGTTCGGTAATTGAATTTAAAGCCGCGGTGTGAAGTCTCGGTGGTGATCCCAGATCAAAGGACGGAGCACACCCCTTTAAAACAGCCCTTTGAGATGGTTTCTCTCTGCATCTGACTTAACAGTGTGTAGCACTCTTATCACATAAGCCCTTCTTATAGAACGAAACTGCCTCCTTGAACACAAACACTAGACGTTATTATAAGTTTGCCATTCAATATTAGGAAATTTTAAAATGAGCGTTCAATAAGTGATTAAATTAGCATATAGTTCACATCCTTTGAATACGCGAGAGAAGTGAGGAAATGCAAATGTTCTTGCCATAACTAAACGTTGAATAAGAGAAGATTCTCTTTTGAGGGAGCACCTCGATTTACATACTACACAGACACCTACATATTCATGGGAAAAATTTTCCCGTGTCGAGATTTCTGGCCGCTTTTGTATTTTAATTTGATGGTGTCGACTGGTGACAGACATCTGATCCTTGAATGTGAAATTCCATGCACGATCCACCGCAAGACCCTTTTCACGGACAAATGAAAATGAATTTAGCGAAAGAAATCGCGGACTGGACAAAATAGCCGAATTAGCGATCTTTTACTGGATTATGAGCGGGGTCACGTACTGCGCGATGATGGCCCCGGAATTACAAATCAGCTTTAACGTTTGCTCGTCATCAGCACATTCGGAACGATTTGCCTCAAAGTGCTGCAGAATCTGTTTTTTTAAATCCGCTTTCTGTTACAGATTTTGCATTTTTAGTGCCGAAGCTTATGATTATGCACTACAGTTTTAGAGAATTCGCTAGCGCGTTCGGCCGTCCGTTTACTCTGCCCATCGCCTAACTTGAGAACGAAAGCAGATATCGAGCTGAAATTTTGTACACGGGTGTATACCCGGAAAATCTCGGCGCTGATTGCTTTTGGGCTATATAGGACCAGGGGGGTGGAAGTTAGGAGTGAAAAACCGAAAAATTATTAATTGCAACAACTTAAGAACTAGTGGAGGTATATTTAAGTCTGCTGAAGGCGAAGGGGTACCAATTTCGGGGGATGAAATTTAGGGGATGAAAACCACAAAAAATATGGTACCTCCGCAAAGGTTGGCGCAGCTATGTGAAACTCAACGTACACACATGTATCGGTCAAATCTTGCGGAGATGCATGTTTCGCAAAATCGAACAGATAGGGTAGAAATTAGGGGTTGCAACTCGACATGCCGCTTAAGAAGAATCGGTCGAACTCCCAACATGCAGAAAACCAAGAATACGAGAACTGAGACACTAATCAACGAATCAAGGCAGAATTTGGTGTGTTAATTTTCAGTGACCCTGTAGGCGGATGGATAAATTTCCACTAAGATCTAACAAGGGGGATGCAATTTAAGGGTTGAAACTGGAAATGGTGGTATAAAATTACAGGGTTTGATAGATTTCGGTCAACTATTAAAGAAATGTCTACGAGTTTCCAACCTAAAACCAACCCCTAACTCTTTGCAGGCGGATAAATATAATATATATATTTTTTAAATCCTATTGATTTATTTATGAACAAGCCAAGTCAGTAAATACGCAAGGAGTTATGTAACACCGGAGAAATAAACTCAAATGTGTAAATCACAAAAGGAAGAAATCATCTTGAGGGGTTGAAAACATGAATCTATAAATCTTCGCAATTTTTCAGGGATTGGAGTTTAGGGGTTGAAACGTTCATGAAGCCTTGTAATTTGCCACAGAGAAGCAGTATCTTCTGTGAAACTGTGACGTCTCACACATTGCATCTTCGAGAAAGGAGGAGTGAATTTTAGGAGAAATTTATCGAAGGGGATGAAAGTTAGGGGTGTAAACTCGAAATTTCACTGAATAATGTAGGGTTGAAATTAATACCATTCGATCGATGGCTTTTTATTGATGGTACAGTATGCGTCAGATATTTTGCTCGATCGTTTGTTACGCAACTGAAAACTTTGCCGAACAGACTCGGTCATGACGCCTAAAAACCATAGTTACCTGAAATCATTGATCGTTCAAAGTAGTTGTTACGACCGAATCTGTTCTGTAAAGTTTTCAGTTGCATAATAAACGATCGAGCAAAACATCTGACGCATACTGTACAAAAAAGGTCTTAATCATCATTCGCGTAAAACGACCCTTAAGGGCAGTACAACCCCTAACATGCCGAAACACAAAAATGCAAGAACTCAAAAACTGCTCAACGAACGTATCAAAGTTAGATTTGGTGTGTTAATTTACAGCGACACTGTAGGCAGATGGGCTAATTTCCATTAGGGTCTAACAAGGGGGATGAAATTGACGGGTTGAAACTGGAAATTTTTTCATGTAGATAAGTGGTGGAATAAAATTATGGGGTTCGATAGATTTCGGTTAACTATTGAAAAAAAGCAAAGTTTGTACGCAGACCCCTTCTTTTTCGTGTAATTTTCGCTTGCTATAGTTAAACACATAGTTTATTTTCACCCTTCCTGACTTTTCATCCTCCTCCACAATTTTTCAACCCCACAAAGCGTTAATTTTTTTCGGTACCTACTTAATAAATTTCTGAAATTTCAAAGAAATAGTAGTGTAAAATTACGGGATTCGATAGATTTCAGTGAAAAAACGGAATACCAATAGAAGTATTGGTACCCTAAAGGGTTCTACTCTCATCAAAACAGTGCCTAGAAAATGCCAAATTCATGTCTCCAGGTTTCACCCCGAAACAACGGTGGATGACTTGAAAAATTATATCAAACCATATTTTCCAGAAGCAACTTGCGAGAGCTGGAAGGCAAGGTATCCCGAGTTTTATGCCTCATTTATAGTCACCATTGATGCGAACAACATCCCAGCAGCAATGAGTAGTGATGTGTGGCCGGAAGGAATCTCTTACAGCCGTTTTTTTCCCAAGAGGACAACAGACAATCCAACAAAATAGGCATTAATTTATCCGAAGATAGATGGCTCGCCAACTCTGAAGCAACCAACAATGACCTCAATATAATGCAAATAATTCATATAAATATTAATTCCCTCAGAAATAAAGTCAATGAACTGGAGGTATTTCTGGATCAGCATCGGCCAACCTTTTTATGCCTAACGGAGCATTCGCTTAGGGATGACGAAGTTGAATATTTCAATTTAGGTAATTATTCAATAGTTGGCAAGTTCTGCCGCAAGAGATTTGCCAGGGGGGGCGTGCTTATCTACTCCGGCGATCATGCAAGTTGTGAGGTAAGGAGTGTTCATGTGGAGACTGAGCCGATTGAGAAAGATGGCGAATTCACTTGTGTCGAATTTACTTGTAACAACATTACATATATCTTGATTTGTGTGTATAGGTCACCATCTGGCCAAATAACTAAATTTTTCACCTTGATATCTCAAATTCTCGACCAGCTCTATGATGCAAAAAAGCATATCATACTCTGTGGAGATTTTAATGTTCATTTTGAAAATGAAAATGATTCTCATGTGTTAAATTTGACAAGCATTTTGGCGGGGTATGGTTTGGAGCCTCAGGTTGCTGAAACAACTAGACCCGGTAGAAATGTAAATTCGATCATAGACAATTTCTGTACAATTAAGTCAAAGGAGGGCATGAAATGCCGGGTAATAGAGAGTGTAATGTCAGACCATTATGCGCAGTCGCTTGAGATTGATACTGCACCTCAGCCTGAATCAACCTATTGTACCTACAGGCGACTATTTACAAAAAACAATAAAAAAGAGTTTGTGGAAAGATTGAAACTTCATAATTTCAGCGATGTCTTTGCGTTAAAGCATACGAATGAAAAATATAATTATAAAATTAAACGAACTTACCTTAAGTGAAGTTCAATTTTAATTATATGAAGCGCCTCGTCGAGAAGATCACAATGGTAGTACCCCGATTTCTCTGTCAGACCTCACAAATTTTAAAGGAAAACTCCGTCTCCGTCGTGCTCCTATCACACTATCGTGGCTCGCTAGATATGACATTATTATTGAAAGCTGTTTTGCTGCAACTACAGGGTTGTTCAACAATGATGTCTTGGACAAAGACATGGGTTGGGAGGGTGTGATCTTCTCGACGAGGCGCTTCATATAATTAAAATTGAACTTCACTTAAGGTAAGTTCGTTTAATTTTATAATTATATTAGCGCCTCTTACTCGAAGATCACAATGGTAGATGTTTAAAGAAAGTTGCAACAAAACAAATGATTGAATAAAATAACTTAGTATTTTATTCAGTCAAGTACCTAGCACAAAAGAACTTATGAACTAAGAGCAGTTCTGGTCATAAGTTAATGACAAAATAGTAATACTAGTAATAGTAATAGTTACTAGAAACCATTGAGCCTAAAAAAATTAGGATTCAACTGGAGAACTGCGAAGTTATAACTACATTAACGCAAATATGCAGCAAATGATTTCTGAGACTGAGATCAGTTTATTATGAAATATTTCCAAATGCTTTAGAAGGCTCTGACCACTCCGCAGTGGAATGGTTACAAAATTGAACTCGAGACCCTTCCTTTTAGCAGCAGACGTGGTGACATGTCGAGTGGTGGAGACAGTTACTATCTAAACCACTTTTGGCCAAGATCCAATTAATCCACCGACTAATATCAATTTTTTTTTTTTTTTTTAAATTACGTAATGAGTGATTATGATCAGTAGTGAAAAGGATTTCGTTTTGGGCAAATATGCTATTAGGGCACTAGCTACACAAATAGCTTGTTAACTTTGAAAGAAGGCAGAATAAGAACAGATTTCAAACGGTTAGGGCCGGACGTTTTAGGCCTATCCGGTACACCCCTTGATAGCAATTCTCTCATCAACTTAGTGTAAGTACAATGTTAGGCACATATTATTCCTACATCTTCAAATAAAAGAAACAGTTTGCAGTTTGCACTGCGTACAAAAGCGAGAAGTACGTACTTCTAGTTTCTTAGTGTGAATTTTTAATGAGTGAATAGACTTTGAGTGCAAACTTGACCCATGGCCGAGCCAAACAAAGAACTCCAAGTTGATGAATATTTTTGCGGGTCTTAAAAGAAAAATAAAGACATCCTTCAAAAATCTTTTAATTTGCTAACCTTGACCTCTGCATCTGGGCCCAAAATGAATGCAAGAATTGGTCTATAAGATTTATGTGAACAATATTCTATGTTTGCTTGAAAAAAAAACTCCAGTTAAGAAACTGATGTAACTGAATCTGCTACAAAAAAACGGACCGTTTCTCTCTTTCACAAAAGAACCCCTTATACTTTTAAGCCGGAACCGTCCCGTTTCAACGTACAATTCGTAAGTCAGAATCATTATTGGAAGCTGGCAAGCTTGCCGGATAAGTGACCGCACACCAGAGTAAGATTCTTCCTCAAGGGGTGCGGTTTCCTATCAAAAGACAACAATAAATTAGAAGCAGGCTTAAAATAAAGAGGTTCATCAACTAGAAGTGACTTGAACGGAGGAAAAAGAGGAAATCAAAGGTGAGAAGGTTGATCAGGTCTGATACCTGTACATACCACCACCAAACCTTTCGTCCTGTCCATGTCCATGATG
The DNA here is from genome assembly GCA_963924575.1 of Pycnomerus fuliginosus. NCBI lineage: Eukaryota > Metazoa > Arthropoda > Insecta > Coleoptera > Zopheridae > Pycnomerus > Pycnomerus fuliginosus. Next base: position 31,018,947 of record OZ004620.1, read on the forward strand.
ACTATTTTTTGCAATAACTCCAAAACAGTAAGTAAATGGGACCCTATGGAAAAAACCTTCAGGGTCTTTGGGCCATGGAGTAAATAAAGGACATTCCTTGTTGAAACAAGTGGCAAACAAATACAATTTGAAAGTTCTCGTTCGGTTTCAGGCGCTAACTTTCGAGAAGCCACACTTCTTGTTTTACCTGAGCTGGAGGGCGAATATTTTGGTTTCCTGTGTGCTTCGTTATGAACGCTTGTGATTTTGGAAATCAACCCGCGCCCGCATTCTATTTAATTTCATAATTTTCATGTTGACACATTCGGGTTTATTACGGATATACTTCCAATGATTGAGATTGAGATGAAATTATAGCAACGCACATTGTTGCAACATTATATCCATAGCAATTTTTCAAGAATTAGAAAATTTCCAATGATTGAGTTTCACCGTAATCAGCCCGATTAGATGTTGCATTGGCATCCTCTTTTTATCATCCCATTTAAGATAGATAGTTAGCAAAATCTAAATAGTGGGATTTTCACACCATTTCCAAATAAATTAGCAATTTTACCGAGTTCAGAGGACACCCCCCAACTTGATACGTCGGGAGCAATAGCTGTGGTGTTGTCTATTCTTAGGAACACATCGCAATTCTACATCTAGGAAAAATCTTAATGTAAACAATGCAGCCGTTGGTTATATAAACTTGTTACAGAAACACCCCCAACCAGTTGTTGTGTAGACATTAAAAAAATCAGAATAAATGTCTATTTGAAGAATTAAAAGGTTCAGTTGATTACCTATTAATATCGGCACATAAAAAATGTTCGACATCTACCAGTCGAAATTTTGTTAGATGCGGCCCTGAAAGCAAAACCATCCTAGTTGCGTATTCTTTTGTTCTCTAAGATCCAAAAAATTTGACACGTTCAACTACCTCTTGTAACCAAGTATATTATGACCGCGCAGCATGAAACCAACGCTTAAGAATTTTTGTAACTGTCGAATGCTGCAGCTACGAACATCATTGTACGAACTATCCAAATCAGGTCATGAACTTTTTGACGTCTCTTGGTTTGCAAAGCGATTGACATTTGTATTATAAAGGAAACCTAAGCAAATACATTTTTGATTGGGATTCAAAACGCTTTAAGCAAAATTAATAGCGAAACTCAACTCCTGAAGGAATCTACGTTAGTCGTTACATTCTATATAACTGTTAACGAATTAAAAATTAAGATCATACGCTTTAAACCAGGAGATTCTTGGATGAGAAATATGCGTGAAGACTGATTTTTGGTGAGAGAACAGAGCCTTGTAGCTCGTAGCGGCTTAAATTACAAAATTGAAGCAGAAATTGTCTCCAACTCCTTTATACTGCCCAAATCCTCCCAGTGGAGAGCACTGCACTTGCATTCTAATGCATTTCTAACTGTAACCTGACAGCCAGTTGAAAAGCTTTGGGTCTACCCAAGGTCTTGCGAAAAAACGCAGCGAGGAGACCCGTTGGACCTCTTGGGGTGATGGGTGTTTTTAACTTTTCGATATTAGCAGTCTGGTCACCTTTAGTAAGCTCTGTTGGAATGAAAACCTAAATGGATCTCTGGCATTTTTCGAATTTGAGCATGAAATGGATGGATTGTTCTTGGGAACTTTGACTGAGGAGTTGTTTTTAGCTTCACAATTTAAAAAAATATATATATTTCTCGGCTTCAGGCAATTTTGAAGAATTTTCACTTATTCAAGGCTAATAAAATTCGTCTTGCCAAAGTTTATTTAATGTCCCCGTCTAAGAAATAACTTTTCCGGATCCGACGCCAACTGAATATTGGGGAGAACGTCCCCGCCTCCTTCCTCCTCCTCAAACAAGAGGCTGAGGGGCTTGTCCTGCAAGACAACTAGACGAGCATCCCGGGGATAACCGCAGGTTTAGGTACAGACCTCGAACTTTTTTAATCAGTTTTGGGGTGCTTAGCAGTTGACAATTTAAAAAAGGCGGATGTTTGGCTACCAACTCTAGACAATCTTCCTCCTTTATCCCATTATTCAGGACTTCCTCCCAGCGCTATGCAAGGCCTTGTTAAATTGGATAAGCAAGAGGCTTTGTGGCATCCCAATCAGCACCAACAACTCTTGAATTGGAGTACTTAGCTTGGTGAAGACTTGAAGAGGTTGTGCTTGAAAATTCTGTATCAGACCAGTTTACTAAGGCAAAGAAAATCGATTATTTTCAAACAGTTTTCAAGCATTATCACAAGCACAAGCCAAATAAATTAGGGCATGCGTCATTAGAACGTCATCATTGACCTTAGACGTAATCAGGCGATTACTTATTGAGTTGCAGATCCTGTCTTCCTTCTTGCCATCTCATCACAAGTCAGATAAATCAGAACTACTGATTACAACGTCTTCACAGACGGTTCTGACGGGATATACTATCCCTTGTGATGAGAACTCGAGTTGTAGAGCCAAACCATTGTTTCCAGATCACAAGTCAGATAAATCAGAATTACTGATTACAACGTCTTCACAGACGGTTCTGACGGGATATACTATCCCTTGTGATGAGAACTCGAGTTGTAGAGCCAAACCAAACCATTTTCCAAATCACAAGTCAGATAAATCAGAATTACTGATTACAACGTCTTCACAGACGGTTCTGACGGGATATACTATCCCTTGTGATACCTCGAGTTGCAGAATCAAACCATTTTTGCCAAGTCGCAGGTCAGATAAACCTGAACGTTACACCATCAACGTTTCTGACAAATATACATCCATATTCGTGCCTACAAGGAAATATTTGAATATTTGAAAATGAAACCCACCTGAAGATATGGAATCTTCATCTGAAAATGGGTTATTGTAAAGCGAAGAAGTTGAGGACTCAGCACCACTGAGATTAGGCAATTTAGAACACCGCCGGCGATTTTTGCGTAACTTCCGCCTCCGGTGCGTCTTGTCAGATGTCAAAAAACGAATTTCTTCTTCCAATTTGCGTAGTTTTTTCACAAACCAGAGGAGCTGTGCTACGTAGAAGGTGTAGAAGGGTTCCGATGACCCTTTCGTGGCGGCATCTCTCGGAATCTTGTTGATTTTTGTTATAAATTCGCACAATAAAAGACCGACATCCGGTCAGTCTGACACAAAAACGAGTAATGATGTCATATCTAGCGAGCCACGATAGTGTGATAGGAGCACGACGGAGACGGAGTTTTCCTTTAAAATTTGTGAGGTCTGACAGAGAAATCGGGGTACTACCATTGTGATCTTCGAGTAAGAGGCGCTAATATAATCAATTTTTTCAAACATTCTTCAACCTTTTTGATATTTCTTTCCCCCTCAAGAAATGCAAACTCTCCAATTTAAAATGTAAGCATAAAAATTGGGTCACTCCAGAAATCAAAGCGTGGTCTATGAAATTAAAAGACTTGCATCAAATTTACCAAAATACGCGTGATCCTTTGATTTGAAGAAATATCGGAAATATATCAAGGAATGCAAAATTGCATTTAACCATAAAATTATCAATAGTTCTGATAATAAAGCGAAAGCTCTATGGAACATTTATAACACTACCCTGAATAAGAACAAAGAACGGTCAAATCTGAAAATTAAACATAACGATGAAACTATTTGTGACACAAACACCATTGCAGATTTGTTTAGTGAGCAATTTAAAACCGATGACGTAGCACAGAATCCTAAAAAGCTGCCGAATAAACCTAAACAGCGTCTCGTAATGGCCAAGACATTCTTTCTTATGCCAACCGACCCTAATGAAGTTCGCGGTGTTATTTTGAGCCTGCCATCCAAGAACTCGGTGGGTCTGGACCAGGTTCCCTCTTGGGCACTAAAAGCAGTAGCAGACAAAATTTCTTACCCGTTGGCTGATATAGTGAACTGTGGATTTTCTGAGGGCGTTTTTCCGGACGCGCTGAAGTCTGCAAAGGTTGTACCCGTTCATAAAAATGGAAGTAAGTCAATATTGAAAAATTACCGACCTGTTTCTTTGTTGTCCAACATTTCCAAGGTATTTGAAAAACTTATATATAACAGGCTCTTAAAGTACTTTATGCACAATCATATCGTAATTTGACAATTATGTAGGATTTTTTCTGACATAAGCGTCTCTTTATAGCCCATGGACCTCTTTTTAGACCGTCGGTCTATAAAGACATGTCACAATAAATAAAACCTAAATAAATGTTTGAGTCAATTGTCTCCCAAAATTAAATACAAACTATGGAAATTATACTCTAATTTATTGGTATATTATTTTTGAAAATTACCTAATATTGACGATACAATTTGACAATGTTCGGAATTAACATTTCATTTTGATTATAGAGATTTGATTTGTTGTAGTTAACCAGACTACTAGAAGGCGTGTTATCTCTTGGGCCGATGCCAGTTGCGGAATAATTCTCCTTTCCACCGCCAAACACCTTTTCAGCTAGCCTAACTTTGTTGTTAAACAGAATCCTCGATATATTGTTCCGCCACCGATGTTGACTTCCAGCCCCCAATTTGCTTGATACCAAGCATCCCTTCACCAGAATTGGCTAATAATGTGGCCTGAGGACCGACGGAATGCGTGCCCAGTGTATAATTCGGGATTAGGCAGTTTAAGGAAAGCAGCAATTTTTCTTGGTATATCCCGAAAAATATTCTTCCCAACCACCTGTCTTGAGCACTTTCCGTTTCTAAATGAGAGAAAGAAGCGGCGGCTCTCCGTGTTTGGTAGCCGAAAAGCAGCGTACTTCTGGTAAAACTCCAAGAGGCTCGGTGATTTATGGTTGTCCACGACACTAAACATACGGTTCGTCTTGGTTTTAGTGTCTCGCAAAGTAATCAGCAGTGTGGATTTTACTTCCTGTATATCGTCTAATTCTAAGTAGGTGAGCTCTTGTCTGCGGCACGCTCCAGCTATTCCAAAAATTAAGGCTACCTGTTCAAATAAAGATTGATTATTAAATTATTTTGAAACTTTGCTTACCTTATTCATTAAATATATTTCGTCTGGAGCCTGGTGCAAAAAAGATTCTATTTCTTCCATAGTCAGAACCTTGGACTTTTTAGGCTTAAATCCTTCTGATTTTCTTTTCAAAAATCCAAAGAGGGAGGAATAATTGCTAATATCCACTTGTGGCCTTCAGCATCGAATAGTACGACCAAAGGGATGAAGGTTTTTTGTCCTTAGAAAGGTGCCAGAAATAAGCCAAAAGACTCTTTTCGCAATGGTAATTTTCAATACAGTCTTTCATATTACACCACTTCACATAGTCGCTGTACGTTTTCTCGTAGAGTTACTTGGATTTTTCGGGTAGCAGCCCACAACTTCTGGCTTTCTCAGCGGCCTCATCAATTTCGTTAACTTCCATACTTTGTATATAAACACAGAATATAAAGCAGAGCTCAAAATTTTTGCACAAATTGACAAAATGGCTACCTTTGTTACTGTCAATGCTATAGTTACGCAAACAAAATCTATCTGAACGACGTGATGATCATTTTATTTCTTGCAATTTTAGATTTATTTTATTTTAGGGACAACGATTGTGCATAAAATAGTGTATACACTACGGGCATAACTTGCTTTTATGACCCTACAGCATTTTCCTAGCCCTCGCTAGCGCTCGGGCTCGAAATAACGCTTCGGCTCATAAAAGCCTTGTTATGCCCTTAATATATAAATAACTATTATTGAAAATAATTTATTTGCAGCGAGTCACTATGGCTTTCTTCCAAACAGGTCAACGGCAAACGCCATCACGGACTCTCTTAACTTTATTATGTCTAAACTAGACAAGGGATATCTTGTCTCTGGCGTCTACTTCGATTTAAGCAAGGCTTTTGATACGATAGGTCACAATACCCTTTTAATAAAGCTAGACAGCCTTGGAGTGAGAGGATTAGCGAACAAATTGATTTATGACTATTTAACAAACCGGTCCCAAAAGGTTTACATAGCCTCAATAGTGGACGGTATAGGGAGGCAGTCATATTCTGGGGAAAAGGCATTATTGAGGGGTGTGCCTCAAGGGTCCATCCTTGACCCTCTCTTATTCTTCGTCTACGTGAACGATATGGCTGATTTTTTGCGGACTGATTCCTTAGTACAATTTGCTGATGACACTACCTGTAACATCGCTTCGACGGACGTTCAAAGTTTGGTTTTGAAAACAAATGCAATTATGGAAAAAATGCAGGTGCATTGGTTTAAGGGTGGCTCTTTCAATCAATCCCTATACATTAATTTAAATGGAAAATCGATTCCGCAGCTTGAGGCTACCAAATTTTTGGGAATAATCCTCGACTCAAATCTGCGTTTTCATGGTCAATCTGAACTAATAACTAAAAAATTAAGCTCTGCTTGTTGCATAATTAGAGCACTGAGAAATCAACTCGATGTTACTTCAATAAAGACATTTTACTTCGCCCATGTTCAATCAATCTTATCTTACAGCATTATGTTCTGCTATAACAATGATCATAATATAACCACCCTTTTTATTGCACAAAAGAGAATTGTTAGAGCAATGCTAAATATCTCGCAAATTACTTCATGTCGTGAACATTTCAAGACACTTAAAATCATGACAGTGGCAAGTCTGTTTATATATAATATAGTTATGTATGCTAGAAAAAACCTGACTAGCTTTAAAATGAATGGTGACATATATGACACAATGGTTACAAGGGGCCGATATAAGTTGAGTGTTCCTGGCCATAGAACGTCTCTATATCGGACCAGTCCTTATTACAATTGTGTGAGGTTGTACAATGCGCTGCCGGGGTGGATTTGTTCAAACCCCACTGAAAGGGGATTCAAACATGACCTAAAGAGGTATCTGCTGGAATCTGCTTTTTATTCATTATCGGAATACTTTGACGGCCTTCGGACCTAGGTGGACGCTCCTTTTGAGACTCATAGTTTTTATATTATATTAAAAATTGTACTTCCCGTTTGTTGATTAATTGTTCTTGTCTGTTTTATACTCCTTTTTTTTGACGTTATCTATGTTTCAATTGAAATCTACAGATATCAATCAATTTATTATTATTATTATTTATTATTAATCCCCAACTCGAAAAATTTATATAGAGTAAATTGGGCCATTGGAACACCAGTTACCGTAGGACAATAACTGAATGAAAAAATTGCAAACCCGAAACTCACCCCCTTCAACCCTCAAACACACGATTCGTTTATCATGAAGCATATGCTTTGGCAGTACAGTCAGGAGATATAATAACAATGTCGACAGATTCTTAGAAAATACTCAAAATAGGTTTGTGAAGGCTTATATCCCACTCGAGTCGTTTTAATAAAGACGTTTTCACGTTCAATTTTAATTTTTTGGATAAAGCTTGTGAGCATCTATCCACATTGTGAGCGGTCTAGGGCCATTATTTTATCTTGTGAGTGTACTACTAGGTGCAGATTAAATCTGCACGCAAAACCACCAAGCCCACACCTCAATATATGAATCATTTACGGTGTATAACCATCTACCAGGGATACCTTACACATCGAATTGATATACATCTTCCGTTGACTTTTTGGGTTCACTTTCAACCCCTATTACTTCTTGCGAATTTGATGTAGACTTTTTTCAACCCCAAAATTTTCATGAAGTTTCGTTAAGGGCTTCTGCAGATCAATTTTATTTTAATCCCCCGGGACGCTCAGCGCCCCATGAAGTAAACTGCCCCAATCACATCTGTAATTTGGTCAATTTTCTTTGGCATACAAGAAAATATAAACTGCCAACTGATTCGATTTGCCATCATATGCAGAGCGCATCTCCACGGGCGTACTTCAAAGCGAACCTACTCCTGATCTCTTATTATGTTACATACGGTTCGACGAGCCTTGAAAAATACTCAAATAAGATGGTCGCTCGAAAACCAATATTCCTTTTTATTAGGTTTAGTCTATTTGTCGAAGAATTTTGTGTATTTTACCATAACGCAAACAAGGGTTGTTTGGCTCAAAAATTTCCCATTAACGAACGGTCGTCTGGATTATTATTTAAAAGTAAAAAATCTCTTTTGTTTCCCGTCTAGCGAATATGCGCTTTTTGCACTTTTCATTTGTCAAGCCGAGGGGTTAATATTAAAAAATTAATATGTAGCTCCCTGGCGTATGACAAACGACTTGACCTGCAGACATGTCGCCGATGAATTCATTAAAGGATCGTTACGAACACGCATGGATTTCGATAGAATCGCAATAAATCAAACGGCAGATGTGCGAAAATCATGATGGATTGTGTCACTCAAGTTTATCTCGCCCGGAGAGAATAACTACAAGACGGTAGCAGAGAATTAATAATGTGGATATAGCAGACTGTGTTTTAATAATGTTGACAAAAAAGTTGATTACCTGCGTTTATAAATTCCGCGGGCATGTTAATATTACCCTTAAACATGAGGTTCTATTAGTTGCTTTTTCATGTTTCAGATATTTTACGGGTGGATTATTTAATTAACTGGAGGTTTTATTTGTTTTTTGGCGGCATGTCTGCGGCTATGTGAAAAGAAAAAATAATTATGGAATTTGCTGCAAATATGTAGGAAGAGAGTTCGACGTAGGTACGTTACGACTCGGACGCTGACGCTATTTCTACGTTATGGTCAGAGCCGGCGCATCCACCATTATATGGTATACGGTTTATACATTATAAATACCGACTCTACATTTATTTTGTTTTTTCTCTGTCGGCAAAACAATCAGAATCGCCGACAATATAGGTTTTTTGCTGATAACTAAATTTTTAATAGGTCAAGTCTATTTCACTTCTCCAATTTCCTTGGACCTTATCGTAAGCGAAAAAAGGACTCAAATACTTTTAGAAGCTGCAACAGTACTTTCAATCAAAAGCGTTTACATCCTTTACTTATGGCGAGGTAAGGTAATTGGAAAAATGGAAATAGGGATATAGCTCTGCTCGGAGCTAAATCAAATTGAAAACGCTATTATAAACTATGACTATTTATATCTGGGGAGACTGACGTAGGTACTTTAAATTTCTTAAATAAATTCATAAAAGATTCAACACAACACCAATGAAATATTTAATTCCTTGAGAGACGTTGTCTTTATTTTATTTTTCCAAATACCTTGCTCCATCTGTGTTTGGGTGCTTTGAATGAATCCGAAGGCAAAATTGATTGTTTAAATTCGCAACACTGTCACTTTGTGATTAACAAAAATCCTCAAGATAACTTCTGTCACTGTCCTAACTCAAAAATGCTGGCGTTTGTTTGTGTTATTCCTGTTTATACATATACAGGGTCCTGCAACAGTGCGTCGGCCTTCCTTAGCGCCTAAACCATTTCAATTAGCAATTTCTTTCAAGTGCATTCTTAAACTATGAATGAGAGTGCATTTCAGGAAAATATTTTTAAATGTACAGGGTGGCCTAAATATTTTTGACAGGTCGAAGTTGACTTTTTTTAAATGGAATGCCCGGCATATTTTAGCATATTTGCAACCTCTTTAGGAGCCTTTGTTCATCCCTAAAATGTTACGACTTTTAAGTATGCGGTTTGGGAACAAAAAAATTGGAGTTTACATCACTCTACTTAAAATATCCCCATTTACACGGGTGCAGTTTTTAAAAGAAAATAAGATAAGGACCTTGTTGTACAGGCTTTTGAAAGCCTTGATGGTCTTGTTTTCGTTATTTCCCTATGTACAGGATGTTCAAAACTGATTTTCAAAATTTGAGAACTTTAAAGTTGTTTTTCTCAACTTTTTCAAATGGAACAGCCTGTATATTTTCAACTAGTGTAATGTAGAATTTATAAACGAATATTTTTTGAAATACGAACATGTTGGTTATTTTCATCCGTTTTCGAGTTATTGGCAAATATTTCTAATTTTCTTGTTTTCAGACAACTTTTAACTTTTAAAATTGTAACATAAGCAATCAGACTAGTACTATGTAGTGCTGATAGCAATTTAATTTGTTCACGAAAACATTTTCACTGCCTTTCTTTAACAAATCCTTTGAAATTTTGGTATTTTTGTTAGTAGGCATAGGCACATATTTTTTATTCTAAATGTTAAAGGTAGTAGAAATGTCTTTTGAAGAACCAATTAAATTGTTCATAAACCAAAATCGAGGACATTTTGAACATTTACATCTTAGTTTGGGTGCTTATTTTATAATTGTATTAGTATAATCTAGGTGACGTCCGAAAAATGTCTGAAGCAAGAAAATTAGTAATATTTGCCAATAACTCGAAAACGGAAGAAAATGACCAACATGTTTGTATTATAAAAAATGTTCGTTTATTAATTCTACATTGCACTCCTAGCTGAAAATATTCAGAGTGTTCCATTTGAAAAAGTTGAGAAAAATAACTTCAAAATTCTCAAATTTTGAACACCCTGTACATAGGGAAATAACGAAAAACGACCAGAGCTTCCTAAAAGCCTGTACAATAAGGTCCTCATCTTATTTTCTTATAAAAACTACACCCTCGTAAATGGCAAATTTTTAAGTAGAGCGATGTAAACTCGAATTTTTTTGAAAAATAATTTATTGCTCCAAAACTAAAGATTCAAGAGCCGTAATATTTTACGGATGAATAAAGGGTCCTAAAGGGATTGTGCAGTTGCTAAAATATACCGGACGTTCCATTTAAAAAGTCAACTTCGATCTGTCAAAAATTTTTAGGCCACTCTGTACATTTAAAAATATTTTCCTGAAATGCACCCTCATTTATAGTACGCACTTGAAAAGAATTGCTAACTGAAATGGTTTAGACTCTTGTTGAATGTCGCTAAAGTCGGTTAAATTAGAAAAAGTTGCGCTATTTTTGGCCGAATAAGAATTTGAAGAGAATTCTCCGATATCTTGATTCGTTCGTGAGTTATTCCAAAAAATCGGATAATTATTGCAATTTTAAATTTTAAATTGCTGCTATTTAAATGAAACTGTCAATAGACGATATTCAAAATTATAATGCGCATGTGCGTAGCAGCGCGCGAACGGCTCTGGTGTTTCACGAAATTGGCGTCCATAAGAAACGCTTACATTACAGTGGTCGTAAAATATGAAATCATTTGAAAACTGTGGCACCTACCTTCGTGTAAACTAGCAGTATGAAGACAATGAACCTTTAGTATTGCAACTAGTACCTCAAAGTGCTAATTTTCCTAATGCAATAATTATAAAACAATATTAAAATAGTAGCAGTTTAATTCAGAACTAAACCATGCTGAACCGAGTGGGAACAGAAATTGACAAGAATGGCAAGTGACAGGAGTGACAGCCTCACTTGGGGAATCATCGTAAATAATTAATTTGATGCGTTAAAGGACCAAAAGTTACTGCCAAAGTTCGTTTCTAGGCCATTAGTCAATGCCACTACCACGGTGGGATTCATTACCATAAAATTCATTACAACAAGCAACGCTAGTTATTGACAGATATAGGTTAATTTTTGGCGGCGCATTTGAATTTTTACAGCCTGAAACACCATCTGAGGTTCGAACAACATCCGATAGATGGCTCTTTAATTTAGAATAAGGAAGGTCTATTAAATGGCATCGACAGAAATTTTCTAGGCCTTCTAGATTTTGAGCAATGACGATCAAGTTTTAATTACTATTTTATACTTTATTTCAAAAAGTTTTATACTGATTTTATAAATTAATCATGCAAATTTTGGAATTGTAATGTGAATATTATTAATTTTTTATTATTTATTATTTATATGACCATTTTGCGAAAAAGTCCGTATTGATTACATTTTTGAAAAGCTGATTTTTTCTGTATCCGAAATATTATGTAATTAAACTCCATTCATTAACCTCCCCAACCCCATCAAAATTTAAAAAAAATGGGAGGTTACTGCAATCACTAAAATTTTCGAATTTGAGATACCACCAGATCTTTACGTTTTGAGGTCTCAGGAACCCAAAAAAGGGGTTTTTAAAATGTGTCTGTGTGTATGTACGTACGTACGTTTGTACGTTCGTACGTACGTACGTACGTTCGTTTGTAATCACGCCACAGCCAAAACTACTAGACCGATTTGGCTGAAATTTGGAACATAGGCATCTCGTAACCTAACTTAGATCACGGGATCCCCAGGAAACGGAGACACCTTTGACATTTTTCTTCCGGAAAATGTTTGAAGGTCACGCGTTTTAAAAATGGTGGTGTCCGTTAGAAAGGGCAATTCAAACTGCAACTTTTACTATACTTGGTATTTTTTGATTTAATGCGTGGTTTTAGAGATATCCGTACCTGAGGTAACTGGAAAATTTTTCAAGGTCATGAATTTTAAAAATGGTGGTGCCTGTTGTAAAGAGCGCCAACTTAAACTGCAACTTTTACTATTCTTGGTATTTTTTTATTTAATGAGTGGTTTTAGAGATATGCAAATAAGAAAAACTGCTCCCTATGGTAAAGCCCTAACTTCCTTAGGAGACGACTTCGACCTAAACAATTTTGTGCCAATCGTCACCATTTTTGATGGGCAATCTAATGTTAAAAAACTTACACGCGGTTGCAAAACACCCTGTATAATTCAAATTTTGACGTTCTGTCACACACTAGAAAATGAATGGAGAGTATATGTCTTAATCCCTTCTATAATTAATTTATAATTTAATTAATGCCTAAGCAGTAAATGTGAAATTTTACAGACACTAAACTGTCACTAAAATCGTACTTTTAATAAATAATCGCTTATAATACCACAAGTGCATGCTATTTAATCGGTTAAATTTTGAAAATGATTACGAAAGCTTGTTGCCGGTGGTAAAATAATGAGAACTAAATTGTCATTTATTATCTGATTAAAGCCCGAGAGCTTTAGCTCGAGGGCTTTAATCTTTGATAATAAATGGCAATTTAGTTCGAATTGTTTTACCTATACGGCAACAAAGCTTGAGTAATTATTTCTAAAATTTAACCGATTGCAATAGCGATGCACGAGTGGTATTCGGTAAGATTATTTCACAAATTAAACTCTTGTTTTGATAAAATTATGATTTTTTAAACCGGGGTTGCCTATACTCAAAAGCCCAATATGATGTTGCGAACGAGCCTTTATAGCTCATTGACATTAATGACGTTTGAGGTTAGGAACCGTGCAAACAAAATGTTATTGAGTTTTTAGGATATATCCAGAAGAAATCAGCGTTCTTTATGTCCAAAAACACCCAAAATATGGTTTTTGGAAAGACTTGTGTTTGGTGGTCGTATTTGTGGACCTTTATTTCCCATAATTTTGTTTAAGTGGTGATTTTCAGCAGTGAACAAATTGTGTTTAAAATCAAGTGGTCATCGGAAACGATTAAATGACTCGTGCAAACACCGATAAAATGCATTAATCACTCTTAAATGAACTTGATTGGATAGAAATTTAAAAATGAGTCTAATTGATTGGTTTAAAAGGAGATTTGAAAATAATCGGCGAAAAATGCGTCTGTTGTTCCTGACGAGGGATGTTTAGAACTGAAAAATTAAGTCCATACGTACGTATACAAGGGCGGCCATGGTAATGGTCTGCACGCAAGATCGAGCTTACAAGTACTACTAGTTACTAGTGCAAGAAAAATACTAGAATAAGTACCTATACAATCCAGCGAGGGAGGGGACAACCACTCACAAAAAATGTACCACGGACTAGGACGGACTATTTTAGGACTAGCAGCACTAAAGCGGATTAGCCTGAAGTAAATTGGAGTAAAGTGAACTTAATTGGACTAAATAATTGCCTCATGCGGCGCCCAAAACGTGTTCCCTACCGCGTCCAAAATTCAGAGATGAGTGCGCATTGTTGCCGGATCACCGCGCGAAATTTGAATCTACAAAAATTTCTACGTTTACTGTTCAATTTGTCAAAAAAATAAAATCACTACCTACCATAAGGAGGGTATCAAAGAGAATCCAAAAAAAAATTGAAACATGCATAGTGCCATTTAAAAAAATGTACTCTTATTTATTGCTAAATTATACAATAAGATGGGGAGTTCCAAAATGGCGACAAAATAAAGGTATTTAATTCTAATTTACCCTGGATTTTGTATTTTACTCATTTATCTTACCGTTTGGCCGTGAGAGCCCTGGATTAATACATTTGGACCACCCTGTATGTATAATGAAGACAGAAGCTTTTTGACCCTCAATTTTCCAGTAATTGATTACGAAAACGTTTATACTAGAAGCAGGTAAAGTGGAATGTTCGCCGTATGCTACAATATTCTAAAATGCTAAATGATGAAAATCAAAATTTTACAGAGGGCCACTAAAAAATTCTAGAAAGTGGCCAATCTCACACCGAATCGAATTCCAAAGTCATCCTACTTCCTTTCCACTTTACAGTTGCTAAAAGGTTTTTCTAATTTCATATTGTTTTTCCTTACAAAATGTAGACGCTAATAAACAAATTACAACTTCAATGATTTTTTCAATTTCCAGCAATTTTACATAATCTTGTACTAGCACTAAACTGTGAATAACGCAAAATAAATCGGACTAAACTGGACTAAATTCACTAAGCTCTTAACTAAATCGGACTTAATAACCAATAATATAATACCAAAAATCAGAATATTTATTCAAAAATAGGAAAACATAATAGAAGCATTCACTTAATAATACGCACTCTGTAAGTCAAAGTGTCGCTAATAAACTCCTTAATCGAATCCAAATCCAACGCAATATACTGACTGGCATCTTCAAAACAGTGGTCCTTATCCGTAAGAGGAGCGCAAAAATTGCGAAAATACACCCTTCTGTTATTATTACTGTTATCAACAATGTCCACCTCGAATTTGTAATCTTTGGCTTGAACGGGCGGTCCTAGAAACTGCATGGCCCAGAAGAATTTATTTTGACGGCAAAGATAGTGAAGCTTAAACATCTCTTTGGCAAAGCGAAGTATGTAGCAAAAGCGTTGATCAGCATCGTAGTAGCCGTTGGAGATAAACTCTCGAACTGTATCGATGTCCAAAAGATTGTCATGATGCTGTTCAACAACGTGTTTTAGAATTTGCTTGGCCGAGCCTTCCCATGGACATTTTTCGTAGTCTTTAACAGGGCAGTCTTGCGGTCCGAAAGAGCAGTACTCTTGATGCTCCTTAATTTTATGTGGCTTTGTGACGAAGTTGCAACCATAATCCGAAAACTTGCAGGGGTAGTCCAAACGCGCGACTACTTTTTCCAACTGAAAATTTTGTGTGTTCTTGATTTCACACTTGCACGAAGGACATTCTAATACTTGAGTCTTGCAGTCTTTACAAATGATATGTCCAGTAACACATTGGTAAATTGGTGGGGCAATGTACTCGAAACAAACTGGACATTCAAGATCAGAAAGAACTTCTAAATTAAGTTCTGGCTTCGTCACATTTTCGTCAGGAGGGTTGTCTTGCTCAAAAATGCGGATTTTCCCGATTATAAACGTCGGATCATTCAATCTTTTTATCACACTATCCGCGTCAATTTCTGTGGGAGTATTAGTTACAACAGGTTGAGCTGGAAGTTTGACAGTTAAGCCTTTAGCAGTACCATTCTCGACACTAATTTCGTAAAAATATTGTATGGTGGGGTCGATGAGGAAGTAACAGGTAATGTAACAACTTAGAGTGCGAGTTTCAGCGTTGAAAACGCGTTTAAACCCAAAAACTTCGTCTTGAAATGTTACTATATTGACCTGTTCGTAGTTACCCAACAAATCGATCTCGAATTCACCCCCTTGCAATATGAGCGTCGGGTGAGTGCCTTGGAAGTGGTAAAATAATTCATTGCAGTTCCCTTGCCATACGCAGTCCATTATGCAGTTTATCTGTCTAAAAGGACATACTGTTTCGTGCTTGGGAACTTCTGAAGGTAGAAGATTTTCTAAACAGCCTTCTTTCTCGAAAATGCAGGGAAATTTTAAAAATTGAGCAATGGCTTCGTACGTTGTATTTCGGACAAGGCTGGTTTCCGCTTCAATCAGGTGAGGGGAGCAGCGGCCACATATTCCCACGTTGTCGGGGGTGAAGTAGATGGGGAAATATGAAAGTTGGAAATTGCAGGCTGAACAACGTACGGCTTTGGCAGCCTCCTGCGGCACCAGGGTACCCATTTTCACTGGAAACAAAAAACTGCAATTAAAGAAAATGTACATATCTCAGTCCATGTAGAAATTTTGAAAAAAGCCAGAAATCTCTTTGAAAAGTCGTGGTTGGAGTAACCAGGCAGTGTACAGGGTGTTTTCTAGGTTCACCTACAAACTACGAAAACTTAATATGGACATAATATGCCCTAACCTGCTTTTTTGGAAAATGCAGGGGGTGCAAATCTGATAAAAATAGCTTTTTTGCAAACATTTCAAAAGTGCTTCAAGATATTTTGTTGAAACTTGGTGTACACGTTTCTACCACAAAGAATACTCTGTCACTTAGAGAATACACTGTACTATCGCGGCCACCAAAAAGTGCACGATTTGGTTTTTCATTATGTTTTGAAAATCGATAGCACAAAGGGCATTTGCTGGATGCGATGGTTATTGATGTAATAACTAACTATGAACATTAGCGTTTCGAATGACCCTGGTAGATCACTGAAACAAAGCCGTCTTCATTGTGATAAAAATCTTTAAAAAATGCATTGTAAAGCAATCGTGCACTTTTCGGTGGCCGCGATGGTACATACAACTCGTGTTAAAGGTTTTATGGTTTATGAATAATTCATCCACGATGATAACTTAAGCCTACTTTTCAATATGTAATTATTGTAAAAAAATTAGTTTATCAAATATTTTCTTTATTATTAAAAAAAAATTGTTACATGAAGACAGTCTCATTATTTGGTTACTTTTAGGAGTAGAAGTACTTATAAATTTTTGCACCGTCGTAGACGTTTTATGAAATGCATCTTCTGAGGTACTCAACTCCAATATAAGTCACAAACCTAGCCTACTGCGACTTCGCGAATAGAGCCATTTTTGAATATTTTGCTTCGCGATCAAGATATCGAAAAATTCATGAAAATGAATTGTTCAGAATCCAATTTTCACTCCCTATGCCGAACTTCAAGTGAAACTAGGCATTTTGAATTTTTCAAACAAATTCTTTGAAGCTCGACTAAGTATGTACGGTTGCGCTGAAGATAAGGAAAAAATTGTGGAAAAGTTGTTCAAAATCAATTTTGACCTCACGTAACCGCTTAAACGCAAAATTCGCACTTCAATTTTTCGGAAATCGAAATTTTTCCGAATATTTATAAAATCAATGATTGCAATTTTTTGAATTGAAACTTGGCATATGGGGTCAAAACATGATTACGAACATTTTATTGCTATGAATTTTTTTGATATCGTCATCGCCTAGCAAAATACCGGGTGGACCAACACTATTGCCCACCTCAAAAATTGCCCTTTATTTTAAAGCTGGGACTTCGAAATTTTTACAGTGTATATGGCTACCAAGGACCCTTCAAATGAGAGCAAAAGTTTATCTGTCATGCAAAAACTGTGACGTCACGAAATTTTGAAATATCGTTTTTCCAAGAAAAAAAAAATTTTTACCCATAAAATCGTTTTTTGGGCTAATACCTTTATGTTAAGCCCATTTTTTTAAATTTCCGTCATCAGATTAGCCAACTGTAGCAAGCTAAAAATGGTCCATTTTAATTCACAAGTCGGCCACGTAAACAATTGACTACTATGCGAGGGCTTTCTTGGATAACAGCGTACGCTTTTTTCATCTGTCACCAGTTGACAGCGACACGACGCGGCCATTTTGAACTGCGAAATTGTTTTTAATTTTAATAAACGTGGATTTTTGTAACGAATAATGTTGAAATATCGGTTTAAACTGGGCATCCACCATTTAATTCGCCCACCCAAGGTGCCAGGAGAGGTTACGAACACGGACATTTTATCAGGTGGCGGCGCGGCGTGAAGAGGGGCTCCAGTTTGTGTGAAGGGCTCCGGTTTGTGTGAGGGGGTTTTTTCAAATAGCCATTTCCATAATTCGCATTATTCCATACTTATGTAATTCCACAGGTAATTATTTTGTTGTTATGGCCTGTTTTTAGTTGCCATTTTTAGGTTAAGTGAGTCGACTTAGTTTGCCCCGTTGAGACTAATATCGAGGACTAAGATATTCACAGCCCAGAATTTAACAGCAACTCGTGTCAAATAAGGACCAAGGAATCGTTTTGCATAACATAATTCATATTCAAAGATAAACTGTAATCGAAGGTGGTGCAAGTGTCAGTTTTCGATTGGCAAATACCTCGTAGGTACCTCCTAAACAAAATCAAGACGTTAATAATTGATGCTTTGAAGTTGGTGAAGCTCAAGTTATTATTTGAACAGCAGAAGCAAAAAGGTGCAATGTGGAATTTAATAATCATCATCATGGTGGGCAAATAAGGACTAATTAATCATTGATCACACGACAAGCCATCCAGTGCATAAACAAGACGTGTGTGTGTGCCTGAGTTTCAATTTTTGTCATTAGAATGAACTAAGAATACTGAGATTATTCTTTCGTTTATTAAACAATAATTGCCTATTAAGTAAATTTAATAAATCAGGCTTTCATATTTTTACTTGAATTTCGCGCATTTATTTCATTACGCGCGTTAATTTCCCGCTCAAACTCCTCCAACCCCTTTTAGCTAATCATTAGTCACCCACTAGTGTGATTAGTGTGTGAATTACAATAGTGTTGCAGTGTTTAGGTTGCTAATTTTGAGAAAAATTGCTATTTTGTGAAATCTTCAACCTCTTGAAGAGAAGTGTTTTCCAAGTTAGTTTTACATACCTTCTTGTTAGCTGTTTTCACAGCTCTTATCCTGGTTTCCCTCCAGGGAAGCTTTCACGCGTTTTTCTGTGTTGTGAGTGTTAATTATAATTACGTGTAGAAGTGAATCTTGGTGAATTTCCTATACCTAGTGTTGATTAATAGTTTTATTCTATTTTAGTGGAGTGCATTTAATTTTTATCATGCCGATGCAACATCTTTCCTTTTCAGACAAGGTCGACATGATCTTGATTTTTGGAGAATGCCAGCAAAATGCAATGCAAGCAGCAGAATTGTATGCCCAACGTTACCCAGACAGACTTCAACCAGATAGACGAACATTTAAAAGAATTGTAGAGAAACTTAGAGAGACAGGCAGTTTGAAGCCCAAGAAAAAGACAGTGATAAATCCCGCTGTGACTCATGAAATCAATCAAGCTATTGTTTTGAACATAGCTGAAAATAATCCCCAAGTCAGCAGTCGAGAAATGAAGCAATCAAGCGGCATAAGTAAGTCATCGATTCTAAGAATATTAAAAAGGCACAAATTCCATGCATATCACATCGAACTGCATCAGGAACTACATGGAGAGGATTTTATGAACAGGGTGAGATTTTGCACGTGGGCCCAAGAGAAACTGCAGGAAAATCAGGACTTCTTCAAGTTTGTGCTTTTCACCGATGAATGCACATTCAAATCTAATGGGCACGTAAACAGGCATAATATGCACTATTGGTCGGTGGTTAACCCACATTGGATGAGAGAAGAAAAAACACAAGACATATGGTCACTGAACGTGTGGGGAGGAATTATTGACAACCGATTAGTTGGTCCATTCTTTTTTGAAGGCCATCTGACTGGTGCGATGTATGCAGAGTTCTTAAGAAATTCATTAGATGACTTACTAGAAGATGTGCCATTAAATGTGATCCAAAATTTGTGGTTTCAGCAAGATGGTGCGCCTCCACATTTCAGTCGAGAAGCTCGTGGTGTGGCAGATGAAAAGTTTCCAGATAAATGGATTGGCCGTGGTGGTCCAATTGCTTGGCCAGCTAGATCTCCCGATCTCACACCTATGGATTTTTTCACATGGGGAGTTGTGCAAGAAATTGTGTACAGAACACAGCCAACCACGAGACAAGACATGCAGCAACGACTCGTAGATGCCTTCCAGACAATCAATGAACGAAATACAGCAGCTACAGTCCAAAATTCATTTCAGCGACGTGCTCAGATGTGCATCGAAAGAGAAGGCCACCACTTTGAGCAGTACCTGTAATCAGGTAAGTACTTTTTGTGAAGTGATCTGTGCTATAGTGGTTGCAGTGCAGTGAATTTGGTGATGATTGTGTAGTGATGGGTTGTGGTAGTGAGTAATGCATCACTTTAGGTAAGTACAAGCCGTAAGTTCCTTGTACACAATTTTGTCTATGATGATTAGTAGAGCTCTTTCACAATATTTGAAGGATCCACAATTCTGAGACATCCAAAACAGCTAAAAGACAATAGTTTATGTAACACAATCAGTCAATCAAATTCAATTTATTGTTGTTAGTTTGATCATACAGGATTTAAGTTTCAATTTTTATCCTTGAAAAATTATAATTATTGTGATTGCAACTTCAACTTTACAGCAACACACTTTCGCCAGCTAAAAACACTTGGTTTTACATCACCCTACAATTTACCAAACAATTTAACCCAACTAGTTAAGAAATGGCATCGGGCTATAATTCTTCTACCTTCGGCTACAGTTTATCTCTGAATTTTAATTATGTTAGTTGAAACGATAGTTTAACAATTCCTTTGCCCTTATTTAGATCAGATGATGTTAAATTTAGAGGCTGTAAATATCAATTTTGTTATGCAAAACGATTCCTTGGTCCTTATTTGACACGAGTTGCTGTTAAATTCTGGGCTGTGAATATCTTAGTCCTCGATATTAGTCTCAACGGGGCAAACTAAGTCGACTCACTTAACCTAAAAATGCCAACTAAAAAACAGGCCATAACAACAAAATAATTACCTGTGGAATTACATAAGTATGGAATAATGCGAATTATGGAAATGGCTATTTGAAAAAACCCCCTCACACAAACCGGAGCCCTTCACACAAACTGGAGCCCCTCTTCACGCCGCGCCGCCACCTGATAAAATGTCCGTGTTCGTAACCTCTCCTGGCACCTTGGGTGGGCGAATTAAATGGTGGATGCCCAGTTTAAACCAATACTTCACCATTATTCGTTACAAACATCCACGTTTATTAAAATTAAAAACAATTTCGCAGTTCAATGGCGGCGTCGTGTCGCTGTCAACTGGTGACAGATGAAAAAAGCGTACGCTGTTATCCAAGAAAGCCCTCGCATAGTAGTCAATTGTTTACGTGGCCGACTTGTGAATTAAAATGGACCATTTTTAGCTTGCTACAGTTGGCTAATCTGATGACGGAAATTTAAAAAAATGGGCTTAACATAAAGGTATTAGCCCAAAAAACGATTTTATGGGTAAAAATTTTTTTTTCCTTGGAAAAACGATATTTCAAAATTTCGTGACGTCACAGTTTTTGCATGACAGATAAACTTTTGCCCTCATTTGAAGGGTCCTTGGTAGCCATATACACTGTAAAAATTTCGAAGTCCCAGCTTTAAAATAAAGGGCAATTTTTGAGGTGGGCAATAGTGTTGGTCCACCCGGTATAGAAAAACGATGTCTATCTGCGAGGTCGCAGAAGGCTGGATTTACAAGTTACATTTAAGTTGAGTACCTCAAAAAATGCATTCTCGTAAGAGTCTCCGACGATGCAAAAATTTATATCCGTACTCCTAAAAGTAAGTAACCAAAATATCACTCTCTTCTCTACATCTTAAATGGGACAGACGGTATACATATTGTATGCTTTCTGGTTGGGAAGATAAATACTAAAAATGAACAAAAATTCTTTCATTAACTTTTTTACCTAGTACAGTACTAGCATCAAAGTACAAAAATATTTGAGGAATTCAATTTTGGCAAAACCACTGATTTCGACGAACACTTATTGCTGAAAATCAAGTAATAGAATAACCCCTAGTTTTATGGGAAATTGTGGTCAAGTAAACGACTAGTGAGGTTTTCACAAGTTAAAATTTAGTTTAAAAACTTTAAAAAACGGTTAAAAATTAAAAAAAAAATGTTTAAAAATTAACAATGTCGCAACTCTTCTCATTTGCATTTCACGCACTCGTGCAATTCCAGAAACATGTGTACAAATTCCTACCGTAAATTCGGTCATGATAATTACTTTGAACGATATGACAATGATTTCAGATAACTATGGTTTTGAGGCGTCGTGACCGAGTCTGTTTCGAAAAAGTTTTCAGTTGCGTAACAAACGATCGAGCAAAACATCTGACGCATACTGTACATACACAGAGACACATTTTCAAACCATTGGGTTCCTGAGACCTCAAAACATGAAGATCTGGTGTTATCTCAAATTCGAAAATTTTAGTGATTGCAGTAACCTCCCTTTTTTAAGTGAAGTGGAGTGTGGAGGTTAAAAGTTGTTATGAACGTGGGCTTCATTTTATCTTCTAAGGGTACTATGCCGTCTCGTAAGGGGAGGTCGAAATAGTTATTAACGATTAGAGAGCGGATTTTATAGTAAATGCATATTGCATGCATATTTTACATATTTGGTCATTTTTTGTCATTTTCGCTTATTTGGAGAAAAACCGCATATTTATGCTTATTTCGCAAGATTTCTGTTAAAACCACCTTAAAAACTGATTTCATGAATTTACCAACCCTTTTATTCCATTTTATTACCTGCATCCCTTTCCTGCTTAAGACAACTCGGGTCAGGCAGACGGTCAACCTGTATTCATTGCTAATGACAGGGTTTTTGCCTATTTGCAGGTATAGTATGTAAAGATTATGAATTATATAGTGGGGGTTGATTTCTGCAGTTATTTTAAGTGAAGTACTGTTGGTTCTTCTTATCAGCCATGCCTAAGGACAAGAGTGCCCTCATTTCAAAAGCCATTCTGAGTTCATGTTTGCAGATGTTTTTTTTTCTAGAATGATAACTCGCGTGCTTATTTATAATTTTACGTGCTTATTTAGCTATTGTTTGATGCATAAATATGCGCCTATTTGGCGAAAAAATTTCGCATATAAATCCGCCCTCTAGTAACGATACTAGGTTGGTAAGTGCATCTTGGAATTTGCAAAAACTCGGCTCCGCCTCGTGTTTGCAAACTATTCCTCGATTCTGTTAAAACGCACTTAACAACCCTGTATCGTAGATAATTTTTCGCACAATCGAATTTTGCCATTAGGTAATGACAAACTTGGAGAAACTTTTTGAAACCGGCCCGACGAGAAATTTGAAGCAAAATGACACTCGGCAGTCACGGAAAACCTAAGCTTTATTAAATTAAAACGTTTTTGATATCTATTTGACATCTCACGCGCTATTTTCGATTTTCATTTGTTTAACTTACCGTGCATGTATGCTGTTATGGTTCATATCGGCACTGTTATTTTTTGTTTCTATGGAAACTAAACCGTTTTTGGTAAGGTCAACTTTCCGCTCATTATAGTAACTATGGTAAGTTGTAATATCGAAACGATTGTGTGAAAACATGTTTTTAACCTCTACGCAAAATTGAATCGCCAAAAACATGAAATCTTTACGTTTCAGGGTCCTGGAAACCCAAAAAAAGTGGTTTTGGAATAAATGTATGTGTGTGTGTGTCTCTCTGTAAACACGCTATAGCCCAAACTACTGGACCGATCTGGCTGAAATTTGGAACGTGGACATCTTATGGATTTCGAAAGAGCTGGAAAGGTTTTGAGCTAAATCGGCCCACAGGAAGTGCTAATTTGGCACATCAACTTTAAAAATTTAAATGCAAACCCCTATTTTACACGTCCCCAATTCTGCTTCTAAAAATGTACTCACACTTGGTGCCCTTTGGACCGAAGTCGGTGCCGTGAAAAAAACCTATGTATAACTGTATATTTTTATCACCCGATTTGATAGCTATTTTTTTTCAAGCCGAAAATTTTAGTGCCTTTTTACGAAAAATGTCATTTTAGCGGCGGTCTTAGAAGCCCTATCTGAATTTTTCTAAGCAAAAAGCATTTTCTTACTATTGGATTCGATAGCTGCTGCATTGACGGATCAAAAACCTTACTGCCATTTTTTCGAAAATTGACATTTTATGGGCAAATTCATGTTTTTGATTTTTTTTAGGAAAAGAGCATAGCATTATTATCGAATTCGTTAGTTATTGCATTGCCAGATCGAAAACCTTAGTGCCATTTTTTCGAAAAAAATGTTTTTCACCCCTAAAATAACATTTTGAGAAAAATGCAACAGCTATCGAATCCGATAGTAAGAATATGCTTTTTTCTAAAATAAATTCAAAAAGGGCCCTTTTACCACTAAAATGACATTTTTCGAAGAAATGGTTTACTATTCGAAAAAAAATCTATCAAAATCAGGAAATTTAAAAAAAAGTTCTAAATAGGTTATTTTCACAGCACCGTTTTTTGGCCAAAAGCGAGGGGGTTGCCAGGCGAGGAATTTGTTGTCCTTCACAGAGGAATTTTTTGGAATTTACAGAGAAATTTGAATGCCTTTTCGAGGAATTTGTGGAATTTGCAAAGTAAAGTGAGGAATTTAAGAGAATTTATGAGGAATTTAATGGAATTTGCGAGGAATTTGTGTAGAATTTTCAACCATGCTCTGATTACCAGGATCGAGCAGCCAAACAAAAATTTAAAAATTCATAAGCCTCTTTTGTTCTCGCGTGTTTGTCAACCATAATACCTATATTGTTATTATTTTTCTTTTTGTTTTTCTTTTAATAGTATGTACAGCTTAGAAACATGAAGATGCCCACTCAGAGCTGAATATTTACCTGGTCGCATGGACCAGGCCACGGCAGAGACCGTGCAGAAGTTAGTTACCCCTACCTAACTGCTATTCGAATGCTAGGCGACCAACTAAATATTCAGCTCTGGGTGGGCATGTTCATATTTCTAAGCTGTACACCGTATGCCCACTTCCAAAGATATTCTGGAAGTGGGCATGCAGTATACGTACAGGGTGTTATTTTGGAAACTCTTCCCACTTTAACATCTTTAAACGTAAAAAAGATATTGAAATGAAATAAACGGTGGTCAGTCCTGTAGGGAGGGGTACAATTGTGCGTGTATTTAGATGATTTCTTTCACTTCCGGTTTCATCGGATGTGACCCTAATTTTTGTTTTTCAAATAGGATTATACTTTTTTCTCAACGGATTCTGGATCTACGATCCTTTCTGAGTTAGAAACATGTATTATACTTAACCGGAAGTACGGTCACGGCCACTGTAGATTTTCAAAAACATCGAAGAAATCGGTGAAAAATTAAGATTGTTGAAAATCACAAAAACAGGTATACTTTATTTTTTAAAGATGTATTCTGATGGTATAGTCTGATATTTGTTCTCGGCTTCCGTTTTAACCGGAAATTAAAGCCTCCGGTAGGTCTCTTTTCTTATAAATCAATGAAATAAAAACATAAAAGAAAATGTAATTGCACAGGACGTGTTTTTGCGTTTTTTAACCTCCCCAACTCCATCACAATTTAAAAAAAATGGGAGGTTACTACAATCACTAAAATTTTCGAATTTGAGATAGCACCAGATCTTCACGTTTTGGGGTCTCAGGAACCCAAAAAGGCGGTTTTCAAAATGTGTCTGTGTGTGTGTACGTACGTACGTACGTACGTTTGTAAACACGCCACAGCCAAAACTACTAGACCGATTTAGCTGAAATTTGGTGCGTAGGCATCTCATAACCCAACTTAGATCTGAAAAGCTTTTGGAGCCAATCGCGCAACTAGAAATGCCATTTTGGCACATCAACTTTTTAATTTTAAATGCAAACCCCCATTTTTCACGTCACGATAGGAAAGGCCTTCAAATTCTGCTTCTAAAAATGTATTCACTCTCAGTGCCCTTTTGACCAAAAATTAAAAAAAAATTGATTTTTATCGGACTTTAAAATCGCGGTACAGCCCAAGCCCCTGAACCGATTTAGCTGAAATTTTGCACATGGGGATTGTATTGCACGTCAAAGAGCTGAACAAATTTTGGATTCAATCGGCCCACGGAAAGTGCCGTTTTGGCACACCAATGTCCAACTTTAAATTATTCACTTATTTAACCACCCAAAACAAGTTTTTGAAAGATTTATTGTCACCATCAGAAAGGTCTTCAAATTCTGGTTTCAAAAAAAATGCAACAGTGAAGCGGCTGGAACTTCCCCATCGCGTGGATCTTTGAATTGTGTTTCTAGCCGAATTAGCACAGAAATTGTATAAGACTGGTTTCAACGACGGTTTTAGAACTGCCTAAAAAGGACTTACTTATACTTACTTTTCTCTAATGAATGTTTCAATTTGTATGTTCTAAAAAAGTTCTAAAACCATTATGGAAACCAGTCATACATTTTCTTTGCTAATTCGACTTAGAAACCCAAGGCAAAGATCCACGCGATGGGGAGGTTCCAGCCGCTTCACTGCTGCATTTTTTTTAATCTCAATTTTTCCCCGATTTCTTCAAAGATTTTGAAAATCTAGGGCGGCCGTGACTGTACTTCCGGTTAAGTATGATACACGTTTCTAACTCAGAAAAAATCGTAGATTCAGAATCCGTTGAGAGAAAAGTATAATCCCATTTGAAAAAACAAAATTTGGATTATTTCTGGTTTGTGAAAAAAATTACATGAACGCACGTGCAAGTGTCCTCCGTACAGGACTGACCAGCATTTATTTCATTTCAATATCTTTTTTTCGTCTGAATATATTTATGGTGGGAAGTTTTAAAAATAATACCCCGTATATGTAAAGTATGTATGTACAGTATGCGTAGGTGAAAATGCCCACCCGGGAAGGTGGGAGACAAACACTGCATGTCTGGTCCACTTCAGTTGCAAGTCGGAGTGGGAAATATCGATCGGTTCTTCAGGTAAGTACGAGCTTCCTGTTTAAGTAATTTAACCCGAGACAAGGCGCGTATTGAAATTTGCGTTCTTGATGGCCGCTTTTAGAAATCTGCCCTACGCGCATTTTTTTTTTAAACTTTCCCGCATCAATGATTTGTTATTAACTTTTCGTTACAATTTAACACGAGGGACGTAGGTACTGAAATAAATCTCAACATAAAGATCATTAGGTAATCGAGTCATTAATGTCTAAATCATGATTGCGATTAGTGATTTAAATCTAATCAGGCTTCAATGAAAGTTTTCCAATCGATTTAAATCGAGGTTAAGGCGTTGAATGCGATTGGTTCGTATCGATTGCAATCGATCGCCGCGTTGAACGGCCCTATTAATCTTCACAAATTAAAGGGAGGTTTTTACGAATAATATGTTAAAACTAGGAACGAATTTTTCGCTAAAATTAGCACCTCCATTATTAACGTCTGTTTAATTTAATTTCTACCATTTTCTTTATATTGAAACCATTAATGTGTTATATGGGTCGAAATTGTTTACCATGCATGAAAGGATGGAAAAATGGTATCACTCGTGTGTCATAATTCATAAACAAATTACTTGGAGGTGTTAGGTTAACCTCTGAGAATCACACACGTTTAAATAATTCATAATGTCAGGAAGGTTTTATAAAATACCTAGTTATTCTCAAAATCAGAAATCTTCAAATTATTAATAATTGAAAACGTCCGTGTAAATTCCCTGTAACTGAGGTATACCTACACTTAGATCAGTATAAAACTTTAATAATAGATATTTATTTTATTAGGAGTTTAAGGGCCGCTTGCACCGCTGCTGCCTGATTAGCGCTAATCAGTGGCTAAACTGACATTAATGGATTGTTTCGACAATTGTAACCAGGATTTTAAACATGATTAGCATTAATCATCGGCGGTGCTATCGGGCATTAGTAAGACATACGAGTCACATAATGTCACTTAAACTCTGAATAAAATAGAATACTTAATTTTCAAACGCAGAGTTAACTTTGGGGGCCCTGGGCAAAGTTGCTTGAAGGCCTACCCATCACAGAACCGTATCTCTTTATATGACTTGGGGGGGAGGGGTAAATAAAAATTTGGCAATTTAAAACAATCGAATTTTCCAAACACTTCACAATAATACTTACAAATGAAGTAATGAAGAAAATGAAAAATTTAACTTTGGTAAGGCAGATTTTTTTTGCCAATTAGGTAAGTTTTATGCCTGCCAGGCCGGCTATCGAGTAGGTATTTTATAAAACTCTGCGATTTAATTTCGCATGGTGCCCGGTTTTAGTTTGCCGAATGTAACTGGACGACACCCGAAATTTGCCAACTGGCAAAACTGGGGGGGTGTAACTGCTATACACTACACCTACCAAATTTATTTTTTCTTTTTTTTCACATTGAATTTTTTTTTACCGCGAAGGGGGCTCCTTGAGGGCAGCAACAATGCAGTCATTGTTGCTACAAATAAACTGTAAATTATCTTGAAACACTCAAAATTTAGCCGCTAGAAGTGACGGTCGTACCTTTCCAACACAGTCATTTAAGTAATTTATTGTTAAATGACGTTTGAAAATAATAGATATTTATTTAATTAGGAGTTTAAGTAGGACATTATGTGACGGAGTATGGAAGTTTAAGCGCCGAGCGGAGCGAGGCGAACTAAATCCATACGAGTCACATAATGTCACTTAAACTCCGAATAAAATACAATATTTTATTTTCAAACGAAAAAATTGAAAATTTTCTGCTCGCTTTTGTTGGGCGTCACTTTGGCATTTTGCAAAATTTCAAATAATGATGAACTTAAGCTCCTCTGGAGGCATAACACTCCACTCAAAATAGTGTCATATAAATGACGGTTATACCTTGTCAAGACCGTCTTAAATAATTATTGTTATGTAACGTTTGAAAATAAAGCATATTATAGTATATATAGGTATATTTATATATATAGACTGGTGTTTACAAAGCTTTATTCAACACAAAATAGATCATAACATCTAATACTAAAGGAAACATACTTAATTAATACTTAATAGGATAGCCATCCGGGTCAATACATTCTTGCATCCTTCTCGGCATGCTATTTACTAAGTTAACACAGTAATTAATATTCAGCCTTAAACTATCCCACACACGAAAAACATGGGCCGCCAACTCCTGGACCGTCCTATCGCGAACCCCATGATGACCCACATCATCCCATTCGCGGACGATCTGGCCCCACAAGTTCTCGATGGGGTTCAAGTCCGGTGATTTCGCGGGCCAGTTGATCAGTTCAATTTCTTCATGCTGTTGGAACCATTCTCTCACAGCGTGGGCGGTGTGAATGGGACAGTTGTCCTGAACAAATGGAATCCTGCCGCCTTCTATTTCGTCAGGGGGGAAAATAGCTGTAACACTTGGCAGCATAACATCCTCCAAGATCTGAAGATAAGCATATCTATCAAATCTCGGAGGAGTAACTTGCACTATTTCTCCCGGTCCAGCTATTGACATGCATCCCCAAAAACCAGCACTAATACGACCGCTTTGATGGGTGTATCGCACATTTTCTGGGCTGTAGCGGGTTCCGTTAGGCCTCCACAATACAACGGGACCATCCTGTGCCGTCGAAAATGTCTTTTCATCTGTGAAAATACAGTTGGACCAGTCACGGTGTAAATTTTCGCGGCAAAATTGGACACGCGCTGCTCGATGTTCCGGTGTGAGATAAATTTTCTTTGCGTGTTTACGATGGTGTAAGCCTCCACTATGCAATGTTTTTCTAATTGTGGAAAGGCTGCAATTAATATTTAATTGCTCTCGCACTTTCGATGCAGAAATAAAGGGAGTCTGTCGCACGGTTTCCAGAATCTCCTGTCGTCGATTTACGTCCAACAGAGGAACTCTTCCGGACCTGTTGGTCACTAAATCCTCTTCACCGCCCTCATGGAAGCGGGTTAGCCATCTCGCCACTTGTCGTCTCTATGATTATATTATTTATTTTTTTATACTTACACCAAGTGAGTTAAGTTAATTAATGTCCGTGCAAATCAGGGTACGTATTCTATTTTATTCAGAGTTTAAGTGACATTATGTGACTCGTATGTCTTACTATTATGCCCGATAGCACCGCCGATGATTAATGCTAATCATGATTAAAATCCTGGTTACAATTGTCGAAACAATCCAATAATGTCAGTTTAGCCACTGATTAGCGCTAATCAGGCAGCAGCGGTGCAAGCGGCCCTTAAACTCCTAATAAAATAAATATCTATTATTAAAGTTTTATACTGATCTAAGTGTAGGTATACCTCAGTTACAGGGAATTTACACGGACGTTTTCAATTATTAATAATTTGAAGATTTCTGATTTTGAGAATAACTAGGTATTTTATAAAACCTTCCTGACATTATGAATTATTTAAACGTGTGTGATTCTCAGAGGTTAACCTAACACCTCCAGGTAATTTGTTTATGAATTATGACACACGAGTGATACCATTTTTCCATCCTTTCATGCATGGTAAACAATTTCGACCCATATAACACATTAATGGTTTCAATATAAAGAAAATGGTAGAAATTAAATTAAACAGACGTTAATAATGGAGGTGCTAATTTTAGCGAAAAATTCGTTCCTAGTTTTAACATATTATTCGTAAAAACCTCCCTTTAATTTGTGAAGATTAATAGGGCCGTTCAACGCGGCGATCGATTGCAATCGATACGAACCAATCGCATTCAACGCCTTAACCTCGATTTAAATCGATTGGAAAACTTTCATTGAAGCCTGATTAGATTTAAATCACTAATCGCAATCATGATTTAGACATTAATGACTCGATTACCTAATGATCTTTATGTTGAGATTTATTTCAGTACCTACGTCCCTCGTGTTAAATTGTAACGAAAAGTTAATAACAAATCATTGATGCGGGAAAGTTTAAAAAAAAATGCGCGTAGGGCAGATTTCTAAAAGCGGCCATCAAGAACGCAAATTTCAATACGCGCCTTGTCTCGGGTTAAATTACTTAAACAGGAAGCTCGTACTTACCTGAAGAACCGATCGATATTTCCCACTCCGACTTGCAACTGAAGTGGACCAGACATGCAGTGTTTGTCTCCCACCTTCCCGGGTGGGCATTTTCACCTACGCATACTGTACATACTTGCCTAATATCTAATACATAATAAATGTTTCGAAATATGGATATCTAAGCACGAAGGTTTTTTGTTTATGAGGAATTTCAAGGCATTTCTGAGGAATTTTGTGGTATTTTCGAGAAATTTTTTGGCATTTTTGAGGAATTTTTTTGGCATTTTTGAGGAATTTTTTGGAATTTTTGATGAACTTCGAGGAATTTTTCGTGGAATTTTGGCATTTTGTGGCAATTGAGAGGAATTTTTTGGAAATAAAAGGCATTTTTGTATTGGAGGAATTTCTTTGTACCTCAAATCGGACCGTGGCAACCCCATCAGCCAAAATGGTACCAAGTGTGAATAAATTTTTCGAAGCAGAATTCGAAGAGCTTTCACATGGTAATGCGAAAAATGCGGGTTTGTATTTCAATTTTAACTTCTACGCTCAAGGCGGAGCAGTATATAAAATCGATAAAAAAATCGAAATTGAACTGACATCAAATCTTTACGTTTCGGGGTCCCAGGAACCCAAAAAACCTATTTTTGAAAAATGTGTGTCTGTGTGTCTGTGTGTGTGTCTGTCCGTGTGTCTGTCCGTATGTCTGTGGACACGCTACAGCCGAAACTACTGAACTGATTTTGATGAAATTTGGCACACATATTCAGTGGGAGATTTGTAGGTGCTGATTAGAATCTGGGCTACACCGGCTCACGGAAAGTGCTTTTTTGGCACATCAACTTTAAAAATTTAAATGCAAACCCCCATTTTTCGCATTACCATATGAATGCTCTTCAAATTCTGCTTCTAAAAATGTATTCACACTTGGGCCCTTTTGACCAAAAAATGGTGCCGTGAAAAAAAACTATGCATAAATGTATATTTTTATTACCGGATTTGATAACTGATTTTTTTTCAAGCCGAAAACCTTAGTGCCATTTTTTCGAAAAATGTCATTTTAGTGGCAATTTATTTTATTGTCTGTGCGGGAGAGGAGCTGATTAGATTTTGAAGCCGATCAGTCAACCCGAAGTGCCCTTTTGGCATAGCAACTTTCTTATTTTAAATATTTAAAAATTTAATAAATGCTGCTGTTATTAATCCAATGCAGTGCGGCGTAGAAGTTCCTGCCGTCTCCGAGACCGCCTTTTTTAAATTAAATTGATATGCCAAAAAGGCACTTTCCGTGAACCGATGTTGCCCAATATTTAATCAGCACCTACAAATTGCAGCTGCAGCGTGCTTAAAGACAGACATTTTTCAAAAACCACTGTTTCGTTTTCCGAGAACCCTAAAACGTAAAGATTTCATGTTTTTGGCGATTCGATTTTTCGATCGATTTTATTATTAATTTGCTCCGCCAAGCGTAGAAGATAAAAATCCTCAAAAAAATTTAGTAGCACAGCGCCAAGGTTACTGAGATTAAAATACGTTTTCCTGTACCTACTTCATGAAACGAGGAATACCTAAATTAATCTTATAAAACTGCGGCGAAGTTTCTGTCAAAATAACGTAGATCAACAAAATAATAATAATTGTTGTCATAATGTAGGATTGCAGTTTTCTGTGGTTTAACTAGCCTAATTTTAATATTTTAGGTGAGAACAAAAATGAACGAGATGTTCGTTAGAATAGACAATTTACTTACCATCTAAACTACGGCAAAACTCTACGAATCGTTAGCTGCGATGCTCGATGCACTTTATTTTATTATCTTGATAAGACTACAAATACCATTATGATGACCGTGAGCGAAAACATAACCTTAAAAAATAGTACAAAGAAATACAAAAGCGGCAACCGCGAGTACCATGCGCAAGTACGGCAACAGCGTGGGCAACAGGTTTGTGGTTTGTGTCACGCATTACAGAAACCTGCATCTGCCTGCATCACATTGTGAGGAATGTGTGTATAGACAACCCGTCTTATAGATGGATTTTGTTGGTTGTGGGTTGGTGGTGTTTGGGAATGAACCGACAGGTACTATCGCGGCCACCGAAAAGTGCACGATTTGGTTCATTAAGGGGTAGTTTACTCTTGCAATTTTTCGAAAAAACCCATTGACCGGGTACTTAGAATCGTCGGACCGTCTTCGTACGTCATCCCTGGACTCACCATTCGATCCTGCATCTCTCCCCAAAATTTCATCCCCCCACCCTCTCATTAAGGGGTAGTTTACTCTTGCAATTTTTCGAAAAAACCCATTGACCGGGTACTTTGAATCGTCGGACCGTCTTCGTACGTCATCCCTGGACTCACCATTCGATCCTGCATCTCTCCCCAAAATTTCATCCCCCCACCCCCTCATTAAGGGGGACTTTACTCTTGCAATTTTTCGAAAAAACCCATTGACCGGGTACTTAGAATCGTCGGACCGTCTTCGTACGTCATCCCTGGACTCACCATTCGATCCTGCATCGCTTCCCCAAATTTCATCCCCCCACCCCCTCATTAAGGGGTAGTTTACTCTTGCAATTTTTCGAAAAAGCCCATTGACCGGGTACTTAGAATCGTCGGACCGTCATCGTACGTCATCCCTGGACTCACCATTCGATCCTGCAGCTCTCCCCAAAATTTCATCCCCCCCACCCCTTGCTATTGGTTCAAATCAGTAAATCACTTATTAATCAACCATTTTCATACGGACTTATTACATTATGAGTGGTATAATCGATGTAATACCGTGGTATCTAGGCAACGGTTCAAAATACGCCTTGCTAATTGGCTAAATAAAATAATACAAAAGACGTGCGCATTAATCTGCAAAATACAACTCGAGCATACCATGTTATCGATAATTTTGCATCGGTCAATCTCGTGCTAAAGCACTCGTGCACCCATTCAAAAGTGACCGAAACAAAATTATCAATAACATTGTATGCACTCGTGGTACCTTCTATTAAGTACTTATGAATACACATGGATTAGTTCCGTCAACATTTTCTCAAGGTCAAGGATAATGAAGCTGGTAGAAGTCTAGTAGAGTGGTAAAATTCAGGAACAAATTTTATTTTGCTTTATAATAAAATACAATTTTGACATTTAAACTTTTTGGGCGTAAGGCCCTGAAGCTCAATACATTTCTTGTGATACCAGTGATCACAATTCTCACATAGAATCATTTCGTCCGCTACCGCTAAGTATGCAGTTTTCACCGAGATGACAAGTAGACATTGTGTTCTCATCCCAATACTTACGTATGTAGTGTATCCTCTAAAAGATCCGTTACATTTGAGCATGCGGTAAGAAATTTCTTTATTTTTATTTCTGGATTTTGAAGTTTTAAGACAGATTTTTTAATGGTGTTAGGTCTGGGTGTTATGACAGTTTCAGGATTTTTCAAGCAATTCTCTATAATATTTTTGATAAAGCGCCTATAAGATAACATGTTCTTATTTGAATGATACATCATTATTATTGGTCACGGTCATTTTACATCGTGACGTGACGGTCATGACCGTCATGACCAAGCGTCATGACACGGTCATATGACCCACTCACATCACTGGTCGTAAGACGTAAGTTGATAAAGAAAATAAAAGTTTGCCTTCCTGGCTTGTGAAATAGCTGAGATAGAAAATAATTTATGTGTAATAAAGTTCAAGGGAGTCTACAAGAATAAAATAAAATAAAAATTTGGAAAAAATCGTAGGCGCAGCGCTACAGAATAACTCCAAACTCCAATAATTCGAAAAATTACCCGAATTTTGTCAGCAATTTTACTTCACTTCCATGCACTGCATCAGCATCATGAACACTGATAAACAAATCAATTGTATAATTAATTTTAGAGAAATTTACGTGTAAATTTCTTTCTTCTCTAGCCTTTCGGGGGGATATACCTTTGTAATGGCGGCTCAAATAAAATAATCTCAAGCAGTTTATTAAATTTAAATGAATGAAAAACTACCCCTCAATGAAGGGGTGGGGGGATGAAATTTGGGGGAGAGATGCAGGATCGGATGGTGAGTCCAGGGATGACGTATGAAGATGGTCGGACGTTTCTAAGTACCCGGTCAATGGGTTTTTTCGAAAAATTGCAAGAGTAAACTACCCCTTAATGAGGGAGTGGGGGATGAAATTTTGGGGAGAGATGCAGGATCGAATGGTGAGTCCAGGGATGACGTACGAAGACGGTCCGACGATTCTAAGTACCCGGTCAACGGGTTTTTTCGAAAAATTGCAAGAGTAAAGTACCCCTTAATGAGGGGGTGGGGGGATGAAATTTGGGGGAGCGATGCAGGATCGAATGGTGAGTCCAGAGATGACGTACGATGACGGTCCGACGATTCTAAGTACCCGGTCAATAGGCTTTTTCGAAAAATTGCAAGAGTAAAGTACCCCTTAATGAGGGGGTGGGGGGATGAAATTTTGGGAAGAGATGCAAGATCGAATGGTGAGTCCAGGGATGACGTACGAATACGGTCCGACGATTCTAAGTACCCGGTCAATGGGTTTTTTCGAAAAATTGCAAGAGTAAACTACCCCTTAATGAGGGAGTGGGGGGATGAAATTTGGGGGAGCGATGCAGGATCGAATGGTGAGTCCAGGGATGACGTACGATGACGGTCCGACGATTCTAAGTACCCGGTCAATGGGTTTTTTCGAAAAATTGCAAGAGTAAACTACCCCTTAATGAGGGGGTGGGGGGATGAAATTTGGGGGAGCGATGCAGGATCGAATGGTGAGTCCAGAGATGACGTACGATGACGGTCCGACGATTCTAAGTACCCGGTCAATGGGTTTTTTCGAAAAATTGCAAGAGTAAACTACCCCTTGATGAGGGGGTGGGGGGATGAAATTTTGGGGAGAGATGCAGGATCGAATGGTGAGTCCAGGGATGACGTACGAAGACGGTCCGACGATTCTAAGTACCCGGTCAATGGGTTTTTTCGAAAAATTGCAAGAGTAAACTACCCCTTAATGAGGGGGTGGGGGGATGAAATTCGGGGGAGCGATGCAGGATCGAATGGTGAGTCCGTGGATGGTATATGAAGGTGGTCGGACGTTTCTAAGTACCCGGTCAATGCATTATTGACCGGTCAATAATTTAGACTCTCCCCCAGCTATGTGTTGCGGGTCACGTGAATTCTTTTTTAAAATCAATAAAATCCACTTTATGGTCCACGATTTCAATAATTAATCGATTACAAATCGAATTATTGAATAAAACCGGCGAACGGATCAATTTTATATAAAATTTTCGCAGCAGCGTCCCTATCGGATGACCTCGAACATCAGCAAAATGGTGTCGTGATGTGCGCCCGTTTAAATCGCGAAGAAATTCAGTGATTTTAGTGAAAAACATTCAATTCTTTGTCATGAAACGATTTTCCAGCTGTGTAGTGCGTTTAAACGATTTTCGTGAAGTTTTTTCAGTGATCTACGGCGGCCGTTGATCGAATGTGGTGAGTGCCCTTTGTTTTGATAATTCTTGCATTTTTAAGTGAAAATTGGAAGCTATTTTTCAATTTTCCGGAAAATTCAGCATCGATTTAATCGATTTTCGTGAAACATCGGACCAGAATAAGCTTGGCTTTGTAATGTTTCCAATAATTTGCGGGTTACGTGATTGGTTGGCATGAATCACGTGACCTGGGCCAATTCAGCTGGCGGGAAATTTAAACCTTCTCTGGTCACTTTATTGGCATTTGTTTTGGTTCATAACAGTTTCGTAGGGGTAGTGTAGGGTGAAAAAGGCAGTCGTTTATGGGTAGTCGTTATGGGACCTTACATTGTAACATTTTTCTGCATGTTGCAACGAGAAAATGTGATTTCAATTAAAACTGACAATTTCTCTGCGATTTTATTGATTTTTAAGAAAAGAAACAATGGCTTTTCTAAGGTATAGCCAGAATTTTGCTATTTTTTTAAGTTTGAGGTAATCGCGGTCGGTCGGTTTATGAAAAAACTTTCTCTATTAGTTTACCTATTTCTGGGGGGCATTTCACACTCCAAAAACTTGTACACCACTGCCGAATTTTCATGGCACTGCCGTAAATTTGTACACCACTGCCGACTGTGAAGTCCCCCGACAGCTCAAAAAATAGACCTCTGCCGAATTTGACACAATTTTTGCAACCACTGCCTAACATTTCCCACTAACACTGCCGAAAATTTGTACATCACTGCCGACTGTGAAATCCCCCCCACCTATTTCAAATTTTCGTTTCATGGATTTGGTCGATTATTAACCTCCCCACTTCACTTTAGGTACCACTTAAAAAAAGGAAGGTTACTGCAATCACTAAAATTTTCGAATTTGAGATAACACCAGATCTTCACGGTTTGAGGTCTCAGGAACCCAAAAAGGTGGTTTTAAAAATGTGTCTGCGTGTGTGTACGTACGTTCGTATACTTGGCTGAAATTTGGTACGTAGGCATCTCATGACCCAACTTAGACCTGAAAAGCTTTTGGAGCCCATCGTGCAACCACAAATGCCATTTTGGCACATCAACTTTTAAATTTTAAATATAAACCCCCTCGTAAACCCCCTTTTTTCACGTCACCATAAGAAAGGCCTTCAAATTCTGCTTCCATAGATTAATTCACTCTTCACTCTTTTGACCAAAAACTAAAAAATTCGAGATTTTTATCGGACTTTAAAATCGCGTTACAGCCCCTGAACCGATTTTGCTGAAATTTTGCGCATGTGGATTGGATTGTATTACACGTCAAAGAGTTAAATTTTTTTGGCACACCAATTTCCAAATTAAAAAAAAAATTAAACGCTTTGTACCCAATTGCAGCCAAATCAATCAAAAAGTTTGGGCTATGCTGCGCTTTTGGTGTAATTACAAAATTTTTACCCAAAGGGCACTAAAGGTGAATGAATTTTATCTTATTTAAAAACAGAATTTAAAGACCTTTCTGATGGTGTCAATAAATTTTTCAAAAACTTGTTTAGGATATAAAATGGGAGTATATTTAGATTTGAAAATTCATACAACGGCACTTTCCGTGGGTCGATCGTCTCCAAAAATTTTTCAGCTCTTCGACGTGTACCTAATACAAATCTCCATGTGCAAAGTTTCAGCCAAATCGACCTAGAGGTTTCAGCTGTATCATGTTTTTAAAGTACCGTAGAGCGGGGATATATGGAACAGTTTATACGGTTTTTTGCGAATGAAGTTTTTGTTTTTATTTTTAAATGCATTTTTTGATAACCACTGCATGGCTATACCCTTAATACATATAATTTTTATGTTAGTTTTTGCAAAATAGCCACAGCTTCTGAAAAAAAATTTTTTTTCCGCTGTTCCATTTTACCCGCCGACGGGGGAAAATGGAACATTCGCATTTTTCTTAAGAAAACGATGGGAGATATACAATTTGTTCCTATATACCCACTACAAGGGGTTATATGGAACACTAACAATTTAAAAGATTCCAAAAAAGTCCCCCCTGAATTTTCTTCTATAGGTCCTGGGCATGTTGGTCCAAATTACCCTGAAAATGCACTTTTTCCAACCAACCAAACCAAGAGACTACGAATCGTATTTTGCAGATTATTTTATAAGTTAAAGTATTGAGTAAGTACTGTCAAGTTGACGTTGTAGTATTATCACTGTAATCGCGATTTGATTGGTTACTGGTATACTAAATGCTGCTTTGGATTGGTTCAATAGTTAATGTATAAAATAATTACGACGAGTAGTCTCTTGATTGCCGTGGGTTTTGACGTCCGAAATGGTTGTCTACTACGAGTCAAAATGGTAGATTGTTTTAGGCCGAAAAAAATTTACCATTTGACAAGTAGTGCATCCATGAGGACTCAACAAGGCAACCAAGAGACTACGAATCGTATTTTGCAGATTATTTTATAAATTAAAGTATTGAGTAGGTATAAGTAGTGTCAAGTTGACGTTGTAGTATTATCAATAGTAATACGACGAGTAGTCTCTTGATTGCCGCGGGTTTTGACGTCCGAATGGCTGTCAACTACGAGTCAAAATGGTAGATTTTTTTAGGCTAAAAAGAGGACGAGAGCTTGCTCGAGTCCTCTTTGGCCGAAAAAAATCTACCATTTGACAAGTAGTGCATCCATGAGGACTCAACAAGGCAACCAAGAGACTACAAATCGTAGTTTGCAGATTATTTTATAAATTAAAGAATTGAGTAAGTAGTGTCAAGTTAACGTTGTAGTCTTATCACTGCTCCTTTGGATTGGTTCAATACTTAATGAATAAAATAATCACTGTAATCAGGATTTGATTGGTTGATTGGTATACTAAATGCTGCTTTGGATTGGTTCAATACTTACTTAATGTAATGTAAAGTCCCGTCGCATATTAACGAAAGCGGGGGTTGTGTGTCTCAGGCTTTTTTTCTGTTGGTTTGTAAAAAGGATTTCAGTTCTATGGACAATAATTAACAACAAAGACGCCTTTCAACCTCCATTGTTACTGTTTATTGACACTGACAGTGAGTGACGGGAGTTTTGACGGATGTGAAATCCCGTTTACAAACCAGCAGAAAAAAAGCCTGAGACACACAACCCCCGCTTTCGTTAATATGCGACGGGACTTTATAAAAATAATGACCTAATAACAGGCATACATAGGAACTTTTTCGTGGATGACCTATAACAATAACAATTGACTTTTATTGAATTACAAACCACTTTGTTTACTATGTCAAACGGTATAATATACGATAATATACCAGAACATACCCTAGTATGGGATATGTGGTATCTGAGCCACTAGGTATACGAGTATACGAGTTGCCTGGGTGGGAGTTTTCCTACATTTGACTTGACAAGGCAAGGACAAAATGTTGAAATAAATAAATTCCAAATTCCACGCAAATTCCACACACTCCAGCATTACACACAAATTACACGCGGGAAACACGAATTCCACACCATGCGTCTGTCATATTTTTGCAGAAGTCTCTGTTTATCAGCTGCGTCTATCCTTGGCGGGTTTTTCAAAAAAACTCCCGATTGTTCCATATTACCCCCTGCGTTCCATTTATCCCCGCTCTACGGTACTTTGAAAATGTCGAATATTTGAATTTTTGTCAAAACGGCACTAAGAGCTAATACATTTTCAGAAGCAGAATTTGAAGGTTTTCTTATGGCGACGTGAAAAATTGAGGTTTGCACTTTTTAAAATTTAAAAGTTGATGTGCCAAAATGGCATTTCCGGTTGCACGATCCATAAATCATACCTGTATCAGAATCGATTATTGGCATCCTCTTTGCTTGCCTTTTGCATTTCGGTTCCCACTGGCAGGAAGCATCTTGCGTTGTCGGCGTCTTCAACTGAATATTTGGAATCGATTGGGTTGCTGCTGGAGGCACTGGAGTAGTTTGTGGTAGATGACCCGCCCTCTGGAGTATGTTACCGCCTAGGGGCATGCAAAAAAATATTTTGAAACAGACTGCAGATTTATTGACTATAATCTGTCCGGGATCCACACGACCGAGATTCACCCGATTTCCATGGCGATTCATTGTTGACAACAATGATTCGCCATGGAAATAGGGTGAATCTCGGTCGTGTGGATCCCGGACAGACCATAGTTAACACCCTTTGACCCTTAAATCATACCTATATTAGGATTGATTGGGATTGTCTTGGCTCGGCTTTTACTATTCGACTGCCTCGAGCAAAAAGCTTGACTTTGGGTTACAGCGGCTATAGTAGTTTGTGGTGGGTGAACCTTCCTCTGGGGCGTGGTGAAGGTTCCTAAAAATCAAATAGTAAACTGAGAGATTTTTAAGAATTCAAACTTACGAGGCACGGTGCCGTCATTCCTAAAATGCTGCTGTGTTAATTTAGGATACATCGGAGAAAATGGTGTCACCATATACAGCTCTGGCACAGGCGTAGGACCCTTTTGCACCGTACCGTATATTTGTTGACCACCCTGTAAAATAAGAACATACACCGTGTTGGTACCTATAAGTTGTAACCGGTTGTAACAGAATAAAATTTTCAATTAAAAAAAAACATTTCCCGCACCGTTCGGTGTATCTTTGAGGGGCAGATCTCTATTAGGTACCTAGAGTTGTTAAATTTTTAAAGGTTTTTTTGATAACCTACCGGGAAAAACTTGTTTCTGTACACTGTTTTTTCCGGTAGGCTAGGCTATCACGAAAAATTATCGAAAATTCAATAATGTTAACATTATTGAATTTTCGATAATGGGCTTCCCATCAAAGATGCACCGAACAGCTGCTATATGAGCATATCTGATTGTCTAGTTTTGGCCCGAACCGAACAGTTATACCTACAAATAATAGTTCTTTTTTTACGTCCGTTAAAATCACATTTGTTCATTCAAAAGTGTTCTTAAAGTGTGTTTTTTTAACGACGAAAAAGCGTCAAAAAAAGTGCCGTAGCGGTTAATTTTTTCATTCTTTTGAGTGAAAAAAAGAGCAATTGCTCAGATTTTGTTGATATTGTTGCTATAGATTTATCACGGATTTATATCAAGCCTTTCATTACGGGATTTTTTGCGAGTGAACTTTGAAACCAATATTTGCCCAGAATTTTAACTGTATGGGCGTAAAAAAAATTGTATGCTACTCATGAGTAAAGTAACTTTTCATTCGTCGGATTTGCGCACTCCACCTGCGGCATCGTGCGGCAAACATTTCTTCTCGTGAAAAAAAGTTAGTCTTAACTCACTTGTTACAGAAATGATGACCTTCGTTTTCGTCGCAAACCTCCTATCTTAACACATAATTTAGCAATAAACAATTATAGTATATTACATAACCAGCTACAAAAGTATGGCTTATATCATACGAGTGGGGAATTTCTCACACGAGGCGCTAGCCGAGTGTGAAAACCCCACGAGTGCATTGTAGAGACACTTTCGTGCGAGTTGCGCACAGTATTTTTCCTACGAACCACAGCAAAAAATCATTTCTTCTTAAATTTCTCCTTTTTTATCATAGTTGTCAACAAAACAGCAAGAGTCAAAATTTATTAAATTTTGAAATCCAACCTGCTATGATAATGTGATTGATGCGCGTTGCCACGCGATGTGGGCGGAACTGTGCGATATTATATCGCACAGCACTAACATACGCGTGTGTTAGTGTCCACTTTCGCGCCTACTTAATTGTGCGATATTTACAACTTTCTTAAGTGGTCGTAGGAAATAGTATATTTCAT
Source organism: Pycnomerus fuliginosus (assembly GCA_963924575.1). Classification (NCBI taxonomy): domain Eukaryota; kingdom Metazoa; phylum Arthropoda; class Insecta; order Coleoptera; family Zopheridae; genus Pycnomerus; species Pycnomerus fuliginosus. The sequence continues at coordinate 31,060,990 of OZ004620.1, forward strand.
AACGAGCTACGAAAGTGGCTTATATCATACGAGTGGGGAATTTCTCACGCGAGGCGCTAGCCGAGAGTGAAAATCCCACGAGTGCATTGTAGAGACACTTTCGTGCGAGTTGTGTACAGTATTTTTCCTACGAACCACAACAAAAAATCATTTCTTCATTAATTTCTCTTTTTTTATCATCGTTGGCAACAAAACAGCAAGTGTCAAGCTTTATTAAATTTTGAAATCCAACCTGCTATGATAATGTGATTGATGCGCGTTGCCACGCGATGGGGACGGAACTGTGCGATATTATATCGCACAGCACTAAAACACGCGTGTGTTAGTGTCAACTTTCGCGCCTACTTAATTGTGCGATATTTACAACTTTCTTAAGTGGTCGTAGGAAAAAAAAAATTTTTAAATGGCACCATCATACAAATTTGTAGTTTCTTTTGGGTTCTTTTTGTTGCCCTCTTTATGGCATGACTACGTCGCTGTGATTACGTCTACGAAAGCTCGTTGTGCGGGTTATCTCTCTAATGACAAGAAGCTTTCACTCATAGCGGGCGCGATTTGGGGCTCGAACAGGCTAAATTATCCCGCAAAAAATGATAAGGGTTTGCAAAGAAGGAGTAAAATCAGTGCCATAAAGAAAGGCACAAAAAGGAGCCCAAACAAATTGAACAAATTGCCGCTAAGTAAAACAATTGTTTATTGCAAAATTATGCGATAAGATAGGAAAGTCCAAACTGGAGCTGATTGAATGTGCGTTTTCTGCGTTTTTCGTATATATCTCCGTAACTACCAATCCTCGCGAAAATTATTCTATACCTATACAAAATTAAAGCAGACTAAATTAATAATATTAATAATAATAAGTTTATTTACCACTGCGAATTGCGAATTACAAAATAATTATGTGGTAAAAAGGAAGGTACGTTCAACTATGCATGTTGGGTGAACATTCACCGCATGCATATTTGATCTTCCACGTACCCCTGCAACTGAAAACATAACCTAATATGCAGGCAATACTTATAATACATTACTAACTAAATATTACAAGATACAAAAAAAAAACTTTATTAAATACTATTCTGTATAAGATGGCGAATAGAAGAAGAAGAACCGCAAGAGTAGCTTTAATGGCAATAGATTAAAGAAAAGAAAGATCCAAAAAAGATTCGTTCTGCTTTATGCGCATTCCTAACATACATCACTTAAATGAACTTTTATAGATACTATTGTAGTTCTAGTAGTCGCTTTTTAAAAGTGCTTTTGAAAACGTTTATATGTAAATTATTGTAATCAAATGGAAGTCCGTTCATGATATTCACTATTGCGTAGGAGAATGACCTTTTGAATAATTCCATGCTATGGGCCGGTACAGACAAGAGGTGTTTATGTCTCAAATTGAGGTTATGGACATCAGTCCTGAAAGAGATTCTTTCAGCAAGATATTCTGGAGTCCTAGTTGTGAGAAGTTTATGGAAAAAACACGCAGCGTGCAAAAGACGTCTATGCTCCATGTTGAGCCAACCAATCTGTACAAACCTATGAGAAATGTGACTATACCGAGGCATACCATAAATGAACCTAAGGCATGAATTTTGAATTGTCTGTATTCTCCGCTTACTAATGGAATCCAAACAAGGGCCTATTACCACATCACAGTAATTAAATTGGGATAGAACAAGAGCTTCGACAAGTGCTTTTCGAGAGGCAAAATTTAAAGAATCTTTTAGGGAATAAACTAACTTTAACGCTCCAAAAGCCCTTTGGAATACCGATTTTAAGTGAGAGACGAATCTAAGACTGTGATCATATACTATCCTATATACTATACAGATCCTATCAAAACGGTCCTATTCGCTTTTGTCGTAGGATTCATATGTACTTTAAATGTTATAAGCTTGACAAATTCTCATATTTACTTGGAATGGCTCCAGCCAAGGAGTTTAAGGTTTTGACCCGCACAAAAATAAAGTAGTGCTGAAAATTGGCACTTATGCTCTACTGGCAGTCCTGAATGACGTGTCAAAAGTTCCGGAGCCTGCGGTGCCGGCGTAATATTTTTTTGGGACCGGAAGGCCTTAAGTGATAGTCATACATTATTTTCCGCTTATGAACCGATTTGATCGGGATTGGTCTCAAAATGACCACAATGACCTAATCAATACTGATACTACTGATAGACTCTTGAGATTTTGAGAAGAAACATCCTTTTTTTTCTTGGAGAAATCGTGCTCCAGAATCGGCTTCGTGTTGCTCTTTTGCGATTATTTCTCCAACGGCTTATCGGACGACAAAAATGTATACGATTTTTTCGTTGCAAATTTTGTCCTGAACATTTCAGTTTCTACACATTTTTGTCATTAGATAAAGCATTGAGGAGATAATCGGAAAAAAGCAGTGCGAAGTTCTTTTTCGGAGAAATCGTACTTCAGTACCGACTTCGCGCTGCTTTTTCCCGATTATCTCCTCAATGGTTTATCTAATCGCCACTTTTTTGTCTAATTTGACTGGGCTATTAAACTAGAATTTTATCAAGTTGTCTCCAATAAAAGTTTTCAGTGAAACTTTCGTTCTCTGTCTTCATTTTAACTAATTTGGTCAATTAATTAAAATTTAAAGTCATAAATTTTCTCGCTCTCAACTATTGGAAATCATTTTATTCGAAAATAGGTACCTTCATTATGCAGATCAAGTCAAAGATGACGATCTTGTTACTATTTAGTGGGGGAAAGTGCCCGCAACTGAAAAACATGTAAACAATTTGAAGAAGAACGTACGCCTCTCTCTCGTAAAATTTGAAAGAAATTCAAGAGAAAGCTTATTATGACTTTAACCATTGGTCCAAATTTTCAAAATCCCATAATACCTACTTTTCGAGTAATTTAAAGAAAACTGACATTTTGGGTACCCCTTTCAAAGGGCATAACTCTCTTACGAAGCATTTCCGGACATTTCCGGACATGTCCATAGGAACTTTTTAACTTAAAATATCTATACGGGGTGGACATTTTCGAAGTACTAGGTACGTACTGGAGATATCGAAAAAATTTATTAGCAAAAGTTTTTCCTAATCCAATTTTTGCCCCACATGACAATATTCTCACCTACTATGTTGAACTTGAAATATTGATTGTATCCTCGGAGATTGTACATATCTAAAATATTACAATAATAATACAATAATTTCAATTATTAGTAGATTTGCAGCGCTCAGCGTAAGTAGTGGTACCTATTTTGACTTTGAACAAAGAACACGAACATTGTGAGCCAATTTACATTCACACAATATTAAAACTTCCCTTTAATTAGATCAAGAATAGAAATTCTTGGATAACTTACTTCGTTGGACTCCCTGCGAGGTTTATATGGAAGTCCATAATAATTTTCTGCCATGATTTCCTGACTTGCTATTGCTGAGTTACGTACTGAACACAACAAAACCGTCACAAAACTAAATATTCCTCAGTTTATGATGGACGGTCTCGTTATCGGTAGCGATAAAAGTCGCTTATCATTAGATGCAAGATTTTTAGGTGGATTATTTTATTCATTAAGTATTGAACCAATCCAAAGGAGCATTTAGCATACCAGTAATCCTGATTACAGTGATAAGACTACAACGTCAACTTGACACTACTTACTCAATACTTTAATTTATAAAATAATCTGCAAAATACGATTCGTAGTCTCTTGATTGCCTTGTTGAGTCCTCATGGATGCACTACTTGTCAAATGGTAGATTTTTTTCGGCCAAAGAGGACTCGAGCGAGCTCTCGTCCTCTTTTTAGCCTAAAAAAATCTACCATTTTGACTCGTAGTTGACAGCCATTCGGACGTCAAAACCCGCGGCAATCAAGAGACTACTCGTCGTATTACTATTGATTATTTTCATCATCTGTCAAATTTACATAAACAACCAATCAAATGCAAGCTCTCAACAAATAACCGAGGTTTATCTCGGGTATTGTCCTCTGGAGACGTCATAGCGACGGGACGACACTGATTAAATTTTGACATTTGCCTTGACTGTCAAAGCAAAAAAAGGTTATTCATATTTCAGTTAAAGGACCCCGCACATGATAAAGGGGGATCCTGGCCCTCGGTCGATTTTTTTAAAATTTTGGTATGTTATTGGTCCTGTTAAATTGTAGCGGTCATGTGAATTTCAACTCTGCAGCATCACTGGTTTAGTTGCTAGCGAGGTGCAAAACTACCAATCTTTCAGTCTAAAATGAGTCCAATAAATCTTAGGAGGTACGAAGGATGCGTATTTATTTGTCAAAAAATATAATGACAGACGTCATCTGGATGGAATTGCCAAATATAAAAGTTGCTTATTGAATAAAAACCATAAAAATATGAGATTTTGTTTAGAACGCGTATAAATCAATTCTACAAATACTTAGAGGATTTTAATTCACAAAACGAAAAGCAACAATAGCGCTACGAGAGGCGGTAGGTGGGTACAAAAAGAAAGATATAATCCCGCTCGTTATTCTGCTTCTTCATTGTTTATCTCTTTTCCAGCTGCATCATTAATTAGGTAGGTAGGTACCCTTCTTAAGTCTTCGGATGGGTATGCAACTATTTCTTCGGGCCTTGCATAACCCAAAAACCACAGAACTGCTCGGCTCTTATATTATGTGCAATAAAATCTTGTAGGATCTCTTCCACCTCACTAATGGTGGGTTTATGCTCATTTAACACCTAACATTTAACATTTATGATTTACCATTTAAGATTTAATCAAAATCTGCGACGTTTATGTTGAAAATTAAAATGTTAAATGTAACCAATCACAAGACCTTTTGACATCACAAGGTTCAACGTTACTCTTTATGTTTTTTAAAATTGTATAAGGTTGGGGAGGATAATAAAAAATGTCCTACCACTGGGAATTGCCATTATGCAAGAAATGGATTTCCAGGCATTTTGTTTCTATTCTTTGTTTTTGAAGCTAGCCGAATCTTTCTTCCATAATTGTGGGAACTGCCGAACTAACCCAATTAATTAATTGTTCATCATCCCACTCAGTGTCCATTATTATTGTTGTATCGTACACTCACCACTCACGAAAAATGAAAAATAAGGAAAAACAAACAATGGGAAAACAAATTCAAATCAAAAACCCTTAGAAGTGCAACCAACCATGAAAATTTCCACCAACTACCAACAGCGTTTCCAAAATCACCAATTTCACGCAAGCGTACATGTCATTACACCTAAAATTTAAGATTTTAGATTTAAGAAAGTTCAAGTTAACGATCTTTCAAGGCCATCCCCTAAATGTTAAATACGGTAAATCTTAAATGTTAAGTCTTAAATCATGCGTAAACTTGCAATGAGTACTTCTATGTAATAACCTCACTTTTAACTACATAAATCTCAAGTGGTAAATGTTGAATGTTAAATGTTAAGGGAGCATAAACCCACCATAACAGCGGTCCTTTACGATGAAAGGGACTTCCAAATAAGGCAAAACGTAGACAAACAAGCAATTATTCCGTCAAGATGACAACTGTCATGATATTTTTTGACAAATAAATACGCATCTTTCGTGCCTCCTAAGATTTATTGGACTCTTTTAGACTGGAAGATTGGTAGTTTTGCACCTCGCTAGCAGCTAAACTAGTGATGCTGCAGAGTTGAAATTCACATGACCGCTACAATTTAACAGGACCAATAACATACCAAAATTTAAAAAAATTCGACCGAGGGCCAGGATCCCTCGTTATCATGTGCGGGGTCCTTTGCAAAAAAGCAATATTGGTAGATCTTTAGCTTAACATTTGCAAATTACTGGAAATTATGCTCGCTTCTGCATATACCTTACATCCATTGTGAAAATTGTAAGTTATTCCGTCAACAATAATACTGCCGTGCTAAGCCCAAAAAGCGTATCTACAGTTTCGATGGAAACGAGATTTTGACGATTTTATATTTTAAAACACATAAGACCCAATGCATATTGGCTCAATTCATTCACTAATTTTGACTAAAATAGTGATTGGATGTCAACAAAAAATATTTTCATGGTAGTTTAAGACATTCTTAACAAGATTCCGGTGTTAACTCATTTTCCGCCAAAATTGTAGATACGTCTTTTGGGCTTAGCATGACAGAATATTCCTAATGTAAAACTGAAATTTCAGGGCAAGGGATTATTAATGCGTCCTCTTTCAAAACGTCGAAAGGTTCAGACCAACAAACTATTCTGTGGATCGGTTTGAAGATTTTGAGTTCAAGCGATGAACTTTCGAAATATACTTCATCCATTTGGCTACGTGCATGGAAAACTAAACCCTTAGCAAAATATAAATAAACTCAAGCCGTTAAAAATTATCAATGTAGGTAACTGTACGATTATAATGCCTATTGAGCAGCTAAATGTAAATGTAAAATGAAGAAAAAAAACAAACCGGATTCTGGAAATAATCTTAGCAAATATAACGCGACCATTGATTTTTTATCGGCAAAATTTTCCAAAGTCACGACTCTAAACTTCCGTTTTAGATAATTTTGCTCGTTGAATTTGAACATTTATATTCGGAGATTAAAGCCCTCGAGCTAAAGCTCTCGCGCCCTATTCAGAAGATAAATGCCCAATTCAACTCGCAAAATCATCAAACGGAAGTTTATAGTCACTTTGGAAAATTATCCGATAAAAAATTATGGTCTTGTTGTATTAATCTTGATTATTTTCAAATCTCCTTTTAAACCAATCAATTAGACTCATTTTTAAATTTCTATCCAATCAAGTTCATTTAAGAGTGATTAATGCATTTTATCGGTGTTTGCACGAGTCATTTAATCGTTTCCGATGACCACTTGATTTTAAACACAATTTGTTCACTGCTGAAAATCACCACTTAAACAAAATTATGGGAAATAAAGTTCCACAAATATGACCACTCAACACAAGTCTTTCCACAAACCATATTTTAGGTGTTTTTGGACATAAAGAACGTTGATTTCTTCTGGATATATCCTAAAAATTCAATAACATTTTGTTTGCACGTTTCCTAACCTCAAACGTCATTAACGTCAATGAGCTATAAAGGCTCATTCGCAACATCATATTGGGCTTTTGAGTATAGGCAACCCCGGTTAAAAAAATCATAATTTTATCGAAACAAAGTTCAATTTGTAAAATAATCTTACCGAATACCACTCGTGCATCGCTATTTCAATCGGTTAAATTTTAGAAATAATTACTCAAGCTTTGTTGCCGTATAGGTAAAACAATTCGAACTAAATTGCCATTTATTACCAAAGATTAAAGCCCTCGAGCTAAAGCTCTCGGGCTTTAATCAGATAATAAATGACAATTTAGTTCTCATTATTTTACCACCGGCAACAAGCTTTCGTAATCATTTTCAAAATTTAACCGATTAAATAGCATGCACTTGTGGTATTATAAGCGATTATTTCCAAATTACCTTTTAAACCAATCAATCAGACTCATTTTGAAATTTCTATCCAATCGAATTCATTTAAGGGTGATTAATGCACGAGTCATTTAATCGTTTTCTTGACTACTTGATTTTGAACACAATTTTTTCACTGCTGAAAATAACTACGTACCACGTAAAATCAGTTAAGGGAAATAAAGGTCCATAAATATGACCACCAGGCACATATCCTACACGCAATTAAAGTCTTCCTTCCACAAACCATATTTTAAGTGTTTTTGGACATAAAGGACTGATTTCTTCTGGATATAATCTCAAAATTCAATGACATTTTGTTTGCACGTTTCCTAACCTCAAACGTCAATGAATTATAAAGGCTCGTTCACAACATCTTATTGGGCTCTTGAGTATAGGCAACCCCGGTTTAAAAAATCGCTCTTTTAACAAAATGAAGAGTTTAATTTGCGAAATAATCTTACCGAATACCACTCGTGCATCGCCATTGTAATCGGTTAAATTTTAGAAATAATTACTCAAGCTTTGTTGTCGTTTAGGTAAAACAATTCGAACTAAATTGCCATTTATTATCAAAGATTAAAGCCCTCGAGCTAAAGCTCTCGGGCTTTAATCAGATAATAAATGGCAATTTAGTTCTCATTGTTTTACAACCGGCAACAAGCTTTCGTAACCATTTTCAAAATTTAACCGATTAACTAGCATGCACTTGTGGTATTATAAGCGATTATTTCCCTAGTAGACCAGTCAAACAGGGACCGGAGGTTACAATAATTGTTGGAAAGCCGGAGATGGTCTTAAACGCTTTAGTAGGCATCTAATATAAGTATCCTAGTTTTGCAAGTTCCCAGGATGTGTGCGTATGATAAGGTGTCCAAAAAACCCAGAAATCTTCGGACTTTTTTCAGTTTTTCGCTTATAATTTCTAAACAGTGCTTCCTAGCGGAAGGTTCGCTATTTTCGAAATTAAAGCGCACTAAATTCTGCGTCGAATGAGCCCCCCAAACGTTAATTTCGACCATGATTTCAAAAAGCATCACAAATTTAAATTTTGGTTAAACGTATTCAAAAAACAATTTATTTATAAAGGTAGTTAAGAAATGAGACGAATAAAAAATCAATTTCTTCGAAATCTTTTGGACGTGGAGGGGCCAGGGTCTTTCGCAGGCTCGATGAATAGTGTATCGCCTTCAAATAGTTGAGGCTTAGGTACTGACTTATGACTGTTTATGGATTGCTCTATTTTGATTTTCTAGATCTAAAGCCTCAACTATTTGAAGGCGACACACTATTCATCGAGCCTGCGAACGACCCTGGCCCTTCCACGTCCAAAAGATTTCGAAGAAATTGATCTTTTATTCATTGTCTCATTTCTTAACTAGGTACATTTATAAATAAATAATTTTTTTAATACTTTTAACCAAAATTCAAATTTGTAACGCTTTTTGAAATCAGCGATTGATGGTCTACAATTTTCAAGCTATAAGTTTTTTAAATTAGAGTAGCCGTTTGGACGTTACAGACGACGAAAAGTCACTACTTGTTAATTTTTCACAAAATTGTCGTTTTTGACCAGGGTTTGCGACCCTACCACATGGTCGAACTTAACGTTTGGGGGGCTCCTTCGACGTAGAATTTAATGCGCTTTAATTTCGAAAATAGTGAACTTTTCGCTAGGAAGCACCGTTTAAAAATTATAAGCGAAAAACTGAAAAAAGTCCGAAAATTTCGTGTTTTTTTGGACGCCCTATCATACGCACACATCTTGGGAAGTTGCAAAACTAGGGTATTTCTATTAGATGCCTACTAAAGGGTTTAAGATCATCTCCCGCTTTCCAACATTTATTGTAACCTCCGGTCCCCTGGAGGTCTAATTTGACTGGACTATAGACCATTGTTCTACGAAAGCGTAGAGTTGCCATGATATTTGTTGACTTTTTAACTTCTACGCTTAGTTTTATTTTGTAATTTAATAATAATGTCAATTGAACGTATTCCTAAAGGTATGGATTTTTATTTTGTAATTTAATAATAATGTCAATTGAACGTATTCCTAAAGGTATGGATTAGGAAAGATTAAAAATATTTTTTTTCTCGGAAACTACCACACCTAATAATATTCTATCAAAATGATCGTAATTCAATCTAAAATCTGAATATAATTCAAGAGTGAGGGTGTCCCATTTAAAATTAGTTGATGTCGACTTCCGGTATAACCGGAAGCACGGCCCTCTTGAAAATATTTTCCTTCATTCCAGAATCCCGTGAAACCTCCGGATGCAAATTTGCGCGACTGAAACACGAACAGTACCGGAAGTACATCTAATGGACACTCTTCCTGAATTACCCTGTATATGATTACTTCATCTCGGCCTACGGCCTCGTGGCTTTTTCAATAATGCGTTAATAATAAACTAATATTAATGCCCATATTACTTACGGAAATCAGTCCAAAATTCGAAATTGAGATAACAGGACCTTTACGTTTCGAGGCCCCAGGATCACATTTTTTGTTAATATACTTAGACGCCTTAGAGGGACGACCTAGACTAATTTCAAGCTTATCCGCCAAGTGAAAGTAACCAGCCAAGTTTTAACGTGCTATTGAGAATGGTGGATGCGCCGAGAGAATCTAATCATACCAACTGCAATTTTTACAGCAAAATTTAAAGCTAATAATGGTAAAACAAAATGCATTTAAAAGATAGTGCCGTGATGAACTATATGCGCGAACTGCACTGCTACTATCGACGTGGTGGTGCATACAATGGAACTAGGTCAGTCGGGCTTAGTTGTATCCGTGTCTCCACGGAAAATATTCTAATTAGTCCCTTAAATATTTCCGTAAATAAGAAAAATGTCATCAGGTGTTGTGGTGGAAAGTTGCAACGATTTTCCAAGTGGACGAGAACGGATAATTGGGGGTGTAACTTAACTTTGGACGAAGTCAAGGCGAGTTTTTTTTTTCATTTTTATTAAATGGAATGGAAGTGATTCAGTTACTGTAGGTAACAAAATAAGCGGAAATGTAAGCTTATCTTGGTGAAGACTTTATGTTGCTCGGTTGCGCATCCACAATAGTTGAAATTTGCGACACCACCGGGGTGTAAGACAAGTTAAATGAGCACATCTGGGTGGAACTTGCAAGTCAGTATTTGACGTGAATTCAGAAAAGCGTAAGATTTGGGTTTAAATTGCTACATCGAGTGTGTACTTATGTCAATCAGCACTATTTAGTATTTCTCCACAAATACAGGGTGATCCATGAAGCCTACATTCTGATTCTTGATTCGGATTGGCCTTTTTGCCACTTTGTCTGCCTAACTGTTGAATGGGGGCCGAGTCGCCTTCTGGAGTGTGCAGTGCTGACGAGGACTAATAAATCTGAAAGCGGTCTACGGTTCTTTGGAAGGCGACTCGACCCTCCATCAAATTACTTTTGTTGCCTGTCACAGTTTTTGGCACATTCAGTCTTATTCAGAGTGCCATTGAATCCGCTTCAATATTGAAACATTCGAAAATCTGATTGGATAGTTCACAAATTTTACTACTGTTCCGTTGATGAATTAAAAAAAGTGTCAATTTGATGGAAATATACATATATGCAATGATTCGATTGTGACAATGAAAAATTAAAAATTCTTCACTGCCACAACCAAAACGAAAGTATGGAACGCCGTTTTACTTTTTAATGTAACAGCACGCTGTGGTAGCCAAAGAAATGAGATAATTAAAATTCAAGTACTGATAATTAAAATTCAAATACTGTTAAGAGAAAATAAACCTATTTTTATTATCTGAAATGCAATTTCTATTATCACTCCCAGAATTTCTCTTAACACTAATTCAATTTCTGTTAACAGTAATACAATTTCCCTTAAGAATAATTTATTTTTACTTAAAGGTGTCGTGAACTCGTTGCTGGCGGCTCGCGGTGACGTCATTGGTGCAAGCATCGAAGCGTGGAGTAGCGCAACCTGAGGTTTTTAACAATATTGTTGGGGTTTGTTGAGGTTCGATTTGAGCAGATCGTTCTGATTTAATATTAAAATATACAATGTAAATAACAAATAATTATTTTAGGCACTTTTAAACTATAAACGTTTTTTATCTACTTGCGTTTTGAAAAGTTGGATTTTACACAATTAGGTAAAATGTTGTACGGAATACGTTATGAAAAGCCTAAATTGTTTGACTCGCATAATGTTGCAAAACTCGCTGTCGCTCGTTTTGGCAAATATTACGACTCGTCAAGCAATATAGGACTTTTCATAACTAATTACGTAAATAACTATTAGAACATTAACACGCCCTAGTATTTAAACGGATTTACTCGCCAATTTACTCGTGTAGGAAAAAAATGCATTATTTTGCACTTATTTTTTTAGAATTTGATAATATTCACCTGTTTACTTATCGAATCGATTGAACATACTATCAATTAACTCCTTCAGTCCTTCCTCTGCCTTCTCGCGTAATTATTATATGCTCGTCGTTCTTCGTATGCTGGTTCTTGTCTTTGTCGTTAACAATTCCATTTAATATTGTATCGAAGGAACATCTTTCTTTAAAAATAGTTACGTTTTACCACCAAGTACCTAATTCTTGTTTCGATAATGAAGTTTTCTCGAAATCGTTGTCTCTGCACTCTGCAGTGAGCCGAGCATTTTCGAGTGTTCTTTGCGCGGGAACGAAATTTGATCTTTTAATTTTATCCAACCACTGTTTGGAAACTTTCCGATGCTTGTTCTTATCGGGAAAAGCAAAAAAAACTATATTACCTGGATTTTTCGTTATTACTGCCACCGTAATCACAGCACTGGGGCATTTCCATCGATTTATTATGATCAAGACAGTGCAATTCTTACGCAGCGCTTGCAGTGGCTTGCACCAATGACGTCACAGATCGTATTTATCCACATTCAGAGGCTTATAACTCATTTATTACTAATCGTATTTAAATTCTACTTGCAGCGTAAGAACCGTAATTTTTTACAGAATTTTTTGATAAAAAGTTGCCCAACGAGTTCACGACACCTTTAACAGTAATTCGGAGAGATAATGAAAATACGTTATTGGACTGTCTTACTTCTCTCTCGGACCAATTGAAATTACATCTTCTGTTGCACTCGAGCATGCGTGGTCGTGATAATAGAAATAGAATTTCACTTAACAGTAATTCGGAGAGATAATGAAAATACGCCATTGGCCCATTGGGTTGTCATCTTTCTCTTTCGTACCACTTGAAAATAGATTATCTGTCGCACTCGCAGTTCATACATGCGCGGTCGTGATAATAGAAATAGAATTTCACTTAACAGTAATTCGGAGAGATAATGAAAATTCACCATTGGCCCATTGGGTTGTCATCTTTCTCTCTCGTACCACTTAAAAACACGATATCTATCTCGTACGGAACGCCGTTTTACTTTTTAATGCAACAGCACGCTGTGGTAGCCAAAGAAATGTACGGAACGCCGTTTTACTTTTTAATGCAACAGCACGCTGTGGTAGCCAAAGAAATGCAATCCCAGGCATCGTGTTAATAGAAATTCAATTTCACTTAACAGAAATTCATTTACTGTTAACAATAATTCATTTTCACTTAAGAGAAATTCATTTACTGTTAACATTAATTCATTTTCTCTTAAGAGAAATTCAATTTAACTTAACAGAAATAGAATTTTTATTATCTCGCTTTAGAGAAAATTGAAATACAATTTCACTTAACAAAAATTCGTGCAGTGATAATCGAAATAAATTTGGTGATTTACACTGATCTTACGAGCCGTTTTAATTTTTATTGTATATATTTAAAATGTTTGAATTTTTTTGAAATGCATAGGGTGTGGGTTGCATTAAAAAGTAAAACGGCTCCTAAAACTACGGTTTTATTTCAATTTATCTCTAAATGAATTTTTGTTAAGTGAAATTGTTTTTCTATTTTCTCTAAGCAGTGATAATTGAAATAGAATTTCTCTTAAGTGAAAATGAATTAATGTTAACAGTAAATGAATTTCTGTTAAGTGAAATTCAATTTCCATTATCACGACTGCGCTTGCGCGAATGAGACAGAAGATATAATTTCAACTGGTGCGAGAGAGAAGGAAGACGTATTTCCATTATCTCTCTGAATTACTGTTAACAGAAATTGAATTAGTGTTAAGAGAAATTCTGGGAGTGATAATAGAAATTGTATTTCAGATAATAAGAATAGACTTATTTTCTCTTAACAGTATTTGAATTTGAATTATCTTATTTCTTTGGCTATCACAGCGTGTATGTTCAATTAAAAAGTAAAACGGCATTCCATACGAAAGCGGCTGGTTTGAGCTCATGGTCTCAAACAGGGAACGACAGACAGCTGTTTCGATCTCTTGGATCTCATCAGTGTCGTGCACCCCGAATGAAACCACAAACTCAAACCAGCCAACCTTTAAACAGAAAATGCGACGAACTAAGAGTGTTGTGTCGAAAACCACGACCTCTGTGAGAGGTGGGGACTACTAGCTTCCATGATGTCAAAGACATCTAAAGAAAACTAGCGGCTGACAAAGTCAGCTCGCCCCGGGCTTCGACACTACTCCTGTTTAGCAACAGGTGGCGTGAAATGCAATGATTCGATTGTGACAATGAAAAATTAAAAATTCTTCACTGCCACAACCAAAACGAAAGCGGCTGGTTTGAGCTCATGGTCTCAAACAGGGAACGACAGACAGCTGTTTCGATCTCTTGGATCTCATCAGTGTCGTGCACCCCGAATGAAACCACAAACTCAAACCAGCCAACCTTTAAACAGAAAATGCGACGAACTAAGAGTGTTGTGTCGAAAACCACGACCTCTGTGAGAGGTGGGGACTACTAGCTTCCATGATGTCAAAGACATCTAAAGAAAACTAGCGGCTGACAAAGTCAGCTCGCCCCGGGCTTCGACACTACTCCTGTTTAGCAACAGGTGGCGTGAAATGCAATGATTCGATTGTGACAATGAAAAATTAAAAATTCTTCACTGCCACAACCAAAACGAAAGCGGCTGGTTTGAGCTCATGGTCTCAAACAGGGAACGACAGACAGCTGTTTCGATCTCTTGGATCTCATCAGTGTCGTGCACCCCGAATGAAACCACAAACTCAAACCAGCCAACCTTTAAACAGAAAATGCGACGAACTAAGAGTGTTGTGTCGAAAACCACGACCTCTGTGAGAGGTGGGGACTACTAGCGTCCATGATGTCAAAGACATCTAAAGAAAACTAGCGGCTGACAAAGTCAGCTCGCCCCGGGCTTCGACACTACTCCTGTTTAGCAACAGGTGGCGTGAAATGCAATGATTCGATTGTGACAATGAAAAATTAAAAATTCTTCACTGCCACAACCAAAACGAAAGCGGCTGGTTTGAGCTCATGGTCTCAAACAGGGAACGACAGACAGCTGTTTCGATCTCTTGGATCTCATCAGTGTCGTGCACCCCGAATGAAACCACAAACTCAAACCAGCCAACCTTTAAACAGAAAATGCGACGAACTAAGAGTGTTGTGTCGAAAACCACGACCTCTGTGAGAGGTGGGGACTACTAGCTTCCATGATGTCAAAGACATCTAAAGAAAACTAGCGGCTGACAAAGTCAGCTCGCCCCGGGCTTCGACACTACTCCTGTTTAGCAACAGGTGGCGTGAAATGCAATGATTCGATTGTGACAATGAAAAATTAAAAATTCTTCACTGCCACAACCAAAACGAAAGCGGCTGGTTTGAGCTCATGGTCTCAAACAGGGAACGACAGACAGCTGTTTCGATCTCTTGGATCTCATCAGTGTCGTGCACCCCGAATGAAACCACAAACTCAAACCAGCCAACCTTTAAACAGAAAATGCGACGAACTAAGAGTGTTGTGTCGAAAACCACG
This sequence comes from Pycnomerus fuliginosus, assembly GCA_963924575.1. Taxonomy (NCBI): domain Eukaryota; kingdom Metazoa; phylum Arthropoda; class Insecta; order Coleoptera; family Zopheridae; genus Pycnomerus; species Pycnomerus fuliginosus. Next base: position 31,076,317 of record OZ004620.1, read on the forward strand.
ACCTCTGTGAGAGGTGGGGACTACTAGCTTCCATGATGTCAAAGACATCTAAAGAAAACTAGCGGCTGACAAAGTCAGCTCGCCCCGGGCTTCGACACTACTCCTGTTTAGCAACAGGTGGCGTGAAATGCAATGATTCGATTGTGTGTCGAAGCCCGGGGCGAGCTGACTTTGTCAGCCGCTAGTTTTCTTTAGATGTCTTTGACATCATGGAAGCTAGTAGTCCCCACCTCTCACAGAGGTCGTGGTTTTCGACACAACACTCTTAGTTCGTCGCATTTTCTGTTTAAAGGTTGGCTGGTTTGAGTTTGTGGTTTCATTCGGGGTGCACGACACTGATGAGATCCAAGAGATCGAAACAGCTGTCTGTCGTTCCCTGTTTGAGACCATGAGCTCAAACCAGCCGCTTTCGTTTTGGTTGTGGCAGTGAAGAATTTTTAATTTTTCATTGTCACAATCGAATCATTGCATTTCACGCCACCTGTTGCTAAACAGGAGTAGTGTCGAAGCCCGGGGCGAGCTGACTTTGTCAGCCGCTAGTTTTCTTTAGATGTCTTTGACATCATGGAAGCTAGTAGTCCCCACCTCTCACAGAGGTCGTGGTTTTCGACACAACACTCTTAGTTCATATACATATATGTCAATTTTAATGAAAATCGTAACAAGTAGTCAAGGTACTTGCTGCGGATTTCAATTTCAATCTCTATTTTATTAATAATTACCATAACAACCTAAGGATCGCCTTGGTTACAATATACAGGTGTCCGGAAATTAGAGGATAATATCTTAAAGGCGTATTCTACCATCAAAAGTATGAAGAAAAGTTTTAATAAACATGGGTCGAAAAATGCCTTCTAAGCTCGGAGCTAAATTTCTTCAAAACGGTTAAACTAACATCAAACTGAGCATCTTTAGTAAATTTATGATGCTGAATTCATTACCGTAGTAAAAATTTTAAAGTTTCGATGATAGGGGGGCTTAGGACTTTTGCTCAAATTATTTTTTTCTCAAATTATTTTTTTCTCAAATCTAACATCGGAATCTGGATGATGAAGTTTTTTACGTAAAATTGGTGCTCTTGTTCGAAATCGCTGGGACGCACCGTTTTCGAATAAATTGACTCTAGTCGTCTTGGAGAACGAAAATTTGTCACAGATTTTATTTAGTTATTTATCAAATTATCAAAAATGTGTTCAGGGGTTGATTCCTTGTGTTGTTTTATAAAGAAAAGTTTTTATGGGCATATGGCGGAAGACGCTTCCTAAGGGAGCTATGGGGTACTGAAAAACGTCCGCTTTCCCAGGACTCCATAGGTCCCATAGGAACCATTTCCGCCATATGTCCATACAAACTTTTTTTCCTAAAATCGTGCAAGGAATCAGACACTGAACTCGTCTTTGATAATTTGGTAAATAAACTAAAATCTTCTGCGACAGATTTTCGCGCTCTCAAACGACTTGGGTCAATTTATTCGAAAGTGGTGCTTCCTGGCGATTTCAAACAAGAGCATCATTTTTACGCAAATAACTTCAAATGTACAGATTCTGGTGGCAGATTTGAGAAAAAGTGATTTACATTAATGTTTGAGCGAAGTTAGTCCTAATTCCCCCATTTACGGGACGCTTATGATTAAAACTTTAAAATTTTCTCCGCGGCAATGAATTCAGCATTAAAGACTTACCAAAGATACCCAATTTCACGGTGTTATCTTTAACCGTTTTGAAGAAATTTAGAAAAAAACACTTTCGAAGTGTCTCTTTTAAGGGGCCCTAGCTCCCTTAGGGGGAATTTTCCAACCATGTTTATTAAAACTTTTCTTCGTCTTTTTGATCGAAGAATGCTAAAGAAATAACTAATCGCATGTCTCAAAAGTTTTCAATATTGAACAATTTTCAATGTCATTCAGAATAGTCAAGATTTTAATCTTGAAACTAGAAGATGTTAGGCGCTTTCCTTTTACACGCTCATCTGAGGAGTCTCAATTAATCTCAGCAATTTGATTGATCAATATTCAAGTGAACCAATGAAATTGGTGAGATTAACTGAGGCTCCTCAGATAAATGTGTAAAAGGAAAGCGCCTTTTAGCTTTCTCAATTTCAATTTTTTCATAGACGAGTAGGTCCCCACATCATAAGTTTATTTCACCAGAAGATAGAAAATGTTTACTTTGGAGTAGTGGTATGATTATGATGATAATTCCACAAGAGCCTTTGATTATATTGATAATTCGACAAGAGCTTTTGATTATATTGAAAACACATCCCAAAGTGTCATAACATGACATTTATTTGACAGATGCGTGCTTGCTATATTCAAAATGAACTACTTGGGTGCCTAATAAATAAATTATTACTTACTGCAAAAATCAAGGCTCTTGTGGAATTATCTGCCGAATATAACTCGAAGGTGTTAGATTATCAATTTGTTAAACTCTCGAATTTTCTACTCCCGAAATAGTCGAAATGTTTTTAGCCAAAGACAACTCGACTTCGTCTCGTTGTCTTTAGAGCTACAAAACATTTAGACTATTCCGGTCGTAGTTCAATTCTCGAGTCAAACAAATGGATAATCAAACACCTTCTTGTTATATTATATATGATTATTTTATACATTAAGTGCCAATTCACAATGAACGTAATGCGTAAAATGTACATAAGAAATACATAATACGTAATATTGAAACCATGGAAAGGGAATACAAGTGTTCACAATGTGCGAACGTAAATTTTACGTTTACGTTGAAATTACGGGCGCCCGTAACACATACATAAAGTTGAAAAATATCCAACTTTACGTTCGGCTTATGTATGAAATCTAGTGGAAATCTGTTTGAAGGTGGTGGCGGCTCTGAATGTTACTAGAATTTCAAACTTGAAAAAGCGTCAAGCGTGATCCAACCAACATAACCTTAATTTTGAACACGTGCGACAGTGAGACCAGTGCCAGACAATCCACACAATAATAGTAGGGTGCTCGCGAGGAGAAAAGTCGCTTAGTTTAGGAATTATGGGGCACTTACGAGTGAAAATGTATGGAGTATAAATTTTGGTTTCTAATGCCCTCGGTATGCTACTGTCAAATTCGTCCAAGGGTCGTTCAGTGACAAAGGGCACAAATCTAAATTTTCCAACTAACGCCGCCACGTGAAAGTTCATGTGGAGAAGTACCTTTCCTGATAAATTCATGGTGATGTCTGTGCGGATTGTATTTTTTATTAATTTTGAAAGAAAAATATCTCCATTGATCCATACGGGGCCACGGACCTTTGGAGGCGATTATCTCGGTTCGAGCATCGGCAAAAACGCATCATTTTTAGGGGCATATTTCCTTTCCAACACGATTACTCCAAATCGGGGCGGTTAATCGAAATTAATTATTCTTAATAAAAGATGTGCTATTTTATTTTGTTGACGATCGTCTTTACAGAATATTTTTAGCGCAATCAATAAAGGAGTTAATTGTCTAAATCTGAGAGGAAGTAAAAAATTCATGCCGCTGTAACGCTCGGGTTTCCGTGCCCCCACCACTACTTTCGCTGCGTCCCGCCACTCCGCAACCCCCTGAGACGTCCACATCTACAATCTTAGAGAATATCCTGTATTCCTGAAAATAATAGAAATAAGACTTGGAACTCTTGAAAAGCACTTTTTATTTCATGTAGGTAAGAAAAACAATAATTTTTAATTTGAAAATTCTTCGTCGTCCTTCTCGTTGATCGGGGAACCTCCGTGATCGGGGGTCTTCCCTCATTTGAATTTCCTTCATGTTATTTTTACAGGATCGGTTTTCCCATACCGTGGCATGAAAAAATGCAGGAAACATTATTTTTATTGCATGCTTGCTTATGCAGTCTTTAAAAATAATCTGTGGACAAATTAATACAATAATAGATGTATCTGAAACGGTTTTATGTTTCCTCAAATCCCACCAACTCCCGGAAGTACCTATTGGTAAATTTTCCAGCCCAGCAAGTTAACTTTCCAAAACCGCTTAGTAGTTTTTCTTTCAAATTAATTTGATGGACTGTGGGTTGAACGGGAATGTATCTTTATACTATTTCCAGTTCTTATTCAAACCTCTGGAGTATTCTGGAGATATTCTTTAAAATGCACGAGAATAACTGGCAAGTCTGTATCAGTATCTCGAGTCGACAGAGAATTTATATACAGAGATTTGGATGAGAACTGGAAATAGTAAAGAAACATTCCGGAAGCAAAACTTCCAAAAAATGTATATTTCATGCCTTAACAGAATTTGATGCTACAAGCTAGTTCAGAGGTGTTGGGACGCTAAATTGATGGAAAATTTACAAAAACTTATGTGAATTACTTGGCGATGTAGGATTTGACGAAAAGTTAGACCAAGAGTTGGACAACATTAAATTCAAAAACTCGTTCAAAAATATGGAACCTTTTGTGTTGAACCAACAACGATGAAGTAATAATATCTATCAACGATTTAACGGGCCCTACTTGCGTTAACTAAGTCGCTAGAAAAACTGCCTCCAACCGAAGACAGTTTGAAGCGGCATTGCTTGAGAGTTCTATTCTTTCAGACCAAAATTTGGTTGAATTAATTAAATTCTCGACCTAATTTTCCGTCACCTGAGGGTTATAGATGGGAAAAACGACGTGGGTGACAGTCTTGGGCCAGCTCTTCAAACATAGCCCGCCGTCCCAAAAAACCATTTCAGATATTATTGTCCTAATTTGTCCAAAAATTATTTTTAAAGACTGCATAAGCAAGAGTTACATTTGCAATAAAAATAAGGTTTCCTGCATTTTTTCATGCCACGGTATGGGAAAACCGATCCTGTAAAAATAACATGAAGGAAATTCAAATGAGGGAAGACCCCCGATCACGGAGGTTCCCCGATCAACGAGAAGGACGACGAAGAATTTTCAAATTAAAAATTATTGTTTTTCTTACCTACATGAAATAAAAAGTGCTTTTCAAGAGTTCCAAGTCTTATTTCCATTATTTTCAGGAATACAGGATATTCTCTAAGATTGTAGATGTGGACGTCTCAGGGGGTTGCGGAGTGGCGGGACGCAGCGAAAGTAGTGGTGGGGGCACGGAAACCCAAGCGTTACAGTGGCATGAATTTTTTACTTCCTCTCAGATTTAGACAATTAACTCCTTTATTGATTGCGCTAAAAATATTCTGTAAAGACGATCGTCAACAAAATAAAATAGCACATCTTTTATTAAGAATAATTAGTTTCGATTAACCGCCCCGATTTGGAGTAATCGTGTTGGAAAGGAAATATACCCCTAAAAATGATGCGTTTTTGCCGATGCTCGAACCGAGATAATCGCCTCCAAAGGTCCGTGGCCCCGTATGGATCAATGGAGATATTTTCCTTTCAAAATTAATAAAAAATACAATCCGCACAGACATCACCATGAATTTTTCAGGAAAGGTACTTCTCTACACGAACTTTCACGTGGCGGCGTTAGTTGGAAAATTTTGATTTGTGCCCTTTGTCACAGGACGACCCTTGGACGAATTTGACAGTAGCATACCGAGGGCATTAGAAACCAAAATTTATACTCCATACATTTTCACTCGTAAGTGCCCCTTGGTTGAAAGATAAAGTCTAGCGAGCACCCTACTATAACAAAACAATACCTTCAGCCACCCGCAGCTGTCAGAAGATGCTGTGCCTGTAATGTCTACATCATCGAACATCGCCGATTTAACCCGAATGCTACTCGCGCACGCGTAGTAATATTATTTTTGAATGTTTGTGTGACCGCGAATGTGATTTACGTACGATTCGATTACGGACACTGTGAACAGTCAACGTAAAAATTACGTTTCCGTCAATTTTACGTTTACGTAGGCTTTATGTTTTACGTTCATTGTGAATTGGCACTAAGTATTGAACCGATCCAAAACAGCATTTAGTATACCAGTAACCAATCAAATCATGATTACAGTGATAATACTACAACGTCAACTTGACACTACTTACTCAATACTTTAATTTATAAAATAATCTGCAAAATACGATTCGTAGTCTCTTGGTTGTCTTGTTGAATGCTCATAGATGCACTACTTGTCAAATGGTAGATTTTTTTCGGCCAAAGAGGACTCGAGCAAGCTCTCGTCCTCTTTTTAGCCTAACAAAATCTACCACTTTGACTCGTAGTTGACAATCATTCGGCCGTCAAAACCCGCAGCAATCAAGAGATCACTCGTCGTATTACTATTGATTATACGTAATTATGCAAAAATTACATGCACAAAGTGTAGTTACACGCAACGAAAGTGTCTTTTTCACTCGTTTGATAGAAATAGCTACAAATAAACGGTCTTCGTGAATTATCCTATACTCCTATACAACTGTAAATAGGTACTCGACGGTGATTGAAATGGCATTTAAAGTGCCAGAAAATATTTCTTCCCTCAGGACGAAGCACATCTGTGTATAGTCAATGAGGTAAAATAAATCGGCAAGAGCCTCGCTTAGAACAGTTCAATCTATGCGTTATGCAAATTTGATGTTCAAGCTCAATCTGGGGGGAAGTGTTGCTCCAAATGAATGTTATTTAGTTCTACATGTCACACGTCACCCGTTTTCATTACGTGTCAGAGTCACGGTGTAAGATTGTTAGTTTCCCACCGGGACTTGATTGGGATTATGTATATTTCAGTCCTTAAGTCCTCGGAATCGAGTTTCGCGCCCCTACCGTAAGATTTGCAATTTTCCATTACTCACCTGCTCTTCGAAAGAAGCATGTTTGAGTAGTTGTATTTCAATTAATGTAATGCGAGTAGCGAGCAGTTGTTCAAAGTTATATTTTCCGTCTGTAAGCTTAAACTTTTGAATATTCATTGAAGTGTAATTAAAATATTTTAATGAGTAGACATCGTAAGCTGCAATGCTACACAACTCGTGGCTTTCAACAACTTTATAACTCGCTGCGTGTTATTGTATAATTATTCAAATTCACCAACAACTTGCGATATAAACAAGCGGATAAGCTTCATTTTTGATTCAGGCGATCCGCACAGAGGCTGCTCGACGAGGAAAGCAAAGGACATAATTTTTATTTCTTTATTTTATTTTCAATACCTGGTACGTAGCCTCTCTATTGCAGCCCCACAAAAAGTCACATGATGAGTTGATATTGTTGCAAAGGCAAACAAAGAAACTGTATGTACCAACCCCAACCACTCCAGTGACGTAACTACATTTGGGGGTTCTCCCGCAGAATTTAGAAGTTGGCATTGGCCCTTTTTGTGGTTATAAATAAATAAATAAAATAAATAAATAAATAAATGTTTATTGCCTATAAATGTAGGTTACATTTTAGCAAGAGTTTGGTTTATAGTTTACCTACAATAATTACTACCTATATACCTCTTCAAAATCAGAAATGAAACAAAAAAAAAGAGAACAAAAGCTAAAATTAATGAATACATACTTTCATTCGTGGGTAGCGAAAGTGTACAAAAGCAAATAAGAAAAATGAGGACAAAGAGAAAAAGCAAGAACCTAGTATGTGAATATAATTGCAAGAGAAAAAGCGAATGGAGGTCAAAGAGAGACCCAATGAAGCCGAGCATACAACGTACCTACTGTAAAAAAAAATGTTCTTCATGGGAGGTGAGAAGCACCAAGATTGTGGTTATAAATATACAGTATGTATGCCTACTCTCCAGGGTGTCCATAGGGATTTACGTGAGGGATTCAATTTAATTTTTTTTCTGTTTCCCTAATTAATTTAATGGAAATTTTAGTCTATGAGGTTTAGGTACCGATAGCCCCTACCGGGACGCTTATGTTTGAAACGGGGAAATGGTCTTACGCGTGACAAAATAAGTGAAATTTTGGCGCATGACAAGAATTAAACAGAACAGAAGTTGACAATTGAGGCGAAAATCAATGTAAACGAAGGTAAAACGGGCCGTTATTCAAATTTCCCGCAAATATGTTGCTATGAAACACAAAACTACGGCAAATCAGGTCATGGTACGCAAATATCCGCGATGACATATCAGCTCGAGATTTAACGAGGGATCAATCGTGCTCGTTCGTCTTCGCGGGAAATTTAAATAGTGGATCGTTTTGCCTTTGTTTATGAATTAACCCCGAGGAACTGTTCGCTCAGTATTTTTCCACAGGTAGAGGCTATCGGTATCTAAAACCTGAGAGCCTAAAATTTCCATTAAATTAATTAGGAAAGCAGAAAACAAATTAAATCGAATTTCCCACGTAAATCACTATGGACACCTTGAAGAGTAGGCATACTGTAGAAAAAGACTTTGTTACTATGCAACCGTCAAAAAATACCAAAAAAGCGGGGGCCCAGGGACCCATTGAGGCGTTGCTCCCCTAACTGCGGGGCCGTTGGTACCTCAATGTGCAATGCCATGATGTCTCGTCGTCGTTGTTATCTTTGGGAGGATACCCCACCATTTTCTTGGCCTGGTTGATGGGAAAACAGCTCCTTCCCGCCAAAACCTATCAATATTTTATTAATTTAATGGCAAAAAATGAGAAAAACAAACCTTTTGGTCGTAACGATTGCACTTGTCACTTTTTGTTGTTGAGAACCTTTGCGTGGACTTTCGGTGTTTGTACCAATTTTACCGTCGACGAAGAATCCTTCTTGATGCATCGAGTCTAAAAACTTCACCTTGTCTGCGTCAGATTTCATCTCATTGCAACTTATCACCACATCAAAAATTCGTCAAGTTCTGCCTCGGATTTGTTGAAATTAAAAATTTTTGCCGTCCCTTTACCAACAAACTCTTCAATTTTCCTCGACATTACTTAGGGATTAGTTCAAAACTTTGCGTTTTTACAAAATAATTATCTCATAAGTGATGAGTTTTTTTGAAAAATTGCCACCGTTGTTTATAATTTATCTGAGTGACGAATTTTTTTTGTCACTTACTGAAACTATACGATCTTAGTTTTGATGCTTTATAAATTAAATTGTCAATTACTCAATTTAATTTTAGTTATTTATATACCGAGTGAGTTCTGTTGATGTTTAGCTCACGAGCACGTAGGGTGAGTGAGCTAAATAATCAATTGAGTCATCATGCTTAATCTATGAAAATGGTTTTGGTTTGTTGGGCTAGTCACCAACAATGTTCGTATTTATAGTCGTAAAATATATTTATTATTCACCAGTGAATAAAACACTGCTTCTGGCTGGTTTTTTTTGGAGTTAATAATGACGGTTTAAAACGTCAAAATTGAACAAAATTATTTAATTAACAAATAAAATTATAAAGGAGTGCAAAAAACAGCGTATAGACTCAGAATTATATGGACAACAGCTAACCACAGCTGCCTCACGTAAAAATACGACAAAAAGTAAGAATATGTTTTTGTCCTATAATGGATTATGTGAGAGCTGTGCCCCCTCAAGTGGGGACCCCCAAAAATCAATGTTTTCCAATTTACCCAAAAAGTATAATTAATTCGATGTTGAAATTTAGAACATAGCCTAGTGGGATAAAGGGCTTCATTCTGATTATTTTTCAGATTTTAAGTAACATCAACGGTATGCGTTCTTGGGGGGGCTTACACATTTTCTGGATTCTTTTTCTTTAAGCATTTTTTTTTGACAAAGTAATAAGAAGACTATCATCGGCAACCCACTATTCACCAAAAAGTACTCTTGCTGCATGTGGCTAAGATGCACCGTTTTCGAGTTAAATGCTCCTCATTAATTTATTGCAGAAAAATTACAAAATAAATCCGACTAAATACTTTAATTGTTCTATGTGGAATCAATTTTAGTTCACGTAGCATTTTCTTTAATTTTATAATATATCCCAGAGAATGCATTGCATCTTTTTGAACTCCGATTTTTGAATTTGGGGATAATTTAATTTTAGCCTTATTTTGTCAAACCTAAATGCGATCAAACGTAAGGGTCTAGAGTGCCGTCATAAATTCCGATGGAGTGTTTGTAACATCTAAGAGTTGAACACCTCTTTTAAGTTTGATTCCACGTAAAAAAAAAATGCAAAAAAATCTTTTTCACATTTTTGTGCCCAGCTAACTCTAGAACCCTGCATTCCAGCGATATTTAACAAAAAGTGCTTTTTAGTGTATCTTGGATGGCCGATCACACTATTATTGTTGCTTTGCAAAAAAGGACGTGCAGAACAAAATACTCCAAAAAATGTGTAAGACCCCACTAAGAACGCACCCCTCTGATGTTACTAAAAATCAGAAAAATAATCAGAATGAAGCTCTTTATCCCACTAGGCTATGTTCTTTTCAACATCGAATTAATAAAAATTTTTAAGTAAATTCTCTGGTAAATAGGAAAAAACTAATTTTTGGGGTACCCATTTGAGGGGGCACAGCTTCCACATAATCCATTTTAGGGCAAAAACTTATTCTTACTTTTTGTCTCATTTTTACGTAAAGAAGCTGTTGTTAGCTTTAGTCTCCCTGTATACCTCAGGACTGAAGTATTATTTAATTCCTTTCGTGATTTATTGGAAAGGAGCCACCCCGAATATCTCGTAAACCAAATCAAATATGAAAATTCGTACAGGTCGACTTTTATTTCGAGCGGGACACTTAAACCCGTGCCTGATGGTGAAATGTCACAGTGGACTCCCAACAACCCCCACTTGAAATTTTCCAATGGCAATCTCCTTCTTGTGATACATCATTTGAAAGCTAATTTTCTTGCGAATTCAATTTTGCGATTTTTTTATATATGCGTTAACTCCCAGTGCCCTGTAAGTTTTAATAAGTAGTGCATAAAGAATAATCAGTATAAAATGCAGTCATATGGTAATGAACACAGGGACAGTGTGAGTCAGGCTTTTTTATTCGACTTTGGTGGCTGCTAATATAAAAAGGAGCATTTTTTGGTTTTGGTAAGAATTTTGACATAATATTACAGCCAATTAATACTATAACCTAAAACCTGACCTGTTTCACACTTCCCATGTGTCTGATAAAAAAATACTTGGTCACATAATTTTTGATATTGCAATGTTCAATCTAAATGTTATAAACGTGAAACAAGCGCATCATAAATAACATAACCTAAAATAGCTACATATCCCTGATTTAAATCGTCGGTAAGTAAATTTAGAGTTAAATAATTTTCCAAAGGACACAAGGGCATTGTGAGTCAGTCTTTTTTCTGTTGTTTTGTTAAACTCTTCAATTTAGGGCAAAATGTTTGTTAGTTGGTTGGACAAAAAGCAAACTTCATTGTTACTGTTTATTATCACTGACTGGCAGGAATCTTGAAGTAAATCAAAGCCCTTTTAGCAATACAACAACGCTTGACTCTGAGCCTGACTCACACTGTGTTCGTTAAAATATGGTGATTCTTCTTTATTCGATTTATTTTTACCTAATTTTTAATTAAATAAATGATGACCGAGAAAAACGCGAACGATTTATTTTTTGGTTATAATTTTGTTATTATTTGACCGATTTTCCCGAAAATTGTACAGTACGTAGCCAAAAGATGAGGCTTTTAGAATCGACAACTATTTCCCAGATTTTTTTTTACAAGACCATTTTTTGATTGGCTGGAGTTCAATCATTTGTGTATTTTGAGATTTATTTTTTATTGCTACCAATCTTGAAAAAAATATTCTTAACATTTTGTGACGGCTGCACCTGTTGAGTTAAATTCCCAAGTAACTTTATGTTGTGTATAGTGTCACAGTGGTGTCACTAAGGATTATCCTGAAAATTTTATCAAAATCGGTACCTACCTACCTATGGAGAAATAAGATATTTTTTCGCAGATGCCTCGACTTCAACCAATCAAAAAATGGCCTTGTAAAAAATACCCACAAAAAATTTGTTGGTGGCGCCATCTGGAAAATGGTCGAATCTAAAAGCATCACCTTTTGACTACGTCCGGTACAAAATTCGACAGAATCGGTCCAGTAATAATTAAGTTATACTTAGCTAAAAATAAATTGATCGGTTTTTTTGAGACACCTTTTATTATTTGTTAATTTTGTTAAAATGTGAGTAACTTGTGAAATGAAAATAAATTTGGTTCAAAAATCTATACCTACATAGGTATACCTACTCGTCATTGAAGTCCATTTTTATGACTCATATTATGGTTATTGCCATATAAGATGAACTTCGCTATCTTGATAAATAGATAGTTACTTTGGTTTAAGATTTTTGCTACACGCTGCCTACTGAATCGATTCAGATGAGCAAAGGAGATTAATCGGACAATTAAAATTTTAAACCCAACATCGTTCAGGCAACCTTTATCGCCTTAGGGTATAAACGGTTTCTTTAAATCCGCAGATAACGATCGTACATAAATAATTTCGAAACTGTTAATGTTGGATTAGGTATTTTGAAAGCTCGTGATCCACAAACGAACCGCCACTGCCATTAAAATCCTGTGGAATCCTAATCTGTGCTTATCACGAAACCGTTCAATCCGAAAGTTTAAATAGGAACTTTTGCATTTCCCATTAAATTTTTCCCGTCGACTAATGAGACTACGCGGATGAGTTTTAATATTTCCATAAAGAAAGTGGATTTTTATTTAATGAAATTTCCATCGGTAAAAAGGCTATACGGGGTAGAGGGTTCTCGTGAATGGAACGTTGGAAACGTTTGATCATGATCGCGAGTAGGTTTAATTAAATCACATACGGCTGCTCAAGTCCGGCTAAATTGAAAATAAATTAGACATTTCAAACATTTCTCACCATGAAAATAAAAAAGTTGACTTTTAATAACCCCCATTTGAATATTATCCAACAGATTTTTATTTTTGCAATACCTACGAGTATACGAATCAGCAGTGTCACTCACATTGACATCGAGCTTAGTGTGTGACTCTTTAAGCATGTCATGTTTCGAAATTTAATGGAGGAGTGACACGATTTTCCCATTTACATTGTTAACACTCATATGCTGAAAATATTAGCGAAAATTTGCATGCACGAGAGCTGACTAAATCGTGTCAAACGCTTTCAGGTTTAGGCATGCGAGAGGTGGATAGGTAACTGAGGAACGTAGAATTACTCGATGATTAGAGTTCTGCTACATATTTATGAGACGGGGAATTTTCCGAGTTGGTAAGCTGATAATAGTTCATCATGTTCACGTCTTGAAAGGAGTGAAACGAATCTTTACTTTCATAATTTCAGTAGTTTTTTATTCAGGAGCATGCAACAAGTTTGGATTAAGTAACTTCCTTCACGTAAAACCGAATTTAATAGTTTTTTTGGTAGTGACGTGGTTTTCTTGAGGATATTTTAATAAATTTACATCCAATTGCCATCAGTTTTTAATTTACACTTTCTTTCACCATTAACGGTTTACTACAACGGATCTCAGGAGCTGTTCTTGGCATTATTTAATATACTTACACATTGCCTAAACAAATTAGTGGACCACCATAATAATTGTAATATCATAAAAATATCTAAATAGCTTGAGTAGCTCTAGTATCGTTTAACAAAAAGAATCACAATTGTATAAAACCAACTCAATTAACACAAAGAAATTTTGTGGCATAGCCAATCCCAAGTAACACAAACGTATTTATAAAAGCTGCAAGAACATCTACACAGGTAATTTATAAAGGTTTAAGTTTTATAAGAAAGCTGTAAGAGCAATTACTCAGTACTTATAAAGCACTTATATACCCAAAATAGGCGCAGCTTATAAAGCAAGTTTATAAGAGTTGCACCTACAACACTTAAACAACTTAAACACTCGGTGGTTACGTTTTTACAGCATCTATACAGGTGTTACAAAGTATTTATACAGTAGAATACCTGTATTATAGCGAACTTTAATACAGCAAAAATGTGTCAATTGGACAGTAATATAAAACATTTTAGCTGTATATCTACTGTACAAAGATACCAATTTGTTTTATTAATAATTATTCATCAATATGGGCTTCCATCTTTAACAGGGAGCTTTTGTTATAGTACAAATAAATTTTAAAATACACTGACTGTCAAAATTTGCATCAGAAGGCAGAATCTAGGTGCGAAGAAAATTTTACTGTATAAATATACTTCAATACTCGTAAATCTAACAATGCCCCTCGAAAATTGTGCGGATTTTGTGGTCTTTAAAAAAAAAATTAAAAAATTAAATCAGCAGGCGGAGACCAAAATAAAACTGACAATTAATATAGTATGTCCTTGTTTTCAGAAAAAAGTATATTAAGCAAATTCACGGAATTTACGACAATATTTTTAAATAATTTGCTTGATTTTACTGCAATAGCAAAATGGCCGTCACCATATTCCACTCATTGAGTCCAAAAAATATGGCCGTTGCGAACAACGCAGGTAAATTAATTTATAAAGGCATTGAATACAGGTAAAAACCTCAAACAGAGCATTATACCTTTATAAGACATTTTTAAAGTATGCGCCTTACTAGTGTAATACAACATTTATAAAGACTCTTTTTAAAGCCTGCTGCAAAGTGTATATAGCTTAAGGAGCCTAAAAGCTGCAAAATTAAGTTGTAAGAATATTCTTACGACTCTATTATACAGCTTTTATACGGAAAATAATAACCTCTATAAAAGGTTTATTAAATAGCATATAAGAGCTTATACAGGCATTGTACAGGCACTATAAATCTAAAATGCTAACGTGGAAGGCTAAGACTGTATAAGCATAGTCACGTGAGCCTTTATAAAACTGTAATAAAGGCTTTATAAAGTTACTTTATATTTTTGCTCGGAGAATGTTCTAACAGCTTGTATACAACACCAAATTGTTGTTGGTAGTAAATTGCCTCCGAAATAAGCTTTAATACAACCGATAAGTTATTATAAAGTTATAAGTTATTATAAAATAGGTATACAGCTTTAAGTGTTATGATTGTGGCATCTGTGTTACTTGGGATATTTCTGCTTGATTGGTCAATTTTCAAATGAACCAATTAAATTACTGAGATTAACAGAGGCTCCTCAAAAGAATGTGAAAATTGAAAGCGCCACTTATAAGGAAACTCGGAATGACAGCTGTCAGTTGTAAACGGCAACGTCGCAATTCTCTGTCGGTTGACAAACAGAGACTTGCGTATAATAATTTCATTGTTTTATACCTTCTGCTGATATTTAGTTAACACGTTTTTTGCCATATCTTGAAAGTCTGGACCTTATTTAACCATAAAATAAAACGGGCACGCATATTTTTAAGGGCCACGGTCTTTATCCGTCTCTCTAATGCAAGCGACTCATAAACACTCAAAAAAGTATCTCAAGAGCATCTATTGTCCAAAATAGCACCAAATTCTTCACTAAAACAATATAAACAAACGAAACGCAACCTGCAACATCCCATATTAAAGCAAAAACTTTGTACCGAATCAAGTTCTTAACAGAAAACGCTGGAAGATTGGATTAAATAAGGTCCAGTATTTCAAGGTAAGATGTCCAAAAACGTATTAAATAATCAACAGGAACTTTAGAAGTTATTATTGTTGGTCAGCCTACAGAGAATCGCGACGTTGCCATTTACAAATGACCGCTAACAGCCAAGCGCTAAAGGGTGATCCGAGGTCTACAAGTTAACCACATCATGAGTAGGTATCGAAAGCGAGCCATTTGAAATGGAGAAACTTCGGTCGACGAAAGAAAGATAAATAAACATTAAACGATTTAGAAAAGAGAAAAGCCCGTTTACTATTTTTAGGGACTGAAGATTAGAAATACTGATGATATCAAGGATGTTTATAATACACATACTAAATATTGATTTCCAGGCACAATATTTATGTTGCAAATTTGCAAACCTCTTGGAAACAATTTCAAATGCACCACTTTAAGAGACAGTTTACAAAAAATTCGAGATTTCTAAGGTACTTTTAAAACTCGGTACAGCCCAAACCCTTGGACCAATCTGGCCGAACTTTTGCAAATAGAAATTGTATTAATAATAATAATAATAATAATAATAATAATAATCTTTATTCCATTGATTTCTTTAGAAACATAGGATGCGTCATTATGTTACAAATGTGAGACAAAACAAATAAACAAAAGAAATAGATATTGAATTTGACTTATTTGGACAAATAAATTAAAACAAGTTGAAATACTGGGAGTGATTGTAAAGGGCATTGTCGGTTAAAACGGTTTTTAATTTTGTTTTAAAGATTTTAAAATTTTTAATTTCCTTCAAATAAGGTGGCAAGTGATTGAACGCCCTAGTACCCATGTATAGAGGGCTCTTCTCATACATAGAGGTATTATGTAACTCGATGCTGAAGTCCTTTGCGTACCTAGTAAGCATGCCCTGGTTAAAATGTATGTTCCTTTTCAAATAGTGTGAGTGCTTCTTGATAAAGAGGAGAAGTTTATAGTAATAAAGGGAATAGACAGTCATCACCCTATGTTTTTTAAAAATGGGAGCTGCGTGCTCCAGATAGCCCGCTTCCCCAAGAATACGTAGGAGCCGCTTTTGCAGGAGGAACAGCCTGTCAACACCTGGCGAGGATCCCCAAACAGTGATACCGTATGATAACACACTCATCACACACCCATTAATGTACAAAAGAAGAACTCTGTCACTAACTTGTTTTCTTAAATTTCTGACAACAAAACAGCTCGAGGCCAATTTACCTGCAACAAAGTTAATGTGATCGCTCCAACTCAATGACTCATCCAAAATTACTCCCAAGAACCTAGTGCTAGAGAAATTTTGTATCGATTTTCCTTTTGTTTTTATTAGAACGCTCCTGGGATATTCATCTGTTCTGTGATTATTGCGGAATATGATAGCTGCTGATTTTTTTGGGTTCAACAGAAGGCCGTTGGAAGAGCACCAGTTGCTTACTTCATTAGAAATGTTATTAGTTGCTGAACCCAATGCTTCAAATTCTCTGTTACTAATTATCAAGGACGTATCGTCGGCGAACTGACCAAGATGACTGAATGTATCTAAAGTAACGTTATTACATAAGTCATTGCAAAATATCAAAAATAGTAAGGGCGACAATATTCCACCTTGAGGAACTCCATATTTCACTGGAAGTCCGTGTGACTCAAATTTACTGTTGTTAATGCCGGACTGTTCCCCTATAAACTCAACATATTGTTGAGTTTACCCGTATTACCCGTCCGTCGAAGAGCCGAAAAGATTTTGGAGGCAATCAACAAGTGCCTTTTTGGCACATGAATTTTTAAACTTTTATTTAACGAACCGAAACAAGTCTTTGAAAAATTTTTTGTCACCATCAGAAAATTCTTCAAATTCTGGTTTTCAATAAGACAAAATGTAATTGTATTTTAACCTCCCTACTCCGCGTCACCGCTTAAAAAAAGGGAGGAAACTGCAATCACTAAAATTTTCGAATTTGAGATCAGACCGGATCTATACGTTTTGAGGTCCCAGGAACCCAAAAAAGTGGTTTTGAAAATGTGTCTGTGTGTATGTTGACCGATTTGGCTGAAATTTGGTACGTGGGCATCTGATAATCTAACTTAGATCTAAGAAACTGTTGGAGCCAATTGTGCCATTTTGGCACCTCAACTTTGAAACTTTAAATACAAACCCCTATTTTTGACGTCACGATAAAAAAGGTTTTCAAATTCTGCTTCTAAAGATGTATATAATGCCTTTTGACAAAAACTCAAATATTCGAGATTTTTAACGTACTTTAAAAACATGATACAGCCCAAACCTCTGGATCGATTTGTCTGAAATTTTGCAAATGGAGATGGTATTGCACGTCCAGAGCAGACATTTTTTTGGAGGTAATCGACGAACGGCAAGAGCCGTTTTGACACATCAATTTTCAAATTTAAAATTATACTCATTTAACCATATAAAACAAGTTTGTGAAAAGTTTATTGTCACCAATAGAAAGGTCTTCAAATTCTGGTTTTAAATAAGACGAAATTCATTCTCACTTTTGCCCTTTGTGTAAAAAAATCGAAATTTTGTAATAGCACTAAAAACAAATTATAGCCTAAACTACTGGATTGATGTGGCTGAAATTTGGTACATGGAGATTGGCTGAGCAGTTAAAGAGCTGAAAGGCTTGTGGAAGCAGTTGGTGAACGGGAAGTACCATTTAATCATATCAAATCCAAAAATTTAGACACGGAAATCAAATATCCACGAGATGGGGAGATTCCAGCCGCTTCTCTGCTGCATTTTTTTACACTGATTACGATGGCCAAGTCAAAAAAACTAATCGTATTCGTTAAATAATCATTAAAATGTATTTTTTTAAATGGAACACCTGTATATTTTGAGTTCCTTGAAAAAGTATTATAATTCTTAACAAAAAAGTTTATAAGCGTTATGTATCTAAAAATAAAAGTAAACTATTTAACGGGGTAAGAAGGTACGTAAGTTTTAATTAATAATACTGAATACGAAAAAAAGACAATCTGTAAAACTAATATTGACAAGAGATTATATACTACTAGCAAAAATGTCGATTTTTCTGACCATTCTAAATAAACTAATATTAATTTCAATCGCTTCCAAAGCCATCTTCCGCCAATAAAAAAATTATGACAAATTCTAAATTTAACGTTTAAAGTATAACAACCATATGTATAAAAATTATAAATTACTGCAATCACTCCAAAATTCGAAATTGAGATAGCACTAGATTTTTACTTTTCGAGGTCCCAGGACGACAAAAAATTGGTATTTAAAAAATGTCTGTGCGTATGTATGTACGTATGTGAGCAAGATTCCTCGAAAACTACCGAACAGATTTTCATGAAAGGACCCCGCACGTTTTATATGGAAAAGTGGCTTTCGGTGAAATTGTCCGAATTTTTGATATGTTGTAGTTTTCATGATTCTGAACAAAAGTTATCATTGCGCGAACCTCCTGACATGGACAGTTTTTGCTAAAAAAAATCCCGAAGATAGAATTTTGCCATAAGGTTTATACAAATTTTTGGGCCCGCGGTTTCCTACTCTTCTCGACATAACATTCAAATACGCCCAAAAGGCTTCCATATAGACGCATGTTAGCAATCTGGGTAAGAAAGGTGCCTCTAAAATTATCATGTAGAATTATGATGGCAAAACGGCCGATTCCAGTTTCGCTACATGTAGTTCTTATGGGAAAAGTTCTATCTTCGGAATTTTTTGTAGCAAAAACTGTCCATGTCAGGAGGTTGGCGGAATGATAACTTTTGTTCAGAATCATGAAAACTACAACATATCAAAAATTCAGACAATTTCACCGAAAGCCACTTTCCATAAGAATCGTGCGGGGTCCTTTGAGATGGAGGTTAGTGTTGGACTTCTGGTGAGCCCAGTTAATTTTGTTGCCAATCCACAAACGCCAATTTAACTGATGGACAACGATATTTCTTACCAGCATACTAGACTGGACAACTACTGGATCGATTTGGCTGAAATTTGGTAGGTATAGAGATAACAGCTGATTTAATTTTTTGCTGGCAATCGGCCAACGGCAAGTGCCATTCTGGGATATCAACTTTGAAATTTGAATAATAAACTCGAAATTTTCTTTATTAGCACAAATGTCATTTCCAAAAATGTATTCAAACTTGTGCCTTTTTGTCAAAAAATCGTAAAATTTCGAAAAATCCCAGAAAACGCTTTAAGGTTGGTGGAGTAAAATTTAGATACAGCAAGTAGAAAAATTTACTTAATTTTGGTGGCAATCGGCCAATTGCAAGTGCTTTTTTGGCATATGTCATCTATGAAATTTGAAAGATGACAACCATTTATTTTATTACCTACGTAGAAGTTAAAAATCTTTCTCATTAAAGAGGAGCGGGCTGACAGTGGATGACGTAAAGTTGCCGTTATTGACAAAAATGTGGCAGAATATTAACCTTAAGATGTTGTCAAATGTGGTAGGTGATGTCCTTATTGTCAGACAATTGCGGAATTAGGCACACACGAGAAGTCTAAAGTTTTTTTTTGCTGAATTCGCTATCTGCACAGCAATCACAGATCCACGCGATGGTGTGGCTCCAGCCGCTACTCTGCCGCCTATTTTTTAGCCTCACTTTTGGAACATTAACAGAGAAATCTTCAATATTCAATCGTCTATTTTTTACTCGATTTTTTATGAAATATGAAACACGTGTTGACCCTAACAAACCGCAGTGAAACGTTAGACAAGAAAAAATAAAATGATGAAATAACGAATCGACGCCGTTTTAATATTTTATATTTCATATCCTGTTAGATATGAAATAGGAAGCTTTCCTTGGAGGCACATAACATAAAAATAATGATTGTACTTGTTTGAGGCAGCAAGGGCATCTCTGCTTCTGTAAATGTGCGTAGAGATAGGGTAGTTGTAATGGAATGTTAAAATTGGCGGAGGCGCCAGGTTCATTGTATATCTGCTCTTCAATTTTGTATGGATAAAAATATGCTGAGGCCAGGGAATATTTGCACTAAGTTTTAGCCAAGTTTGAGAGAAGCTTGAGAGAATCTCGCATTGGGTCCTAAGGCTAACGTAGCCGCGAGCTTCTTGAGGCCGCGTTCCTAAATGACAAGGGATATTATAATTACGACACCCTTGTAAGCCCAAGTCGTTGCTGGCTGTTAATGTGTTTGTCAAGTCGGCAGATTACAGCATCTGCAAGCATTACAAACACGTTATTTGGTGGATTCAAATCTGCTCGTCAGCAGAGAGTGTGTGCATCTTGTTTATATCGCATCATCCGAACGTGCGTTAATCAGAGAAGTGCTCCAATCTGAATACTGACGACGTCCAATCTGCATAAACGGCCACTAATAGCGGCGCCTTGCTTACCTCACGTATTTATTGCCTTAGCAGCCACTTGAAGACATTTACTTGATTGGGGCCAAAATCTCCAGTTCTTTCGTCCGGTATTCAGGGCATATATCCGCAATCTAGATAATCTAACGTGCGGAAACGAGCTCTCAATTCAATCAAGCCCCATTCTGGGGTGTTCTCGGCCCGATGCGCACTTGTTATATTTCTAATAAACGACTTTCAACCCTAAGCCCGTTGACCACAGGGGCGGTTGCATGAAGAATGCATGCGGGAGCCTCACGTGTCCCATTCACGAGGCCATCTCCTCCAAATAAAATATGAATGTTGTATGGAGAAATGTGTGAGCATTAGCATATAATCTCGCATGACCGAATCTGACTCTGTGTACTTAAGCTCGTGTGTTCCATCAAGTACTAACACAACATTTATTTAACTTGGAAATTACACGCACCAAACCATTCCATCAAAAGCTCTTGGCTCAGTTCATTTCTTAATGGAATTATCGCAATGTACTGTTTACCCATCTCTGGAATCCTTTCGGCACTTGTCGGGACGAGGGAGGAAGGATTTCTTACTCCCGTGTCACAAGATAAATAAACCGTTTGCTCCAATCAACAGGGGGTTTTAATTACGAGTAATTAATGAAATGACATGGTCCAATTCGGGCTTATTCATTTACTGGAAGTGTTTTAACTCGCTGATTTCGCTCTTTAATCAAATGTTGGGGGTGTATTGTGTTCGGGACCTTTCCATTGCGATTTCTGATTTGTTGTGCCTGATTAACCCTCTGTTAAATGTAAAGGATTGAGAATTACCCTCGCTGTGTTGTCCACATCAATCAAAAGTTTCAACAACTTCCAGAAACCTTAAAGCTTCATTGACTTACACAACCTTCCAATTAATTCTATAAGAATAGACAATTGTTCTCTACAACGTGTATTTACTACAATCGATATATTATTATTTCCTTTTGTCGAGATCGTCGAGATTCAAAGAGGCCGATGGCGACATTGCCAAAGCTAAATCATTTGGACCTTCCGATGCTGCGGCGCAAAATTTAAATTGACGCACGTGACAAACAGCAGCCATTACTGGTATAATGGTTTTTATAACTTCGCAGATTTTATCGATAACGGAAGCGATTTTGGTTGCATGGGTTCCCATTGCATTTCCCACTCGACCATACACTCGAGCATACACAGAAAAACGGAAGGGAAACAAAGTGAAAGTATTCTTCAAAAAGTTATGGATAAATGATCATGAATGAAAATGGAATGATGATACTAACGAACTACAAGAAACTGAGCCAAAAAACTAAGTGAAGAGGTAGGAGGACGGATAAAACAGGGGACGACTGCAATGAATAGGAATCGGAATAGAAAGATAGCGAAAAAGAAAACAAAGAAAAGAAAAGAATAGAAAAAACGAGGATAAGAATAGGATCATGAAATGTTAGAACCCTACTGGAAGCAGGGAAATTGCAAGAAGCGGTAAGTGAACTGAAAAGATACAATGTGGATATAGCGGGCATACAAGAAGTGAGGTGGAAGGGACAATACACTCACTGAAAATGAAGATGAAATAGTGAAGCAACAGTTTTACGAAAAATTGGAAGAGGTAGGGGATATGATACCAAAACAAGACGTAAAGATTGTGCTTGGGGATTTCAACGCACAAATAGGAAAGGAAGAGTGTTTCAGGGAAGTAGCAAGCTTACACACAATTCATAACAAAACAAACAACAACGGGGAAAGGTTATGGAATCTGGCGGCCGCACTAAACATGGAGATAAGTAGTACGAAGTTCAAACATAAATACACACACAAAATTACATAGATGATGCCTGGGAGAAGTACGGGAAATCAAATTGACCACATCTTAGTTGAAAAGGAACATAGACGGTCTATAAATGATGTACGAACTTACAGAGGGGCAAATATTGTTTCAGACCATTTTCTAGTAATAGCCAAGTGCAAAATTAAAGCACAAGGAAAATTAAAGAGAAAGACAAATAGAAAGTGGAATTTAGCGAAATTGGAAGAAGAAGATGCACAAGGAAAATATAGACAAGAAATAGGTAAAGGAATGCAGTTTGAAGGTCATGGTATCGAAGAAAATTCGAGGAAAATAAAGGAAGGAATAATCAAAGCCGCAGAGACAGAAGTAGGGTTTACAGGAAATTTTAGGAAAAATGAATGGTTTGATAGTGAATGTGAGCAAGCAGTAAGCAGTAGAAAGTAAGAACACCACGAGAGTGAGATGGCTAAAAACAGAAAAAGAAGAAGAAACGTACAAGGAAAGAAGAAAAGAAGCAAGAAAACTGTGCAAGAAAAAAAAGAAGCACACAACCTTCCAATTAATTCTATAAGAATAGACAATTGTTCTCTACAACGTGTATTTACGACAATCGATATATTATTACTTCCTTTTGTCGAGATCGTCGAGATTCAAAGAGGCTGATGGCGACATTGCCAAAGCTAAATCATTTGGACCTTCCGATGCTGCGGCGCAAAATTTAAATTGACCCACGTGACAAACAGCAGCCATTACTGGTATAATGGTTTTTATAACTTCGCAGATTTTATCGATAGCGGAAGCGATTTTGGTTGCATTGGTTCCCATTGCATTTCCCACTCGACTAGCTACTTCTCCAAATTTCATTAGTTGCTTTCTCTGAAAATTAAGAGATAATTTTTTATATTCTGACTTGGATATCATACCATCCATCCTGGTTCCTTCTTTTCGGGTACAGATTGTCCATCTTGCGGCCATTTTGTCACTATCACATCACTTCTTATAGGGAATTGCGTTGAGCGACATTCTACATTTTCGGAAAAAATGCAAGTGATGGCAGCTGTTAAAATGCAGGCCAAGATAAGCTTTGGAAATAGCATTTTGAGGTGCTTTGCCAAGGAAGAGTACGAATATTGTGTGGAAGAATGTACGTTAGTGTGTTTTTATCATTTAATAAAGGAAGGTGGATATTGGTTTCCTTTTTACACCACAGTTTATCTAACACGTGGCATCCTTAAAAGTAAATTGAATATAATTGGACAATAAATTATTATTATTATTAAAAGAAAATTTTTGAAGCCTTAATAATCTGAAAGTACTATAAAAAGTTGATAGTCTAATATTATATTAGTATCGTGAGTAATTGTCGCGAAGAAGTGAAAGACAAGTTTAAAATTTGGCGTTTCTTTGTTTTTTTCTATTGGCGTTCATTGGGGTGACGTCCTTTCCCGAAAAAACAGCCACATCCCGATCTACCCCACCGCCGGAATTATTCTCCATCTGCTTTCTTATTCGTCATTTTGTAAGGGGTGTTTTTGCTAATACTCCTTGCATGAAGTGGGTACCGAATAAGCCCATATTTTATCCTTAAACGTTTGGCGTAGTTTAGTGTTGTGCAAATACGTCCGGAATCGTTCTCTTCACATAAATAAATTGCACCGGCTGTGCTACAAGAATCTTTAGCTTCTTTAATGGTTAGGTTTATGCCAAAAATGTTTTATTCACAATTTATCTACTTGGTCTGACAACCACCTTATTATTGGCTGCTTTGGCGGCCAATCACAGAAACAGATCGTGACATCACACAAAACCAACTTGTTGAAGGGAAGTTCACCTTTATTATTATTTTTTTTAAAAACGATGCTGAATTCAACGAAATAAAGAAATACTACCTTTCTCATTTTAACTTCCATTCTTTCTAGTCCAGTCAAATAGGGACCGGAGGTTACAATAAATGTTGGAAAGCAGGAGATGATCTTAAACCCTTTAGTAGGCATAATAGAAGTACCCTAGTTTTGCACCCTCCCAAGATGTGTGCGTATGATAGGGTGTCCAAAAAAACACGAAATTTTCGGACTTTTTTCAGTTTTTCGCTTATAATTTCTAAACAGTTCTTCCTAGCGGAGAGTTCGCTATTTTCGAAATTAAAGCGCACTAAATTCTGCGTCGAATGAGCCCCCCAAACGTTAATTTCGACCATGATTTCAAAAAGCATCACAAATTTAAATTTTGGTTAAACGTATTCAAAAAACAATTTATTATTTATTATTTATTATTAAAAAATCTATTTCTTCGAAATCTTTTGGTCGTGGAGGGGCCAGGGTCGTTCGCAGGCTCGATGAATAGTGTGTCGCCTTCAAATAGTTGAGGCTTAGGTACTGACTTATGACTGTTTATGGATTGCTCTATTTTGATTTTCTAGATCTAAAGCCTCAACTATTTGAAGGCGACACACTATTCATCGAGCCTGCGAACGACCCTGGCCCCTCCACCTCCAAAAGATTTCGAAGAAATTGATCTTTTATTCATTGTCTCATTTCTTAACTACATTTATAGATAAATTATTTTTTGAATACTTTTAACCAAAATTTAAATTTGTGATGCTTTTTGAAATCAGCGATTGATGGTCTACAACTTTCAAGCTATAAGTTTTTTAAATTAGAGTAGCCGTTTGGACGTTACAGACGACGAAAAGTCACTACTTGTCAATTTTTCACAAAATTGTCGTTTTTGACCATGGTTTGCGACCCTACCACATGGTCGAACTTAACGTTAACACAAAGTATCATTTTTACTCCTAATAACATAATATACTATTTTGAATACGTTTAACCAAAATTTAAATTTGTGATGCTTTTTGAAATCATGGTCGAAATTAACGTTTGGAGGGCTCATTCGACGCAGAATTTAGTGCGCTTTAATTTCTAAAATAACTAACTTTTCGCTAAGAAGCACCGTTTAGAAATTATAAGCGAAAAACTGAAAAAAGTCCGAAAATTTCGTGTTTTTTTGGACACCCTATCATACGCACACATCTTGGGAGGGTGCAAAACTGGGGTACTTCTATTAAATGCCTACTAAAGGGTTTAAGATCATCTCCAGCTTTCCAACATTTATTGTAACCTCCGGTCCCCTGGAGGTCTAATTTGACTGGACTATTCAGCGTAAGAAGTTTTTAAATCGCGCAAAAAAGTGGTTTTTAAAAAATCCCTACTTTTGGGGTCGGGTTGCTATGATATTTCCATATTTATCACGAATAGTGAAATTTGCCCGTAAATCGCAGGCCCTTTGTGCAATAATTTGCAAAATTTGCAAAAATTTCTGTCAGTGTCAATGAACGGAAATAGATAAGAGATCATTGTCGTTAATTGCCGTGCATTGTTTCTGCTTTCTGATACTAACAGAAATTTTGACGAAACTGAAAGCACGTTTAACAAAACAACAGAAAAAAGTCTGATTCACACAACCATTGCGTTGATTGGAGAATGATTTAATAGTAGTAGCTAATCAAGTTGTGACGTCGTGGTTTAGGGTCAGATTTTAGTGGCAACTGGCGAATGGCAAGTGCCTTTTTGACATGTAAACTTTAAAGCTTGAAGCATAAGCACCATTTATTTATCAGCAGATGAAATTCCTACAAGAAAGATAATAACCATTTACAGACTAGAAAACTTATTATTAGTTGCAATAGCAAATTGTCAACTGTATTTGTATCTGACAACTGTCACTTGTAACCGACCTTAATAGGGTTAAGACTTATTAATTAGAGCAGTCCAGCTGCGTACGCAAGGGAAGAAAGAGTTAGAACTTCCACGATCCCAGAAAATTTTAGTTTCTTTACACTCCCGGCTTTGTTGACATTTTCTTAGGGACTTTTCCCTGGGGAACTATAACTTTTCAAATATACCAAGGGGTTAAATGTAAAATTATTAAATTTTGCCATAGTTACTAAAATTTATGTATCTATAGTCCGGAAGGCAGTGGACATTTTTGGTATGCCATTTCAGCGAGTTTGGTTTAGCACTTTTATAGTCATTTTCATGCTGGAGATTACTGCCGTAAATCTTGTAGAACAGGGACTAATGGCGGCCATTTTTATTTTTCAACAATTGACATCTCGAAAACGGTAACAGATACGAAATTTTATTAAAATAGAAAAAAGTTGTATTTTTCAGTGTAGAGATTAAGAATCTGAAAATAAATCTGAAATATTTAGATTGGTTTTATTACTGAAATATACTCAAAAGATTGAAAATTGACAACGTGTTATAACTTGGTTACTAATCGGCAGATCGTTATGAAATGTGCTTCAATTACATTACCTTGCACGAAGAATAAAATGAGTCGACGAAATCTTTTCTAAGCCTTCTAGATTAAAATATAACATTTTTCAGTTTTTTCAGTATATTTCAGGAACCAAACCAGATATCTTCAATTTCTTTCCAGATTCTTAGTCTACACTGAAAAACACAACTTTTTTCTAATTTAATAAAATTTCGTATCGTTTACGGTATCCGAGTTGTCAATTTTTGAGAAATTAAAATGGCTGCCATTACCCCCTGTCCCGCAAGATTTACGACAGACTTCTGTTTTAGTAATCTACAGCATAAAAAAAACTAGAAAATTGCTAAATCAAGTTCGCTGAAATGACATACCAAAAATGTTCACTGCCTCCCGGACTACTATTACTAAAGTACACATTTGTCGGTACATTTTCTCAGGTTCGGCAGGGTTCACCTTTTGTTAGATCTGCACGCATTGATGCTCAAAAAAACGCTCGTCCCATCTCGCCCGGTTTAGCTCCCTGCCGGTTCTTTTGCAAACTTTTTAACTTCTACGCTCAAGGCGGAGCAGTATATAAAATCGATCAAAAATTCGAAATTGAACTGACATCAAATCTTTACGTTTCGGGGTCCCAGGAACCCAAAAAACCTATTTTTGAAAAATGTGTGTCTGTGTGTCTGTGTGTGTGTCTGTCCGTGTGTTTGTCCGTGTGTCTGTCCGTATGTCTGTGGACACGCTACAGCCGAAACTACTGAACTGATTTTGATGAAATTTGGCACACATATTCAGTGGGAGATTTGTAGGTGCTGATTAGAATCTGGGCTACATCGGCTCACGGAAAGTGCCTTTTTGGCACATCAACTTTAAAAATTTAAATGCAAACCCCCATTTTTCGCATTACCATATGAATGCTCTTCAAATTCTGCTTCTAAAAATGTATTCACACTTGGGCCCTTTTGGCCAAAAAATGGTGCCGTGAAAAAAAAACTATGCATAAATGTATATTTTTATTACCGGATTTGATAACTGATTTTTTTTCAAGCCGAAAACCTTAGTGCCATTTTTTCGAAAAATGTCATTTTAGTGGCAATTTATTTTATTGTCTGTGCGGGAGAGGAGCTGATTAGATTTTGAAGCCGATCAGTCAACCCGAAGTGCCCTTTTCGGATAGCAACTTTCTTATTTTAAATATTTAAAAATTTAATAAATGCTGCTGTTATTAATCCAATGCAGTGCGGCGTAGAAGTTCCTGCCGTCTCCGAGACCGCCTTTTTAACCTCCCCAACCCCATCACAATTTTAAAAAAATGGGAGGTTACTGCAATCACTAAAATTTTCGAATTTGAGATAGCACCAGATCTCCACGTTTTGAGGTCTCAGGAACCCAGAAAAGTGGTTTATAAAATGTCTGTGTGTATGTTCGTACGTACGTTCGTACGTACGTTCGTAAACACGCCACAGCCAAAACTACTGGGCCGATTTGGCTGCAATTTGGTACGTAGGCATCTCATAACCCAACTTAGATCTGAAAAGCTTTTGGAGCCAATCGTGCAACCGGAAATGCCATTTTGGCACATCAACTTTTAAATTTTAAATGCAAACCCCCATTTTTCACGTCACCATAAGAAAGACCTTCAAATTCTGCTTCTAAAAATGTATTCATTCTTAGTGCCCTTTTGACCAAAAATTTAAAAAAAAATTGATTTTTATCAAACTTTAAGATCGCGGTACAGCCCAAGCCCCCGAATCGATTTGGCTGAAATTTTGCACATAGGGATTGTATTACACCTCGAAAAGCTGAACAAATTTTGAATTCCATCGACTCACGGAAAGTGTCCTTTTGGCACACCAATTTCCAAAATTATTCAATCATTAAACCATTAAAAACAAGTTTTTGAAAGATTTATTGTCACCATCAGAAGGGTCTTCAAATCTTGGTTTTAAATAGGACAAAATTAATTCGCATTTAGCGCTGTTTGGTTCAAAAAATCGAAATTTTATAATAACAGTAAAAACACATTATAGCCCAAATTACTGAATCGATTTGGCTGAAATTTGGTACATGGAGATTAGGTGACCCGTTGAAGACCTGAAAGGCTTTTGGGAGCAATTGGCCCACGCGAACTGCCATTTAAGCATATCAACTTAAAATTTTAAATACAAGGCCTCTTTTTTATGTCGCCATTAGAAAGACGATCAAATTCTGGTTCTAAAAATGTATTCACAGTTTCTGCCATTTCAGTGGAAAATATTGAAAAAATTCTTTCTCATTAAAAGGGAGCAGGCTGACAGTGGATGACATAAAGTGGCAGTTATTGTCAAAAAGTTGGCAAAAGATTAACCTTAAAAGGAACATATTGTCAAATGTGATGGGTGATGTACGAGGTGATGTCGGTATTTGTCAGAAAATTGCGAAATTAGTCACAGACGTCAGACGATAAGGATAAAAAAAAATCTGTTGAATTGACTACTATCTACACAGAATACAAAGATCCACGCGATGGGGAGGTTCCAGCCGCTTCTCTGCTGCATTTTTTTTTTTAATAAAAATTTTGTTTCTAAAAACCTCATCCTGCAAATATCGTCTTAAAAACGAATCAAAAACGATCGCTTAACGTTTGTACTTACATTATCGAATCTAAATTTGCGTTTTATAAGTCTCTTCCAGCTTTTTCAAATTCCACAATAACTTCAATTGTGAAAGATTCCAGAATTCAAACTATTTTAATTTTGATGCTTTATAAATTGAATTAATTATTTAATTTGCAAATAAACTATAAAGGAGTGCAGGAGTGACATTTTGCAGTTACAATTGATGATTTCACTTGTAACTGATAATCTGTTATCGCAACTAAGTTTTTCGTCCGTAAATTTTAAAAACTTATTGCGTTTCTAATCTTCAAATCCTGTTTTCAAAAATTCGAAATTTAGATGGAACATGAAATAATCTAAACTACTTCACCGATTTGACTCGCTGCTGCGTAGACATGACCTAATCCGCTGAAGAGTTGATTTGGTTTTGGTGACGAACGGCAAGTTTCTTTTGGCGGATCAACTTTGAAATTTGAACGATAAAGCCCCATTCTGGTTATCAGCACGTGAGAGGTCTTCAGATTCTGCTTCCAAAAATGTATTCAAACTGTAGGCAAAAAATCTTTAAATTTTGAAAAACCCTTCAAAAAAAAGCACTTTAAAGACTAAAATAAATAAGTGTAGTAAAATTTATGAAAAATACAGAAATTGTAGGATAATCTATAGGGGTTGGACATTTTAGCGAGTGGGAAGGTTCCAGCTGCTCATTTTTTTCATTTTCATATTAGTGTAGGTTACAGTATTGGGAAACGAAACTTTCGTCTTACGCAAACTTTAAAAAATTCCAACGTTGCTTTATTGTGAACTTTGAGTTCAATATGAATACCTGCATAAATAAATACTTTGAAAAATTACCCCTCGGATAGCCTTTACTGGCACTAATTCGTAATAATTGTGTGGTGTGACAGTAGCAATGATTTTAGTTGTGATGAAAGACGAAGGTTTCATTTCCTTTTAGGTACTTTCCAACTTTAGTACTTTCCAAATTAGCAATTAATCGACGGAAAAGTGCCCTGAAGTGCCCATTTTAGTAGTTTGCCTAATTAAATATGTATTAAACAAACTCCTTCTATATTCCTGGCCACCAGTTGATTCAAAATAATTAAATACCTAAAATTGGATCTCGTAACGTTAAAAGCTTTTATTTTTACAAAAAATTTGCAAATATGGCAATTAAGTGAAAGGCAACAATAAAAAAAATAAATAGAAGATAAATAAAAGGGAAAAACTGCATTGTGAAATATTCCTGTTCTACGGGATAAGCCTAATATACTGTGGCCTAATGTTGTAAAAATCCATTTAGTAATTTTGGCGGAATCGTAACCACATAGATACCTGCAGCTTTTTTTAATTTTTTTGCTATATAGGTAGGTAGGGGAAGGAGGGTATCAGTGAGACACGGGGAACAGTGAGACTTTTCAAATTTCGCGGTTTGTGTACAAGTTACAGAGTGCTACCAACCTACCCTTTAAACTGTACCTAGAGCCCATGCGCTTGACGTAATTTAGAGGGCAAAGCTGTGAAAGTCTTTGTTCAAGATAATGGTGACTGGTTTTCGATAAGTAAACTAAATTTCAAGACTTTGGAACTGAAGTCCACTATTCTTTAATGATACATTTTATAAATATTACACTGGCATCAACGATCAGTCCTAGGTTATGGATAAATATGGTGATGAAGTTTTCCGTATTATTTTTGTAGGATAGACTTTGATCATTAATTTTTTGTTTTATGGACCCCTGGGTAACAATGAGACAAAGTTGTGTGGGGAACACTGAGACAATGTGGGGAACAATGAGACATGCTCAGATTCTGATATATATGTTAGTTGGCTGGCAAACAACTTGCAATATAAAGTAAACAAGTTGTCTTATAATTATTTTGAGCCTT
This sequence comes from Pycnomerus fuliginosus, assembly GCA_963924575.1. Classification (NCBI taxonomy): domain Eukaryota; kingdom Metazoa; phylum Arthropoda; class Insecta; order Coleoptera; family Zopheridae; genus Pycnomerus; species Pycnomerus fuliginosus. Next base: position 31,107,600 of record OZ004620.1, read on the forward strand.
TTGGTGTACTAGTCAAATTTTTTTTACACTTGAATCGTTAGGCACCACCACGCCCCAAAAATCATTCTACGCGTTTGAATTAAATCCCAAATGTTAACATTTGTTAATTTTGCAGGTTCTAATGAATAAAAAATAAAAATCACTTATTTTTAAATATATTTTGTAACAGCTTATACGACACGTCTCACTGTTCCCGACACTCTGTCTCAGTCTACCCCAGGGCATTGGGGTACAGTGAGACAGAGCCCCAATCGGGTTTTAATTTTTTAAGTAAGGTTAACAGTTGAATTATTGCTTTTTTGTACAATTATTATTAAATAATGTCTTCAAGGAAGGCGCATGCAAAGTTTCAAACGTCTACCGCGTTTTCTAACAAAAAAAAGCGGGGTTCAAAAAAAAGCGTCTCACTGTTACCCTCCTTCCCCTACATTTGGAACATAAGATAATAATAATAATTTCATTTGCCTATACAGATACAAGTATTAACAGAAGACAAAACATTTGCACTCTAAAAATTGCATACAAAAATTGCAGTTATTTAAAATAATTAATAGCGACAGTCATTAATTATACTCCTCAGCGAGGTACAATAAAAGTCGCAATAGAATTACAGTTATTGCACGCGGTTGTCAGCGGTGACTTTACAAGCATATTCGTTCTATTGAAGGGAACATAAAATAATAATATATACATAGTACATACAAAAAAGTAATGCCAAGCTATTGAATATCAATTAATTAACAGGATGTGTCTCTTTCTCTTATAACACTTGTTTTACTGTTGTGGTTGTGGATAATAATATTGCAGTGGACTCGCTCGAATATTCCTGGCATCGTACTGATTGTATTGTTGGTATGTGGGATAGTTCTGGTCAAGGCCTGTCAAGAATCCACATCCGGTTTTGACCACAGGATATGCTCTCCTGCCAAAGTCGATAGCTCGTCTTCCCTGTAATTTATTTCAATTAAAATTTGCAATGCTTTCTGGAATGATCTTGATCCAAACAACCGAAACAACTGCGATTCTGATGCAGGGCAATTTAAAATAATAATAAGTTTTGCACCTAAATAATGTACAAAAATTATTTGCATGAAATAGTCAAATCACAGCAAAAATCTCTATACCTACCTATTCAAATAATCTACTTACCCATTTTTGAAAATCGAAGGGATCTGGACGGGGTGCAGCCATGACCACATGGAAACAGATAAACAATGCGGCTATGAAGGTTTTGAAATTCATCTTCGTTTTTTGTCGATAAGATGGGCACTGAATTCGGATACAATCTCGAAGCTACTAATGAATAAAATTTAAAATTCCTCTTTTTATATTAATTTCCCATTTGCGTTAAAAGGGATAAAGCCGACTCGGAAATGAGTAATTAGTACTGATTAATTTTTTTCTCACTGTCCCACTTAAAGTGGAAACACCATCAAAGTGTTACTTGTTGTGGTTTGAGAATTTGTATTATACATTTCCTTTCATTGGGAAATAGCTCCCGGAACCTGACCAAAAAAATGAATTGACAATTTCGGTGACTTTGTTTTAACGAATGTTCTGAAAGTAAAAAATATTTCTTCTCTCTTCTTCAAGAGTTTTTGATCGCACTTTAGGTACCTGTATAAGTTAGGCATTTTAGCGCGAAAATTAAAAAAAAACAAGAAGATTGGCCAACAATGTTGCTTCGAAATTTCCAAATGCTTTGATTTTATGCCGAAAAAGCGCTAAGGGTGAATACATTTTTGGACACAGAATTTGAAGATCTTTCATAAGCTGATAAGAAAAATTGGTGTTCATCATTTCATAGTTGATACGCCAAAAAGGCACTTGGCGTTTGTGGATTGGCAATAAGATTAACTGGGCTCACCAGAAGGCCAATACTAACACCCATTCAAAATTTCATTAGAATCCGTTCGGCAGTTTTCGAGAAATCGTGCTCAAATACGTACGTACGAATGTACAGCTTAGAAATATGAAAATGCCCACCCAGAGCTGAATATTTTACTGGCCGCCTAGCGTTCGAACAGCAGTAAGCAATGGTAACAAACTTCTGCACAGTCTCTGTTATCGCCTGGTCCATCCGACCAGGCAAATATTCAGCTGTGGGTGGGCATTTTCATATCTCTAAGCTGTACATACATACACACACAGACATTTTCTAAAAACCACTTTTTCGTGATCCTGGGACTACAAAACGTAAAGATCTGGTGTTATATCAATTTCGAATTTTGGAGTGATCGCAGTAACCTCCCATTTTTAAATTGGTTGTCTGGAGGTCACGAAGTGGGGAGGTTAAGAAAACAATAATAATCAGCAAATTCTGGGATTGGTGGTTCTAAATGATTTAAATGTTCTATTTATGTTTTATTTATTTATTTTTTATAATGATAATTTGTGGGATAATTGCCGTACTGATTATTTGGTTGATTCTGATTATTGTTAGTCGGAGCCCAAACAACTTTGATGTCTGACTGACTTCCATGCCTGGCTTTTCCCTGTAAATATTTTTTGCCTGTGAACCCAATCAGCAATTAATAGGTAGGTACTCACTTTCTTAGTAGTTTTCTTGGAGGCATCTCTTCTCGGCTCAGAAATAATTGTTTGAGTGCAAAAAAGTAATACAATAATTAATTGTTTTAAATTCATACTTTAAACAACAAGCACTTTCTGTATGCGTATCATTTACAATTTCAATTCGCGAACTGGAGATGCTCCCATTATGCTATCTATCACGATAGGTCAAAAACATCCTGCTCGACTGGAGGAAGTATGACGTAATTGATTTTTTATATAGGTAACTATTAAGACAAGTATTATAGTGAGAATTTAGTTGCCATACTTTTTATTAAATTAAACTTAACTATTGAATTTCATACCTGGATACAGCTTGAAACACCACGAAGGTGGTAACAGTGAAATTTTATGACCTCTTAAAACTATAGATAGGGTAGACTGGGGGAATGACGGCCACTGAGGTAATATCGGACAGCTAATCCTGAATAATTGCGCAATTTTTAGACCTTTCCAACAGTCACACCATCTAGCGACAGTATGAAGGAGTGCCCTTATGTAAATACAGCTCTCTACCGGCAGTTTCTTGATGACAGATGACAACTTTGTGTTTTACATGTTCTTCTTATAAGAGTGCTGCGATTTGAAGGACGGTTTCAAAACCTTTAATTTCTTCTTAAAATAAATGTAACTACTTTGGTACAATCTACATTTTTTGCTCGTTCGATGATAGTGACTAAAATTAACATAATTTTACGTTTGTCTAGCATAAGAAAATTAAACACACATGTTACATTTGGGGTAACGCCGGACAGTTGAAATGGGGGAATACCGGCCAGACAGTAAATATACAGCATACGACGGAATCGAGTCCTGTGATAGAGATGAAGAATTTGGGTTTAAGAGTGAAGAAAATAAACCCAAAACGACGATATTTAGTTAATCTGTGGAGAATATTGTAAAAATAACGAAACTGTCAATCAAATGCCGTTCCTTTGGAGAATGAGCACCCAAAACCCGTGCAAATTATAAGGCTAAGGTTTAATTTAAATTTTTGGCAATAGAACTTCTGGTTACATCGTAATATTCAGCGCACAGTTAAAGTTACAGGAACAAAATACATATGGCCGCTATTACCCCAACAGCTAGGGTAATACCGGACGTGTAAGCCTTTTGTAAATAATTTTTTTCTTCGTTCGTTTATGTTTTGTGATTTTTAATGTGCCGTCATTCGGTTAAGAACACTCTGGGCTTAATTCTGATACCTCAAACATTTCATGAAAGCGAACCGTTTTTGCACAGCATCAACGAATCCTTAACGTGCCGTCATTCCCCCAGTCTCCCCTATTAAACTAATTAAAAATAAATATAATTTTGTATTTCATTCACATTTCACAGTATAAAAACAAATGAATAAATGTTAAACTAAGAGCAATTTTATTGAGATCTTTCATCTTTGCTTATTTTCTTTTTCCCACAAGGCCAAGCGTACTGGCCACACCTACGTAACCTTGGACCACAGGTAAGGCTTCTTTCCCATGTTCCAATACACGTCCTCCTGCCCCCTCTAACCGCTTTCCCTGTTCTTTACTCCATTTTTCCTGAAAAGAATTGAGTTTTGATTTTCTTATAGTGATATTTAGTCATATTTGTGAGATTAGTCATTTATATACTCACAATTTTTTTAAAGCCTTTCCAACCAGCTTCACTTGGGGACAATATAGCACTTAAAATACACACGATTACCAAAAATAAAATCGACAGATTCATTCTGATCAAAAGCGGATATTCGTGGTTCAACGGCGACAACAGGTAGATACCTAATAATTATTATTCCCACACGTATTGGTGGTGTAATATGATTGATATGATAGAGTGAACCGTGAAGATCGATTCTTTTATAGTTGCATCGGTATGGAGAAGTAATTCCCCCATGTTCAGCTTTTAAATTCTTTGATTCAGCGACACTTAAAGTCCTACTAAGTATAGAGAGTATGAAAATTAATCTCCTCAACCCCACAATTTAAAAAAATGGGAGGTTACTGCAATCACTATAAAATTTTCGAATTCGAGAAAAATACTAGACCGATTTGGCTGTAATTTGGTTCACAGGCATAGGTACCTACCTAACTAATATAGACCCATGGAGCCAATCGTACACTGCTTTCAAAGATGTATTCACTCTCAGTGCCCTTTTGACAGGAAGCTGAAAAATTCGAGATCTTTAACGTACTTTCAAATCAAGGTACACCTAAACCCCTGAGCCGATTTAGCTGAAATTTTGTACGTGGAGATTGTATTACTCGTCGAAGAGCCGAAAAGATTTTGCAGGCGATCGACCTACTGCAAATGCCATTTTCACATAAATTTTGAAATTTTAAAATTGTGCTCTCGTCTAACCATTCAAAACTAGTTTTTCAAAAATTCATTGTCACCATTAGAGAATCCTTGAAATTCTGGTTCTAAAGAAGACAAAATGTTTGGGCAAAAAATATTGAAATCTTGTGATAACATTTAAAAACTACCGGATTGATTTGGCTGAAATTTGGTACATGGAAATCCGTTAAAGAGCTGAAAGGCTTTTAGAAGCAATTGGCCCACGGGAAGTGCCATTTTGGCATATCAACTTTAAAATTTTAAATGCGAGGATTCATTTTTTATGTCATCATTAGAAATAAGCTTCAATTCTCGTTCTAAGAATATACAGTGTGTCTCATTTTAACTAGAACCACACAAATATTTCGGTTAATTTTAACCGAATCAATGCGTTCTTTTTTTCTGCATGTAGAGCTCCAAAATCTGCACCTGGGTAATACTCAACCTTTTTTATAAACCAAAACCCCAGCCTACTGCGATTTAATAGAGGCCAAAAATGACGAAATCGTATTAGGCATTTTTTTATCGAAAAATTTTATAAAGAAAAGTTGCTCAGGATCGGTCCAAATGGCTAAATCCCAAGTTTCAGGAAAAAATAAAAATGTCGAATATCTTGAGGAAGAATCATAAAATAACGAAAACGTCAATATTTTTGCAACATAACGGGTGATGTGAAATAAAAAGACAATGGAAGCGCATATGTTTGCTGTTTGTGGCACATTGCAACAGATTAATTGGGGTGTCCCTTGAAATTGTTAAGAAGAACGAAAATCTTACACTATCTTAATAATTTCAACTTTTTTTGCGAATGGTAAGCTTTATCCATCCATAGCCGATAGCAAATGTCAAATCAATTCATTTCAATTGTTTTTTTATTTCACAGCACCTATTATAGTCCAGTCAAAATAGGAAAAATGCTTGAACAAAATCGGAAAGTTTTGAAACTTTGCAGCATTGTTTGGGAGGGTCTAGTAATGAACATACTAAAAGTCCTGACACCTAGAGGGTGAGCGCGAGGGGGGAGACCTCAAAATAGGTCCCTCTTTTTGGTTTTTCGTTAATATCTCCCAAACTATAGGTCCTACGAAAAAATGTTTTATACGGAAAATAAAGAGGACTGAATTTCCTACAAAAACGATTCTATACATTTTTTGAGTAGAGTTGGTAATTTACGAGATAATTGCGTTCGAAGATTGTAAGATTTGTCAATTGTCAGAGACGCTCCTCGGACAAGTCTAACAGCTACTTACTAAATTAGTGTGGGGGTGAGTTTGATGATTTTACGCAATTAGGTAAAATGTTGTACTTAATACGTTATGAAAAGCCTAAATTGTTTGACTCGCGTAACTTTGCAAAACTCGCTATCGCTCGTTTTGGCAAATATTGCGACTCGTCAAACAATGTAGGACTTTTCATAACTAATTACTTAAATAACTATTGTAGTGAATTGATAATAAATCAAATTACAAAAAATGTTATCGAAGTAGTGAAATAATAAAAATGAAGATTTCCGAATAGTATACCGCACTGAATAATAGTTCTAATTCTCCATCAGGTCGAAGCCCAACGCCTCGTCCTCCTCGTGGATATCCTCCTCAATAGGTGGTGTACTATTTATGCAATCTCCGTGGCAGTTGTTGCAGATGGCAGTGCAATAACTGATGCCTATTTTCCTGCATCCACACTTGCCTCCACAACTTTTGGTGCCTCTACAAAAGATGAGGTTGAGGACAGCCTCAGGGGCAACAGAATATTTGGTTGTTATAGGCACTAGGTTACCATTCGCTCTGCGTTCCCAACCCCAAAGTTGAGGTGGCAGCCCATTTCCCAGCCACAGTTGCACCTGGTGGAAAATCCGAAATGAGTGCTGTGTTGCCCTTTCTGTGGGAGGGAGGGATGGTAACTCCGGTTTCATGTTGGAAGCAGACTTTGTGAAGGCATGGAACCTATGCAAGTTGAGGGACCTTGTAGTAGCATGAGCTCCATACAGATTCAAGAAGAATTTGTGCCCTGCCTCTGCTACCTGCTGATGCGTCGAATTCGGGTTGTTAAAAACTTCTGCTACTGATCGCAATGCCTCACGTTGTATGAATAATTTGCAGCCCGCTACTTTTCCCTTTCTATATGTAACTGATGTAGTGTCAGAACCTGTGACTGCATGATCAAAAAGTATTACTACTATCTTCTGTGGCTGGGAAATGAACTGCCACCTCAACTTTGGGGTTGGGAACGCAGAGCGAATGTTAATCTAGTGCCTATCACAACCAAACATTCTGTTGCCCCTGAGGCTGTCCTCAACCTCATCTTTTGTAGATGCACCAAAGGTTGTGGAGCCAAGTGTGGATTGGGGATCTGCAACAACTGCCACGGAGATTGTATGAATAGTACACCACCTATCATTGAGGAGGAGGAGGCGTTGGACTTCGACCTGATTTAGAATTAGAACTATTATTCAGTGCGGTATACTATGCGGAAATCTTCATTTTTATTATTCCACTATTTCGATAACATTTTTTGTAATTTGATTTATTATCTATTCACTACAAATTGCATTATACGTCTTTTTTCTTATAATAATTGTTCATTATTTCATCAAACTCACCCCCATCTAATTTAGTAAGAGCTGTTTGACTTGTCCGAGGAGCGTCTCTGACAATTGACAAATCTTACAATCTTCGAACGCAATTATCTCGTAAACTACCAACTCTACTCAAAAAATTTATAGAATCGTTTTTGTGGGAAATTTCGTCCTCTTTATTTTTCGTATAAAACATTTTTTTCGTAGGACCTATAGTTTCGGAGATATTAACGAAAAACCAAAAAGAGGGACCTATTTTGAGGTCTCCCCCCTCGCGCTCACCCTCTAGGTGTCAGGACTTTTAGTATGTTCATGACTAGACCTTCCCAAACAATGCTGCAAAGTTTCAAAACTTTCCGATTTTGTTCAAGCATTTGCCCAAATTTGGCCTTCCTTGACTGGACTATTATGTTACAAAAATATTGAATTTTTCGTTATTTTGTGATTCTTCCTCAAGAAATTCAACATTTTTATTTTTTCCTGAAATTTCGGATTTAGCCATTTAGAGCCATCCTGAGCAACTTTTCCTTATAAAATTTTTCGATGAAAAAATGCCTAATACGATTTCGTCGTTTTTGGCTTCTTTATTAAATCGCAGTAGGCTGGGATTTCGGTCTATAAAAAAAAATGAAGTATCACGCAGGTGCACATTTAGGAGCTCTACATGCAGAAAAAAAGAACGCATTGATTCGGTTGAGATTAACCGAAATATTTGGGTGGTTCCAGTTAAAATGAGACACACTGTATTCACAGTTTTTACCATTTCGGCGGAAAATAATGAAAATCTTCATTCTCATTGAAAAGTTGCAGTCTGCAGTGACTGATGTAAAGTTATAGTATCTATCTTCATATTGTAATGTGACAAATTACAAAATTTTCGTAAAGGTCTATTTTACCGCACTAGTGTTGTAATGGATTACCAGAAGATCTGGATGATTCTCTATCTCTACTGGTAAGTTATATTATATTGTTAATTCCTCCCATTGTTTTATTCTTGTTTTCTATTAAGTTTCCGCATAGCTTTCGGCGAGAGTGTTGAACTTACAATCCAAAAGTCACAATAATGTATAGTTATAGTTAACTATTATTAAAAAAAAAATTATTCCACTTTATCCTACCTTAATTCATCCCTAAATATTCCTCGTCGTTAATAAAGGCTTGACTTTTTGGCAATATCATCCCGTAGCATGGAATAGTAAGTCCACCCACAACTGTGATGCTTTCTGCTATGCATCTCAGCTCATCGGCCTTCTCGAAAAAATAATAAGCCAATAAAATCTTCTCAGAAATAACCTCCAATTTCTTTTCCTGAGGGCGTTCGATTTCGCCGGGCCGGGGTTAATGTAGAAATTGCAGAATTCAATATCTGAGCGCACAACTGTCTTCCCATATACTTATTTTTACTACCACTATTTTGGCCAAAATGAAAATCTGTGATGAAAATTGTAATTACGAAAATTGTAAACAAACTTGGTTACACTGGATAGCCTTCTAGGTTTTCGCAATATACACATAAATAAAGAGGGTCCCATACCCAAATACCTAGAGTTTAATTCATGACTGGCGATTTTCTTCACTGTTTTGGAGAAAATAATTATAATAAAAATCGGTAGTGACGTCAATTAGCTATATTGGTCAATGCATTGAATTGAAACGTATTATGGTGACGTCACTTTTCCGACTTTTTTCAAACGCTTTAACTTGTACTTGTACTTGATTTCCGTCATCACCGAAAACGAAGGTTTGTTTATTTATACCTATTCGATTCCCATTGTGTTGTATACCTATAAGTACCTTAAAATGAAATAATTCACGTATTGATTGTCGAAAATTATTAGTTGTGGTGTGTAATATTGCCTACATTATACGCTCATTAAATAATATACTATTTTTTCAATTTTCGACTCCAATTTCCACCCGTTTTAAAACCGATAGCGATAAGGTTGAAAATCATACTTTCATACCTATAAGTATCTATTAACTAATCTCTATACTATTACCGCGGCTATTTGGGACTAACCTACCAGAGGTACCAGTGGATTAACTGAACATGCTTACGCAGTTGTAATTTACAGTTGTTTTAGATATTATAAATTATGTTGGCCAAGTATGGAAGACGGTAGTTCCCTGACCAAGATAATTTATGCTCCAAACACGAGAAAAAAGGATTTCCATCAGTAGGTAGATTGTCATAGGCTCATACGTCGTATCTTTGACGTATTCTTATCGCCTGAGGGTTTACAATTTTATTGCTATCAATATAACGTAAACTAACACTAACTTAAAAATTACGTTCTTTGAAAATTTGCTGGATTGTTATAGTGTATGTCCCTATACCTTAATAATCACGTCGATGTCGCTCGTACAAATCGAACTTTTAATACAGGGAAGGGTGGCAATGAGGTATTAGACTCTTGTTATATTTGGGAATCACTTTGTACTGATGCAAAATAATGCAATTATATTATTATTTTAACAACAATAGTTATTTATGGTACGTGTGTCTTATAAGGCATTTTAGACACGCAAGAAGAGTTTAGGCACGAGACCAAAGGTCGAGTGTCTAATTTCTTAATAATTTCTTGATAAGACATGAGTGTCATATAACGTTTTATCCATAACCTATGTGGGGCTTGGGCTGTACCGCGATTTTAAAGTCCGATAAAAACCTCCAATTTTTTTTATTTTTGGTCAAAAAGGCAATGGGATTGAACACATTTTTGGAAGCAGAATTTGAAGGCCTTTCTTATGGCATTTAAAATTTCAAAGTTGATGTGTTAAAATGGCATATCCGATTTCACGGTTGGCTCCTAAAGTTTTTCAGATCTAAGTTAGGTTATCAGATGCCAAATTTTAGCCAAGTCGGTCTAGTAGTTTTGGCTGGGTCGTGTTTACAAACATACGAACATACACACAGACACATTTTTAAAACCACTTTTTTTTGTTCCTGAGATCTCAAAACGTGAATCTCGAGTTATCTCAAATTCGCAAATTTTAGTGATTGCAGTTGTGGGGAGGTTAAAAAATTTCAGGAAAACATTTTCGGACTAGCTCAGACGATGTACTTACAAGTTTTTCATAAATCATACCATTTACCAATTACCAACCAAACTGTGTAAAGTATAAAAGAAAATACCTAACAATAAAATATAATTGCAACAAAGAGAACCGTGATAACCAACCTCTAATTCGTAAATTATTTCGGTCATTACCGAGTTTGATTGTGTTAAAAGACGATGACTAATGCGCGGTTTCTTGGCTGAGACATCCCCTTTCGTGACGTCCAACTTTTGAACAGATAAGATTTTCATTCCCCCACAGTCCGTTTAGCAGAATACAGTAAAAACCTAAATACACAATAATTTCCACACGCAATTCCAATAAATTACCCTGGCAATCCCACTTGTGATCTCGTGTAGGTAAGTTAATATCCCGGTCGCGATATGTTAAGTCTGCCGCCCCATCGGTATATCATGTTTAGTGGCTTGTTCCCGGTTATCTGGGGGTAATAGGGAAGAACATCCGTCTTAAGAATGTTATTGGTTCCGTCTTAAATGGACCTTTAGCGATTTATGCATCGTAATAAGCTTGACTTATTGTTAGCATCCCAGAAATGGGAAACATATTCTGTCTGATAAGCCTTGTGGAAGCGGGGTCACTGGGATTATTTTCAAAATTGGAAAAGCTTTGAGCGTATATAGATTCCAACAGGCTGATCTCATGCAAACTAACGACGTCTAGATGTCGCCGAAGGCGGGATTTGCTGCGAGTTATAGAGTATCGGAGGCGAGCATTGAAAATTGCCGATTATAGGAACTTAAGCGCCACATAAATATGTTTCAGGGCAACCGACGATCGATCCCGGTCGCGAACTCACTTTAAATTAATTTATTTTCTCGTTTATATTCATGCGGTTATTATGTTAAAATTAAACAACAAATTACAGTTAAGCCATTATGATGTCAATTTTGGAAGCTATGATCGGAAGATAACCATAAAGCAGTTCATTGAGGGAATCCAGGTCTGCTTTTTGTGCGCTTATACCATTCTATGAACTCATAAATCTCGAAAGAACAACTTCTTTCTCAATATCGTTAGGTATACATAGGCACATTATCAATATGTATACCTATCCTATACAGGTATACAGCATGGTAGTTCGATATACCAGGGTGACGATATAGGTCTTGAGAAAATAAAACAAAAATTTATGCCTCCTGAACTTTCATCTATTTCTCATTTAAATGCTTGAAAACCGCTGTTCATTGTTTATTTACCTCTTTTTTTATTAATTTCTAATTTTTATGTAATTTCAAACATAGGTATATGTACAAGTACATATTATGTGTATTCTTTGCGCCATATAATTTGTCTAATTTTTTTATAGTGGAGATATATACATATATGTCATTATTAAAATTCTAAGGAGTGTGACCAGAGACACTTAACACTTAAATGTTAGGGCAAACAATACATAAGAAAATCAGAACTAGTTGTTAATTTATTATATTTACAGGGTGATTCTTAAATAGTGGCTGAGGTGACAAGGGGTAGTTCCTCAGACTACTCTAAGAAGAAAAGTTCCTATGGACATATGTCCGAAAATGCTTCATAAGGGAGCTCGAAAAGTTAGTTTAAAAATCTGAAAAAAATCCAAAAGTTAGCTCTTTATAACACTAACCGATGTTCCAAATTTCAAAATCCTGTCGTTCATATTTTCCGAGTAATTTTTAGAAAACTAACTTTTCGAGTACCCCTTTGAAGAGGCTTATCTCCCTTATGAAGCATTTTCGGACATATACCTATAGAGATTTTTCTTCTTAGAATAGTCTGAGAAATCACCCCTTAAATTTTCTGCCACTGTTTACCCATCACCCTGCATACTAAACATATTTTCATCTCGCAAAATAGTTTCAAAGCCTTGTTTCACAAAATTTACTTACTGTTTAGGACGCGTTTCGGAGTGTTACTCCATCTTCAGCTATAAAAGAAATTAACACAAAATACGAAACAGTTAAGTAAATTGCCTGGAAAACGAAAAAACAGTAAGTAAATTTTGTGGAACAAGACCTTGAAAACTACCTTGTGTAATCAAACATCAGTTCCTCTTTGAAAATGGACCAAGCTTTCAACCTTATTTTGATCTAATTAATTGAATTAGAATCGGCGTCGAGTTTTAAGTTTTAGTAACGGTAGCCTTTCCCTGTGAGAATAATTGACGAATAACTTCCTTAAGTTAGCGAAAGTCAGACTTGAAAGTAGACCTTTTTCAAAATGTCGCAAAGACGAACGAGTACCGTTGGTTTTGTCAACTTGAAACAGAATTTGCGGGTTTGAAAAATGTCAATGTTTAATTTTGATTCATGACCTAACTCCTTATCACTAAGCATTATTTTGTCACAAGTAGAAATTATCGGTAAGTAAACTTGAACACTGAAAATTTGCAATAAATTAGTTACAAAAACGGGGTGTGTAAAGGTAGGCATACTGTATAAATAGCTGCATTTCTTTCCCAATGGGCACACACACGTCGAAGATGTACAGCTTAGAAACATGAAGATGCCCACCCAGAGCTGAATATTTACCTGGTCGCATGGACCAGGCCACGACAGAGACCGTGCAGAAGTTAGTTACCCCTACCTAACTGCTATTCGAATGCTAGGCGACCAGCTAAATATTCAGCTCTGGGTGGGCATGTTCATCTTTCTAAGCTGTACATCAATGCGATGTGTATCCTTGTAAATGTTTATCACGTTAATGGGTATGTAGAGGCCTCCTGAATTTACTGATTGAATTGGGTGCAGATTTTCTCAATCTGCACCTAGTAGTATAGTGTCTTCGCAGACGCACACATGTGTCAAAAAGGCGAATTGATGAAAAATGCGGTATTAAAACTGTGAATTGGGATGAGAATCCTGAAAATGAAAACAAAAACACAAAAATTAATAGAATTAGCACTACAGGCAAGACAAAATTGACTGCAGTTAAGTGGAAATACCAAGAGTAACAAGGAAAATGAGACAATTTTGCAAATTTACGTTTTGGAGGGGATGAAATATTGTGAAGAGGGTTGAAAGAGTGAAATATAATCCAAATGAGTAATTGATGAGTAGGTATACGTAGTTATCGAAAAAAAACAAAATTCGGTGCTGGTTGAAAAATTGCGAATAGGGATGAAAACTCAAGAGGGGTGAAAATTGACTGTGTTAAGAAGAATCACAAAATATAACAAAAAAGTCAGCCAATTATGTAAATCAGACTTTTGTGGGGATTGAAAGTATTACTTAAGTATATACCTACCTACCTATACTAGTAGGGTGCTCGCTAGACTTTATCTTTCAACCAAGGGGCACTTACGAGTGAAAATGTATGGAGTATAAATTTTGGTTTCTAATGCCCTCGGTATGCTACTGTTAAATTCGTCCAAGGGTCGTCCTGTGACAAAGGGCACAAATCAAAATTTTCCAACTAACGCCGCCACGTGAAAGTTCATGTGGAGAAGTACCTTTCCTGAAAAATTCATGGTGATGTCTGTGCGGATTGTATTTTTTATTAATTTTGAAAGAAAAATATCACCATTGAACCATACGGGGCCACGGACCTTTGGAGGCGATTATCTCGGTTCGAGCATCGGCAAAAACGCATCATTTTTAGGGGCATATTTCCTTTCCAACACGATTACTCCAAATCGGGGCGGTTATTCTTAATAAAAGATGTGCTATTTTATTTTGTTGACGATCGTCTTTACAGAATATTTTTAGAGCAATCAATAAAGGAGATAATTGTTTAAATCTGAGAGGAAGTAAAGAATTCATGCCATTGTAACGCTCGGATCTCCGCGCCCCCACTACGACTTTCGCTGCGTCCCGCCACTCCGCAACCCCTTGAGACGTCCACATCTACAATCTTAGAGAATATCCTGTATTCCTGAAAATAATGGAAATAAGACTTGGAACTCTTGAAAAGCACTTTTTATTTCATGTAGGTAAGAAAAACAATAATTTTTAATTTGAAAATTCTTCGTCGTCCTTCTCGTTGATCGGGGAACCTCCGTGATCGGGGGTCTTCCCTCATTTGAATTTCCTTCATGTTATTTTTACAAGATCGGTTTTCCCATACCGTGGCATGAAAAAATGCAGGAAACCTTATTTTTATTGCAAATGTAACTCTTGCTTATGCAGTCTTTAAAAATAATTTTTGGACAAATTAGGACAATAATATCTGCAATGGTTTTATGGGACGGCGGGTTATGTTTGAAGAGCTGGCCCAAGACTGTCACCCACGTCGTTTTTCCCATCTATAACCTTCAGGTGACGGAAAATTAGGTCGAGAATTTAATTAATTCCACCAAATTTTGGTCTGAAAAAATAGAACTCTCAAGCAATGCTGCTTCAAACTGCCTTCGGTTGGAGGCGTTTTTCTAGCGACTTAGTTAACGCAAGTAGGGCCCGTTAAATCGTTGATACATATAATTACTTCATCGTTGTTGGTTCAACACAAAAGTTTCCATATTTTTGAACGAGTTTTTGAATTTAATGTTGTCCAACTCTTGGTCTAACTTTTCGTCAAATCCTACATCGCCAAGTAATTCACATAAGTTTTTGTAAATTTTCCATCAATTTAGCGTCCCAACACCGCTGAACTAGCTTGTAGCATCAAATTCTGTTAGGGCATGAAATATACATTTTTTGGAAGTTTTGCTTCCGGAATGTTTCTTTACTATTTCCAGTTCTCATCCAAATCTCTGTATATAAATTCTCTGTCGACTCGAGATACTGATACAGACTTGCCAGTTATTCTCGTGCATTTTAAAGAATATCTCCAGAATACTCCAGAGGTTTGAATAAGAACTGGAAATAGTAAAGATACATTCCCGTTTAACCCACAGTCCATCAAATTAATTTGAAAGAAAAACTGCTAAGCGGTTTTGGAAAGTTAACTTGCTGGGCTGGAAAATTTACCAATAGGTACTTCCGTGAATTACCTACTTAACAGTCGGTGGTGGGATTTGAGGAAACATAAAACCGTTTCAGATACATCTATTATTGTATTAATTTGTTCATAGATTATTTTTAAAGACTGCATAAGCAAGAGTTGAACTTGCATGCAGTTTGAAGCAGCATTGCTTGAGAGTTCTATTCTTTCAGACCAAAATTTGGTTGAATTAATTAAATTCTCGACGTAATTTTCCGTCACCTGAAGGTTATAGATGGGAAAAACGACGTGGGTGACAGTCTTGGGCCAGCTCTTCAAACATAACCCGCTGTCCCATAAAACCATTTCAGATATTATTGTCCTAATTCGTCCAAAAATTATTTTTAAAGACTGCATAAGCAAGAGTTACATTTGCAATAAAAATAAAGTTTCCTGCATTTTTTCATGCTACGGTATGGGAAAACCGATCCTGTAAAAATAACATGAAGGAAATTCAAATGAGGGAAGACCCCCGATCACGGAGGTTCCCCGATCAACGAGAAGGACGACGAAGAATTTTCATATTAAAAATTATTGTTTTTCTTACCTACATGAAATAAAAAGCGCTTTTCAAGAGTTCCAAGTCTTATTTCCATTATTTTCAGGAATACAGGATATTCTCTAAGATTGTAGATGTGGACGTCTCAAGGGGTTGCGGAGTGGCGGGACGCAGCGAAAGTCGTGGTGGGGGCGCGGAGATCCGAGCGTTACAATGGCATGAATTCTTTACTTCCTCTCAGATTTAAACAATTATCTCCTTTATTGATTGCGCTAAAAATATTCTGTAAAGACGATCGTCAACAAAATAAAATAGCACATCTTTTATTAAGAATAATTAATTTCGATTAACCGCCCCGATTTGGAGTAATCGTGTTGGAAAGGAAATATGCCCCTAAAAATGATGCGTTTTTGCCGATGCTCGAACCGAGATAATCGCCTCCAAAGGTCCGTGGCCCCGTATGGTTCAATGGAGATATTTTTCTTTCAAAATTAATAAAAAATACAATCCGCACAGACATCACCATGAATTTTTCAGGAAAGGTACTTCTCCACATGAACTTTCACGTGGCGGCGTTAGTTGGAAAATTTTGATTTGTGCCCTTTGTCACAGGACGACCCTTGGACGAATTTGACAGTAGCATACCGAGGGCATTAGAAACCAAAATTTATACTCCATACATTTTCATTCGCAAGTGCCCCATAATTCCTAAACTAAGCGACTTTTCTCCTCGCGAGCACCCTACTATACTGCTTTTCAGTCTAACAAGGGCCTGTGTGAAGTCTCGTGACAGGGCGCACAATTCAAACCAGTCGGACAAAATACCGTAATTTACTAATAAACATCATTGGTAATATGACCACCTGGCCGCACAAAGCTGCTTAATTTATTTAGTATTTTAACTAAAATGAAATATTAGTGGTTCAGAGTGAACGGTTTTTGCTTATTATATCGATATTATGAAAAATAAAATCTCAAAGTCCAGAGTTTAAGGGAGATTTCAGTTGGTGATATAGGGATTTTTGCTTACTTTTGCTGAAAATTGAAAAGGTTGAAAACTCATACCATTTTTCAATTGTTGACTGAAATATATCGAACCCCGGAATTTTATGCCACCATTTACTTGAAGAAATTTCAAGTTTCTACCCTTAAGTTTCATCCCCCTTGTTAGATCTTAGTAAAATTGTCCATCCGCCTGCAATGTCACTGAAAATTAACACACCAATTTCTGTCTTGATACGTTGAGTAGTTTTTGAGTTCTCGTATTTTTGTGTTTCTGCATGTTAGGGGTTGTAGCGCCTTTAAGGGTGGTTTTTCTCAAAATATGACTGACACCTTCTTTGAATCATTAATGGAAGCGAAGGCTATCGAATGACGCCAATTTCGACCAATACTGATTAAGCGGAATTCCGCGTTGCAGCCCCTAATTGCCACCCCATATGTTCGATTTTACGCAAAACGCATCCCCCGAAAGATTTCACCAATTGTACAGGGTGATCCAACCGTTTTCTCCCACTTTTAAATTGGAATATCTCCGTTGTCTTACAAGTTAGAAGGTTGAATCAAACAGTGGATTATAGAGTAGACCTTCAAGTTTTGTTTGGTATATAGAAACAAATTTTTCAAGGTCAAACTTCGTCTGCGGAAAAAAGTTAATTTTTTTTAAATGGAACACCCGGTATATTTTGCATTTTTTGGTTAGATCTGATCATTCTAAACAAGTTTTGTATGGCTTTACTTCTAACCGTTTGGCGGGAATTTTGAAATTTGTAGCGCGAACGTTGGCACTTTGAAGGACTGTACCGGGCTAACCACTTAAGATTTCAAAATGAAATTTACCACATAAATTATCTAAAATACTTTTCATTATCAGGGCATCAATTTTTAAATTTTTTTAGTTTAATTTTTTTTCTCGAAATTTTCAAAATGCCAACGTTCGCGCTACAAATTTCAAAATTTCCGCCGAACGGTTAGAATTAGAGCTATATTATGCTATACAAAACTTGTTTAGAATGATCAGATCTAACGAAAACATGCAAAATATACCGGGTGTTCCATTTAAAAAAATTTAGCTTTTTTCCGCAGAGACGAAGTTTGACCTTGAAAAATTTGTATCTATACACCAAACAAAACTTGAAGGTATACTCTATGATCCACTTTTTGATTCAACCTGCTAACTTATAAGACAACGGAGATATTCCAATTTAAAAGTGGGACAAAACGGTTGGATCACCCTGTACATATGTGTGTACGTTGAGTTTCCAACACTTGCGTGCAACCCTTGCGGACTATCATATTTTTTGTGGTTTTCATCTCCTAAATTTCATCCCCCGAAATTAGCACCTCTTCACCTTCAATAGATTTGAGGGTCGAACGTGCATGCCAAGTTTCAGCAAGATACCTCCACTAGTTTTCGAGTTTTTGTAATTAATAATTTTAATATTTTTAAAATTAATAATTAATGGTTTTTCAACCCTAACTCCTACCCCAGTGGTCCGATATGGCCCAAAAGCAATCCCCGCCAAGATTTTCCAGGTATATTCCGTGTACAAAATTTCAGCTCGATGTCTGCTTTCGTTCTCCGACGGACAGGCTTAAAGAGCGATCGAGCGAGCGAGCGAGCGAATAAGCTAAAACAAGAGTGCCTCGCATTCTGCTACCGCACTAAAACACTCGTTTCAGAAGGCTATTCCAAACACTGTTTCGTTCTCCTGTCCGAATTTTGGACTCGGGCTTGAATAGTTGTCTTCTGTAACTTGTGTTTTAATACACTATTTCCGGCGAGAAAATGCCATGTCAAAATACACCAAAAATTCAACGCAATTTTTGCAACCAATAACGTGAAATCAGCCACCCTAACCTAATTAGATGTTGAAAAAAAAGTATGTGTGCCCGTTGGGTCAGTAATGGGAAGTTTTCGTGCATTCTGTCTAACTGCTAAAGCCTGCAGCTGTCTTATTTCGTTATTATTAATTTTATAATCCTTAAAGTAAAATTCAATCACAATAATGACTGCATTCAATAATTACTATCATTCCTATACATATACATAAATCGGTTGCTACGTCTGCATGGGTTGTAGATCCAGTGAAGCGACGAATACAGCGCCCAAAATCTCCTAACAAACTGAACCGAGAATGATTTAATGTCGTAATAAAATTAAATTTGCTCGGATGTTCCAAAACACGGTAGCGCGTTATCGCTAATCCAGATATTTGCTTCTTACCTATCACGAGCAAATTAATTCCAAATTGAAAAAAATGAAACATCGTCTGGAAGTTCATAACTTTTTCATTTAAAATTCACTTTCATTTAAATACCTATAATATTTTAGTTACAGACGTTCAACGTCCTGCATTTCTACCTAGGGTTGCTGGTGGTTTTTTGCCCCATCAAAAATTCACCATCTTTGATTTTGACAGGAGGAATGGCGGTGTGGTAGGGTCGATTTATGAGTGCGACAAAAAGCACAAGGACTGTCCTTTGTCTGATCTGGAGATTTCTCCGGTCATGGCGGTTCATTTAGGAAAATTAATTAGCCAATTATAAACGAAACCGGACTAGAAGGAAAGACTAGATTTCGGTTATAGGAAGTTGCAATAGTTTGTTCTGCGCCGTTGATTTTATCTTGCCAACGAATTTGTCAACGAAGCGATATTAATTTTTGAAATAAACTGCCGATGCGTGGACGGTGGTTTCGTCTTTTGATTATTCTTAGTGGCTGTGACAGAACTGAAGACATATTTCATCTGTTTCTGACTTATCCCGGATGTTCTTTGTCATACAGGGTGATCATTCGAAATTGATATTGAAGAATTAGGTACCTTACCATACCAATATGGCAGATTACTGATTAACTTTACTTACAGCGCCTTCACCAAGTGATGTAAACACACAATATTTTATTCAGTGTTTGATCGGCCAGAATCGTATGGAGTCCATGGGACAATTAGTTATAATTCGATTTTAGTGCTTTATTTTAAGCTGCAACCTAATTGTTTGTAATCGTATAATGCGGCTTTTACTCCATTTGTTTGCCGATTCATTCGGAAAGACATTAACCAACATGTTCACCCGACTCTGTGTCTTTTTAAGTGCAATACCTATTGACAATCCAGTAATAACAATTAGTACACACACATCCAGTGTGGTACCTATGTAATAAATAGATTATAATTTCACGATCAGGGACTTCACGTCGATACTGAAAGTTAAAAGGCATAAAAACACCTAAAAACGTGATTTAGTAGTAAAAATCCACTTTTAATAAAATTCTTGGCATAAGTATAAAAGTAGAAACCATGATGACCTAAAGAATATTTTTATTCTATTGCATCGAACATTAAGGTGTTATAATATACAGGGTGGTCCAAATGTATTAATACAAGGCTCTCACGGCGAAACGGTAAGATAAATGAGTAAAATAAAAAATCCAGGGTAAATTAGAATTAAATACCTTTATTTTGCCGCAATTTGGAACTCCCCATCTTATTGTATAATTTAGCAATAAAAAATGAATACATTTTTTTAAATGGCACCATGCATGTTTCAATTTTTTTTTGGATTCCCTTTGATGCCCTCTTTATGGTAGTGATTTAATTTTTTTGACCAATTGAGCAGTGAACGTAGAAATTTTTATTGATTCAAATTTCGCGCGATGATCCGGCAACAATGCGCTTCACCATTACGTCGATGAAACCACCCTCATCTCACCGAATGTCTCCCCACTACAGGGTAGTTGTACTGTGTAACGCCCTCTGGAAGAATCTGATTGGGCCTAATAGTAAATAGCCTGTTTACTTCATTGTGTACACCGTACAACTAGTGGGAGTGGGAGACATACGGTGAGATCAGGGTGGTTCCATCGAAGTAAATGGTGAAGCGCATTGTTGCCGAATCACCGCGCGAAATTTGAATCAACAAAAATTTCTACGTTTACTGTTCAATTTATCAAAAAAATAAAATCACCCCAATCAAAAATCACCAAAAAAATATAGAAACATGCATGGTGCCATTTAAAAAAATGTACTCTTATTTATTGCTAAATTATACAATAAGATGGGGAGTTCCAAAATGGCGACAAAATAAAGGTATTTAATTCTAATTTACCCTGGATTTTTTATTTTACTCATTTATCTTACCGTTTGGCCGTGAGAGCCCTGTATTAATACATTTGGACCACCCTGTATTGAAACAAAAAGATAAACTGAACAAAGTAGAAATTATTTTGTACCTAAATAAATTTAATAGAGAATGTTCGGTTCTTAACACAAATATGGAAAGTTGACAGATAGGACCTTTTAGTTAAGCAGGGCAGAGCTGTCAAAAGTCATGAACTCTGTAGTGTGACAAATCGAGTAGGGGAAAGCCGGGCAAAATGGGTTACTTAACGTTGAAGGCTCCCAAAATCCGAAAACGCACGTTTATAATAATACCGGTACACGTTTATTCTCTTTACTGTTATGTTTAAACATTATAATGTGTGGCCAAATTTGTTTACAAATTAAGAGGTTAACAAAAAAAATAAAGAGTACAAAAATGCTAATACTATATTCTAAAACCACTTCAGCCAGAAACAAACTTAGATTGTCAAGGGAAAGTATGCCCTACTTCCCTTGACGATATTGCCCATATGGGGTGCCACATTTTGCCTTACCCCACATTACCCACCATGGATTTTTTTAACCTCCCCCCCCCCACTTCACCACTGAAAAAAAAGGGAGGTTACCTACTGCAATCACTAAGATTTTCGAATTTGAGATATCATCAGATCTTTACGTTTTGAGATCTCGGGAACTCAAAAAAGTGGTTTTAAAAATGTGTCTCTGTGTGTGTACGTACGTACGTACGTTTGTAAAAATAATGTACTTTATCGTCCCCGGCGGAAATAATGTACGTATGTATTTCATATTGCGATGGCATAGAAAGGTCACTTTAACGTTGTCAAAAATGTCATTGAAGTGCAGTTTTTTTGACGTTTGAAGAAAATAGTATATTATGTTATTAGGAGTAAAACTGATACTTTGTGTGGCAAAGCTGGATGTTCTAGCTGAGCCACACAAAGGAACTTTTACTCTGAAAAACATATGCTATTTTTTCTTCAAACGCAGAAAATTCGTTAGAAGTAGATATTTTTGAAGAAATGATTTCTCAAATTTTTAAGAATAAGCTATGGGATGGGCTTACCAAAAGATTCACAAAGTGGTGTGAAAGAAAGAAAGTCATTAATTACTCCATCAGCTGAAACAGTTGTTTACGTAATTAGTTATGAAAAGCCCTATATTGTTGGACTAGCCGTAATATGTTGCAAAATTATGCGAGTCAAACTGGGCCTTTTCATTACGTATTACGTACAATATTTTACCTAATTGCGTTTTGAAAAGTTGGATTTTACACAATTAGGTAAAGTGTTGTACGGAATACGTTATGAAAAGCCTAAATTGTTTGACTCGCATAATGTTGCAAAACTCGCTATCGCTCGTTTTGGCAAATATTACGACTCGTCGAACAATATAGGACTTTTCATAACTAATTACGTAAATAACTATTTTAGGCAGAAATTTTTGAAAAACCTTTGAAAAGATGCTTTCTTGCTTTATTTTTGTGATGCGGATTTGATGATCAATAGTGTTTTGTCACTGCCAGTTTAAGCGGTTACCGTGAAAAATTCTTGGTGGATAACTTCGGGTAACTTCTTTGTTGAGGAGTATTTGTTTTTCAAGCATCAATTCTTGAGATTTTCTGGATTATAAGT
The DNA here is from genome assembly GCA_963924575.1 of Pycnomerus fuliginosus. Classification (NCBI taxonomy): domain Eukaryota; kingdom Metazoa; phylum Arthropoda; class Insecta; order Coleoptera; family Zopheridae; genus Pycnomerus; species Pycnomerus fuliginosus. The sequence goes on from OZ004620.1 coordinate 31,130,292, forward strand.
AATTCTATCTTAAATATTAGGTACAATAAATAACGGCTTTCTTAAATGTAATTGATAATCTGAAATAATATAACTGATTAATCCGAATTACATCTTTTACATGTGACAAATATCAAATACAAAAAAACTAATGGCACCTCCTCAAATAAATATGACCATTTCTCAAATACGATTGGAAAAGGTGTAGTCATAAATTATCCTGAATTGACTATAAAACATGTACTTATTAACTTGCATGACTTTTACTCATAACTGTAGGGCTTAATTTTAATGGTATTTTTGTCGGCGACTTTTTTAGTTGTTTTGAAACACCGGTGAAGGTAATCAATTTGGGTAAAATAACTGAGCGGAGCCAATAGAGGAACAAAAATAATATATTCAGTGGAAATCAAGTTTGGTATTGCAAGCCATGAATGTTTGAAAACAAGTGTGTAGAGCATGAATAAATTGCATTACCTTCGTAACGAATATTTACCAACCCGTTGGCAAAATGACCATCACGACAGAACGTTCCGAACAAAGGCAGACGTGTGATTGTTTTGTCAATTTGTAGTTGCCTGAGCGGCAAATTAGATTCATCGATTATTTGATTAATATGTTCAGTACCACGAGGCCCCCGAAATCTCCATCCGACACGGTGTTATCGATTTAAAACAGCAAAAGAGCTTTTCGAGTGGATTAGAATTGTCAGATTTCTGCTCGCAGAAATTAAGGCAAATCTCTCGTGAATCTTCTCGGATGAAAAATTGTGCTGTAGAAGATTAATTGCCTTGTTAAGTCTCTCATACTTATTGCATAATTAAACGAAGATCCTCTTGAACGTAACTCCTTGGTAGGCCCGGGCACTTAACCAAGGATTAGCGCGTATCCTTAGCGACATCTTAAGATATTATTAATACAATGTAATTATGAAATTGTTCCGGAAGTCAAATTGGACCGTGGTTCTGATAGTTCAGAGGGCATTAATTATAACGGACCGCTTACTAATCACGATCCCCTCGGTGACGGACACGTAAACACCTCCATCATTCTGCGGTCAGTCCAAGACGGACCAGTTCCTTCACCCTAACAAACAATCACCAAATCATTATTTGCTCCTAATTGAAATTTACATTCGGCTGGCCCTTTGAAGTTGAAAGGACTGACTCTTGTCACAGACTTGCTAATAAGTTCAGGAATTCGATTCCTGTTTGTTCTGGAACGAATCCTTGGAATAATAAAACCGTGCTACGTGTGTAAATATTCGTGATGTCCAATCCACTTTCGACGAAAGGAAGAATAAGAATTACCGCGTTGAAAATAATGAAATGATGTCCCGCTGGAAGCCAATTGGATTTAGATTCAGTTAGAGTTAGCAGAGTGCCAGATAAGCTCGCAATTAGCTCCTGGTCTAACCCAATTTGGTCCTTCGTTTATCTTTTGTGGTTTCCGCAAAAGGCGATCTCTGAAATTCTATTTATTAAGGATAGATCAAATCTCGATTCTTAAAACGACAAGAAAAATATGACAGTCGTATATCAAAATTTACGCGGGTCAGTGTAGCAGTTTATTTGAGTTAGGTTCACCACTCCAGACGAAGGATATAATAATTTCTTTCTTATTTTCTCCGCACACAATATGTGATGTTACTTTTAAGCCGCGTTCATCGTGCGTGATTTAGAATACATCCACATGCGCTCAGCAATTTATAGATAAAGCTCTTCGTAAAAAAGCTTTCATCCGATAACATCCCAGTCACGCTTCAATCAGGATGATTTGATTCTTCACACCCCATGAAATAAAAATTGCTTATTCAGTGTGTCGCATGTACATTTCTGTTTTCTTTATTTGAGACGCGCCTCGTCTTATGAAATACGAAATGTGATATGCGCAATATGGAACACTTGTAGGGTGTTAAAGCGGTCATAAAGCTGATGCAGATGGCCCAATCGAGAGCGAATAGATTGAATAATTCGACGGCGATATAGAGAAGAAGTTTAGAGTCAGCACCCCTTAAATGCTTTCTCCGTCTCCGTTTTCCTCAATTTTCCTCTTGCGCTATTGCAGCATCTGCAGAGAACACTGCAGAGCTACTTCTGCTGCACACGTTAGCCGTCGTAAATTGGAGGATTCGTTGCCAGAATTGCATTAAGCCGATTAGCTTGTTTCCGTGAAGCTATTCGATTAGCATCTTTCAAGTTTAGAGAGGTTCATACTTCCTTGCTTATGGCTTAATGTTGCGAAAATGCTTCTTGTGCTTTTAGTAACACAACATAGAGCCTCACTTTTATCTACTTTTAAGAATAACAACTACTTTAGGTGTAATCTTCTTATTCATTCTTTGTTTCTTGAGACATACATAGTTATTAATTATACTTACAGAAATTACATTGGCTATACGATGCCGTTTAACATTATGATAGTGTCTAACAGAATTTAGCTTGCAATTGGTAGCAAATTACCTCTACTTACTTTGGGTACAAAATGAATAAGTGAAAATGCTATAACTTTGTACTAAATAGGGGTAGATATTTAATATGAAGTAAGATATTATTATTAGTGTTGTTAGTAATTTACAGGGTAAGTTCAATTCGACTATTCCATCCATAGCGTTTAAACCCAATTTTGTTTTATTGTAATTGTAAAACGCTGATTACAGGTAGATGCTTCGGTAAGTTCTGCCTCCAAAACACGGTTTTGAAGGCCCCTAGCAACGCTTTGCAGACTTGGTTACGGTTTAATAGGCCTGCTTTTCTTCTGTTGCAGTTAGCTTCGAAAAAAATGGATGACATTTGATTTCGCTCAATGTCAACATTTTATAATTCGCGTGTGTTTAATAGTTCTGAATATGTGAAATGAAGTGAAAAAATGGATTTGTTGCTGGATGAGGACTTTGAAGATGTAGATACCTATAATCGACGGAATCTGCAGAAATATACTTCGGTCGTTATTGGTTCACTTGTTATTGCGCCTCATTGATTTTTACGCTTTTGGACCCTAGTTTTAAAATAATTACATTAAAAGTTTGTACGCAAATCGAAAGTAAGTTGTCTTTGCTTGTCTCGTCAATATTGGACAATATTTCCCACTCGACTGTAAGAACTAAAACTTACTATGCTTGTTACGTACCTAATAGTTATTAACGATACTTAAGGTGTATCGTAGATAATTTTTCGCACAATCAAATTTTACCATTAGGTAATGACAAACTTGGACAAACTTTTTGAACCCGACCCGACGAGAAATTTGAAGCAAAATGGCAGTCGGCAATCACAGGAAACCTAAGCTTTGCTAAATTAAAATGTTTTTGATACCTATTTGACATCTCACGCGCTATTTACGATTTTCATTTGTTTAACTTACCGCGCATGTATGCCGTTATGGTTCATAACGGCACTGTTATTTTTTGTTTCTATGGAAACTAAACCGTTTTTGGTAAGGTCAACTTTCCGCTCATTATAGTAACTATGGTAAGAAAAGATAAACTAGAAGGAAATAGATTATTATGATATTAGGGTAGATATTATGGTATTGAAGGTGTGATATTATGGTATTGATATTATGATATTGGAGTGGCTCGGTGCTTTCCGTACTTCTATGCAGCGATTTATTTCCAATTGTCTATTAGGTTGGTAGTGCGGTATAACAGAATCGATTAATAGTTTGCCAAAACTAATTGGAAGGAGGGTTACTGCAATCACTAAAATTTTGGAATTTGAGATAACACCAGGTCTTCACGTTTTGAGGCCTCTGGAACCCAAACAAGTGGTTTTAAAAATGTCTGTGTGTGTGTACGTACGTTCGTACGTACGTTTGTAAATACGCCACAGTCAAAGCTACCAGACCGATTTGGCTCAAAGGTACGTGGGCATCTGATAACCTAACTTAGATTTGAAAAGCTTTTGGGGACAATCGTGCAACTGGAAATGACATTTTGGCACATCAACTTTTAAATTTTAAGTACAAACCCCCATTTTTCACTGAAATTCTTCGCTGAAAAATTCGAGACTGTATTATACGTCGAAGAGCGGAAAAATGTTTGGAGGCAATCGACTCGCGGAAATTGCCGTTTTGGCACATCAATTTTCAATTTTAAATATAGGGTGAGTCAAACGGGAGGGGGCACCCTCTATAACTTCCTCCGCATCCGATGGACCCGAACCATTTTTGGTAATGTTATACAGGGTGTCTTACGAATATGGAGCAGTATCGATATCTCTGGGCTTAAGGAAGGTACAGTTGTAAGATTTGGCATTTACAGAAACTGACACATTCGGAATCTATTGTAATTATTGGGTCCTACTTTTAAATTTTAAATAGCAACCCCCATTTTTCATTGCAGATTCGGATAGAGGAAGAAAAATTAAGCTTAAAACACCTACATGTAACTTGTTTGCGCCAACCGCCTAGGTTTTATTAACGTTTTTAGAGAAAAGTTCCGCAAAACAGTGCTATGTAAAAATAGCCATAACTTGTAAACCGCGGGCGATAAAAATAAAAATGACATACCGTTGTAAAGCGGAAGGACTGTTTTACATTATGATTGCCAAAAATCCTAAGAGAACTAATTGAAAGTTGATTTCGAGAAACTGCAATACTGGAAATTTCAAACCCGAATAACATTTTTTTCTTAAATGGCAGCATACAAGTTTTTCTGCATGAATGGGTGCAGAAATTTATTCTCTTTTCAACGGTACCCATAAAGTGCCAAAAAAGGAAACGATTAAAATCGCTGTTTTTTCCATAAGAAGAAAATGCTATTGGGCTTTTAAATTTCCAACATTTCAATTTCTTTAAATCGACTTTGAATCAGCTCTCATATGACTTTTTGGCAAGCATAATGTAAAACAGTCTTTCTACTGTACAATGGTGTGTCATTTTTATTTTTATCGCCCACGGTTTACAAGTTATGACCATTTTTACATAGCACTGTTTTGCGGAACTTTTCTCTAAAACCGTTAATAAAATCTAGGCGGCTGGTGCAAACAAGTTACTTGTTAGGTGTTTTAGGTTTAGGTTTTCCTCCTCTGTCCGAATCTGTAATGAAAAATGAGGGTTGCCATTGAAAATTTTAAAGTTGGACCCTACTTCCGGTATAACCGGAAGTACCCCATCGTCGCGAATAATTTCAATAGACTCCGAATGTGTCAGTTTCTATAAGTGCCAAATCTTACAACTGTACCTTGCTTATGTCCAGAGATATCGATACTGCTCCATATTTGTAAGACACCCTGTATGAACTGCCTCTGAACTACATTTCGGCCTCATCAGCAGTCCCAAAATGTTTCCATTTAATTGAATAACGACAATCAACATGTCACTTTGTAATTTTAAATGGCACCCTGTATGTTTTTTTATTGTATCAAGTAGCATTTTTGTTTGATTCTCTTTACAAAATCATACTCTTAGCTCTTACATAATGGAAACTTCGAGAAATTGTTGATTGAACGTGTCCCCAAAAGTATGAAAATGGCCATTTATTTCACAAACTAATCACTTTATCAATAAAGTGTTCCAATAAAAGTTGCAAGGTGGACTTAGACGCATCTTTTATTAACCTCCCCACTCCACTTCACAATTTAAAAAAAATGGGAGGTTACTGCAATCACTAAAATTTTCGAATTCGAAATAACACCAGATCTTCACGTTTTGAGGTCTTAGGGACCTAAAAAAGTGGTTTTTAAAATGTGTCTGTGTGTATGTTCGTACGTACGTACGTTCGTACGTACGTTTGTAAACACGCCACAGCCAAAACTACTAGACCGATTTGGCTGAAATTTGGTACGTAGGCATCTCATAACCCAACTTAGATCTGAAAAGCTTTTGGAGCCAATCGTGCAACCGGAAATGCCATTTTGGCACATCAACTTTTAAATTTTAAATGGAAACCCCCACTTTTCACGTCACTATAAGAAAGGCCTTCAAATTCTGCTTCTAAAAATGTATTCACTCTTAGTGCCTTTTTGACAAAAATTGAAATATTCGGGATTGTTAAGGTACTTTAAAAACACGATACAGCCGAAACCTCTGGGTCGATTTGGCTGAAATTTTGTACATGGAGACTGTATTATAACGTCGAAGAGCTGAAACAAGTTTGGAGGCAATCGACCCACGGAAAGTGCCGTTTTGGCACATCAATTTTCAATTTTAAATATACTCCCATTTTACCATCCTAAACAACTTTTTTTAAAATTTATTGCCAGCGTCAGGAAGGCCTTCAAATACTTGTTCTAAGTAAGACAACATTCATTCGCATTTACTGCCCTTTGGGTAGAAAAAATTTAAATTTTGTAATAACACTAAAAACACATTATGGCCCAAACTACTGAATCGATTTGACTGAAATTTGGTACATGGAGATTGGGTGACCCGTTGAAGACCTGAAAGGCTTTTGGAAGCAATTGGTAAACGGGAAGTGCCATTTAGGCATATCAACTTAAAATTTTAAATACAAGACCTCTTTTTATACGTCGCCATTAGAAAGATGATCAAATTCTGGTTCTAAAAATGTATTCACAGTTTCTGCCACTTCAGTGGAAAATAGAGAAAAAAATTTTTCTCATTAAAAGGGAGCGGGCTGACAGTGGATGACAAAGTGGCAGTTATTGTCAAAAACGTGGCAAAATGTTAACCTTAAAAGGAACATATTGTCAAATGTGATGGGTGCTGTTCGAGGTAATGTCGGTATTTGTCAGAAAATTGCGAAATTATAGCCACAGACGAAAAGCATAAAGAAATGTTTGTTGAATTGACTACTATCTACACAGAATACAAAGACCCACGCGATGGGGAGGTTCCAGCCGCTTCTCTGCTGCATTTTGTGATTTACTTTCTCTTGATATCTACTTCACTGAGTCTCGCTGAGTAATTACGTCTTACAATTTTTCTTTTATTGCAAGATTATGTCCAGTTAAGCACATCAACAGATGCGTCTAAAGTTACCTTTTAATTTTTATTGAAGCAATTTTTTGATTAAGTGAATAGGTACTAAAATAAAGGGCCAGATCCATTCTTGTGGAAAAACGTTCAGTTGACATTTACCCGAAATTTCAATTATGTAAGAGCATGATTTTTTTACACCGCTGTAACAAGAATCAAAAATGCTAATAATAGCTATTAACATACCTAGGAATGTTATGACTATCATAACAGACGCAGATGTCAATTGAAATCCGAGCTCGGAGAGCGAGGATTTTAAGACATCTAAGTCTGTTATGATTCATAACATCCGAGGTTTGTTCAATAGTTTATCGGTTTAAAGCGATTAAAGCCAAAATTAAAAAAATGTTGCGTGAATTCGCGTCATTTTGACAATCGAGATGTAAGCATTTGAATGGGGTCATTGTTGTCATGAATGGTTAATGGGCTTGTTGTCTAGAAACCATTAGATAACGTTATGATCTGCTTACCAGCCTATTTTTATGCATGTTAAGAACGCTTTAATCGCCTGAAACCGGTAAATACATTAAATAAATGTACAGGGTGCCATTTAAAATAATACAGTGACATATCGTTAGTCATTGAAATAAAAACATTTTGGGACCACAGATATTGTCGAAATGTAGTCCATAGAGTCAATTGACTTCCCCAAAAAGTAATAATAATAATAATAATACCTATTAGCCTTTGAGGAATACAGTGGAAAACCCGTGCTGTACAGATCTATTAGGCGCGTCAACAAAACAAAGAAAACTATACATATGTGAACATATTACGAACATATATCACTCACTGAGTATAAGGTACATATTCTAACTTAACATTTCACACAGTTCAAGCCACGAGTACCTACTTTAGGCAGTAACAAATTCTTCAATAGAGTAAAATGCATGGGCAACCAAGTACTCATGCAGACATGGTTCTGATATGTCGGAAACGAAAGAAGTTATAAGGAATGGCCGCTCCCGTTTGACTCACCCTGTATACTCCCTTTTTTTATTTATTGGAAGCATCAGGGAGGTCTTCAAATACTTGTTCTAAATAAGGCCAAATTCATTCGCATTTAGTTCAATTTGGGTAAAAAAAAATTGAAATTTTGTAATAACACTAAAAGCACATTATAACCCAAACTGGATCGATTTCACTGAAATTTGGTACATGGAGATTGGGTGACCACTTGAAGAGCTGAAAGGCTTTTGGAAGCAGTTGGTGAACGGGAAGCGCCATTTGGGCATATCAACTTTAAAAATTAAAATACAAGACCCGGAAATCAAAGACCCACGCAATGGGGAGGTTCCAGCCGCTTCTCTGCTGCAATTTTTTTTAACAGTAGAGATGTTGACTGTTCTTAACTTTATTGGTATATGATAAGGTTTTCACAAATCTTGGATAGTTTCACCAATCAACGGCGAAAAATTCAAGACAAGAAATTAAATGTCAAGACTCTTGTCGAAAGTGAATTTCAATCTTGATTTTAAATTCAAGACAAGACAAGAAACGAGGATCCCAAGCTCTGGCCGTCTATGGCCGAAATCTGCAACGGTTTACCGAGTCTTGTCCTTGGTCGGCTGGACTATACAGGGTGTTTTCTAACCGCGTGTAAGCTTTTTAACCTTAGATTGCCCATCGAAAATGGTGACAATTGGCACAAAATTTTTTAGGTCGAAGTCGTCTCCTAAGGAAGTTACATGACTTCAAAGGTGAGCCATATGGTGTGGAGCAGTTTTTCTTCATTATCTCAGGAACGGATCAACGGAATCGAATGAAATTTGGTGGACTCTAGTAGCCAGTGAATATACATCTACACTGTGAATTTCATTGGATTATGACCACGGGATTCCCAGAAAACGGAGACACCTTTGACACTTTTCTTCCGGAAAATATTTGAACGTCACGCGTTTAAAAAATGGTGGCATCTGTTAGAAAGGGCAATTTAAACTGCAACTTTTACTATACTTGGTATTTCTTGATTTAATGAGTGGTTTTAGAGATATCCGTTCCTGAAGTTCAAGGTTCAAGGTCACGCATTTTCAAAATGGTGGCGCCTGTTGTAAAGAGCAGCTTAAACTGCCCCTTTTACTATTCTTGGTATTTTTTTATTTAATGAGCGGTTCTAGAGATATCCAAATAAGAAAAACTGCTGCCTATGGTAAAGCCCTAACTTCCTTAGGAGACGGCTTCGACCTAAAAAATTTTGTGCCAATCGTTACCATTTTCGATGGGCAATCTGAGGTTAAAAAACTTACAAGCGGTTAGAAAACACCCTGTAGAATCACCTCTGAGGGATGTTCAATGGGTCCAAACCTGTGACCTGAGTTCCGGCTGCATTTTACTCGTCTGAATAATCCAGAATCCTTCAAATGGTCACCTCAATTAAAAATTTCTCAGATTTGTGCAAAAAAGTCGCTAATATCGAAGCTCTTTAAAGAATAACGAACAAGTAAAAGTTGATCATGTTCTCACGCATGTATACGAAGTGATAGCTACTTGTATTACAAGGGAGGAAACGGCACTTTCCTTCAAAGTAATATATGGTTTTTCCTACGACCCTATCTAAAAAAAACACGTCCCAAAATCAGTAAAGTGACGTTATTTAGTATGTATTTAGTTTATAAGAAACGTATGGTGACCGCGCGTTGTTTACTAAAATGAATCGCCCATCATTTCCCATGTAAAGAGGTTCAAAATTAGAGAGTTTTGTTGGGAAATAATGATCGGCAAGTCCTTTTCACCTCGTCGCTAGTTGACAATCTTCAAGCTTTCTTAAGCTTTCTTCATGACGGCCAAGAACCTAGAAAGCACTTTGACTAATAAGTAATCAACACTTTCATCAGAACACGTTTCAGTGAAGGTACTGCCATGCTGAGAGTCTTCTCGTAACTTGAGAAGGTCTCAAACTCAATGGACTGGGAGAAGCCGAAGGAAGGACGGTAAAAGCCGTGAGATAAGTCCAAAGAAACTTAATAACTCTTTTACTATCCCCAAGACTGAAACAGGCTTGCAGTAATAAGAATATAGATTAAAAGGGGCTCCATTACCTGTCTAAATTATTCACTGATTCTTTGTTCAAATAAGAGAGGGCGTTTAGTTGTTTTGTTACTTTACCTAGACAGATTGGTTTATTTATTAGGATCATCTCGACAATCTATTGGAAAGTGAAAAAGTACAGTACTTGCTTACATGAGTCGTTCATTGGCCCTGCTTGAAGCCATGTAAAATGATTATTTTTCTAGAAATTCATGAATGAATATGCGCTGTATCCCCGTTTCAATAGAACGGTGGTGGTGTATTTGCCCAGAGCGTCGAGAGCGTATTTACCATGCACTTAAATATTCTGTCGGTCGTTGTAGTTGTACTCAATCTCGTCCTCGTCTGAAAAAAGCTTTTAATTTTAATCTTCGGAAGCAAGTAAACAAACGGCATAGATTTTGTTACATCATTTATTACTTCTAATGGAAGCGGTGTTACAAAAAATAAAACCCCCTTTCAGTGTTATTCATCGGCCATGTCGGAAAGAGACAGTCGCAACGTTAAACCAGACCAAGTCAAAGTATAAGAGGATTAGTTGATCCAAGGAAGTGAGCTTTTCGACGGAACGATCATTAATTAGACGTGTGGCCGATTGAGGGGCAGCACTTGACACGTTTCTACCGCCTCCCTAATTAAAGGAACTTGCGTCGCTTGTCACCACGTTTCTGTTAACAAACCCTCGCCAAGTCGTGAGGCCCTCCTGAAAGCGCTACGAAAAAGTTTGAATAACATCCAAGTTTTCTGGACCGGAAACTACACTCAGGCGGGCAAGGAATTTTTTGGCTGCTTGTTTGGCTTTCAGGAAATCACAAGCTGTAAACAACATTTTATCTGTACTTTTCAATTACCGGTGAGTTATGAGAGTAGACGTTGAACGCAAAATATTCAACTTTTTTTCAACAATAAAATGTCTGGATCTTTGGAGATTTCTTTAAAAAAATCCAGAAGGAAATTGTGTGAAGCCCCTTGTCATCCATCAATGACGCGCTAATTGTTGGACTGCCCATTTGGATATAAATGATGCCGCAATAATTCTCTGGAGATATATGCCTTTTCTTTCAGAGTCGACAGGGCGACATTCTAGACAATACAGGATTAATTGTTGTTTGCAATTATGATTTTTTTTATTCCTTTTTTTCGTTACCATTGAGTGGTTTTATAGAAAAAGAACATCGGAAACGTAAAACAAGAAATCTTCTACGTAAGCCCGTACTCTAGGTGGACTTATGCAGAATTTTGCTTATTTTGCTTCACACGATTAGGAAGCGGTTTCGCAACTCCACGACGCGACGACGACGTGCATTCTCCGTCACATTTTCAATGGTTACAGGCTCACTTCCGGTGCACTTCCGATGCTGCTAAAAAAATCAAGCATGCATTTATTTGTCTTTGGTCTCTCGACATAGTATGTACAATCGGTTGCAAAATTGGGTGGGACGTATAACTGTTTATAAATGAAGTTTAAAGAATGAAGAGGCCAACTTGCTGGTCAAAAACGATGTCTGAGGCTAATAGACTACCCTCTGCCTATTGGAACATAATGTCTCAGAAAGGTAATTTGCCTCCATTCTTTACCTAAACTAAGTATATAAAAAGTTATACGTCCCACCCAATTTTGCAACCGACTGTACATACCATTTGAAAAACAAAACTTGAGATTAAGAGAGCCGTGAAATACAAAATTTTGCACGACCCGCTTTATAAGGAGGCGGAGGCAGTGAACATTTTTGCCAATTTTATAGTTATTTTCATGATGGAGAATACTAAAATGGAAGTCTGCCATAAATCTTGTGGGACAGGGGCTAATGACGCCCATTTAAATTTTTCAAAAATTGGCATCTCGTAAACGGTAAAAGATACGCAATTTTATGAAATTAGATAAAAGTTATGTTTGTCAGTGTAGATTGAGAATCCGAAAAGAAATTTAATATATCTGCCTTAATTCCAGAAATATATCGAGTAATCTGAAAAATGTCATATTTTAATCTAGAAGGCTTAGAAAAGTTTTCGTGATCTTACTTTGTCCTTTGTGCAAGGTAATGTAATTGAACTAAATTTCATAATGATCTGCTGTTGTCAATTTTCAATCTTTTCAGTATTAATTTCGTATCCTTTACCGTTTGCGAGATGTCATTTTTGAATAGTTAAAATGGCCGCCATTAGCGCCTGTTCCATACAAGATTCATGGCAGACTTCAGTTTTAGTATTCTCCAGCATGAAGATAACTATAAAATTGACAAACTAAGTTTGCTGAATTATATTCTTTATTCATTCAACTTGTATTAGTGAGATATAACTGTGCAAGAGTCAGTAAAATCTCGACGTGCCATTAAAATTTCATAGCTCTCTTGCTTTATCACAAATTTAGTGTTGAAATGCTACCTAGATAACGGTTGTATTTTTAATCGTAAAATGTTTATTTAAAATTTTTAATAATCACTAGCAAATATAATAATAATAATAATAAGCTAAGAGAGAATTAAAATTTTGAAACCGACCGACGGGCGGTTACTTGTCGTAACAATCATTACTGTACCTATCTAGGAAACATTTCGGAGATACTTAATCCATTTTCAGCTAGAAAAGAGATTAATACAAAATAAAAAATTGCCAGTCTCGGAGACTGTAGAAACTTCTACTTTTTCACAGAATTTGTAGATATAGCGATAGCGATAAACTGCCTTTAACCAAGTCAGAGTGTGTGAGTCAGAAATTGGGTGCGCCCTTCGGCTGGGCGCGTCCGTCGGTTCGGATGTCGATCGCTGATACTATCGAGCGCGCATTGCTCCGGATGGTGCTCATTTACTACAATTTTAAATAATTTTTTTTTCACCTCTAAAGTTACATTTTTTGAAAAAATGGCACTAACATTTTCGATCCGGCAATGCAACAGCTATCGAATTCTAAAATAGTAATTTGCTCTTTTGCTAAGAAAAATTCAAAAAGGGACACTTTTGTCGCTAAAATGGCAATTTGCGAAAAAATGTCACCAAGGTTTTTGACCCGTTAATGCAATAGCAATCAAATCCTATAGTAATAAAATACTATTTTGCTAAAAAAAAATTCAAAATGTGCCACTAAAATGACATCAGCTATCAAATCCGGCAATAAAAAAAATATACAGTTATACACAGGTTTTTTCACGGCACCGTTTTTTGGCCAAAAGGGCACCATGTGTGAAAACATTTTCAGAAGCAGCATTCGAAGGGCTCTTTCATATGGTGACGTAGAAAATGGGGATTTGTATTTAATTTTTTCAAGATGATATGCCAAAAACGCACTTTCCATGAATCGATATGGCCCAAAATCTATTATCAGCACCTACAAATTGCCCACTGAATATGTGAGCCAAATTTTATCTCGATACGTTCACTAGTTTGAGCTGTAGCGTGATTACAGACACACAGACGGACAGACAGACATTTTTCAAAAACCACTTTTTCGGATTCCCAGGACCCTAGACGTAAAGATTTAATGTTTTTGGCGGTTCGATTTTTCGATCGATTTTATTAACTTGCTGCGCTGAAGCGTAGAAGTTAAAAACAGTTGCCGGAAAATAAGAAATACGTCAGAGAAAAATAACAGCTTCCGAGTTGCACTATAAAGACGATCAAATATTTTAAAGAAATAAGGCGCGAAAACTGTTTATTGTTTAACAACACATCAAATATTCAAACGATAGATCTACATTAAGTAGGTACAGTATTTATTTTATTGGCCGTATATGACCTCATCATGTGAGCAAACCAAATTTGTACAAAATCTTAACTATTTTAGGAGCAAAATATCCAATTAAGAGAATGAAGCACAACATGATAGAGCAACTAAATAACGACGAATCGGAGGGACTGTTCTCACGATGATTCAGATACATTTTGTGGACAGATTTTCGGTAAATTCTTCTCAAAAGGTTGACAAGTGTCACTACCAGTCACTACTGTCAGATATAAGTTTTTGCTATGAAGAAACAAAATTCTGTAAAAGGACAAATAAAATTCCAGTCTAACAAAAAATATAATAAGATTGGACAACTGCAATTCTTTAAATATTTCTATAGTTTCTCAGCTATTAGAAAAATCATAGTGAAGTAGAGACATTTGTATTAACGTATTAACATTTTGAAAAAAAGTTTAAAGCTACATGAAACTCGACTTACTCGAGTATTATTCGAAAGGCTGGTGCCACTTTAGCCACTAAACAAAAATCTTTTCTAACGCGAGCAGTATGCTGTATGAGTCAGACTTTCTGTTCTTTGGTTAAACTGGCTTCAATTTACGTCAAAATTCCTGTCAGTGTCAAAAATCAAAAGCAATGGTTAAACAGTAACCCATCCAACCTACATATATGTATTAATGGCTAACACCCCTTTATTACAATAAAAATAAAATAATGAAGCTCTCTAGATCACAAGGTAGATCGGTCCCCACTTCTGTTTAGATTTTCTTGCTGATTGGTCTCCATAATTTCCTATCCTTCGTCTTTTCTTGCTAATTGTTAATCCCGGCCCTGTTGAGATCAGCTTTCACCTCTTGTAGCCATTTGGATCGGGGTCTGCCGCGTCTCCTTTTGCCACCAGGTGACCATTCTAATATTGAGTATATTGTTGTGCTTGCTCCCGCTCTCCAGATGTGGCCTAGCCATTTGACTCTTTGCTGCATTATTTTTGTCACTATATCTTCACCTATTTCTTTTAGTATTTCGCTGTTCATTCTCCCTCTGTATTCGTCCTCTATTTTTATTGGTCCTAGTATAGTTCTCAGTATTTTCCTTTCCACTATTCTAAGGTCTTCTTCTAGCTTTTTTGTCATGCTGATTGTTTCTGCGGCATACATTAGCGTTGGTCGTATTATTGTCTTGTAGATGTTCATTTTCTCACTCGCTATTGTTACTCCTAGGTATCTAAATCTTGTAACTTCTTCGAATGTATGTTCTCCTATTTTAATAGTTTTGTCTTGTGATGGTTCTTTATCAATTCTCATTACTTTAGTTTTTTTCTCCTTCTGTTATCAGCTCCACCAGCATTTTTTCCATTATTTTTCTATTCTTTGTTACTAGGACTATGTCATCGGCATATGCAATCAATTGTCCTCCTCCTGTCCTTAGTGTTCCTTTGTTGATTTTCTTTAGTACATATTCCAGCGCCAGGTTAAATAATGTTGCTGATAGGGCTCCCCTTGTCTCACTCCCTTGTTGATTTCAAATTCTTCCGTTTCTCCTTTTTGTGTCTTGATGATTACTGTTGTTCTTCTCATAGTCATTTGTATTAGTCTTCTTAGCTTTCTGTGCACCCCTAGTTCTCTTAAAGCAGCTGCTAGCTTTCCTCTTTTGATTGAGTCGAATGCCTGGCGGAAGTGTATGAATAAAAGTTCTATATCCATTTTATGCTCGTGTGCTTTTTCCATTATTTGTTTAATCGTATGTATAGCATCGATTGTTGACTTTCCTTGAGTAAATCCACACTGATATTGTCCTAATATGCTTTCTGTTGCACTTGCTAGCCGTCTCTGTATTAGGGTGGACATAATTTTATAGGCGGTATTCAGTAACGTGAGTCCCCTGTAGTTCTTGTACATTTTTTGGTCCCCTTTTTTATGTATCGTTATGATTTGACCATTGTCCCATTCTTCTGGCATCTTTTCTTCGTCCCATATTTTTTTGATTAGTTCAACTATCCGTTGCTGTAGTTCTACTCCTCCGTATTTTATGAATTCCATGTTTATGCCATCTTTCCCAGGCGCTTTCCCATTTCTACTCTTATTGATTATCGCGATAATTTCTTCCACTGTGGGTTCCTTCATTAATTCTTCCTCTGCTTCTTCCTCCTCTTCCATTTCTGTCTCTTGATATTGTTCTGGGTCCGTTAATAAGTATTAATAAGTATTCAGTCCACACCTTCTTGTATTGTTCTTCATTTTCTACCACTCTTCTCTCTCTGTTTTTTATACCGTCTATTTTACCCTTGTATGTTCTATTTTGTTCACTAACTTTCTTGTAAAACATTTTAGTATTTCTGTTCCTGCTCTCATCCTCAACTTCTTCAATTTTCTTGTCCATCCAGTCTCTCTTGGTTTGTCTTATTGCTTTCTTACTATCTCTATTCCTACATGCTTTTCTGCTGCCTCATTTATACATTTTTTTTTATTCTTCTCCATTCCAGTTCTACATCGTCTGCCCCGTTTTGTTGTTCCTGTAGCTTTTCTTCTATGGTCTCTGAATATTTGTCTCTTACTTCCTTCTCACTTAGTTTCTCTATGTCTCTATGTTTATTGATAATGACAGGAATCTTGAGGTCCTCGTTCAAAACAAGTAAAAAAAGTTAAAAAATCCTCTATATCCGTTAGCATATTATGATACTATTTTAGTAGAAATTATCTATTATAACTTATAACTATTCAGGATCGTTCATTTTTGCCTGCTCACCATTAGCATTTTGGAAACCATATTAGAAGGTAGGTAAAATTAGAGAAAAGTTGCGCTTTTTCTAGGTAATTAACTATCTGTCAAGAATTCTCCGATATCTTGACTCGCTCCGGAGTTCTCTTGAAAACTCTGAAATTGCCATTTTAAAGAAAAAGTCGTATTAGCTCAAACGGTTGACGCTATTTAAATTGGTTTTTCAATAATTTAGTCAACATGGACTTTTTAGAGTATAGTTTATCAAATTAACAAACAATTGAATAGGTGACTTCCATATCCCCACCCCAACTTGGCGATGACAGCTGTCATTTAGCTTCAGAGGATAAACAAGCCCAAACTGATTATGGATGAAGGAGATTTTTTGGACTTTTGGCTGCAATTTCAAGCTGTGTGGAATTGTTAATAACATTTTCAGTGACCTTTAGCATTAGGTACTTGCCTGTTTGGGAAGTTGTTCATTGTAGGAATTTGTTAAAAGCTGTTCGGTGAGAGCATTGTGAGGAATATTATTACTGCCATTTGGCATTTGGAGTGTTTCAAATCAAATCCGCAATCCGCGAAGCGAAAACTTACCTTTTATCATCTTGAATAAGCTTGCCTATTAAAAGGAAGTACGCAGGTTCTGGGACACCCTGTATGTAGAAAAATGTCTTTTTGAGCACTTTGTATCTTGAAAAATATATCACAATTTAAAAATTAAATGTAAAAAAATTGTAGCAGAGAAACGGCTGGAACCTCCCCATCGAGTGGTTCTTTGATTTCCGTGTCTTGTGTTTAAAATTTTAAAGTTGATATGATGAAATGGCACTTCCCGTGGACCAATTGCCTTCCATAGCCTTTCAGCACGTCAACGGGTCATCTAACTCCATGTACCAAATTTCAGCCAAATCGATCCAGTACTTTGGGCTATACCTAACGTGGTTTTAGTGTTATTAAAAAATTTCGATTTTTCTACCCAAAGGGTAATAAATGCGAATAAATTTAGTCTTATTTAAAACCAGAATTTGAAGTCCTTTTTGATGATGACAATAAATCTTTCAAAAACTTGTTTTTTGAATAAGAGAATGATTTTAAATTTGAAAATTGATGTGCCAGAACGGCACTTTCTGTGGGTCGATTGAATCCAAAAAAAAAAAATCAGCTCTTCGACGTGTACCTAATACAATCCCCATGTGCAAAATTTCAGCGAAATCGGTTCAGGGGCTAGGATTGTGCCGCGATTTTAAAGCCCGATAAAAATCTCGACTTTTTTAATTTTTGGTCAAAATGGCCTCTTTGGAAGCAAAATTTGAAGGCGACGTGAAAAATGTGGGTTTGCATTTAAAATTTAAAAGTTGATGTGGCAAAATAGCGATTTTCTCCAAAAGCTTTTCAGATCTAGGTATAGTTGGGTTATAAGATGCCTCCGTACCAAATTTCAGCCAAATCGGTCTAGTAGATTGGGCTGTGGTGTATTTACAAATGTACACGCGTACGTACGCACCCCGGACTAATCCGGGAAAGTGAAAAATAGATTTTTCCGGTCTGTTTCAAGACCGAAAAGTCAATTTTCCCGGACTAGTCCGGGAAATTCGAAGTCTGGGGAAGTGAAATTTCACCGGAATATTCTGGAAGGCGAAATTTCCCGGGAATATTATGGATTTTGTTATCGTGTTAATTTTTACAAGGCTCCTCACATTTTTCAGTTCAGATAATTTGAATTAAAATATTTTATTTTACACAGAAAATATGTTGCGAGAACCTAAAAAATTTAATATGTAACTCACATGTAAAGTGTCTTTCCTGGACTGGCAGGCTTTCAGGCTTCCGCCTACGGCGTCCAGGAAAGATCACTTTCCATACTCTACGTAAATATCTATTTTCGGTTCCTGAGACCTCAAAACATATACCTAGATCTGGTTTGTCTCGAATTCAAAAATTTTAGTGATTGTAGTAATCTTGGGGTTGGGTAGGTTAAAATCGTAATTTTGTAGATAGCGAACCCTTATGCCTGGCGGGGTATATATTTTATTTTGTCGAAGGAATGAACTACACCGCAAGTTAGTGTCTGGCATTCCATCAATCTCATTTTACCAACCACCTAAAAGCTCACGAATCTTGCTGTAACAAACCGAAAAACAATGCTTAAACGTATGTTTTGGGAAATCGCCGTCTAGAAGCGAGCAAAGCAAATAACTTGAGTTTAATTCTTTCTGTTCGCCTTAAATGGAGGTAATAAAATAACTTAAAGAGGGCGGGAGGATTACAATAAAACAGCATCAGAGTGACAAATATACATGTTCATTATCATAATTATAGCAGTTAGAATATTTGCAGAGCAAGTTTGGAGATTCTTTAAAAACCTACGTACAAATATTACGTTCATTTCGTTAAGTACACTTGAGACCCCACTTCTGTTCCCTCATCTCCATATCGAGAAAAGCCACCAACAAAGAGAGAAAGATGGGACACTTCGGAGGGTTCTACAATACGAACGAGCGCGCATTAGAGAAGAAGGAAACTGTTTGTTGCGTGCATCAAAAGACATTGCCTTAGGTGCTCGATTTGGGGGAAAGGTCACTCGTCACGGCTTTCACAAATAATATATCTCCCGATGCGGGGTTGAAAAATGATCACATTTACAACTGAAAAGAATACATGCCTTATTTTAATGCCATACTTCCACCCCGACAAGAATAAAAAGTCGCAATTGCTTTTACTGATGATACTAAACAGCAAAATGGCGATTTTTATCTAGCATTATAAAAATAAGACGTAAATTTTACTACCGGCAATACCCTTGTCGTAATAACTTTTCAATTGTTCAGCTTTATATCAAATATTATTTCGAAAAAGCTGCAAATCTAGAAATTACTTATTGCTATTTCTTATTCCCTTTGCGCTCCAATCGGTAAAATTTCGTTTCTAATTATGAAAGGACAAAGTAGAGGATATATCGAATTTAATTACAGCTCTGAAGGGGAAGGTTTTGGCATTAGTGACCAGTGACGTCATAATAATCCGGTCTTTCGCTCGAACAAACTCCAAAGCAGCAATATGTCTTCAGATGTGGATGGCAATTTAATTACGATCTATATGTTATAATTACGGGAATTTATAAAGATTTACTCGGGTCTGTTCGGTTATTAAAACGGTCTTCCAGGATCTTCCCTCGTATTAAAGCTTCTCTGTTTGATGTTTATTGCGGTACTTACTAATATGAACCGACCAACCAGAAGTTATGTGCACCCAACCATGAACGAATTTAATTTATGACCTTCTAATTATTTGTAAATAAGAAGACGATGGCTATGAAGTAGGGAAAAACCTCGTCTTTAATCATCGCACCCCGATTATACAGAGTGAATGACTAAAACTTACGCAAATCGATATATTCTATCAGAACCTAGAATTCGATTTGGGTTTATATAGTTCTATCGATACGTCTCACAATTCGATTGATTTATATTTTTTAAATAATCGGGTTTCTAGAACAAGGGAAGACGTAATTTCGCTCCCTATTTGTGCTCTCCCCCATTGGATTTCTCCCCTATCTGACCCAATTCAAGGATATTGCGCAACATGGTGAGTGTACATGCGTCTCAGTTTAGATAATTTGTAGGTATTTTGCTTTAATCACCTCTCACCTAATTTTTGACTAGAACCAATATAAAGCCAAAGCGTAAGCGCAAAATAGTCACACAATTAACTATTACTGGCCCGAAACCGGTTCGAAGTTTTTGAACGGCGGTTCGAAAGATTCAGGCAGGTATCTAAATTCGCTTAATTAAGAGCTAGGTAATTTCTTAAGTAGAACCTACTATAAATAATATTGAAAACTAGATTGTGTGTTGATCACCTATTTTATATTATTTACCTTGAAATTCACCGATGTGGGGTGGGGTTATATGCTCAAAAGCCAGCAATTTAAAATTGATGTTCATTTATTTGCTACCGGTTTCGGCCATTTTAGGCCATCCTCAGGCAACTTACTATGGTGTAAAATTTGGAAGGAGATGAATCTTCGTATCACAGTACTCCCAAGAGAAAATATCTTATTATCGCAAGATGTTGATTGATGATTTTGTGGAAATATGAATAAATTTTGTGGAAATATGAATAAATTTTGGATGACTGAGAATGAGCAGATAACCCCACCCCACATCGGTGAATTTTACATAAGCCAGTAGAACCAAAAAATACCTCATAATTTACCTTGAAAGTTAAAAAATAATAATTAATCCTTACACTGATGGTGTTGACAAATAACTAGCTCTCAACTTTCAACGCTCCTGTACCTACGTAAAGACTCAATTTTGCTGCAAATTACGCATCGTTCCGCAGCGTCTGATATCAAGACTCTTCTATGAATGCGCCATTTTCTTTTTTTTTCCATGTCTGAGGTAGATACAGCTATCCTGTGGGAACTACAGCTAAAAAAAAGAAGGTCATGTTGATTTGAGTCAGTTCTGTTATTCTGTTAATATTTGTTAATTTCCTTTATTTTCAACTTCCATTCAGGTCTATGTCACGTAAAGTTTTTTTTCAGTTAAACTATTTCTCATATTCTGTCTGCTCACATGAACGTATACCCATTCACATTGACATTACATATGTATAGGTGTTAGCATTCAGGTCTCAAAAGGTCAGGTAAGGTCTCTCTCTAATAACAAACGTTTCTCAAGTATTTATCTTTCTCCTGAACCATTTTTTCTAGCAGTAGTTTTCGCACTTTTCCATTCAAGTCTCAAAAGGTCAGGTCAGGTCAGGTCTAATAAAAAACAAATGGCTGAATGTCCGGGGGCGAAAAGCCTCGTGGGCGAAAAGTCCCGGCGGCGAAATGTCGGGGGCGAACGTTCCGTTTCCGGCGGCTGGTCTTACTGCTAGAATCGGGTGCAGATTTTATCAGTCTGGACCTAGTAGTAGTACCTCCGCAGACGTACAGATGTGTCAAAAATTCAAGTTGTTCAAAAATACAGAATTACGAAACTGTTAATTGCGAAGTCTGTACAACTAGCACTACAGGGGGTAGAAAAATATTGGAGGGGGCAAGAAGACCAAGGCAACAGAAAATGTACTGCAGTTAAGTGGAAATAAAAAGATACCTATGAAATGTTGTGAAGAGGGTTGAAAAGATGTAAAGCGCGAAAATGTAATAAAAATAAGTAAGAGTAGCGAGAATCACCAAGAAAAAAAAACAAAATTCAGCGAATTTCTTGCAAAATGGGGCTCAGGGGGGGCAAACAGTCGAAAGGTGAAAACTATCTGTGATAAGCCAATTATGCAGATTAGACTTTTGTGGGGGTTGAAATACTTTATACATTTTGCGAAGGAGGCTAAAAGATTGTGAAAGGTAAGCTGAATTCAAATGAGTTCAATTTATTACCGGCGAAAAACGAAATTACGCAAGATTTGCAAAACAAACACTTAGGGTTTGAAAAACTGTAAAGGGGGGTAAAAAGTCAAAGGGGACGAGAATTAACAGTGCCTAGTTAAGTAGAATTGAAGAAAATAATACGTAAATAAGCCAATTATGCTAATTTAGCTTTTGGGGGGGCTGAAATTTTGCGAAGTGGGTCGAAAAAGTGAAAAAAACAAACATAAACCAACTGAGTATAATTTATTACCGAGAAAATGCTAAATTGCACGAATTTTACAAAATTAACGCGCGGGGGGTTGAAAAATTGTGAAGGGTCATGAATAGTCAAGGGGGGTGACTGGGGGTAACTGCGGTTAAGTAGAACTAGCGAAAATTACACAAAAGAGAAGTGGTTTTGGTAATTTTTTTCTTGAGGGTTCACATAATTTGCTGAAAGGGGTTGAAAAATTGTGGATAGATTTAAAATTAATAAAAATGACTTTGCATTACCGAAAAATCATAAAAATGCCCGAAGAAATAAATAAAATGTACCTATTTACTTCGCTTGCTAGGGTTTTAGGGGTTGTTAGTAGCCCAAGGCTATAAGACTTTTTTCAATGGTTGGCCGAAATATATATCAACCCTCAAAAGTTTTCTCCCATTTTAACCCTTAGATTTCATCCCCCTCGTTAGATCACAATGAAAATCTTTCCATCCACCTACAGTGTCACTATAAATTGACACACCAAATTCAGCCTTGATACGTTGAGCAATTTTTGGGTTCTCGTATTTTTATGTTTCTGCATGTCCGGGGGTTGTAGCGCCTTTAAAGGTGGTTTTTCGCAAATGATGATTAAGACCATTTTTGTATCTTCAATGGAAAGCTATTGAATGTTATTAATTTAAATCCTACATTATTTCAATTCAACCCCTAAACTCCAACTCCCTATTTCACCACCCCCACACGCTCTCAAGAAAGTTGTGTTTTCAATTTCATTACCCTAATCCAATTCGTTGAAAAATTGCCGCGATTTAGAGATTCATGTTTTTAACCCCCCATAATTTCACCCCTTTTTTAGGTTCAAAACTCATAAAATCTTTTTCCAATCGAATTTTATGCCGTAATTTTATACCATCATTTGCTTGAAGAAATTTCCAGTTTCAACCCTTAAATTTCATCCCCCTTGTTAAATAGTAAAAGTATGTCCATCCACCTACAGTGTCACTGGAAATTACCACATCAAATTCTGCATTGATACGCTGAGTGGTATTTGAGTTCTCGTATTTTTGTGTTTCTGCATGTTACTCATTAAGCGGAATTTCGAGTTGCAACCCCTAATTTCCACCCCATGTCCGATGTTGCGGAAAAAGCAGCCCCCGCAAGTTTACATCGAAATATGTATGCACGGTTGAATTTTAAATAGCTGCGTGCAACCCTTGCCGAATTATGATATTTTTTACCCCTTAAATTGACACCCCTTTACCTTCAACACTTCACCCCTAACTTACACCCCCTTTGTCCGATATGACCCAAAATCAATCCCCGCCCAGAAATACAATTGCACACCGAGTTTCAGATAAGTATCTCACTCCGTTCTCAAGTTATCCAACGGTCAGACTAGACGAGTGAGCGAATAATCAAAGACAAGAGTACCTCTGAATTTTGCTACGGCGCGGCACTAAAAAGATACAACAATATAGATTTTCATTGATAGTATCTTGTTTCTTGTTACCTAGGAAATAGTGCATCCAACATTATCGGATAACTGCCACTCGTCGTGAGACACCCTGTATATTGATCTGATAAAAAACGAATTAGAGTAGGCCATGAAATAGCAAGTTAATAAAGAGTTAGTTTCTGTCCTCTGTGGCTTCATTGTTAAAAAGTGACAGATCGAAATTATTTCTACTCTAAAATGAACGATCTCAGTTTAGCTAACGTAACGGACTATTCCATGGCCAACTCTAAATAGTCTTTTATTAGATCTCACGGTACCTCCAGCATCGAAAATTGTAAGTAATAACTAAGCACAATTTTTCCGGCTAGCCACGAAAATTTTGCTTTCCCGGCGACTCCACAAGCTTTGCGAACTCAAACTTCATGATGATGTAAAATCCAATTCCATTAATTCCTGTCACAGCTATTTTCTGATTATCGAGTTTTTTATTACAGGTCCCTCATCCGCGTTTTATGACCCCCAAGAAACGTAATATTTTGTCGGCAATAAAATTTTATCTCCATCCCCGACCGCAGCAATTAAAAGGAAAGAACAAGCTTTTGGCAAAATAATAATCTCCAATTAGCGAGGGCACAAAATACTGGACCTAATCCTATTTAAAAACAAACCCCCGCAAACTTTTATAATAATTTAAGCTTTGCATTCTTATTAAGGCAATTATAATACTTCACCTCATTCTGAGCACAATTATCGTGGAATTTCATTCAGACGTGGATTACATTTCTGCGATTCTAAAAATAACGTTATGGCACAGTCGTGCTTTGTGTTCCACCCCTTTGCATCGAATCCATTTACATCAATTTAATTCCAAACTGATATTAGTTTGTTTAAGTTATAAATTCATAATGGAGAAATGCTAACGAAAGGGTTGAAGTCACCCCGTGACGGGCGTGCGGTTCGGCATTGTGTCTTAGATCCCTAATCGATTACTGTAATAACAAGTGTTTGAAGGGGCATGTTATTAAACAAGGGACATTTCGCTTCATCAGCTCCTTTATTAGTTATTACGACGGTTATTTGGGGATAAGCCGACGCTTAAGTAGCTACACAAGCAGTTGTCTTTCTAAACGATTATACTTACTTAGGCTATGAATATAAAATATGGGGTATCTTCAACGACCTATTATAAGTTTAAATTGAGAAAAGATCGTCAATTCACTGTTTTAGTCAATAAAAAGTTTAAACCCCAACTCGGCAAACTCTCGAATAATCCTGTTGCGACTCATCAATAATGATCGATGCTAAAAGCATTGCTCTTAAATCGGTTTAGTTTTATGCAATATTTATTTGATTTGATGAGGTCATTGAAGCGAAACTTTCACGACTGAATCCCAAAGCAATCGCCCAAAGCCTGACAACATCCAGAATTCAACAGGGCCACAACAAGCCTCCCTTTAATTTACAATGAGATTTCGGACAGTAATTAGTAATGGACTGTAGAGCCCATTTACTTAATACCTCAAAGTTTCAAAAATTTTCGTTGAAGAGGTCTATTTAATCCCGCGTTTAAGACCCCGATACAAATGAGTTTCTAATTTGCGAAGTCACTCGAATAATTTGAAAGCAATTCTATATCCTGGAAGCTACCTTTATAATAAATGTTTCGCCACAGCATGATGGATGCTGCGAAATAGGTTCGGAGATAACTATTGAAGTGGACACGCAAAAGGAAAATGGGTAATATGGTGCGCAAAAGAGAAATGGGGGTGAAACACCGACATCACTCATGTAGATTAAAACCGCTCTCAAAGTCGGTCAAATGGAGCGAGCCTCCACGCGATACTACCTTCATTTACATACAATACAAATTATGGAATCATCAGTTCAATTTAACATAGAACAATGGAATGCTAGCCCTTCGGCATGAAAGCACCTCTTCACTTGAAAGCTCTCTGACTTTCTGGAAACTTTAAGAGCTGATTAACGGACGAACTGTACAATTTTTTTCAACAAGAGTGGCTTTCGGAATACAGACTGAAATTGTATACCTGTCTCGTATTTCCTCGGCTCGGATCTAATTAAGGGTTATTGTCGAATTATAATTGTTGCTTCTTCTCGTTTATTTCCGTTATTTCCAGTCATAATAACAAACAAAGTTGGTATAATTTCAGAGCTCGCCTCTTTGTCACTATACTTTATAATTTGGTTCAACCAATTTCCCTAATGAAATTATATCGCGGCACCAAAAAGCTCTCACATGTATGTACATATATAACTTTATTTAAAGTGTCTCCTTTGTAGCTACAACAAGTTATAAAGTCCTTTGTATCCATGTGACGATCAATTTTAACAAAATTTCACGTTAACGGGCGGGTCAGGAACCTGAAGAAGCAATTAACAGGAGTGTGACATGTTTAGATGCGCCACAGAGATCTAAGATAAATTTTAATGTATGCTGGCCAATAATCATACAGAAAGGTAGAGAAATTGCGAAGAAAGTATAGAGAAAGAAGAATGAAGAAGGCACTTTACAGGATGTTCCCTAAGTACACCGACAAATTTCAGGGTGTTATTCCTCACATTATTCTAAGACGAAAACTTCCGATGGACAAATGTCCTATAGTGCTTAGTTCCCAAGATACAGGGTGTGCAAATTTCAAAAAAAAATTTATTTTGCTAATATTTCTAAAACTCGTTAAAATATTATGTTGAAACTTGGTACACGTTTCTACCATATAAAGAGCATCCCGCGGCGGAAACAGAATTTTGTATTAAGTCCAGTGGCGTAGGTGTAGGTAACCAGGCTCATAATTTTCTTGGCGAGTTGGATACGCCACTGTTTTTTTGCAGATATGAGTCGCATTTATTATTCACTGATCAAAACTGCACAAAATCGTCCTTGTTCATGTTTTCATTGTGATGTGCCGTTTTCGAGAAAATAAAAAAAAAACTAGTCGGTGGCAGGTAAATTCGAAAACAAAGTTTAGCCAGTGTAATTCAAGGGCCTGCATGATGGAATAAAAAGAGAAGAAAAGAAAAGTTTGTGGACTTTAATAAACTTGCACACCCTGTATCTTGGAAACTAAACACTTTAGGATATTTATCCATAGGAAGTTTTCGTCTTAGAATAATGTGAGGAATAACAGCCTGAAGTTTGTCGGTGTACTTAGGGAACACTCTGTATAGATTTATTAGAGGGTGATGAGAAAAAAGTACAGAAATAACAAAAGAGGAAGTGAAGAATCAGATAGAAAGTTGAAAAAATTCAGGCTAAGAAATAATGAATAGGCTGGTAGAGAGATTTTCTATGGAGAATGGAAGGGAGAAGGGTTCCCCGGAAATGGAGGAAAGGAGCAAGGTATAAGTACAGGGTAGCGAATTTTTCGGGAACTCGAAAATCATAAGAGATGGAGAATAGTTTAAATTAGAAAAAAGTTGCGTTTTTTCGTTGATTAAGAAAGAATCTGTAAAGAATTTTCCATTACCTTAATTCGTTCCTGAGTTATCCCGAAAAAAAATTGAAAATCGCGATTTTAAAGAAAGATTCACATCTTTCTAACGATTGGTGGTAATTAAATGAAATTTGGAACTTTTATATTTCTGACAGCTGTCAACTCAACAGCGTTGACAGAAATTTTCTACGCCTTCTAGATTTTGAGCAATGATAGTACCTACCGGATATTTTTACTTTTCTATTGTGATCACTAGGGTTGGGCAAAAGCATGTTTGCATGGTTTTCCCAAAAGCTCATATTAAGCCCACAGTTATGCACCATGTGATGATTTCATTTTTTATTTCATAAAAACTTAAATTCATTTTGCATAGGCATTTTGCATTTGCAGGGTGGGTAATTTTTCGATGCTCACCATTGGGATCTCCTAAACAGTAAAAGATACGGGGTCGGTTAAATTACAGAAAAGTTGCGCGATTTGTTGCTGATTAAGAATCTGAAGAGAGTTCTCCGATATTTTGATTCGTTCCTGAGTTATCACAAAAAATCTGAAAATTGCCAATTTGAAGAAAAATTAATATCATCCTAACAATTAATGTTATTTAAATGAAACTTGGAACTTTTATATTTTTAACAGCTGTCAATTGAATGGCATCGACAGAAATTTTCTAAGCTTTCTAAATTTTGAATAACGACAGTCAACTTTTGATTCTTTTATGGTCGCCATATTGAATTTTGACACCATCAAATGCACAAATGCACATGAATAATTTGCAAAATCAGTCTAAACTTAGATGAAAAACAATTGCAAAAAATTACCCGAACTTCTTCAATCTCTTATAACATGTGAAAACAATTGAATTCAACAGTAGTAAAATACGTCTTGCGGTCGTGTAACTCGGGCTTTCACATATATTTTTTAAAAGTCCATGTTGGTTACATTTTTGAAAAGCTAATTTTTCTGTGTATCCGGCGGTGTTAAAGTTCAATATGGCGCCCATAAGAAAAAGAAAAGTTGACTGTCTTTATTCTAAATCTAGAAGGCCTACAAAATGTCTGTTAATGCCATTCAATTGACAGCTGTCAAAAATGTAAAGTTCCAACTTTCATTTAAATAGCATCAATCGTTAGGAAGATATTAATTTTTCTTTAACTTGGCAATTTTCAGATTTTGTGTGATAACTCAGGAGCGAATTACAATATCGGGGAATTCTCTTCAGATTCTTAATCGCCAAGAAATAGTGCAACTTTTCTGTAATTTAACCGACCCCGTATCTTTTACTGTTTAGGAGATCCCAATGGTGAGCATCGAAAAATTACCCACCCTGTATATCAAGGTTTTACGGCATGCAGCATACGTTGCGATATATTTGGGTACATTACAGTATACAGCTGCAATGTTTTCGCCTGTTTAAGGTTGCTCTGTTAAGCCGGAAACTATTTCGGTTCTTCGAAAAGAATTGGCCAACAATTCTTAATTCTAACATGGTTGGGCCAATGAATAGCTAATTTTTTCATCCCCTTCCACTTGCCTTTTCTATATTTACACAATAGGTACAAAGAGATATGATGTATAGGTATAACTTATGTCTACCAAAAAGTGGATATAGAACAACGTAATGATTGGTTGACGTAATGTAAATTACGGATTGCAATATCACGATCAGGTACTTCACATCGGTACCGAGAAGTAAAAAGGCATAAAAAAATATCTAGAATACGTGAACTAACAGTAAAAATTTACTTTTTGTAATTAAATTCTTGGCCTATAAAAAGCGAAACCTTACTTACTGTTAACATCATAAAGAGTAGTTCATCGAACATCAAGTTGTTGCAATGAAGTTCCCGGTGGTTGCCTTCTTCTTCCTCTTCTTGGCTGTGTCCGTGATTCAGTCGGAAGCAAATTTTTTCAAAGATGTTGTAAGTTTCATTTAACTTTTTTCTAGCAGCCTCACCGGTTATTTTCAGGAAAAAGCGGGACAAAGGTTCCGCGACCATTCTGGAGAAACACTGAAAACTGTGAAGGATTATGCAGAAGCAGCCGCAATTCTTTCTGCGGCAGCGGGGAAGAAGTGAGTTTGAATCAGATCTTTAATGTACTGACGATGATAAATTAAACCTATTTCAATGATATGCTCACTTATTAATTTAGGTAATAGCAATAATTATTGTTTTATTACCTATACCTATGCATACTTTTCCTCTTTGGAAGAAAGTGCAAGGAGAACCTAGGTATAACCTTGTCGACTGGAGGGCATGGAGACCAAGTTCGAAAGTGTGTAACTTTTCATAATATAATGATATCGTGATCGTGAATCGATTAATTATCCATGATATTCATTTCGGTTTCAAAGCTCTCCAAGAAAATAGTAGAAGAAATTGTCCTTTCGAAGAATTGAATTTCTGACTTTGTGCAATAATTCTCCTAGTACCTAATTCTACAATTTAGCAAAATATTCAAAGAGAATTATAATCCGGAAGTTCCCGAAGTTCCTCAGTTCTCATGTTTCATTTAATATTAACATTATTAGGTAGTAAAAGAAATATCGTTTAATTTAAAATAAAAATAAAATTTTGTCGCAAAATTTTTTATTTGGCCGGCATAGTATCAACCCAAGCAAGCAGACATTGAGTTCGTAAAACTAAAAAGAAAAACTAAAAATATTTGCTCTTATGCATGCTGAGCATCCAATGTCGACATGAAATTTATTTCCAGTATTTGTTGCTTACTTTTGGGAAAGTGGCTTCGACAGCAGAATTAATTCCAGAAGCTATTGCTGAGCTGGCGAAGTTCTTGCGTCAGTGCGATGCGGGGGAAAAAGTAAAGAATAATAAAGCGCAATAAGTTACTCACCAGTGAACGTCAAAGGAAACTCGATTTCAATTAGTTTTTAAAAAATATTAAACAAATTCATTCCGGGGATACTTTTATTGTTATTCTTTCCGGAGCGATAAACCCGTCTTAATTAGAAAGTCACAGACAGAATTTCTGAAGAGCTTTTTATCCTGATTCCCTCGAATAAATGTTGCCGTAAAAAATTAATTAATTCTTTTCAGGAATTACGTAATGGAAACTACCTAGCAAGTGTAGGACCTTCAACAATAAATCGTGTCAGAAACAAAGCAAATTGTAAAATATGAGCTAAATAAGCGTTTAGCTGATAGCTGCAATATATCAGATAGTCACAATTATAAATATAAAGGGGTGCCACCCTCAGGCTTGGACCAGAATTACGACATGTAAATAGCGCGAGATTCTCACACGCGGCCAAAGAACACGTGTCAAAACGCAACCTTTGTCATGTGTGGGAATCCTAGACGAATTCTGGCGTCAATAGAAAAGTAGAAACCCTACACGTCCGTTTTAATTCAAAGAGGTTTCGCTTCAACTATTTCGTCATTTATTCAGAAACAGCGGCGGAACTGATATTAGGCCCCGACGCACAAAATTAAATCGGCTTTTGGGTGCTAAACACCTGTCTCCTTCTTTAATCTTAATGCTGTTTTTCTGCTAACCCTCCTACTCGATTGCAATATTTTCTGTTGTGTTCTTTATTTAAAAAATACTCTGAAATTTTTCTACTTTTCGGTATAAACTACGTCCTACAACATGTTGTAGGTAGTTCTATAGCTTTCTCTTTTAGGGTTCTTTTCGTATTTTCCCAGATTTTGTTTGTGGTTGTGCCTCATTCATTATATTCGATCCATCTTCTCGCAATTCCTTCGTTCATCATGCTATTCACCTCTACATTATTGGCTTTCTTAGATCATAATCTTTATAAATTGGATCTTTATAAGTGCAGTTGTCTTCTGTCGTTTTAACCTCGTTACACCACACTTAAAAAAATTGGAAGTTCACTAAAAATTTCGAATTTACGTTGAGATTCCAGAAACCCAAAAAAGTGGTTTTTAAAATATGTCTGGACCAAATATCCTAATTTGCGATAAGTATTTATCTTGTTTCTGTGTTTCTTCGTGGTTGACAGTATTTTTCGTATACACGTGTATCTTGGCCACTTTTTGAATAGCCCTTTCCTCCAAAATTAAACTTTTATACTGTTGAATACCTTTTTTGCTGGTGTTCATTATAATTTTTCCTTACATTCAGTTTTCCGCCTTGTGTAATAATTACTGAGCTCAAATAATAGTTAAACTCTTCTGCTTTTGTTCGTTTTTGTTCTTGTTTGTTCGACTTCATTGTTTTTACCTCATCCATATTAATGCACATAATTATGCATAATATGCTAAACTGAACTCGGTTTGATTTACCTACTTCTTTGTTCGCTTCTGTTTATCTTACTCTTTACTTTGTATATTTATATTATGTATATCAATTCTTTGTCCTGTAAATGGTCTCTACTGTTGGGCAAATAAACTATATATTATATTATATTATATGCTCTTAGATGTTTCTTGAGTATTTTCAAAAATTTTCAGTTCTATCTGTACCTACTTTCTTTTTCCAATGTTTTATTGCTTCATACATTACCTACTGGCTGAGGTAAGTACTATATAATAATAATAATAATAATAAGTTTATTTGCAGCGTAAAGTAATACATATTCTACTTAACCTAATTAATGCATGCTTCAAAAAGGGATTGAAAGCATTTTAAAAATGATCAAAGTTCAACCCCTGCTTAAGGAGTAATAGTTGTAGAAACTGAAAACTTGGAAATTTAAATACCAGTAGAGAGAAACTAAAAAAAAAAAAACTTGGAGGCCAGGAACAATGAACTAGTGAGGGCAACAGAGACTGCACCGGGGAAACCCAGAAGTACCTATTATTATTCAGTCATGGAATGTGATGGAGATGTTTTCTATATACAATTTTGAATGTTTTTGTGTATTTCTCTTTTCCTCAGAACTTTCTGGCTTTCTGTACTGTTTTTCAGCCTCTAATTTTCCACCCTTCAACAGAAAGATATTCACTTGAAATTTTCAATCTGCTTTTTCAGAGGTCAAGCACCTCGTCAAGCACGGTTGACTACCAAGTTTCAGTTTTCTATCTCAAACTGCTCTCGAGTTATTAATTATGTTGATTTCTCGCTTCCTATAATCAGAAAAATTGCCATAACTACCAAACGGATGAAGGCATTCACTTGAAATTTTCAATGTACTTTTTGAGAGCTCTAGCACTGTTCAACTCTTAATTTTCCATTGGTATACCGAAAATCCACCATAACCTTCAAAGGGATCAAGATATTGACTTGAAATTTTCAATGTGCCTGTTAGGTGTCCACCACTATTGACTACCAGGTTTCAGTTCTTTATCTCAAACTATTCTCGAATTATAATTTTTTTTGATTTTTTTATTCCTATAACCGAAAAACTGCCATAACTTCCGAACTGATGAAGCCATTCACTTGCAATTTTCAATGTACTTTTCCAGAGGTCCTTCACGGTTGACTATCAAGTTTCAGTTTTCTATCTTAAACCGAGTTAATCGAGTTTTTCTGTTCTTCGGCTCCATAATTTTCCACCCTTAAACAGAAAGACTGTCATAACTTCCGAACGGATGAGAACACTCACTTGAAGTTTTCAGTGTGGTTTTTCAGCGGTCAAGCAAGAGGTTGACTACTGAGTTTCAGTTTTCGATCTGAAACGGCTGTCGAGTAATTTTTGTGACTTCTCGATTCCTCTAACAGAAAAACTGCCATAACTTTCGAACGAATTAAGGCATTCACTTCAACGTGCCTTTCCAGAGGGCTATTACGATTGATTACCAAGTTTCAGTTTTTTGTTTTAAACCGTTCCCGAGTTATTCGACTTTTCCTATTCTTCAACTCCAAATTTTCCACCCTTAAACCAAAAAACTCCCATAATTCTCAAACGGATGAAGATATTCACTTGAAACTTTCAATGTGTCCTTTCAGGTACGCCCCACTCCAAAGTTTCAGTTTTCTATCTCAAATTGTTCTCGAGTTATTTATTTTTTTTTATTTCTCGATTCCTATTACCGAAAAACTGCCATAACTTCCGAACTGATGAAGAAATTCACTTGAAACTTTCAATATACTTTTTCAGAGGTCCATCACGGTTGAGTACCAAGTTTAAATTAGTTATTAGACTTCTTCTGTTCTTCAACTCCTAATTTTCCACCCTTAAACTGAAAAAATCCCATAAACTTCAAAGGGATCAAGATATTGACTTAAAATTTTCAATGTACCCTTAAGTGTCCATAACTGTAGACTACTAAGCTCCAGTTTTCTATCTCAAACTATTCTTCGAGTTATTGATTCTTTTTGATTTCTCGATTCCTATAAAAGAAAAATTGACATGATTTCCGAATAGATGAAGGCATTCACTTGAAATTTTCAATGTACTTTTTCAGGTATATCACGGTTAACTATCTACAGCTTTCTACTAATTACAATTACTGGCTGGTGTGAATAAATAGTAACAAAGATTTTGCTTATAGTTTTATATTTTTCTTTTGCAATAAAAACTTGTATTTCTTCCTTTATTATTTGAAGATTAAGCATATTGTAACATTTCATTCCCACACCTTCTCTCTTTGCCCTTCTGGATTCCGGATTTTGCAGATGTGTCCAATTAATTAACACCTTACTTATTTTAAAAATTAGGTTTTCTACTGTACCTCCTATTTTAAAATTACTTAGGTACTTTATTTAATTTAGCTATTATGAAAAAAAAATTCGTTTTTCATCCAAACTACGTTGCCTGAGGATGGCTTTATGCGGCCGAAACCGGTAGCCAAATAAACCAAGAGTTTAATTTGCTGGCTTGGAGCAATTATTTATTTTCCCCCTTTTTAATCAAATTAGTCAGTAGTCGATAACACTCTAATATTAGAAGTTGTTACATTGACATTGATTATGACGTCAATGGATAGGCTCGTTTAAAAAACCAACTGAAAGAAGGCCTGACTTACACTGCCCTTATGTTAGAAAATGATACTACCTTTGTATCGACGAGGTACTGGGAACCAAAAAAATTCGTTTTTGCAAAAAAAACTTTTTTTGTTCTACTTTATTGTTAGACTCTTTAACCTTTGCTATATCTACAACTACAATTAGAGTATTTCAGCTCAATTCCACACTGTTTCTGGGAAAAAATTTATAAAGGTGCCGTTTTATCCAAAATCTAGGTTTTGTGTCTACGTCACAATCCGGGGGATATTTTTATGATTGAACGCCAAACCAACTACGCCTGGAATGTATGCAACACAGCAGTCTGGTGGACGAACATAAACATAACTCTACTTTTAGTTTGACACAAACCTAACCTTCCATTTTGCTGCATTCATTAAATCTCCTTGTAAGAAATTTGCGTTGCGCATAAAAAACGGATATCAAGTAAGCTAAATAATGATTCCTGTAATCCTGTAGTAACTCTAGTGCAATTTATAGGAAGGGAGCTTAACGATTCCGGATGAATTTGCACAACACTAATGAGTAATGACTAACCCACACTAAACGTTTAAAGTCAAATCATGATAAAACAGGGGCTTATTCGCTACCTACTTCAAGAAAATGAGCAAAAACAAAAACACTCTTTACAAAATAGCGAATATGAAACAGGATGAAAATTCCGTTTAAATCTGTTTATCAACGGGTGTTGCAGAATGAAATCATTATTCAATGGGTGAGAGATTTTTTCGCTTTAAAATCCGTGGATAAAGCATACTATGTTAGTGGTCGAAAAAGACTTGGCTGCATGCAAAATAACACTTTGATGACTTGAAAATGAAGCAGATTTTGAGTGATGGCTGAGGTAGATCGGGGTGTGGATGGTTTTCCGGAGAATGAAGTCGCCCGAAAGACAAGAAAAGGCGAAATTTTAAAAAACCACAAGTTTTTTGCTGCAATTATTTACAAGAAATTAAGTTAGTCTATCTACTTTTTAGCGTACTTTCAAAAAATCATGGTTCCAAAAATTTTTTTGTGATTGCAATCTGAAAAAGTATAAGTTTCCGCCGTAACGGATATTGAACTGTTTTCTTTGTAATTAATTAGCTGGGATCCTGCGCGAGTCCTGCCAATATCCAGTGCCTTGCATCGTAGTTCCACCACTGACATGTTGCAATGTTATATTAGAAGTGAAAATAGAATGCATGAATTAATCAAGTATCAAACAATCTTTTGTGTAATCTCCTGGCTTTCCACAATGCGCTGGAATAATGGGGACTATAATAATACGAAATAAATCGGAAGGAAATATGACGAGAACCAAAGATAATAGGAGCTGGGTGAAAAGAAACGAGGACAATGCATTTCTGCCCCGGGGCCGTTCATTCCTATTTGGTGAAACGTTTCAAGTTTTTTTTACGAACTTATTTGACAGATTTCGTTTGGAAATGCCAATCTTGCAGAACAAACAATCGTCTTAATTCCTTTTTCATTTAGCTAATTTGCTTTGGTCGGCTTGAGAAAACTATGTAAGAAGTTTCTTTTTGAAATGCAAATGCGCCTATTAATAATTGACGGCGAGGTAATTACCTCTCCCAAGAAATTTTAATGTAAGAAGTACTCGACAATGATGGAATTATAACTTCCTCTCCAACTCCTGGATACATAAAATTTTCATCGGTCTGAGCACGGAATAGTTCAGAATAAACTCAATTAATCCGAAAATTTGTTCCAACACTCGGGTAGGTAATTAGCGAAAAACTACTGCAGGCATTCGGTTTCGTATATAACCAACCCTTTATATATTCATATCCAGCTAATTTCCACTCGACCGTTGCAATTTTTGAACTTTAATTAAAAGTTACACCGCGAAATAATCCTCTCCTTAAAACCGCGTAAAAACTCGTCTAAATGCAGACTGTGCAGCGTTCTATTATTTGCGTCCCTTTTTCGGAAACCCTGTTTCCAACCACAAAAACATACCCAGACGTTACAGTCAAATTAAGGCCCGGCGCTAACTACGAAATTATTTTCAGGTCGGCGTGTTAACGTCAATTACGATGCAAAGATGGAATTCCGATCGATTCTAAACAACAAAAAAAGGCAGCAGAGAAGCGGCTGGAACCTCCCCATCGCGTGGATCTTTGTATTCTGTGTAGATAGTAGTCAATTCAACAGAATTTGTCATCCACTGTCAGCCCGCTCCCTTTTAATGAGAAAGAATTTTTTCTCTATTTTCCACTGAAATGGCAGAAACTGTGAATACATTTTTAGAACCAGAATTTGATCGTCTTTCTAATGGCGACATAAAAAAGGAGGCCTTGCTTTAAAATTTAAAGTTGATATGCTTAAATGGCACTTCCCGTGGACCAATTGCTTCCAAAAGCCTTTCAGGTCTTTAACGGGTCACCCAATCTCCATGTAGCAAATTTCAGCCAAATCGATTCACTAATCTGGGCTATAATGTATCTTTAGTGGTACTACAAAATTTCGATTTTTTGACCCAAAGAGCACTAAATGCGAACGAATTTTGTCTTATTTAAAACCAGAATTTGAAGACATTTCTGATTGTGACAATAAATCTTTCAAAAACTTGTTTTGGATGGTTAAATGAGTGAATAATTTTAAAGTTGGAAATTGGTGTGCCAAAACGGCACTTTCCGTGGGCCGATTGAATCCAAAGTCTGTTCAGCTCTTCGACTGCAATACAATGCCTATGTGCAAAATTTCAGCCAAATCGGTTCAGGGGCTTGGGCTGTACCGCGATTTAAAAGTCCGCTAAAAATCATTTTTTTTTAAATTTTTGGTCAAAAGGGCACTAAGAATGAATGCATTTTTAGAAGCAGAATTTGAAGGCCTTTCCTATCGTGACGTGAAAAATGGGGGTTTGCATTTAAAATTTAAAAGTTGATGTGCCAAAATGGCATTTCTAGTTGCACGATTGGCTCCAAAAGCTTTTCAGATCTAAGTTGGGTTATGAGATGCCTACGCACCAAATTTCAGACAAATCGGTCTAGTAGTTTTGGCTGTGGCGTGTTTACAAACGTACGTACGTACGTACGTACGTACGTACGTACGTACATACGTACGTACATACGTACGTACACACACACAGACACATTTTGAAAACCGCTTTTTTGGGTTCCTGAGACCTCAAAACGTGAAGATCTGGTGCTATCTCGAATTCGAAAATTTTAGTGATTGCAGTAACCTCCCATTTTTTTAAAATTTTGTTGGAGTTGGGGAGGTTAAAAAAGAATGAACCGTAAATTGAAATTCTATTGGGAAAAAATCCAATTAATCCGTCTGTTTTGTCGAAATTAATCACATTCGGTGATAACGTTTACTTTGAGGGGAAGGCACACGATCTCGCCGGTTATATGTAATTTGATGTAGTCCCCAAGGCGCTACTGTCTGACCAGAGAGAATAATTGGTAATTGTTTATTCTGGTTGGCAGTGTTGGCTTTACTTTGTGGCGATCAGCCAGCTCAAGACGACCACTGAGCCGTCCTGAAAGGATCAGATTTGATTGTCTTGTCCGTGCCGAGCCGGATTTCAACTTCACAAAATTTATTATTGTGCATTTGAACATGTCTCGAACCTTACTGTGATTAGGGTTAAGGATTAAAAATAAATAAAAAACTGTTATTTGCTTTAAATCGTCTTTATTTG
This sequence comes from Pycnomerus fuliginosus, assembly GCA_963924575.1. Classification (NCBI taxonomy): domain Eukaryota; kingdom Metazoa; phylum Arthropoda; class Insecta; order Coleoptera; family Zopheridae; genus Pycnomerus; species Pycnomerus fuliginosus. The sequence continues at coordinate 31,167,669 of OZ004620.1, forward strand.
AGCCATGTGGGGATACCAGGCCGGTTGGTGATGAGGGGGGCACGAGACGGCCAGGTGAAATTGAAAAATGGTCAAAATGCCTATTATCCTTAAATAAAACTGACCATGTAAAAAAATAGCCTTTTTATTAAAAGGGTATCAAAAAAATCTCGAAAAGTACCCAAAAAAATATTAACATTCTAAAAAGGTGCTTATACTGTTTTTTACTAAATTATATCGCGAGATAAAGCGAATAGTCAGTTGACTAATCATCCTAATTATCCTTTGTGGCTTTTCGTTGTCAAAAAGTACCGGAAGAATGGTCAAGTGAGCACAACAAAAGCGGGGGCACTTTGCAGTGACCGACTTACTTTCAAGCCCGGGACCTTCAAATTGCTAGCCATGGCCAAAGGAATGTTGCATAATATCGGGTGTACCAAAAAGAAACCGGACAAAATATTTTTGGAAGTAAGTCAGCCATTTCTTAACAGATTTGGGTGAACGTGGTCTTAAATTAAAGTTTAGGAATCAGGCTTTCGAGCTCTCTAAGAAAGTACGACCGATGGCGCTGTCGTAGTATTCCTATTAATAGTTGTTTTTAAGGTTTATTTTAAGTGCGTGGGGATTGGTGAAAAAACAACCAATCGTCATGAGACTCAGAAATCCTTGAAGATCGTTCTTTTGTCTTCAAAAACCTTTTTTCAGAAGTTGATTCGGGTTAAGCATTAATTTTAAGTGATTTTTTGAAAAAATGCGTTCTCCTTTATTTATGATATTATGATATGACTAAAGCAACAGTGATGCAAAAACAGCTTAATTTTCTGTCATAGATCTCCAATTTGTCCCTCATTGGCAGTCATCTCTGTTTTCATCAAATGCGATAATTTGTAACCAAAAATTATGCTGTTTGTGCGTCACTAATTTTATTCATCAGTTATTAGGGCGTAAAACGACATATTTTTTAAAAATCGCAGAAAATGAATGCGTAAAGTCACATAACGATCGGTTCTTGTCTGACCAATTCCCAAGCACCTAAAAAATCCTTAAAAATAAGTATCAATAGGGCATACCGATAGATGACAAAAATCTTAAATCCACAAATGACGTTTCGTTTGCGTTTTGTGACCATCATCAGGTTTTCGACCTTAAATTGCGAACACTGCCTCAACGCTTGAAGATGGATCAAAAGTATGAATAGAGTAATTGTCGGCAATGAAAAGATCTACAAAAAAGTCTGCGACGGCATATAGCTATCTACGAAGGGTAGCCCACCGGGATCGTTTTTCTGTTTCCGTCTTACCACAAACTGGATTTTAAATAAAGTTTCAAATTTTACAATTTCCTTCAGCTTGTGTTGGCCTTATTCCTCTCCGATAACCTTTAGGCGTTTAGGCAGCGTTCGCCGTAGAAGTGCGAGAGGGCGCGTTTTTTTCTCGGGCTTGCTTCATCAAGAACAATATGCCCAAAGCATTTATTGAGGCGTTCGGCGTTAGGCCCCTTTGCCCAGTTATGAAGCCCTAACAACGCATTTATTTTCTTTAGACAACATATGGATTATAATAAGCGGGCACGGGAGCAGCGTGAATCATGATTCATGATGAGGAGTTTTTTTTTCTGTTGTGATATCAGAAGACGGGCTTTCATTTACGTCAAAATTCCTATTGGTGTCAACAAACAGCAAAAAAAGCCAGTTTTTCTAAATAATTAAAATAAACTAAATGAATTTTTGTTGTTCAACTTAAACAACCCGAGCAACGCCGGGGGATTCAGCTAGTATTATTCTAAATTACTGCTTAAAAGTGTCAATATTGGTGAGTGTGTGCATGTATATGCAGTAATTGATAAATATTACAGTGATTGCTAACCTGAACTAATCAAAGACACTTTTTCGTTTGCATAGCCTATGTGAACCTGAACTACTTACATGAACTATCATAATATAGTATGATTTACTGACACTGTTCCTATTCTCTTATCTCTTTATTACATTGCCGCAAGAGGAAAGCAAATGAGAATTATCGCCATCATTCTTTCACATAGAAGCCACACAGATATGTAGATCCCAGGAGTTTTCGATGCAGTCTTCATCTTTTTTGAATATTTCAAATATTTTAAGACAATGAATTATGTTATCAACGATTTATTGTTCAGAAAAGTCCTGTCAATAATATAAAAAGCAAGGAAATATGTACTTTGAAATACTTTAGGAAGCACCAGCGTTACTAGTACATAATTTAATAAACTATGAGAAAACCAATAATAAACCTCCTTTTTACAGAACATGTACAGGGTGGGTTATTTTTCGTTTTCTTATGGGCGCCATATTGCATTTTAACACCGCCGGATACACAGAAAAAATAGCTTCTCCAAAATGTAACCAACATGAACGTTTTTGAAAAAATATGTTAAAGCCTGAGTCACACGACCGCAAGACGTATTTTATTGCTGTTGAGTTCAAATGCTATAAGAGATTGAAGAAGTCGGCGTACTTTTTTGCATTTGTTTTTCATCTAAGTTTACATCTCTCAATGAAGTTTATGTTGTCTACATTTTTGAAAAGCCAATTTTTTTGTGTATTTTATGGTGTCAAAATTTAATATGGTGGCCATAAAAGTGTACTGTCGTTATTCAAAATCTAGAAGGCCTAGAAAATTTCTGCCAATGCCAATCTATTGACAGCTGTCAAAAATATAAAAGTTACAAGTTTTAATGGAGCATCGAAAAATTATCCAGCTTGTACTATATGCAGGGTGGTTAATTTTTCGTTGCCAACCATTGAGAAGTCGGAAACTGTAAGAGATGCACAGTAGCTTAAATTAGAAAAAGTTGCACTTCTTCAAGGTGATTTAGATTCTGCAAAGAATTCTCCTTTATCTTGATTCGTTCCTGAGTTATCCCGAAAAGATTGAAAGTTGCGATTTTAAAGAAAAGTTCATCTTTCTAACGTTTTGTGGTAATTAAATGAAACTTGGAACTTTAATATTTTTGACAGCTGTCAATCGAATGGCATTGACAGAAATTTTCTAGGCCTTCTAGATTTTCAGCAACGACAGTCAACTTTTCTTTTTCTTGTGACCGTCATATTGGATTTAACACAATTGGTTACACAAAAAAATTATCTTTTCAAAAATGTAACCAAGATGGATTTGAAACAATTGAGAAACGGTGCACCGACTTTTTCAGTCTTTTTGACACGTGAATACAGTCGAATTATACGGTAATTAAATGCGTCTTGGGTCTTGGCATGGTGTGACTCAAGCTTTGACATATTTTTTCAAAAAAGTCCATATTATTACATTTTTAAAAAGCTAATTTTTTGTGTACATAACCAATGGTGTTTAAATCCAATATGGCGGTCATTAGAAAAAAAAGTTGGCTGTTGTTTCTCAAAATCTGGAAGGTCTAGCAAATCTCTGCCAATGCAATTGAATTGGCAGCTGTCAAAAATATACAAGCTCCAAGTTTCATTTGAATACCATCAATTAATTTTTCTTGAAAATCGCGATTTTCAGCTTTTTCTGGATAACTCGGGAAGGGATCAATATATCGGGATTTTTTTTATAAAGGCTGGTCCATTAAAAACCGGACATGTTTCTTTTTTGTATATCTTCGTTAGGTTTTGTGCAATGTTTTTTAGTATTATACCGTAGCTAAAGGACTTTAATTTAAAACCATTATTTAGACCAATGGGGTTTCGTTACCCATTATCATATGACAGTGGCATTTAGACAGGATCTTTCCATAATGTCCTTCTAAATGAAAATTAATCCATCCCTACTAATTTTTTTGTGAATTTTCTTCCAAGGCTCTAAATCTCATAATTTACAACAAAAAGTATACAGACGATGAAAACTTGGTAGCCATTTTTGCTTAAGTTGTAAATTATGCGGATTATTAGCTTAATTTACAACTTAAAATAAAAATGCAGATTAATCTGCTTAATTTACAACTTAACTCAAAAATGCCTACAGAGTTTTCATCGTCTCTGTACTTTTTCTTGCAAATTATGCGATTTAGAGCTTTGGAAGAAAATTCACAAAAAATTTTGAGATGGATTAATTTTCATTTTGAAGGACATTTTGGAGAGAGGAAAAAATGTCTTTCAATCCTTTCGAAACGCCACTGTCATGTGTCAAAGGGTAACGAAACCCCATTGGCCTAAATAATGGTGTTAAATGAAAGTCCTCAGGAACGACACTGATGGTGCGAATTCAAATCCAATGAGTGGTATCGACGACCTCAACCTTCAGCTACGTTGAGTATATAACTAAAAAATATCGCACGAAAACTAACGAAGATATCCAAAAAAGAAAACTGTCCGGTTTTTTTTTTGGCCACTCTTTAGAAAAACTGCATCTTTTCTCTAATTTAACCTACTCAACGAAAAATTCAGCACCCTGTATACTTGGTAAAGGTCACTGATCATCAGGTTCACACTCGACGAATTTCCTGGCTTTGTATAAGTGCAATTCTGGTGGATGCGCTGGAAAATGCCGAATTTCAACAGAGAGCACTCCACATTCATTTCATATGTCGAGCATTAGTTAAATGAGAAGAATTTCAAATCCATCGTACAAATAAAAACCGACCGGGCCGTGTTTGCCCAAGTCCTAGAGGGAGCAAATAATCATCTAATAATTACAGCAGTAGCGGCAGTCCAGAGCTACTGCGGTTCCGGAAAGCTCAATTACTTAACCGATGACCGTCTGGTGTTTACCCGCCTCTCCTTATACTCTCCCATCGCCCGCTATTTATTTTACCGCAATCTTCTCCCGTTCTTTAAACAAACTCCAGAGAAATGCTTTTAGAGATCTCACCCCCTTTCATATAAATCTCCGTACGGGGCGCATAATTGAGATAGTAAGCAAAAGCACACGTGTTTGCTCCTAAAAGCGCATCTAAATTGAAACTCTCAAATCGTCCGGTAACAATGGTATCAAAGCAGTCGACGTAACACAATAATCCCGAAACGTCTTTTATGCCTCTAGTTACGATAGATACAAGGTAAAGGAATTTTTTATTGCATTTTTATTCTTTGACTTTGTAGATGGGGCATTTGCATCTATAACTACAGCTCAAACACTTCCGATATCATGAAATATTTATAAAGAATTTCGCGTGCTTCATTTCACATACGCTCCGCGTTTTTGTTGCAACAACGAAATTATTCAAAGTTTTAATACCCTTAGTTCTGTCGTTTGATATTCCACCTGTCGATAAAATTTCATGAATTATGAATTCGTCTACCGGGTTTTGTTCAAATAGAATAATGATGAATTATTATTCTTTGCCTGCAGTCACAAAAAAAGACAATAACACCCTGAATTATTAGCTGAACACCGCCACTACTCACTGTTGATTTATATAGGAAGCTTGTTTAAAAATAGAGCCACTTTCACAAAATATTGCGGACATACATTGTAGGTATAAATACATTCAGTTTAAGACTAAGACAACATGGCCAACTCGCCAACCAGTATATATGAACAGGGATGAAACAGGGATTTAATTAATTATTTTTGAAGCCGTTGGATCTAGAATAATAAGTTGTAGTCGTTAGTGACAAAGACATTTGTGAAGCAAGCCAACTTGTTTTTTTACTTTTATAAATTTCTTACCATGGGCATGACATATTTTAATCGCGTTTTTCTGGAAAACGGTTGATCCTATGACATAGTATCAAGAGTACCTTTTTTATATAGAATTGTTATCTGAATTCAGAAATTTAAGAAAGCTGGAGAAAAGAAAGTTGTGAGGATTTTTTTCCTAAGCCCCCCCTGTTTCGTACACCTATGGTCGTCAATCACCTGTTTTGTTCCCACCAGATAATTTTTCACACCAAAATTACCCCAAAACAAAAATTTCGCCATTCTAGCTCCAGCCGCTTCAAAAATAATGAATAAATACATGTTTTTGAAAAGCACCTTCTAAGGCCTGTAGCCCCCAAGAGGCACTTTGGGACATCTGTTCATACGAACTTTTCTTCCTATCTTTAGGTGTATAATGACCACCCGAAATATTGTGATGTTATTTCCGGACAGCCTGTATAAATCAACATGGTAACACACAGAAAAAGTTCATCGCCAAGAAAAAATCGAAGAATGACAATCCGCCACTGCTGATAGACCATTTGAAAGCTAATTTCATTGCCGATCCAACGCTCAAAGAATTTTTGAGATTTGTTCAACTCCAACGCCCTCTATGGTCAAACTTTAAATTACATGAGAGTCCTTTGTGATACATCATTAGAAAGGATTTGAAATTGTCTGTAAACTGATGCAAAAATTTTTGAAATTGGTTTGCTCATATTAAAGAACATGAGCTGGTTCTGGGAATCCAAAAAAAAATTGAAACATGCATGGTGCCATTTAAAAAAATGTATTTATTGTTTATTGCTAAATTATGCAATAAGATGGGGAGTTCCAAATGGCGACAAAATAAAGGTATTAAATTCTAATTTACCCTGGATTTTTTATTTTACTCATTTATCTTACCGTTTGGCCGTGAGAGCCCTGTATTAATACATTTGGACCATCCTGTATATAAATCCTTCAAGTTCACGCTGGAACTTTTGAAAGAATCGATGGATTTCAAAAATTTTTGCAGCGGCTTGCAGAAAATTTCAAACCATTTCAAAAGATGTATCACGTAATTTAAAATTTGACCAAAGAGGGCGCTGTAGTTGACCAAATCCCAAAAATGCTTAAAGCGTTGAATTGACAATGAAATTAGCTTTCAAATGATGTATCACAAGTGGGGGGGTTGCCATTTGAAATTTTGAAGTTGGGGTTAGTGGGGATTAGGGGTTGGGTTGTGAAATTTCACCAAACGCGGATTTAAGTGTGCCCCTCGAAACTAAAATCAACCTGTCCGAGCAAATTTTTTTTTTCGTTCCGTTCATGAGATATTCGGGGTGGAAACTTTTCGTTGGACCACCCTGTACTTAATACTTATAATGAAACACAACCTTAATTTTTTTAGATGATTAGAAATCGCGTCACTTCATCTAAAAATTATGGAAGGCTAAAAGCTTTCAAACTCAACGCGATATAATAAAATTTTACGAGTTTTTACTTCTAATCTAAAGTTAATATAGTGAGCGTCCGGTTCAGCAGATAGCGCAGCTCGAGCCATTGGCGAAGTTAATAGTGAATTACAGTCGCCGCCGCCCCACGAGCCTCGTTACGAGTTTTTAATTCCGCCTCTTTATTACTGGACCAAAAACGCGTTTCGAACAACCATTAATACGTGTCATTTTACACCAGGGATACAGTTACGCACAGGACAAAAAGAGACACCCTCTTGGAGACAGTGGCTAATTTTCCATAAAGGCTGAAATCGAATTTTTCAAACCCTGCTTTGGTTTTTTCATCTACATAAACGACTCCCGATTTCAATAAACGTTGACTATGTGGGGGTCGTAAAGATTATTACTTTCTGTACGAGTTTGCATACATACATTTTTAATACGGGCGCATAAATGATTGATCCATAAAAGCCCCACTAAATATTTCTCCGTTCTGTACTTTGTGCCGCCGCTTATCGAATCCCGCCAGCGCGACATTATTGCCGAATCAATAAAATTTATTAAAAAATAAAAGAAATCCTTGCATATAATATCACTCCTGCATGAGATGCGGCTTTAATGCGCGCACATACTCGCGTCATCAATTTTATACAATACACCTTTGGCTTTTTCGCTTTTTCACCTGCCATCGACTTTTCCAGATTGCTGAACTCGTTCGTTCTAATATTCTTACTTAATAATTGAAAGTTCGAAGCTGCACGTTATATAGTCATTTTCTATTTAGCTAGAAATAGTGATTTTTTTTTCTATTTTCGTTTGGACAGACAATATATTATTCTATAAATGGATTTAAATTATAAGAACTTCATCTACATGCTTATGGTTTTATACATAAAGATGTGTTTTCAGTAACCCCAACAAACATTTCTAACGCAGTCCTTTGGTGGCATTAGAACAATTAATAAGTATTTGTTATAATTATATAATGGGAATCCATTCATGAAATTTTACTTCTTGCAGAAAGAAGCACTTTAGCCCAGTCAATAAAGACCTGAATTTGGCAAATAGAAACAAAAATTACTGCAGTTCTGCAAATTGACCCAAGTTGTAGCTTGAACCATAATATTGAACATACTAAAAGTCCTCTAGGATGGGGTGTGACTGTGAACTCAAGCCACCATCAAGGCGAAGAGGTGCAGTTTTTGTTAAAGCAAATATATCATGAAATATTGATTCTATCGAAAAACATTTCCATAAACAAATTGAAGAGCGTAAAATTCTCTAGAAAAAAGTTTATATGCATTTTTTGCCGATCCTAAAATATAATCGCTAAATCGGCGGTTAAATCAGTCTATTGGTCCAACGATGTTATCCCTCTGAATTTTAGCAGGTTTATGCCAAAACCGAAATCAAAAATAATATGTTAATATTTAGTCAAATTAAATTCAAAAAATTTAGAAAAAAACTACTACAAAACCAAAAGTAGGCAACGGAACGGGTAGTTTATTTGACAAACTATTGACATTATCGAAACACGGTTCCTATAAAACTTGAGTCAGGTGCATCTTTGACGTTAATGATATTTTCTTTTTACGTCGCAAAATGATGCGCAAACTCTTGGAGACTTTTTTAACTGATAATAACTTTTTTCTGTTTTTGCATAAGGATGGTTAATTTTTCGATGTTCACTATTAGTATCTCGGAAACCATAATAGATGTAGAGTAGTCTAAATTGGAGAAAAAAAAGTTGCGCTATTTCTTGGTGATTCACATTCTGAAGAGAATTCCCAAATATTTTGATTCGTTCCTGAGTTATCAACAAAAGATGTGAAAGTTGCAATTTAAAGAAAAATTAATATCTTCCTAACGATTGATGTTATTTAAATGAAACTTGTATTGCATTAACAGAAATTTTCTAGGCCTTCCAGATTTTGAATAACGACAGTTGACTTTTGAGACTTTTATGACCGCCATATTGAATTGTGACACTATCAAATACACAAAAAAGTGGCTTTTTAAAAATTTTGTCAACACGAACTTTTTTGACAGATGTCAGAATTTGAAAATTGGTATGAATAATTTGTAAACTCAACCTAAACTTAGATGAAAAGAAATTGCAAAAGAAGTACACCGACTTCTTCGATCTCTTATAACATGTGAAAACAATTAATTGAATTCAACAGTAATAAAATACGTCTTGCGGTCGTGTAACTCAGGCTTTCACATATTTTTTTAAAAACGTCCATATTGGCATAAACCTGCCCAAATTCAGGGGAATGACATCGTTGGACTATTGGTCAGCTTTAGCCGCTGATTTAGCGATTAAAAGATCCCGCACGATTCTTATGGAAAGTGGCTTTCGGTGAAATTGTCTGAATTTTTGATATGTTGTAGTTTTCATGATTCTGAGCAAAAGTTATCATTGCGCCAACCTCATGACATGGACAGTTTTTGCTACAAAAAATTCCGATTCCGATTTCCCATATAAGAACTACATGTAGCGAAAATGGAATCGGCCGTTTTGCCATCATAATTCTACATGATAAGTTCAGAGGCACCTTTCTTACCCAGATTGCTAACATGCGTCTATATGGAAGCCTTTTGGGCGTATTTGAATGTTATATCGAGAAGAGTAGGACACCGCGGGCCCAAAAATGTGTATAAACCTTATGGCAAAATTCTATCTTCTGGATTTTTTTTAGCAAAAACTGTCCATGTCAGGAGGTTGGCGCAATGATAACTTTTGTTCAGAATCATGAAAACAACATATTAAAAATTCAGACAATTTCACCGAAAGCCACTTTTCCATATAAAACGTGCGGGGTCCTTTCACTGTCAGAAAAAAATGTATACAGGGTGGTGAGTTTTTCGTTGCCCATCATTGGGAACTCGGAAACCGTAAGAGATGGAGAGTAGCTGAAATTAGGAAACAATTGCACTTTTTTTTAAAATTGATTTAGATTCTGTAAAGAATTCTCTTTTATCTCGATTCGTTCCTAAGTTATCTCGAAAAAATTGAAAGTCGTGATTTTAAAGTTCATATCTTTCTAACGTCTGGGGGTAATTAAATGAAACTTGGAACTTTTATATTTTTGACAGCTGTCAATCCAATGGCTTTGACAGAAATTTTCTTGGCCTTCTAGATTTTGAGCAACGACAGTTAACTTTTTTTTTCTTATGCCCGCCAATTTGGATTTTAACCCCACACATAAATAAATTAACTTTTCATGATGTAACCAACATTTACTTTTTTGACAGACCGTCAAAATTTGAAGATTGTTAAGAATAAATTTTTAAAATCAGCCTAAACTTACATGAAAAACAATTGCAAAATGGTACACCAACTTTTTCAATATTTTTTGAGACGTGAAAACAATGAAATTCCAAAAAAAGTAAATGCGTGTTGGGATTATCTGACTTAAGCTTTGACATATTTTTTCAAAAAAGTCCATGTTAATTAATTACGTTGTTGAAAAGCAAATTTTTTTTGTTACCAATTGTGCTAAAATCCAATATGGCGACCATAAGAAAAAGAAAAGTTGGGTATCGTTTCTCTAAATCTGGAAGGCCTAGAAAATTTCTGTCTTTGCCATTAAATTGACAGCTGTCAAAAATATAAAAATTCCAAGTTTCATTTTAATACCATCAATCGATTCGATAGAAAGATATAATTTTTTCTTTAAATTCGCGATTTTCAGTTTTTTCGGGATAACTCAGGAACGGATCAAGATATCGGGGAATTCTTTACAGATTCTTAATCGCCTTCAAAAAATGCTACTTTTCTCTAATTTAACCTACTCTCGATCTCTTATGGTTTCCGAGTTAATAATAGTGGGCAATAAAAAAATTACCACCATGTATAACCTTTTTTCGAGAGAATTTTACGATCTTCAATTTGCTGTATGGCTATTTTTTCGATAAAATCAATATTTCATGAGATATTTGCAAAGTTAACAAAAACTGTACCTCTTCGCCATGATGGTGTCTCGCGCTCACCCCTATCCGAGGGGACTTTTAGTATGTTCGGTCAATTTGCAGACCTGCAGTAATTTTTGTTTCTGTTTGCCAAGTTCAAATCTTTATTGACTGGGGTAATACGGTCCTTTGAATAACATCTTATTTATCTCATTATATTGCGATATTCATCTCATTATATCATTATATTGAGATAAATAACAGAGTATCGTGAATCCTAGGCTCTTTCGTAGAAAAATGAGTAAACAGTCGTCCTAGTCTCAAACTCGTCATGTGGGTATAAACCACATACCTCTGCCGCGAGACACACTTATCTTATTTTATTCTTGAAGCTTGTTTATGCAGAATGAATCCGTACAACTGAAGGATACTTAATTTAAAAATAGTTTCGAATAGATATGATATTTTACCTAACATGCTACATAAATGTCTTGATTCTTGTTTGAAAAAGAATATATCAAGCTGGCTGGGCATCTGTAAGCCGTCCCTGACGGACAGGTATGATTGTGGAGATCATTTTCGCTGTTCTGCAATGCAAATAAACGTGTACCTGTTATAAACTTTTACGTTTAAAGCGGACGTATTCTCGGGCTGAGCTTGGTACGGAACTGAGAAAGCGTATTAAAGTTTTTTGCTAGCAGCAGTTTAAAAGTTGATCCATTCCCGGTGTGCAATGTAGTCTGCGGTTTGGGGCTGAAACTCCCATTCATTACTTATTGATGAGAATCGAAAATCTGCACTTTTTACTTCTTTTTCCTGGCACAGGTCAACAGCGAATAAACTGCCGTATATAGAGCTTCAGACTCGGGGCGGCAAGTAAGCACCGAGATTTTTATTGAAATTACCCTGTCGGAAAATGAAAAATAGCGAAAAACGCTGGAATTGCATGGAATGTTTTAAATATTTGCACAGCTGTATATTAAAGTATTGGCAATTAGAGTGTTTGCTTATTTGCTCGTTGGTGGAATCGTGGAATTTATTATTGCTTTCGGGCTATTGTTGCGAATGTCAATGCACGAAGTTTGAAAGCAAACGCCGATAAAAAGAGAGTTCGTCTGTAAACAAGCGGCAGCTCGCAATTCTAACGACCAATTACAAGACAGTTTTCATTGTTGCAGCAATGAATATGGTATCGAATTTCAGGAGTTCCTACCTTCAGGACGTCGGTCTGTTAGATACAATAACGAGCCTGCTTATTTATCCTACCGCATCCTAATAAAGGATAATAGGACGTAAGCCTACGAGCGACATATACAAGGATAAAAATAAGCTCAAAACATATATGATCAAAGGCGTCCAGACGTGAAGCAAAAGCTCACCTGATTGAATTCGCTTCTTTGCGAAATTCAGTCCCTCGAGGATTCCGCAGTGACCCGCTGCCCCAACGAAGACCCTAATTGGCCACCCCCTGACGAACCCTCAGATCAAAATTATCTCTTGTCCGACCCCATTATTCCTACAACAATATGACGTCCATCCGATTAAGTCCGTCGGAGTTTCCACCCCGAAGGTGAACTGTTTTAACATTTTAATTTTATTTTCCAACTAACGCTGAAATTTAATTTCGTCGTCCCTCGAGGAATTTGCTTATATGGGGAATATAATAATAATCGTAGTGTAATTAACAATAGGTATGCTGAATCCTTTCAAGCACATTCCTCCCATTCAACAATCCTGTGTCGCAGTAATCCGAACATCATTGTCTCAAATATTCGGATCGATTGCTGTCTACTACATTAGATTCCGGACCTGCTTATGCACGGACTGGTGCGTTTCCGGTCTCATGCTCCGGTGATTGTTCCAGTGCTGGAACATATTCCATTATAAATTACGAGAAAGAATCTATTTGGTTATAAATTCGGTTGATCTCCGCATGAATAAAACACCTATTGAATTTCATCAGAAGACCCGTCAAAGTGAAACCAAAAGAAAGCTTTTCAGAACGGTACGTGTAAATGGATGTCTATTTTATGCGAAATGAGACGTTGAATTTGGGTTCACCCCGAAGAAAATATCCTGCTTTCTTATTTAAATGAGATTTCATTTTTTATTTTTACCTAAATTTATCAAGATGTTCGTCTAGATCCACAGAAATGATGAGAGTGATAAAAAGTTTGGCATCAAAAGTTTTCACGGAGCCGCGCTCTTTTTACTACTTTTAAAGCAAACGAAGCCATTGTTCCACTACTTGATTCAAATTCTTTCGATTAGTTTCCAACCATCGATTAGATTCAATAAAAGCTGTAGTCATCGCGTTTTCCAACTCATAATTCACGTCATCATTATCTCTCTCTTAACGTCCTGAATGGATATTAAAGCACCTTTAATTACTACACCAGCAAACTTCTTCAAACTTCTCGTTCTTCCTTGTTAAGTTGGGATTCGCAGACAATTAAGACTTCTGAGAAGTGTGTCTTCCACAGGACGACAATCTACTAATGCGCAAATGAGTGCGTGATGTGCCCGATATAACTCGAGTGCCGCTGACGTCCGCAGCCCTACTAATTGCAAGACGTGGCTTTGACACTTCTTGGGGCGCAACGTCGATTCCATTACGCCACGTGGATTTGAGCCTTCCGGGTGTTAAAGACACTAAACCATTTAATACCTGGAATCTGTAAATAAAAATTTTAATAGAGAATCGGCAGAAATCCCAGAAATCCCAGAAACTGTAGAAACTTCTACTGTTCACTGATGAACTTGGAAATATTGCAACCAGGCGAAAGACAATAGTCTAAAAAGTACC